>CM053509.1:19089618-19182226 GCA_028627145.1 Eidolon dupreanum
CAATGAACATATATTTGCAAAAATTCTAAATAAAATAGCAAATAGAATCTAGCAAAAATAGCCTATTAAACACATACACAAGCAAAACAACAACAACAACAAAACACCCAGCAATCTCCGTCCACCCATATATCAGCCCTAGAAAAGCTTTATTGAGGTGATTCAATATCATGACATATTTCAATAAAATCCATGATTTCAATAAAGGAGAAAAACAACAGGATCATATCAATAGATGCTAAAAATGTGTTTAATAAAATTAATCTCATTTCTAATAAAAACCAGTAGTAGAATGAAACAACTTAAATGTGTCAAAAGCTATTTATTGAAAACCAATAGCAAATATTATCCTATGTGGTGAAACATGAAAACAATTTTCATTAAAATCACCATTATAATTTGACTGGCAAATTGGAAAGCAAGATAAAATCCCCCCCGCCCCCGCCCCGATGGTATGATTATACACTTAGAAAAACCAAGAGAATCTAGTTAAAACAAAAACAAAGGTACCAGAATTAATAAGATAATTTGATAGTGGAGATAGATTTTAAATATGTATTATTTTTGTCACAATAACAACAAAATCATAAAATACTCAGATAATAATCTAATAAGACACAGGACCTATATAAAGAAAACTGCAAATATTATTATAAAACCAGAAATGAAGATCTGAATAAATGCAAAAGCATATGACATTCTTGGATGTGGAGACAGTATGTAAAATTTCAGTTCTGTCTACAGCCATGCCACCCTGAACACTCCTGATCTCATCTGATCTTGGAAGCTGAGCAGGGTCAGGCCTGGTAAGTACTTGGATGGGAGGCCACCTAGGAATAGAGGTGCTATAGGCTTTAAAAAAAAAATTCAGTTCTCTACACAATAATATATACATTTAATGCAATTCCACTTAGGGTGCTCATCGGATTTTTCTTAATTAGATAAAATAATCTTAAACTTTACATGAAGGATAACTGAGATACCATGGAACAAAGAGTATTGGATATCAGAACATTTTATTGGTATAGGAATCATTAGATAGAGCAGTGGAATAGAACTGAGAATCCAGAATTGGTACACATGAAAGGTTAATATATAATAAGTGAGCATTTGAACTCAGTAGGTAAAGGATGAACTACTTTTTAAATTATTTTGATTCAATAGGTTATCATGCCAGAAGAAAGTAAATTTGAACCCTTATCTTACTTCAAACACACAAATTTCAGATGGAAAAAACATAAATGTAAAAAAATAAAATAAATATTTTATGAGGTAAATTAGGGAGCTATATGTATTTTTCTAAGGATCCAGGAGATCTTTTTAACCAGGACTGGAAGCCCAGAAGTTATAAAAGAAAAGATGAACATATTTGAGTAGAAAACTTTTAATAATTATATTATAAATGGTACCATAAACAAAGTCAATGGGTATATGATACATAGTATCTGTGATACAGATGGTAGTCAAAAATTAATTTCTATAAAGTTAATTTTACAAGTTTCAATTCTTATAACTTGACAAGAAAATACTAAGTAATGCAATAGAAAAGTGGGCAACAGTTATGAAGAGAAAATTCACAGAAGAACAAGTCCAAATATCCAACTGCCATACAAAAAGATGCTCAAATTTCTTTGTGGGCAGGATACTACCATTGTCACTTCTTGTAAATTGGTCAAGGCTCTTCTTCTGCATTAAACAGAGTCAGGATGCTTATTTTTACTTTATTTTTTAATTAAAGTGTTATTTTTAATAATAAAATAGTTATTATTAAATTGACATTCAATGTAATTTAATAAGGATGCTTGGTTTTGCAAGCCATTTTGGGGCTGGATTTCAGCTCTGTCAAATTATGCACAAACTGCACAATGAATGCAGTGGTCCAGAATCAGAGAAATGCAAATTAATAATGCAATATTACTTTATATCCATCAAACTGGCAAAACTTAAAAAGAGCTATACCTGTTGCCAGCGAGGGTGTAGGGGAAAGTGTGCTCTCATACAGTGGAGTTGTAAAGCGTTCAGTCTTTTTTGAAGGCAATCTGGCAACATCTATTAAAATTAAAAATACATATTCCCCTTGACCCCGGAATCCTACTCCTAGGAATCTATTCCATAAAAATAAAAGTGCTAATTTGTAAGGACATGTGTGCGAGAAGTTTTACTGCAGCTTTGTTTGTAGTTGCCAAGAACTGGAAACATGGTGAATAGACATTAATCAGGGAATGGTTGAAAAATTAAAATATATTACTCCATAGAATATTACATGACCATTAAGTGGAATGAGTTATAGCCTTACCAGATGTCTGAGAGAGATTTTCATAAGATACTGGTGAGTGAGAAAAGCAAGATGCAAAATGAGTGTAATATGATTCCATTATTGTAAAAAACAGAACCAAAAAATCTTGTGTATATATAAATATGTGTATGTGTGTGTATGATATCAAAGGAAAATCTAGACGAATACACTCTAGGTTGTTAATGTGGGGGAGGAAAAGAGAGGGAGAGTTGCCCACAATGAAACAGTAAATATGATATGATCCTGGGAGTGGCAGTGCATAGGTTTGTGCACATGCATATGTGTGTACCTAGGCACATGGAAGGAAGCTCCCATCACTGTTACTGACTAGCTTGGTGAGATTTCAGGGGATTTTTATTTTCATGATTGTTTCTTTATGTATTGTTTCCAATTCTTTATAATGGACATGTATTATTTTTATATCCAGGAAGAAGTTGAAGTTATTTTCATCTTGAAAATAAAATAACAACAAAAAACAAATAAACTCCAAACTCAAAGTACTCATACAACTAAGTAACACACACATTCTTATTTATAGTGGGCTTGAGGGGACCGGACTTGAAAAAGGGATGGAAAAGAACGAACAAAGCAAATGTCTATTGCTCTGAAGTATTACCTCGGTAGCAAATTATGAGGTAGTCGGGAAAATGTTTAAAGTCCCACATATATTTGTTACTGCATATCTTTTTGATATTTTCACTGTGTCAGCAGAATTATTTGCTACCTTTTGTAAACTTTTAAAAACTTTTAGTAGGTTTGATATTTTGGTATTTGTTTTCTCTTTATGGGAGAACCTAGAGAGGAGGGAAGTCCATGGGGGTGGGGTGAGAAGAACGAGATAAATAAAAGGTGGGGAGACCTCTCCAGCTGTTGTGGGTACTGGCTCAGTGTTGCCTGCTGCTTTGAAGGTGTGTGGTTTTATGTTTGAAAAAGAGGAAGTTTCCTCCCTGCTTTTCAGATAACTAATGAAAATAACACTACATGAGATGCCAAGCCCAGCACTGCAAATGTTAAATCTGAGAGTGAAATTTATTTTGGTGTTTTGAACTTGAAAGAAGAGTTATTTGGACAGAAGTTGAGAGATTGGGAAATTAGTTGATCTAGTTTTAAGTTGAAGCTTCTAGTTAGTGTGGGTTTTCTTTTACTCAGTTATTGCTTTACAAACTGATGAAACAAGGGAAATCTTTCCTACCTGTAAAATGAGGATCTTCAGAGTCTAAAGGAGTTGTTGAAAGTGTTAAACAGACTCATACAGATAAAGCACTTTAGGATAGTGTCTGAACTTGGAAAGCACTATATAAGTGTTGTATTATTATTTTTATCACTAATCTTTTCTCATTGGATGAGCTTGACTGCTTACACAGGAAACACATATTTGGGGGGAGAAATGGCCTTTAATATAAAGTATTGATATTGTTTAATATTCTGAGATACTGTATGAATTACTTTGCTTATGATACTTCACCCAACACTGTAAACTTGGGGCACTAAATTCTGTTTGATGACAAAATTAAATCAATGGTTACTTATAGTCACCTGAGACTTAGGGATTTAATAGGATATTAAAAATACTTTTGATTTCTTTAAATAAATGTGGTTTTCAATAAAAATCAGGTGTTCCTGATTCCCTGGGATAGAACATGTAGAATACCTAGGGATATCTAACAGTTTTCATCAAATATGTCTTTTTCTAATAATTAAAAAAAGAACCTTTAAAAATATCATGCAATGAGGATAAATTAAGGGCTTTTGCTTTGGGGTTTGGTGTTTTGTTTCATCCTGTTATAATGTCCCACTACCTTTATGACCTCTTCTCTAGTTCGAGAGCAGAGTCTTCGAATGCCATTTCTAACTCTCTGTACCTCCTTCACCTTCCCTTGAGTTCTGGATAAGCTATTTTGACCCACCCACTGGGAGAGCACTCCTGGTGTGGGAGATCACGAGCCCTGAAAAGAAGGCAGGAGAAGAAAGGACCTCATTCCTCTGCATTTGCAGTGAGCCAGCAAAAGAAACCCCCTGCAGGGCTGCCAGGCTTTAAAAGCACCCTGGTGTGTGAGAACAATTGTGTGAGTGCAGAGCAAATGCGGAGGACTCTGCCCCTCTCCAACCTCATTCCTCGTAGTCCTTACTTAAAATAGAAACCAGTGCGGTGGCCATTTGGTAGCCTGAGTTTTTAAAAACTCTCAGTGCTCACCTGCCTTCTTGCTTTTGGAAATGTTGCTGTTGTTTTGGTGCCCTCTCCTAAGGGGCTTTGTCTGGGGGACAAATTTGTATTCTTTTCCCAGCAGCACCATGTGCCTTGATGCATTTAAGGCATCTGGTCTCCCTTTATTCTCTTGGTCCTGGACAGAAGACTGAGAACGATAATTTGAGTTTTCACAGTCTAGGCTCTGGGCTCCTCTCTCCAGTGTCTGAGGCATAAATCTGTCTGTGACTTGTAGGCCAAACGAACAGTCCTCTGAAGCATCGACCATTAGCAGGTGTGTTCTTTGGAGCTTTTCGAAAAGGCGGGGCACCTCAGGATATTCTCTGGGATGTTCAATTTCAGGTAACCAACCATTCAGGGGATATAAATATAGGTTGTAGATACAACATGGCATTTGCATAAGAAAAACAGGAAGGTGTTGTACATTTTATAAGCAAAGAAAATAGCGCAGTGTAGGTCATGCGTCTGCACTGAAGCGGCCTAGGGTGTGTCTCTCCACGTTCTCAAAGCAGGGAGAATGCAAGTTCCAACACATGGCTGGCTATCCCAGCGATCCAGGCACTCATATCAGAGTGGATCAGTGCATGCTGGGGTTGTTTTTTTCTCTTCTTCTTGAGACTTGCAGTCCTTCTGGGTAAAACTGGAATAGCCAGGGAATTAATCCATATATTTTTGAATCCACTGAATATAAGTTTCTGGCAACAAAAGAAACTGGATTGGCAAGCAATTTGAGGTAAGTCTGTGTGGTTTATTTTTTCTTCCCCTCTCAGTGAATAACAGATCTAATGCTAAAACAGCTTTGGCTATGGAATGGGGCATTTTTTTTCCCACTTGAGTCAGCATGGGTGACAAATAAAGTATGTTTTACTGCTTTAATAGCATGGGGGGTCGTGGGTAGTCTTTACTCAGAGGCAAGCCATGTTCCCCACTACCCCGACTTTGCAGATGAACTCGCCAAAGCTCAGAGAGGAAAACATGACTTGCTTTTATGACATGTACATTTTGATTGACCCGGTAGAGCAATTTTCTCCATTTCAGCTAGGTGACCTAGCCATGGTACCTACTCAATTGTGTCACTCAGAAAGTATCCTAAAACCTGAACAGCGAAGTCTTCTTTTGCTGCATTGGTTTGATAGGTGTGGTATTTATGACATGTGAGTGCTCCAATGTGGCATTAATCCAAGATTGCCATGGACCTAAGGCCATTCACCCATTCATCACAAATCTTGGAAATACTTACTATGTTCTATAACTTAATGACAAAAGGACTCATTTGTATCATAGCGATGCTTTTTCAACGTTTTTTCTGCCTTTAAGGTATCCGTGTAAAAATTGCTGTGCTTGGCAGTTTCTTCCAGAGCTTTGAATTTGGCGGGGTTTCCCAATTTTGCAGCTTTCAAAGAGTGTCTTCCCCATTAACTGACACTAGAGGGCGCTCAATTGCCAGTAACAAATTTGGTCACTTGGACTTTTTGTACTTGTTCAAGACTGGTTTTATTCTTTTTCAGTAAAAAGCAGTTGTACAATTCCATCCTCCTCCTAATGGGGTATCAAAAGAGGAGACACTCTAACATGGACTAGATGTTGGTTTTCATTAAGGCTTTCTCCCCTGAAATTCAGGCTTTTGAAATATCCTTGTTAACAGTAACTTGCTAATAAAAGTGCATCCTGGATGCACTTAATCACATCCTATTGTCATCCACCAGATCCACATATAATTCCATTATATCTCAAGAAGAAATTTTTGAAAAGACTGACTTCTTTATAAACTCAAAGACTTCACCAATAGGCCAATTTGGCTCTCATTCTGTTGTTTTGTCTAATGCCCTTTCCCCTTCAATACAGGAAAGTCTTGCCTCCCGTTTTGGCTCAGGATTATCTGGCTTCAGCTCATTTAGTGGACTATATTCTATTAACCTCTGACTCCCCCTAACTCTGCCATTCTTCATCTTCTGTTCTTTCCCTCCTTTGTACCTTTTAAGCATCAACCGGTGCTCAATCTTTCATCCTTGACCTAAGGAGACAGGAGAACTACTTCTCAAGTGTTCACTAGGTGTCACACTATCACATGTATCCCTCACAACAACCTTTAGGAGGTTATCAGTATCCCCATTTAACAGATGAATAAACTGACGTTCAGGATTAAGTCACCTGCTAGAGGTTATGTATCTCGTAAGTAGTTGAGCCAAGATTTAGTTTTAAGGCTTTTTGATTTTGCTTTCTTCTGTACTGTCCTCCTTAACTGAGACTTTCAGACTCTTTAGTATCATCATCAGTGTTTTCAGTTGCATCATTTCTTGTCATGTTCTTTGGTTTTACCATATGAAAGTTTAAATGAGAATCACAATTTATGATAAAAACTAGCTGAAGACATTATAAAAATGAAAATGGACCTCAGTTCTGGTGAAATCACCTCTCCTACCCCCATTATGTCTTAGAATTAAAAAGAAATCAAACTGTGATGGGAGTAGCTTTGTTCATTACGTAAAAGAGGTTCTTGGTTCAGCCCTTTCGTTATGAGATGTCACCTTTGAAGTCACCCCAGAGTGGCTAATACACAAGATTAGAATAGTTAGAATTGACTTTATGGAAAGACATCTTAGAAACCCAAAGGCCTTCAGAATCTCTGTTAATGAGCTCATTTGTTTGGTCATAGTTATAGTTTTAATAATTCTAGTTTTTTGGGGGGCAAGAGATTTCTCTCTGTGTTACTTGGTATAAAGCAAGAGGCTAACGTAAATATAGAATCACCAAGTTGAAAACTGAAGTTCCTCCAATATACATTTTCTATATGTCTAATGCAGTTCTAAAGGAGAAAATAGCTATAGAAATTTGAGTTAGTGGGCTTCCGGCATTTATTATGAGTAGAGTTTAAAAAAAAAAACCTTATTGAGATATGATTCACATGCCATACAATTGACCCATTTAAAGTGTACAATCGAATGGGTCTTAGTATAGTCACAGATGTGTGCAACCAACACCACTGTCAATTCTGAACGTTAGAAGAAATCCTGTATCCTTCAGCTATCAGCCGCCCATTCCCCTACACCTCCCCTTCCTGTCCTCAGTAACCACTTATCTACTTTCCGTCTCTATGGATTTTCCTATTCTGGACCTTAATATGAATGGAATCATAATATGTGCTCTTTTGTAACCAACTTCTTTCACTTAGTATGATGTTTTCAAGCTTCATCCCTGTTGTGGCATGTATCAGTACTTTATTCTTTTTTATGTCTGAGTAATATTCCATTGTTTATCCATTCATCTGTGTGATGGACATTGAATGTTTCTATCTTTTGGCTAGTATGAACAATGCTGCTGTAAACATTCATGTTCGAGTTTCTGTGTGGACATGTTTTTACTTCTCTTAGGTATATGCCTGGGAGTGGACTTGCTGGGTCGTGTGGTGACCTATGTCTAACTGTTTGTGGAACTGTCACATTGCTTTCCAAAGCAGCTGGACCATTTTACAATCCCACCAGCAGTGTATGAGGGATCTGAATTCTCCTCATCCTCAACACTTGTTGTCATTTGACTTTTTGATCATAGCCATCTAGTGGGTGTAAAGCTGAGATTTATTTTTAAGACCATAGGATTTATATCACTATAGTTATTTGTGCTTTTATTTATTCTTTCAACTACTAATTATTAACCATCTGCTAGGCCTTGGGCCAAGCTCCCGAAATTTACAGGTGCCACACCTGCCCTCCACATCTTGTGGAGAAACAGAAAATGAGATGTGCCAAAATACACGCACTTTAATATAGCTTTGGATAGAACTCTGCAAAAGCCAAAAGTAGCAAGTGACTTATCTGAGATCCATTTAATCCACATAAGATAAATTCAAGCTACTAAATGGGTAAGATTAAAATATTTAATACCAGCTTTATAAAAAGCCTCTCTAGAAACAAGATGGCTTTCAGAGTTGTTGTTCGTGAGCCTACTCGTGTCTAGAAAATATCCCTGGTTTAAGAATTGTCATTGAGTTCCAACTATTACAATATGGCAACTATACAAATCAGTGTTAGTTGTGCAGGGATAAAATAAGTTGATTAATGAAAATAGAGAACATCTGGTGACTTTGGATATCCAGGTACCAAAATAAACCTCGTTTCTTGCCTACACCTTAATAATCCCATATCATTGGATTTTTGTTTTTCCTTTTTATTAGAACCAATTTCTTACATTTTGTCTCTTCTCCCAGCAGTCCACCTCACTCATTTCCCCTGCTCGATTCCTCTATCATTACTCTCTTTGGGATTCTGGATGCTCTGGGCTGTGCCTCTGTCCCAGTACACCCAATGCTGCATCGGAGAAATTTATCCTTAGGCTGGCTGCCTCTGTTGGCATAGATGCATTTAAAATGCACTGGGACCCCTGTGAGCTTCAGGAACATTTTCTCACTTTCCTTTTTCCTCTTGAGTAGAATAGACATGGAGTTGAGGTCTTTTTGCAGCTATGCAAGCCAGAGTTCATCTCAGGCCCTGTCTTCCTCTTTGCCAGAGTGTGGGACATTTTAGGTTCTGTGGCTTCTGTCCATCTCTCCTGCTTGTGGACACCTATTTTTATATGGTGGTGTAAGTAGCTGTAGAACACCCAGACTTAATTTGTCCTCCTGTGCTTGGCTCTTCGGCTTCTCCTGGAGGAGTCCTGCCTAATAGCAGAGTAGAAGCTTGAGGTCACGTAAATGATGTGAGTGAGAGAAATGGGTGCCCTGGAGTGTCACCATAGCTAGAGCAATATCTTGCAGAAAGCCCTCTTTGGGGACCCTCAGGGCAGCTACTTTTGCAGATAAAAATAAATTTCTTTACCTAGGATATGGCTGAGGGGGTGAATTTATTTCTGTACCCATGGATACAGTCTTAAGGGAAATTGGTTTATGTATATCTTGGTCCAATCATAGTTCTAGTCACTCCCCATGGTGGTGATGGTGGAAAGTTTTTTTCCTGTGCTCCATTCTGTCCCTCTCTGCAGGAAGACCTTGCCAGTTACTTTGATTTAGGATGTAGGAGCTATCAGGATTTCAGATATGGTGTCCATATGGAAGTGCCAAGGGAGGATGTGGAAAATTTGGACTCAGCAGGTAAAGGAGGGTTTGAGAGAGGAGTTAGTTATCTTTAAAAAAAAACAAAAACAAAAACAAAAACAAAAAAAACAAAAAAAAACAGACGCGTTGAGAGCGCGATAAGTTGTGGCTCTATCAAGAAAAAGATCCGAGGCCCACTTGTGATTGTCTGGCATTAGTGAGGGAGAAAAGGGGCTGGGGCCAGACCTCAGAGTAGACTGTGATTACTCCGTGTGATTTGAGTGGAGAAAGCTCCTGTATAAAAATACCCCATCTGCTGCCTCTTTTGGTGCCTGAGATTCTAATGGAGCCACTGCTTCTGCATGCTTCCGTGTGTGTGTGTGTGTGTGTGTGTGTGTGTGTGTGTGCGCGCGCGCGCGCGCACGCACGCTCACGCTGTGACTCTCATGCAGTCCTGATCCCTTTCTTGTGAAGGTTTTGGGGTGTCCTAGAATCCCTTCTTAAGATGCAATGACCCAGGAGGGAGACTCCTTTAAGCCGATTCATGGCATGCCCTGAGCAAAAGAGTGGGGATTAGCAGGAAGGGATTTGGAAGAGGCCCTTGATAGAAGATGGAGTCCATGGAGAAAAGAAAAGCCAGAAGAGGGGGTGCTTAAAAGAATTCCAGTCTAGGTCATGTTTCCCCAGGGAAAGGGATTTAGATCAATGATAGGGGAATATTGGGGGCTGGGAGGGTCAACGTCTTCCAGTAAGGCAAACCTCTTCCTTGCAATAGAACGTCTCAGGGCTTCACTGGCTTCCAGCCTTTAGACCTTGACTTTGACTTCATGTTTCTCTAGTCAAGTGGAGCTGACTGATGTCATTTTCAGCAGCCAGAAACCTGGCATCATCCTGGGCCCCTCCTGTCTCCCTTAAGTCCACACTGAGCAGGCCACCAAGTCCGGCAGGTTCTACTTCTTTAAAAATCACTAATTCTACCCCTTATTCCCACCCCAATGCTTCAGCCTCCTAGCACATTCCCAGGCCTCCAGTTCAGCCTCCCTTCAATCCACAGTCACATTGCTGCTGAAATGAGCTTTCTAAAACGTCAACCTTTTCATTTTCACCCCTAGCTTAAAATCTTGCAGTGTTGCCTGATAGTCTTCCAGATAGAACTCCACATCAATTAGCACCGGCACCTGCTCCTTGCCTCTCCTGCTTTTCCCGACTCACTTGTCCCCTTGCAATTACCTTCCTACCAGAGGGATCCCCTGAAATCATGATGCCCTCTCTCACATCCTCAAAGGCTTTTTTATGTACTACCACCTCTGGGGGCCATTTTTCCTCCTACAAGTCATTCGAGACTCAGCTTAGGCTCACCTCTTCTAAGAAGACAACCCTGACATTCCTGTCTGGTTGGTGTGGCTCATACAATCCCATGGTGCCCTGGGTTCCTTGGCTTCATGGCTCTGTGTTGTCACTGCCTACCTTCCTCCTCCCCCACCTTTCGAAAATTAGTCCTTTAAAGATGAGAACTGTCCTAGTTCTCTCTATACTCCAAGGCCCAGGACACAGGAGGTATGATGGCATAGAGCAGTGGTCCCCAACCTTTCTGGCACCAGGAACTGGTGTTCCTATGAGAGTCAAATGCCTGATGATCTGAGGTGGAGCTGAGGCGGTGATGCTAGCGTTGGGAGGGGCTGCAAATACAAATGAAGCTTCGCTTGCTTGCCCTCTCTGCTCATCTCCTAATGGGCCATGGACTGGTATGGACCAGGGGTTGGGTACCCCTGGCATAGAGTACAGAATCTACAAATACTGACTGTGTGAATTAGCTGTTCTTAGGTTATGTTTTGAGTCTGGAAGGCCTTTCACCCCCCTGGCTGATATCCAAAATCTACCCAACCAAGGCCCAAATAAAACGTGAACTCTTCCAAGAATCCTTGTCCTCCTTCAACACTAGGGGTACTTGCTTCCTCCACTGAGCTTCTTCAATATATACTTCAATATACTTCTCCCCTGTTTTATACCAATTTATGAAAACCTCAATACCATGAAACCTTGAAAGCCCAAAGGAGTGAATGTACTCAGTAAGTACCCAAGGATTTGTTCATTGGGATTACGAGCACCATGCCAGAAAAAGGAGAGACTGGCTGGGCAGGTCATATCAACTAATTACTCTGCTTGCTTTTAGCTTTGGGCCTGGCCTACTATATTTATTCTCTCTCCAGATGGATGGGAATTGCTTTTTGAGGAATGTTTCATGTCTGGTTTATTTTTATTTCACCACCTGTGCCTAGCACAATGCCTCCCTCATGGAAAGCCACCAATGAATGAGTGAATGAATGAACTGAATTAGTGGGAGGCAGCAAACATTGCTCTCTACTTGATTCTACCCTGATATAAGAGATTTCAGAGGTCTGGCTCTAGGAGCATCTCACATACCCAGAGTTTGATTTCTCCCCACCTATGCTTTGAGATTTTGTGAAGGGAGTAAGAACCCCTCCACCCACATCCTCAAGGAGAGTTTGCAGTTTTAATGCTCCTTCTTCAGCTCAGTGCCTAGAACGTACCAGTGCTGGTTCTGGATCTCAGGGAACCAGGATGGCCAACCAGCTGCCAAGGCCACGGCTAGCTGTTCTGTGGATGAATGGAGGGATTGAGGGGAAGCTTGTTCCTGTTTTTTAAATACCTACAGGGCTTAAAACTCCTTCAGTTCCCAGAGCCCACTAAGAATTGCATTTATTTTGGATGGCTTTTGTGGCACATTTTCTCTTTCAAATGAACTCTGGCTGTTTGTGAGGCCTGTATCTCCTTCCCTTCTCTCTCTTATTCGACAGGCCTTAAAAAAGTCATCTGGAAAGGTTGATACTTGCTACAGAAATGCCACCCTTCTCTGCTTCTGGATGGGATCCTCTCACAGCTCTGACTCGTAGTCTGCTCAAACTTTCAACTTTTTAAAAGTAAACGGTTGTGGGTGCCTCTTGTGGTTCAAGTCCTTGGGTCATTGGTTACACCCCAAATATTCTTTTGGATGCGTGGCATTGAACACTTACTTGAGCTGGACCAGAAAGTTTTGCTAACTGCTGTCAAGACTGAAGGCTGCATAAGATGGATTAACATGATTGAGAAATGCCTTACCCTTCCTTTCCTTGTCCTTCCTTCCCTGATCACACACATTGTTTAGAGAAATGCTGTTCAATAGAAATACAACATGAGCCACAAATTTTAATTTCCTAGTATCCATTTTAAGAAAAGGTTAAAAGAAACAGGTGAACTTAGTTTTAATAACATTTTATGTTTAATTCAATAAGTAAAAATACTGTCATTTCAACATGTAATCAATGGGAAAATTATTGAAATATTTTACTTTTTTTTGTACTAAGTCTAAGAAATCTGGTATATATTTTACACTTGTAGCACATCTCAATTCTGACTAGCCACATTTCCAGTGCTTAATAGTCACATGTAACTCATGGCTCTATGTTGGACAGCACAGCTTTAGAATATCCAGGTGGGATGAGGAAATGGTTATTCTGGCACCCCTCTGCCTTCTGAAGTAAACTGCCTATCCAATCAAGATAAAAGAAATGGGGAGAAAAGAAGTGTATTCAAATATATGAATATCTATAGAGCTTTAGAGATGGTATTTTAAAAGTGTCTTGGTATCATAATCAGCAAGAGAACATTTTTGGAGTTTAAGTAGTTATATGACTCCTAGCTGAAACAAATAATTATTATTTTGTTCTCATCAAAGTTGTTCTTTGCTAATTTTTCTTGGATTAACGAGTTTTAAAAAATGAAACCTGATAGACAATTTAACTTTCTGATATGTCATTTTATTTAGACTTCCTACATTTTTTATGCCAACAGGAAAGAATTAAATGTCTATATAAAAAATAATCAACATGTATTGAGAGCTTGTTATGTGCTAGACATTTGACACATGCTACCTCATTCAGTCCTGGAAAGAACCATATGAAATAGGTTCTATGATTATTGCCATATTTCAGATGAGGAAACAGATATCAGACATTCAAGTTGCTAAGTAAACTTGCCCGAGATTACCCAGCTGGTGAATGGTGAACTCAGGCAGGTGGATTTCAGAGCCCACACTGCTAACCATAAATAGCATTTCCTTGCAAAATTAATGTAAAATTTAACATTCCCCCAAACTGATCAAGATTCCTGTCTCCTTTTAACATGTACTCTAAGCCTCCTTGCTTTTGAGCATTCTGGCAAAAACAAAACAAAACAAAACAAAACAAAACAAAACGTGTATTTTTGTGGGATGAGATCAATACATTTTAAGGCTTATCCGCAAAGTTTGGTCTCATTGCAATGGGTCAGACCATCTGTAAATTGACAGATAGAAGCTGCTTTACTTAGAAAAACATCTTAATCTATGATATAAAAAAAACAAAGTTAAAATAATAACCCTTATATGTCTTAGAATTGATAAAAGTTGAATTCATGATTCCGTTTATTTAAAAGTCATACCTGTATTGATAGAGTTAAAATGACATTCTATTAGATTATAAAAAGCAAGGCTATCCTACTTAAAAAACCCCACAAACCCTGTCTTTAATTCATTATTTTTTTCAGTTGTCATTATAAAATGTAACTTAAATGTTTAAGTTCTAGATGAAAACTTCCTAAAGTGAAGACAGACCTGGTCTGCCATATTCCAGTGTACCATATGATTCTAAATTATGCTAGTTTCTACATCTGGGCCTTAACATAATAAATGATTACACAGGCTTAGAGTATATGTTTTTTCTTTAATATGTAATATAAATTTATTTCCCCTCTCCAATTAAATTGTAAACCTTGTTCAGAGAAGGCTCTACATTATCTGCTTACTTTATCAAAGTGTATATATTAAAATATGCTGTTGTCTTTCAATCTGAATTGCTGTAATTTTGATATCGCAAAGAGGCTGGTGGGAGTTCTGACTGATACTTCAAACTCATACTTCTTGTGTCAGAATACTGTGCTTGCTTTTTAATGTTGTCAAGGCCCATCCCAGATAAGGTACTAACTTTTGAACCAATCCCTTGACAGGGATTTTTCAAACTTTAGTTTTAGAAAAAAGAGTAACTTTTCAAACTTCAAGATGCTGTACATAGAAGTTACAAAGCAATCTATACAAGCTGATTCTGCTATAAACTAGACAGAGAGAAGGAGTTAACAATTTTGAGTCTTACAAACATACCGATTCAGCCCTGTTGTTTATCTGTGACTCTAATAGTGTATGGAGTTAAACTCTGAAAGTTCTAGAACTCTTTTAAATTTTAATTTTATTTATTGCCTGGAAAGGAGCTCTGAGAAAGGAAGTGAGAGGGCACAGCTTTGAAGAACTGGCAACTTGGCCTCTCTTCTCCCCCTTTCCACCCCTCCCCCACTATCTTAGCTATTTGACCTGATTAAACAACTTTGGGATGGTAGCCAGATTTCTGTATGCTAACGAGGCCTCTATTCAGGATTTAGTGCGATTTCACCACCCGGAGCTTCCCGACTGCCCACTGGAAGCCTAGCTTCACAGCAACCTCCCAATTTTGTCAGGGGTTCGCCAGTGAGGAGTTCACACAGACTTGAAGCAGAGACTCTGAACCCCTCAGATCACATCATATTATTCATTAGCAAATTCTTTTCACCTTTTATCTAAGTAGTGAAAGTTGACAGCAGAATTGCCTATGCCACACACCGAAAGAAGCTCTGGCAACGCCCAGTCTAAGTTCTACAACTTGTCTAGTTACTTGCATTCCTAGTAGCAAAATACATTTCCAAAAGTTTCTTTAAATCTCCCCTAACCCTAAGCCAGGTCAGAGCGCCAGGTCCAATTCGACTCTTCAGTTGCCCGGAATCTGACTGCTACAGAAGTTTTTGGAGTGTGTGTGAGGAATAGAATAGGTGGTAGTGGGGAACCGCGCGGAGTGATCATCGCGCATTACGTAACGAAAACCCTGGCGGCAGAAGGGACCCGGTCTGACATTGAGACATTCCAGGGGGTGGGGAACTGCTGTCCTGGAGTCGCCAGGAACGGCAACGGCAGTTCCAAGAAACCGAGAGAGGAAGGTGGCCGAGATAAAGAAAACACTTCGGGAATGAGAATATTAAGAAGCGGCAGGACTGAACATTAGCAAACGGCTGGGCACGTGCAGTAGTTTGTTAAACGAAAAGGCAGCCTTCCAACTTCTGCACGGGAACAACGGGATTTGCCCTTTGGGGAATTAACAACGTAATAGCAAAGTCAAAAGCTAATGAATGGAGTTCAACGATTTGTTAAAAATACTTCAATATTTCTGTCTAGGAGAGCAAACTCTCTGCAGTTATTTAGAAAGTAGAGACTCAAACCAAATTAGAATACTTTCCCGTGCGACTCCACTTTTCCCAATCGAAAAAGCTGCTGCTCTCACCGTACTGCCCCTTTAAGACCTGCTCGCTCTCGGGTTCTACAAAAGGGAGTGACCTCTGGGCTTTGACAGCTCTCCTAATAACTACCACCGTGCAGGCCCCGCCCACCTGGCGACCAGTCTCGCCGATTGGCCGGCGGGCCGGTATCCCGTGCTCTGATTGGCTCGCCGCTTCCCCTGAGCGAACCTTTAGAACTCTGAGACAGACAATATTCTGTTACATTGTAGCAAAATGGCGACTGTCATTCACAACCCCCTGAAAGCGTAAGTAAGACTAAAAAATGTACATATTCCGCGTGGTTTCAATATGAAAAAAAAGGCGCCTTCTGCGTGCGGAGCGCTGCCAATGCACTGAGCTTGCAGGCGCCTGCAGCCGCGGCGGGGCTTCTCTCTTTTCTTTTAGCTCTTACTTCTTCATCTTTTTTTCCCCCTCAACGCGCAGAAATGTCAGGAGATGCAATTAACAAGAAGAAAATTGTTACATTTGCGTTCTGCTTAATTGGAGGACGGAGAGAGAGAGAGGATATCGGCAGGGGAGCCTGGCGCTGGAGCGCTCTGCAGCGAGGGGGTCGTGGGCAGCTCGGGGACAGCACGGTCCCCCGAGTGCCTGGCCTCGCGGGGCGGCAAGCGCGGTGCTGGGGGCGGCAGAACGCGAGAAGAGCGCGAGGCAGGGGCCGGCTGGGTGCACTTGGCTGAGCCCCGCACCTTTGGAGCCCGCGGCCCCCGCCCGGCGGCTCAGTCCGCCAGGGCGAGCGGACCGCGGCAACCCCGGAGTTTGCAGGGCGCTCTCCGCCTTCCGATGGCTGGCGGGGAGTTTGTGCAAACCTTCCGGAGTTGGGAGGATCGCAGGGGGAGCAGCGGGTCCCCGGAGCCCTGGGGCCCAGGTGGTTGCCCGGGGCTTTCCTGCCGGGGCAGCCCCCGGAGCGTGACGGCGCTCCGGGCGGTCGCCGGTGTGTCTGCGTGTGCGTTTGTGGGCGAACTGGCTGTAGTAAATTAATGACTCGGGTTAACTTGGGGTTGATTTGGAGGCAGGGAAGCTGCAGGTCTCATCAATGGTGTTCGTTCTTGCCTCCTCTGGGTGAAAAACCGAGGCGGGCGGAGAGGCAGCTTGGGGCTCCCCGCCTGAGCGGGCAGCGTCTGCTCCTGGCCAGAGCGAGGGGCAGGTGCCTCTGGCCGCCGCCGGGAGACTTTGAGCGGACGCCCAGATCCGGGACGGAGGGGGGCGGGCTGCGCGAGGACACGCGGAGGCCAGTCCCTGGGTCCGACAGCCAATTCCTGCCTGCCTGCCTTCCTCCTCCTTTTCATCCTGGCTTCCTTCCTTCCTTCCAGTCGGTGCAACTGTTAAGCCGCCAAGTCCGCTCGCGATCGCGGAACCGGGGGTGGCTTCGGAAAACTAGCGTTGCTTTAAAAGGGGTACTATTGGCAGTAATGTTGCCAGTGGGGAGCTCCCTCCAGATCGCGGCGCGACGTGGGTGGAGGTCCGCGCCCGGGGAATCGGGTCTTCAGAGCTGGGCTTGGAAGCCGCGGGCGAGGAGTGGGGGAGGTGCGAGTGGGGGCGTTTCGTGCCGAATTCTCGCAGATGTGTGGCGGATACCCACCCAGATTCTTTCAACTCCACGCATCGGCGTCAGTACCCCCAGCTCCTCCTGGAGTTGAAATCCAGGTTCGCGCCGGGGGGCGCAGGAGGATTCCTAAAGCGAAGGAACGCACAGGAGTATGGAACGCGTTTGTGTTAGTTTATCTCCCATCAGTAATAGGGTAACAATATCACAGGTCTCGAAGTTTTAAATATATACGTACATATATTAAAGCTGCCGTTAAGAGCACATTTGAAGCTAAGGCTGATCAGAGAGCAGCTCCCAGCTCAGTCCTCGCTCTGCGTCTTGGATACACTGCACTTGAACGCCACAGCCTTTCACCCAAGAAAGAAAACGTTTTATGGCAGAATAAATGGGCGTAACTTCGCCGCATCCTCGCTCCTGGCCGCTCGCGCTGCCACACAGCTGATGCTGTGAGTTTCTACTGAACCCGTAGCTGATTTGCAGTTTCCCCATTTCCATCCGAAATCACATAGTCGGGCTGATGCCACCTGGTAAACTCAAGTTAAAGAAATCTCACATGTGCGCCAGGTTTGTTTCCTACTGGGAAAGCGCTACCCTGGTTACCCTGGAGCCCGCTTACGCGCCGGCAGGCGCAATATCTCGACGCTCTAGGGTTCTCCTGCTCACTCCAGGTTTTTTTGTTTTTGTTTTTTTGGACCGCAGGAGGGTGCGTGGTTGGGGAGGGTGTCTGTGGTAGGGTAGCGTTAGAGGTGGGGAAGGGACAGAGCGGCGGTCTAGTTAGTGGAATTAGTTATGAATTTTTACACTTGTACTTTGTATAATTAGAAACAGTTGCAATGTGATGTATTTGGAGTTTTGTATCGCCATACACTCGCACATTAGCATACACACAACACTCCTGCCGGCTTTTTTCTAGGTGGAAGTTGAGCGGTCCTTTGCAGTTAGCTGCTCCTTTTTGCACTCCAACCTCTTTCCCTGGGGGTAGGGGGGCGTAAACAATACCCGCGACCAGCCGAGCCGCCTGCGCCCTGGACGGTTTTTAAACTCCTAAGGTACGAGCACACACGTTGTTATTGGGAGATCTACACCATCTGCCTTTATTTTTTAAAGCAAGTTGTTTAATAAAACATCTTATTTTTTCATTTGTTTTTAAAAGTTGCTGATCAAGAAACAATACACACGTGAATAAATTATGCATGGGATAAATTAGAACAAAGCGCAGAGACACATCAAGCCAAAGGGATGGATGGTGGTGCTGGGAGGAGGGGAGCCCGGAGAATGGTTTGGAGAGCTATGTTTTTATCCTCATGTGTCCCTCCTGACAATGAAACGGAGCTGAACGACATTAGCATTTTCTCTGTGTGCGTTCTGGTCTTTCTCATCTCTTAAAAAAGAAAAAAGGCAAAACCACCGACGCCCCCTATAGAAACTGGTCGCACAAAGGTTTCCTCTAGGATTGGGGGACAATGTAGTGGTAGGTAATGTTCTGGGAAGAAACAAACTCAGGTTTCATGCAACACCTCTGTAGAGCTCTGCCTACCCTGAGTGTGGGCCATTTTTCATTATACTAGCTTTTTCCACATGGGATATTCAATAATTCAAAAGCTCAGGTAACTGGATGGCACAATTTGAATCTCATTGCTTCAGGGTCTTCCTTAGGGCCCCAAGCTCCTGGAGCCACATCTCCTCTCAGCAGTTTGGCTTTCTTCCTGCCTGCCTTTGATCTCCCCTCAACTCCCTTTCTTATTCCTCCTCGTTGTACCCTTCATCCCCTTCTCTCTGAAGCTGACAGCCTGGCTCTCTCTCTGTTGTTGCCTTTAACATCTTATTACTGCCCAACAGGGTGTTAGAGGCAGAAACAGGAGCTGCCTGGACTGATCAGATCACAAAGGGGACTCGGTAGGTGGCCCCACAACCAAGCAGTCACATCTGGACAAATACAATTTAAAAGCATTGATGGACATGTGTGATATGTAAATGGTATCACACATTATTTAATTTAGCAGCTATATTGTCTGAGCCTAGATGTGTGACTCACCCTCATTTATTACACCTACAAGCAAGATAAGGGCCATGTAGTGTGAAGTAAACACATGTAGGTAACACAAACATGGATTTGAGAAAGGTCTGTGTGTAAGTCAATCAGATTGCATACTGTGTTCTGGTTGATTTCTGCATACCTAGGAAACATAATGCTTTTAATAAAAGTTCTAATCTTACTTGCTATTCTAGTTCAGGTAGACCATCCTCCCCCCAAATCTGCTATCAACACTTGAAACAACTTACTTTTATTAAGTTATCAAACCCCTGGTTTGTACGCACTTAACTGGGAATGTCTGCCACCTTCTGCCAGACTCGATTATGCACATATGTATCTATTATTATAACTGCCTGCTTAGAAAAGAATAGCTGTTATCATTACTTAATTATTCCGTATGAACCAACAGAGCTTTACCTCAAGTAACTGTTCATAAGAACGAGATTAGTAAACAATTTTCTTATGCTTATAACTGAACATACATAATTGTATTGAACCTTTTGTAAGGAGTTTCCCTTGCTCAGAGGTATGTGTTTATATCTGTTTTATTATTAAGGACACAATTCTGGGAGAAGTAAATAAATATACTTAGCTAAGGTCAAACAGCAGGTCATGTGTATAGATGGACCTCAAATCTTCATCTCTTTATATACTCTATGATCTGGATACACGCATTCTAATCTCGTGGTTTTGTGCCTGTGAAAGTTGTGTAATTGTTGCCACTTAGAAGCCAGACCTCACTCTTGCTGTAGCACTCAGTTTAGATATCAGACTGGAGGGGGGGGGGTTGGTGGTGGTGGTGGGGTGACACATTCCTGGTTCTAATCTCCTCTTAGCTGTTTCTGCTGGGGTGGGGGAATGAGGGTAGGTACTAAGTGAGGAACACTGGGGTTGGGACTTTGTGAACTTGCAGCCTTTTATGGACATTATTATAGCCCCTTATAAAAAAGAACCCTCAGACATTTTAAGTCAACAGATGTCTAAGAACCACCTTCTCCATCTGCTTCTGGTTGCCAGTGGGAAAAAAAAAAGCCCTAAATTCTCCAAACTTCATTAGCACACATTATTTTTCAGCAGGAAGAATGTCTGGTTTTGATGAGATACCCATAAAGGAGATTAATTTCTACCAGAACGCAAGTGTAGGCATTGTCACAGGGTAAACCCCTGAAAGTAGCCTGGCCTGCATACCACCTGGGAGACACCCAAAGATCACAGTGGAATGCGAGCTTCTTAGATCCATAAGGTGGGCTGAAATTCAAAGGCAACTTAATTGGAGACTTCTCATCTTCCTTTTTGGAATCAAGCAGGTAGCTGAAATTTGGATACATCTGAGAAAGACCATAATGTCTAAAGCTGTTTCAGAGCCATCTGCTCAGATCAATGCAAAAATAAAATGCCACAGTCAGCATGCTTTGTTTTGAGCAGGCACCAGAAAAAGAAAGGAAACTGAGGCCGATGTTTCAGAATGTAGTAGGCACACTGAATGTAGTGGCGGTGGGGGCTGGGGCATAAAAAGGCACCAGAATCCAGGCCTGCTTATTGTCCCAACCTCTGCAAAGTAACTTGTGTTTTTTGAGTGTTCTGAAAGTCACTAGAATCATAAACAGAGACAGAAATGTAGCCAAATTCAGCAAGCCCCTGGCCCAAGAAATGCCACAACTACTGAAATAGTTTTTGCCCAGGCAGGTTTCCCTTCAGGGGCCTATGTAAGCATGACCCTAGTTTTAAATAGTCTTTAAATATGTAGGTATTTAACAAGAAAAGATAAAGAGTGGCCTGGGGGTGGGGTGGGGATAGGTGAGTGCATAAAACTGTTGTGTGGTGTAGAACTCTAAAAAGATTATTTAACACCAAGAGAGACAGACTGATATTATAATCCATTGCAAGTACCAAAGTTTTCTTTAGTTATGTGAGTGACTGGAAAGAGATGAGGTGTGGTGTTTTTGTAATTTGTTCTTCTTATTGGTCCAGTTACTAGTGTTTCACAGTCTGTCAAACCATATGGATGAATGGAGCTAGCATCGTAAACCTGTCACCAAAGGAAGGTTTTTGAAGCCTGTGATTTGCATCAGAGTTTTAAAAGCAGTGGTTAGTAGGTGTTGGTGGGTGGGGAGAGAGGCACAGACTGTTTTAGAGTTTCTAGGTAGTGTGTTTGTGAATAGTAGTGGCAGGGGAAGAGAAGCCTTGAGGAGACTAAGATTTAGGGCTATGTTTGGAAGCAGGGAGGGGAGAGAGGATTAGGCTCAGAGCTCCTAATAATGGGGTTCAAATAGCCCACTTTGAGTCCTCCACTACCCAGTCCTTGATTCTGAGCCTGAGGAACAATGATGGCACATGTAATCCTTCTTTTGCGCCCTTTCCACCCTCCCTGAATCCAGAGACTGTGGTCATCTCAGGTTGCTGTGAAATGAGTGAGTTTTATTGTTGTTGTTGTTGTTGTACTCAGAAAATCTGCTGTTATTGTTAATGGCAACTGGAAGCTCTACCAGAAAAGGTTTTCCAGTCCCCAAACTTTCACCTGTCAATGTGGCCCTATTTCAGACTCGTTCCCTCTTCCACATTGTGCATTTCTCACCAGTGGCTAGAGGTTTGTAGTTATGATGACTTCAGAGTAATGAAGGAGAAAAAGCTCTGGGACAGGAACCTAGAGCCTTGAGCTCTGCTCCCACCTTACCACCAACTAGCTATGTGATCTTAGATGCAGAACTACTTTGAGCTGCATAGCCTTTGTCTTTAAGATGAAGGTGATTCACCTTGATTGCCAAAATTCCTTTGAAGTCAAAAAACTTTGGGGCTTTTACTATGGTCACTTAGGACAAGGGAGACACATAGGGGCCAGAGTTCAACTTCTTTTTTTTTTTTCAAGTGTAGCTCTAAAGGGGAGTTGTTAAGATGGGAGATGCTTGTGTAGTTTCATCTTCTCTGGTCCAGTCTTGCCACATTGTGCTACCACTTGGAATTCTAATCAGAGTGGTACTTCTCCCTTCTTAGGGCCTAGGGCTGAGGACCAGGTGGTGGGCTATTTAGATCATGGCTTTTCTCTCTTGAACACATTTATTCTCATTAGCACCCTAACCAGAGAACGGAGAGAGGAAAGAGAAGTGGGAAGCTAATTGAACTGATTTGCTATTTATGAACACTCAGATAAAGTTCTTGGTTATGGTAAAGACTGGAATTACTAAGAATATCTGCCTTTTTCTCACTTTTTAAAAAATGTATGAAGGTAGAAGGGGAACCAAAAGATTTTTCTTCTGGATTTCATTTATCCATATCTCCCTGGACTTACCCTCTACCCCACCATGGCACCTATCCCAATTAACGTGGAAATAAAGTACTTATTTCACTTCCATTTGGGCAGCTGTTGGTATCAGGCTGTTCAGTGAGGTAAAGTAGGTGGACCTGTACTGGTGTCTCCCTGAGCTTCCTTTAGTGTACCCTGCATTACTGCTGAGGAAATGGAGGTGCTTGGCAAATCCGGCACAGAGGCTGGCCATACTTGGGTGAGTATTAGCCATGTGTAAATTGAAATTCATTGCCTTTCTTTCAGTGACATGCCTCTAAAACATCCCAGATTCCTCTAGGGTCACTATTATTTGGCTTGTTTTTGGTTGAAACCTCCCTTGGCAATTTTCTATAAGCCTATAGGAGGAAGAAGGGGTTGTAAAATCCATCAGAGAATTCACAGAAGCCTAAATTATGAGACTTCGGTAAAATGAAAGAAAAAACAAAATGGTTTGCCTATTCTAAGCACCTCATGTAAGAAGAATCATACAATATTTGTCCTTTTGTGACTGGTTGATTTTTCTTATCATAATCCTCAAAGTTCATCTCTGTTATAGCATGTGTCAGAATTTCCTTTCTTTTAATGGCCAGCTAATATTCCGTTGTATGTATATACCACATTTTGTTTATTTATTCATCCAATGATGGACACTGGGTTGTTTTCACCTTTTGGCTATTGTGAATAATGCTGCTATCAACATGGGTATATAGGTAAGCTATTTGAATTTCTGCTTTCAATTCTTTGGGGTATATGCCTGATTTCCTTCATTTGTAGACTCTTTAAAATGTAGAGACTACATTTCTAGATAGTACAGGCAACCCCACCTTATAAACTCAAAGAAAAATCCTCCTTTCTCTGTAGGAATATCATTATTTTGGGGGATAAATGCCTTGACACTCAGAGACTCACTTCTCTCATCCCCAGCCACAAGGATTGCCTTCTTTCCCCTTGTCCCCTCCCCTGAGGGTAGAGACTTTGTGTGGGTCAGGGTTTGGGTTAAGGGAGGCTTCAGGACCTTAGCAGTCATAGTTACCTGGTGAGTCTTAGAGTGAAGGCCTCCCAGGCAGAGAGGTTTCATCTGGCTATAGGGGGGGTCAAGGGAGCACCTGGGATGACAAAACAGCTTGAAAGTCAAGAGTTTGTAAATCAAGCCTCTTTTCACACAGCGAGAGGATCTTGTGTCTCATCCAGCCCTGTCCCCCCACCCCCAAGGGACCCAAATGAAATAATGGATGTGAAAATATTTCAGAAAGTGTAAAGTACAAATGTGAGGTGTTACTAGGAGAAATGCAGTTTCCTGTAGCTGATTGAGGCCTTCTTAGAGAGCCAACAATACCTCATATAGTAAACATTATTTTAATATAGTAAAACCAAAATAAGTGGAATGAATATGTAATCATTGTTTCTCAGGAAATGCAAAGCTTTATTCATCTGGCTATGTGTAAATAGCCCCGGGGTCACAGTGGGATTTCTCCCATTTTCTGGGTTTGAAATAGGTGAGAGTATGAGCTCAAGGGATGCCTTTTATTTCCCATTGGCTACCCTGAACTAAGTCCACCCTCAAAATCTGAGAAAACAGAAGCTCAAGGGGCAGAGGGAGTGTTTTCCTGGAACTTGGGTTGGTAATCAACCAGTCTCCTACCAAGAAGACTCCAGGGAGAGACAAGGGGAGAAGGTGGGACTGGAGCTTAAATCTGTTGGTGAACAAGGAGGGTGTGTTGTTGACATAGGAGATCAGCGACAAGAATAGATTCTTTATACAAAGTAGACTATGGAGAGCATCGTGATGGGGGTCAGATCTCAGAATTAGAGTGACATCTTGGTTGCCAGCCTTGGGGCTGTTTCAGATTCAAGCTTGCTGCAAAACTACAACGTTTCTTTACTTTATAAAAGCAAATTATGGAAAACATCTCAGCTCCCCTTCTCCCCAACTAAAGACTCTAGGTGTCTTTGTTTGCTGCCAGGTGAGCTCAGTGAGAACTGTCCCACCCTCTTTGGAGGTTTGTCATCCCGTCTTGGCCAACATTGATTGCCAGCTTGCCCCTCAGAACTAAGCAGCTCAGTAGCCTCCCTGTCTGCATCTAGGAGCTTCCACTCCAAGGAAAGCCTTAAATTTGTCTGTTTCTCCTTCTAGACCCTTGTTTGTCAGGGCAAAGTAAGTGCCTGTAGACCAAGAGCCTTACTCTCCCCTGGGGTCCTCCTAGGGAAACCACTGTCAGTTGGGGAAGGGAGGGAGGGGGAGGAGAGGCAATGTGGTGTTGGGAATGGGGGAGGGCAGGGTGGATGGGGTAGTGGGAGTGGAGAGAATATATTCTCTCCTGCTAATTATTTTCCCTGAGGACTTAGCCAATGCAGAACCATCTATTATCGTGGGAGCGCTCTATGGTGGTTCTGCCTGTGATGAATGCTAAGTGGAAACAAGCAAGAAAAATTAACAGGCGGCTGCTTCTGTCCACCTAATTAAAATGCATATCCAAATGCATAATTCCTTATGTTTCCCCATGCACACACTCCCCTTCCAATCCCAATTCTATGGAGGAGAAAAAACACTTTCCCCCAATCATTTCTCTTGATTATATTTCCGTCAAGGAAGAACTGGAGGGTTCCCTTACAATAGAGAAGGGCTGTTCTTGTAACACTTCTAAAATTGCTGGGTTTTTATTTAGATTGAGCCCGAAAATTCTGAGCTGTTTTTTTTTGTTGTTGTTGGTTAAATGAACAACAAGAACTTCATAGGACTGTGGAAAAAAGGCAGAAGGGAGTAGAGAAAGAAAAGGGAAAAAATAGAGGGAAAGCAAGAAAGAAAAAAGAAAGTTCCCACCATTTTTGCTGACCTTTTAATTTTGTGCTCAAAGTCTGGCTTGGCTCAGCAGTGAGAATTTTGAAGGTCTTTTCTATCTCCTCTTCATCTCCATTCCTTTCCTGGACTTTGTACTACTTCCCCCGCCCTCCAAGCAAACAAAATGCAGGGTTTTGTAGACAGATTTGAGAATATGCATCTACCTGTGCTGATCAGGGAGAGAGAGAGAAAAAACCCCCCCACAAAAATCTCTGTATTTGAGGCAAGATCAGATTTGCAGACATCACAGTCCCAAGTATGTTTTGAATCCAACAAACAATAGCTCTTCATTCTTACCTTTCTCCCTCTTTGTTCACTGATTTTTTTCCTCCTTGGAAGAACAACTTTATTCGGTGTCATAAAATATTTAAAAAAACAGGAAACTTAAGGCACTGCCATCTTTGCGACAGTCCCCCCTTCCCCTGCCAGCCCCCCTCCTGAAACCTCCTGACTGCCCTCTACAGCCACCCCAGCTGTTGATTTATCTGGGCTTCTGGCTCAGCAGTGCATGGAGATTGCTTTTAATTAACTCTCTTCATTTTTCCCAATCTTCAGGGAGCAGCAGCCCTTTAATGATTTTAATATTTTATCTGGATTTATATCGCCTTATTTGTTGTTGTTTGACTTCCGCATTTGTTCTTCCTGAATCCCTTCCAGACAGATATATTTGCCCTGTCCCCCAGACCCCAAGACCCTTCTGGAGAAGGGATAATGGGTTCTGAAGAAGGGCCCGCCTTCCCAAGCTTCCTACCACCTGTACAGGGAGAGGTGCCTAATGTTGACTTGTGCAATGGTTTGGATTAAAAACCATTGTTTTAGGAGTCCTAGTCTCCCCTGACTCAGCTGAAAAAGTTTCTGAGCTTTTCACTGAAAAATAAAAAGTCCAATTTTTGGAAAGTGAGATCTTTTTGCCTCTCTGGTGCTTATTGCTTCTGTAGGGGAGTGAGCTGCACTGGAGAGTTAGATAAAAACTGCTACCTGGGTACTCCGTTCTCTGTAGTTTGAGGTCTGCCATCTTGCTCACCCCATCCTGGCATGGTTCAGTGGACCTGCTGTGGGATAATGACTTTAGGGCAGGGCTGGAAGTAGGTGTAGTTAAGTCTTTGTGCTATTTTATGTGTCTTTAGATGTGGCTGGGATCTACTCAGCAACTACTTGAAAGAGCAGTTATAGATGCAATCTGGAAGAGGACTTGTAGAGGCACCAGTTGCCTTCTCTACTCAAGGCTGCCTTCTCCCTCAACCCTCGGTTCACTATCCCTGTGCCTACTCTCCAGTATGAGAAAACACATAACACTCTGCACACCTTCCCAGCTCCCCCTTCCAGCCTCCCTTTGGCTGCAAAGTCTGCTCCTTCCCACAATAGTCCCGGAGACGTCTGGCAGACAGACTCGCGTGGGGGCCGGTTTTCAGAACCAGCTTGTCCACAAAATGCCCTTTTGGCATTCTCAGTTTGATGATGTATCTTTAGGGTTACCCATTGCTAGGCAATTGTCAACTAAAGTTTGAGCCTGATGTGAGGATCGCAGTGAATTGCCCTGGGTGATTGTATGTACATTTAGGGACTTGGCTTTGCAATCCAGGTTCTGCGACAGGAGTTTGAGAAGACATTATTCCATGTACCTTATGGAAAGAGTTACTGGTTTTTTAAAGTCTAGCCCAGTGCCTGGAACACAGTAACACAAGTGTTTATTTTGGTGATGAAAATGGTGATTTCTTCCCATCTCATGCTCATGCTTTTAGCTCTGCTAGTTCTGAAAACCTATGATATGTGAGATTCTAAGCTATATACAGAGATACAAACTACAGCCTCTACACCATGGCCTGGTGTTAAGGCTCCTACGTGTCCTATTCAGTGTGTTTTTTTGGCTTTTCCTTGGCAATTGCAGACCCTTTTCAGAATCCTGTGAAATTTGTGGACCGTTTTCCCAGAAAAAATGCATGTATGTGTGAACATTTGCATTTGATTTTATGGGGTTCACAGACCTTGAGGAGCCTATTGGTGGATGTGCTAGAGGTCCATGGGCTCTAGGTTAAGAAGCTCAGAATGAGAGATGTGGGTGAACTCGTTATCCTGCAAATCTGCTTCTGTAGCCCTGCTCAGAGAGAGGCACCCCTCACGCTCCCTCTATAGTTTTACCAAACTTCTTACGGTTCTGCCCCACCCCAGATATACCTGATGGACATCTACCTGCTCATCTTCCACATACTTCAAAGTCCCATTTTCCCCCATGAGGCCTTTGCTGATCCTTGGGTAAAATTGGCCACACGTGCTCTTGATCCCATAGTCCTAAGCATATTCTTCTCTCTTGGCCACTGAAATACTTAACTGGTGAGTTAGAATGTAAGGCCCTGGAAGGTGAGGACAGTGGCTGCCTGTGCCTTTCCAGCCCTAGGAACTAGCATAGTAGCCATTTAATAAATATGTGGAGAATGACAGAGCAAATGCAGCCAGCAGGCGGACACACGGCTTTTCCTGCCTAATTTGCTTCTAGCTCTTTAGAGTTGACAATGTGTTTCTTATTCGCTCCTTTGACTGTTAGAGTTTGGAAAAGATGTCAAAATTCCTTTCCCCAAAATCTTCATTTTCAAGGGTGGGAACACAGGCACAAGATTGACTTTATTTGCATGTAGCATGTTTGTCTGTAATGAATATAAACTTTATTTATTCTAGCCCCTTGTTTGCTTACCACTTCATTCTTATAGATCTAAAATATGTCACTTTCCCTTTCTTTGGTCTTGGGAAGTAAGGATAAGTCTTTCCATGTTGTTCTCTTTCAGGGACTAAGTAACTTAGGGCTTGTGATTAGCCACTGATAAATCTACCATATTTTGAATGCCTGCTATCAGCTTAGCTGTGTTTGCGTGGGATTTCCTTTAGCCTTATTTATACCTGAAGACATATGGGTTTTAAGATGGAGAAGACCAGAAGGTGAGAGAGTACTATACTGGTTTAACCCATGTCTGGGATCTGGTGAGCATCTACTGCCCATCCTATTGACTTTGGAAGTAACTATAGCCCAGTCATTGTTTTCAGGTACATATTCTTTGAGACAATGCCTTTTGTATACTTTCATAGTACCAATGACTAGAGACATAGAACTTACCCTATGACTCAGTGTCCCAAACATATTCAATGCAGATAAATTCATTTGACAACGAGACAAAAAATAATGTCCCAAGGGTCATGTGAGAGCCTTTACTCATACTGAGAGAGAGAAAAATACCTATCATTGTAACTTTGTTATGTCCTCTAACCACTTTTCCACCCTCCAAATCATTCAGTGTTGGGGCTACCTGGAAGATGGTACCACTTGGAAGGGTCTGGTTCTGTGTAAGGAAGGTAAAGACTGAGGTGGAGATAAGCTCCCCAAGTCAAGTTTTAATTCAGATTCTGGTCCACTAGATACCCTTCAACATAGAAAGCCAGAGAAAATGCTGACGGTGCACAAAATATGGGCTAGAGGAGCAGAATTGTACAAAAGTATCTGTCAACTCAGAAAGGTCATACTGCACTAGCACTTGCTCTTGAAGGTAACTCTCCCTCAGCCCTGGTGTGTAGCCCTTTGGTACAGAGGGGGCACGTGGGGCTGTCCGTTTCCCGGTGCTCATTTCCTTTCTGGGCAGCCATCCCAGTATAACAGATACTTATACATATTCTGTCCTCATTTTATCTAATTACACGTGCCTCTGGGGGATAGGGAACAGGTTTGGATCATTCAATTTTAGGTCAGTTATGTACAGGGTGGCCGAGATGAACACTGATCTATAGAGTTCTATGATATGTGGAAATTTCCCATAGTTCCCTGGTCCCAAGCACACCACTGGGCATTGTTTGCCGTCTCAGGGGCTGGAGATCCCAGTCAGCATTAGGGGGTGGGGGGCAAAGAATGGAGCCTGATTGATTCTTGAGTCTGAATGTAGGAATCTTTCTGAGACCAAGCTAGCTCTTGCTATACTTGGAGCAATAAGATTTTTATTTGATGACCTGCCAAACCAAGAGGACCCATTAATATTGGTTCCTCTTCTGGAGATCATTTGTTCTTACCCATTACCTGCCTGGAATGTGTTCAGATTCCTGAGAAATACAGAACAAAAGAAGCTCTGATCGATGGAACAATCTTTATTATTGCCCAGTGTTGCCCTGAGTTCCTGTCTCCTTTGTGACCCAGATGAACTGATGTGGACAACAGAAAAGCTCTGAAATGTCCCCACCTTTTTCTAAGACTCAGAGCCGACAGCCTTGGGCAGTCCAGCTTTCTGGCATCTCTCCTCCAGGCTATTTTAGCTTTTTAAATCCCCAGGAAAGAAACACCTGCTGGTTACCCTTTCATTCTTCTTTTGCTTTCTGCTTCTTATTTCATTTCTTGACTCAGACCTCAGCCTCCCCTACGTTCTCTGTGACGTAGAGAGAAGAATAATCCATTTAATGCTTAATATCAAGGCTTGCACCTCCAGTCTAGGTTTCCTTCTGACTTCTTGTCCCTTCATCCAATTGACATCACTCCCCGCATCCCCTGCCCCTGCCCCGTGCAGCACACCTTGAACAAAAAGCACTGATGGGGTACAAAGGAAGAAAAAGTATTTTACTTTGTCCCCATGTGGGCACACTCAATCTTGTGAGTGTGGGATTGGGGAGACGGAGGGAGCAAGAGGGTGAAGACTGCACACAGCAAAAAAAAGGTGAGAAGAAACAGGGTGTGTGAAGTTATATCGTGGGGAGTAACTGGGAGATAAATGAGCAGTCCAGCCCCGGAGAGGCTGTGAAATAGGAAGAAAGTGGGTCCCATGGTTGAGATGTCAGAGAAGGTCTCAGGGAGGAGGTGGCTCTGAGCTGAGTTTGGAAGGAGGGTGAGATTCGGTAGGGCTCACAGGAGCTGTGGGGTGTGAGGATGGAGAAGTTCGGGCATAATAGGGAAGTAAACACAGATTTGGGAAGCATTTCAGTCATTCTTCAGAGAATCCCCTTCCTTTCTGGGAGAAAGAAAGCCAGGTGGGAGGGAATATGTGGGGCATAGCAAAAGGATCCACTTGGCTGGATGGGAAGGGGGTCATCTGTGAACAGAAAGTAAAAATGGGAAATAGCCTGGGAGGCTAGGTTGGTCTGAGTGGAGCCCCAGTTTGGCAGCCAATTCCTAGGAAGTACTTGAATGCCTCGGAGGCCAAAAGAGAGGTTCCAGGGGGAGGTTGGAGGCGTCATCCTGTGTCCCTCAGCAGGGAGGACTGTCTACCTCCAGAAGCTCCCTCTCTCACTAAGGTTGAACTGAATCCTGGCTTTTAATTTCTTTGGGTTTGTGTCCCGGGTCCTTTCCAGGGTGCTTCGCAGAGGGGTTGGGGGTCAGAGAGACACATCGGGGCTGGTGCTGGTGTGAGCCAACCATCCTATCAGGTACAGGACAGCCCTGGCCAGCGTGTGGGCAGATTTGCTAAGTAGGGCAGGATTGGTGGGCACAGCTTGTCCAAGTGGTGGATCTAAAAGTATTTCTACCTTTCAGTGCTTTAGTCACTAATCCCTTTCTTACAACAACAACAACAACAACAACAACAACAACAACAACACCAACAACAATAATCCGTAAATAGTAAAAATAAAAATATACAAATCCAGTCCAGAGAGGAAAACATAAATGCTGACTCATATAGTTCAATCCAAACTCTTGCCCCGAGAAGGAGTTTCATGGTTCATATCTGGGGAGTGAGGCTGCAGGTCTCTAAGACAGTGCTTTGTCCTGAGGGATTGAGGTGGTTTAATTTGGAGGTAGTGCTTCCCTACTCCCACCCAGGCACACAGGCCACCCCTCATAACTCGTTCAAACTCTCCATCTACATGTCGTCTACCTCCGACCAGCAGGAAAGCCCGGGGTCCAGGGAACCAGCTTTCAAGGGGAGGCTGGGCATCACACCAGCCCTCAGGGTTTCTTGAAGCCCTGAACTCTGTGAAAGTTCAACACTCTGTCCCAGGGAGTGTGGCAGGCAGTGGCTGTGTGGCCTAACTAGGGTGCTGGCTCTGGAGTTGGAGGTCTGGGTTCAAATCCAAGCTTGTGATCGTGGGCAGGATTCTTAACACCTCCGTATTGTGGTTTCCTCATTGTGAAGTAGGAGTGATAGTTTCTCCCTTTGGAGGGTTGTTGGAAGAATTAAGTAAGTTTATATACATATAAAGTGCTTAGAAGAGTTGGGACATATTCCTCTCCCAGTAGATGTTTGCAGTGACCCTGTTTTTTCATCTGTAAAATGTAAAGACATACTAGTTGATTTTTCCCCCCTACACTGGCTTAAGAAAATGAGATAATAAGTAGGAGAAGCTCTGATTTTCTTAGAGGAAAGAAGTTCGAGAACTCTATATCATTGCTACTATTATTAATTTATTTTTTTACTCTTAGAACAAATCTGTTAGAAGAGACTTTAAGAGAGATGATCTATGGGACACTTTGTCCACTTCAGATTATTGCATGCTACTTAATCAATGCTGATACGGGGCCCTTCTGAGAAAGAACAAGAATTTCACAGATGCAGAAACACAACGCACAGAAGTGGACTGAGTCTATGTGTCTGAACTCCTGTCTCACACTTCCATTTACTCTTTCCTCCTCTGAAAGGGAGGACAGTGCTTCCTGCCTGGATAAGGACTTGCCCTTTGCACAACTAGAAAAGGGCTTGAAACTCCTTCAGACCAAGGTGGATTGGGGTCGAGAGCTGATCTGACACACGGAGGGCAGCGACACCTTGCTCATCTGCAGCCCTCCCGTCCTGGTGGATGTGTGTGTACACCTTCCCAGCACATGCTTTAGGTAGGCAGTGGTCTGTGCTTGACAAGCTGGCATTCCAAACTCCTGATCCTCCAAACACCAGACCCCTGTGTTATTTTTAACTGTCCAAAGTTTTTCCACGTGGTGTAATTGATGGGACTCGTTTGCCTAGTCAGAGAACCTAAACTTTGGCTTATTTTGCATCCCTTGAATGGGCATGTATCTGATGACCAAGCAGAAAACCCTGTTTTCTGAATTGGCTGTTCTAAATCTTTCTGCCCGTTCTACCCCCCACTCATCTCTGGGGAAAAGAAGCAAACACAGATAACCTGAGCTCGCCTGTTTCTGTGGCTCCAGATAGGAGGGAGGAAGATCATTTCTGTCTGCGACCTTCTCCTCCCTGCTCTCTCTGCATCCTGATAGTGAGGGACAAAGCTACATTTTCAGAGAGATAACAGGAAGGGCATTGAGGAGGTTGGTTCACAATCTCTTCTGGCCCTCTTTCTCAGCCCCCACATTCCCCACGGGGTAAGTCACATTCTCATTGTCCTCTGGGAACAGCCTTAGACAGATGCTCAGACAGATGCTCTTATTTAAGAGAGCCTGAGATCGTATGGTGTCCGCTGACCACAAACCTTGTGATAATTGAGAACATTCTCAGTTGCCTGTGTCCAGGAGAAAGTGTGCCACCTCACTCTGCCCTGTCATTTGCATCATGATTTTCTCTAGCATATGTCTCCTCAGATCATGGAACACTTGACATTTATCTTAAATTAGTTGAGCATGTACAGGATACCAGCTACTATGTATACAATGCATGTACAATGTAAGCAAAATCGACATGGATTCTATTTTTGTGGAGCTTACAAGTCCAGTTGGGAGACAGATTTTAACCACATAAATATATAAATAAAAGTCGGATCTGTATTACATTGGACAGCCCAGGAAGACATAAGAGAATATAGCAAGGGGAACCGTTCTAGTCTTGTGTGTTGAGGGACAGTTTCTTTGAAGAGGCAACATTTCATTCTAGGCAGAGGGAACAGCATGTGCAAAGGTCCTGTGACAGTTGGAGACAAGGAAAGCAGCTGTGTCTGGAACGCCAGAGAGAAAGGGAAAGTATGGTCCATGATATGGTAAGAGAGGTCAGCAGGGGCCCAGACATGTAGGGCCTTGATGGATATTTTAAGGATATGTACTTTCTTCTAAGAGCTGTAGAAGGGTTTAAGTTAGGAAGTGAGTTGATTCAGTTTACTTTCTAAAGGAGACTTAGTGATAGGTCCTGGGAAGGACACGATGAGTGTGTTCTGAGGAGGCTTTTCTGGGTATAATTTAGAAAATAAAAACGAGACATGAGCATGTACGTGAAGGATCAGGCATTAGCTGCACAAGGCTGTGACCATAGAGCTTTCCCTTCAACTGCTTCCCTCCTTCCTGTCATTCCCCACCCTGTTTAGTGTTTGAAAGAAACTGACACCCTCCCCTGCCATCCTTGGAGGTTTTTGAGACCGTGGATAGATTGGTTTTCCTCCCAGATAGAGTCTGGAGCAGTTTGCCTCATTTCGTTGTCCCTGCTGCTCACTCCAGCTGCGCCTTTGTTTGGGCTTCTCAAGGTGTGACCTGAGGACTTGAGGATGAGGGGCACCTCTGTGACTGACGAAAAGGTAGATTCATGGGTTTTCCCCTAGACCCGCTAAATCAGAATCTCACGGGTGAGGTCATGTAATCTGACTCTGAAGCTTGAGAACCACTGTTGGTCCAGCATTGCACATGCACCGAAAATGTGATGATGGGGTGTGTGCATGGGGGGTGGGGGGGCAGTAAAATAGATACCAAGAGCTTTTGAGGCACAGATGGTCTTTAAGCCTCACAGTGATATACGTGAGGCGACAAGGCTCTGGTAACTTCGGTGTCCTAGTTGACACAGTTATAAAACTGGTGGGCTGAGGGGCCTCAAGGCCAGGTGTCTGACTCTGAGCGCACTACACTTTGCCTTTCTTTCTTTACACGTCTATTCTCCAGGGGACAGGGTTAAAAAGTATTGAACTCTTACAATTTCCAGATGTAGTTTCTTTTTAAAAAAGCATCAGTACCTTTCTAGGGGCTTATACTATCCATCTAGAAAGTGAATATCCAGTTAGTACATGAAAGGGTGGAGTCAGCTGGGTTTATTGTAATTATTATTATAACTTTTTAGTATGGAAGATATCAAATCTATACAAAAGTAGAATAATATAAAGAACCTCTATGTATCCATCACCCCACTTCAACAGTCACAAGGGGACAGGCATCTTTTCAATGGTTCAGACTTTGCCCTGGAATACTCTCATGGTTTTTGTTTGTTTGTTTGTTTGTTTGTTTTTGAACTTTCATGTTTTTATGTCCATTGAATGAAATACCTAATAGGAGAATGGGTAGCAGGAACAGAGATGCTTGCAAAATACTCCCAGCAGCTGACGACCAGAGAGAGAAGCTCTTTTGGCTAAATTTGTCTCTCAACAGTACAGTTCATAGAGCTAGTGCTTAGAATTGTAGATCTGGGAAATACCTTAGAGCAGGGGTCCCCAGCCCCTGGGCTGCAGATCAGTAGTGGTCTGTGGCCTGTTAGGAACCAGGCCACACAGCAGGAGGTAAGTGGTAGGCCAGTGAGTGAAGCTTCATCTGTATTTGCAGTCTTTCCCCAGCATTAGCATCCCCATCCTAGCTCTACCTCAGATCATCAGACATTAGATTCTCAAAGAAGCACTGGTCCCTGGTGCTGAAAAGGTTGGGAACCTCTGCAGAGAAAACCTCACTGTCTGGATATGACAACAGAGGCCTAGCAATGTCTGGGGATAGACTTCAGGCCTTATACAATGTATAAGAGGCAGAGCTGGGCCTGGAATTTTGGTCCTCCAGCCCTGTCTCCCTTATGCACCACAGAGGATCTCTTGGCATTTTCGCTCTGGGAGACAGAATCCCAGTGAAAAGCTTTCCAGAGCCCCAGTGGCTGAAGTACCAGCATTTGGCCACCTCGACTTTTGCTTTCTTCTTGCTAAAAAGACCCTTGATGTAGCCTCAAGGTTTCCTGGTCTGGCAGGAAGAGAACAACACACCTGTAAGTAAGATGAGTACTGGTAGAAGCAAGGTGGGCCACATGCTCAGTGTCCCTTAGCTCTGCCTGTTCTAAAATTCTAGAAGCTCTAAGGTGTAAGATGACAAATTTGTGCCATAGATTTTCAGGCAGGGAAGGGAGGAACCCATTTCACTGACCAGCTTCATGGAGAACCTGGAGGGGACCTTCACAGACAGGTAGAAATTGGGGACTGAAGAGGAAGAAGAAGGGGAAACAGTCTCTCAGCCCAGTGTATCAACCAGGAGTTACTAAGACCTCCTGAAGTGGAAGGCTCTGCACCTTCACACTAAGGCAGATACCGAGAAGCAGAGGATACGATATCTGTTCTCAAGAAATTTCTGTTTAGTTGAGGGGCAGGGCATATGTTGAAAACTCATATAAATGGAAAATTGTAAGATTGTAAGATGCAAATTGACTTTTAAGATCGGCCCAAAGAAGAGTGCAGTGAAAACCAAGAGAGGAATCACAAAACAGAACGTAGTAACAACATTAATGGTCATGTCCCCAACGTCTTCTGCGTGTGGCCATGTGCTAGATGCTGTACTGACTGCATCGTTACACAGCAGCTTTTACAGTAATAGCCACACTCGTTCCAGCTGCCATCTCTTGAACACCTATACTCTACTCGACAGCCCTGCGCTGTGTGCTGTACATGCATTAACTCATTTTCTCCTCCTAGGAAGCAGGTATGTTAACTATTTTATGATGAAAAAACTCCAAAAAGTTTAAGTGGCCTGCCCAAGACCCTCAGGTGTGGACCTGTCTGTCCATCTAAATGAACTTGGGTTCGAAAAGGAACATCATGACTACCAGCCAGACTGGGTGGCTGGGAGAGATATGGCTGGCAGGTTTTGAAGGACCTGCTTATAAAAACCTGTGTGAAAAGTTTGATGCTGATCCTGGAGGTGTTGGAGCGTTATTTAAGGTATGACAGGGTGGACGTTGCCGGTGATTAATTGGCAGGATGGCTTGAGTGGGGAGGCTGTGGCAGGAACAGACTAAAGCGTCTGGGGTCTACAGGAAGGGGTGGGAGTGGGAACGCGCCTGGTCAAACCAAGTAATGAAAATCCTCACACCTCATCAGACTTAATTAAAATCAAATAAACACTCCAGCAAACCCACCTCATACCAAGTAGGGGCAGAGATTCCTGACTGCTACGAGGGCGTGAGTACTGGTTTCAATATAGCTGCAGGGACATAAAACTTCATTATTATATAACATCTGTAAACCATGAATATGCTTCATGTTGATAGGCTTCCTTACACATTTATGGTTCCAGTCCTCAACTAGGTCCTTGGTGCCCCATCATCATTTCTTTCCTTACCCCCTTTTCATTTCTCCCCACAGCAATGGTTCCAATATTTTACCATTTACCTGAAAACTCTTTCTATCCTCTCACTCTCGGAAGGTGATTTCGCCCCAGACTAGTTCAAGAAAATCGAAGCCGCGAAGCAAGTAACTTCCCTGTCATTCCTGCCCTCTGGCTCATCATGGCAAAAGCCACTTCTTCACAGAGGCCTCCTCTGCCCACCACACCTAACACTGCCCTATGTCACTCTCCTATTACCCTGGTATAGTTTTTTCCACAGTGCGTGCAGAAATTATCTTTGTGCATTTGTTTGTTCACCTGTCTTTTGTCTGCCTTTCCCCTTGGAATGTAAGTACCATGAAGGCACGGACCTTGCCTGCCTTGAGCACTGCCAGCATCCACAGTACCTAGCACTCAGTAAGTGCCTGGGACATGGAAGCTGCTAAAAAATAGAAATGAATGAGTGAATTCCCATGGGTTCAGCCATGATTCATGATCCCATGATTCGACCTTCCTTTCTCCTCCTGACTACCCTACTGCCTACTCCACTCCATCTGATGTTCCCCTTCAAACATAACCTAAATGAATTCTTCCCCTAAAGCTGCTTATTCTCCTCCGGGTTCACTGTCATTTAAGCAAAATCTCAGGGTCATCTTTGGCTCCCCTCTTTTCTCATCCCCCCCATACACTTAGTCCTGTTAACTTAACCTTGGCAATGTCCCTGGACTCTGTCCTTTCTTGTTTGTTTCTTATTTATGCAACATGAGTGCTCACGGGGATGTGGGCAGGAGCTTTCTAATTGACTTTCCAATCTGTAGTCTCTCCCCCTGTCAGGCTATCCCTACCCATAGAGAGAGCTTTGCACAGTTCAGTTTCTTTATATTTTCAATGGCTCCTATTAATCGTAGAATTCATCCATCCATCTACCCATTCATCTATCTACTTACCTATCCATCTACCCTCCAATCCATCCATCCATCCATCCATCCATCCATCCATCCATCCATCCATCCATCCTCTATTTACTGAATGCCAACACTGTCCAGTACTGTGTAAGGTGCTGGGGTAGAGAACTGAGAGCACAGTCTTTGCTTTCATATCAATTTTTAATCTTGCAGGTGGAGACAGATATAAACAATGAAAATCATTCAAGTGTTACAGGCACTTTTTATTCATTCATCAAATATTTATTGAGTTCCCACTGTGTGCTATGCACTGTAGGTGCTGGATATTCAGCAGTAAATAAAACGAAGTCCCTGCCTTCACAGAACTCAACATTCTTGTGGAGGGGACCCATAGTGAACAAACACACGAGTATAAATACTATGGAGAAAAATAAAGGTAGGTAAGGGGTACATGTATGTGGGTTTGACCCCTTGCAGAGCGTGTTCAGAGATGGCTTCACAGTGTTGGTGATGACTGAGCAGAGACCTGCAGAACGAGAGTGAGTGGCAACTGCAGATATTTGGGGGGAACAGAATTCCAAGCAAGTGGAATGGCTAACACTCTGTGCCAAGGCCTTGGGCTGGGAGTGAGCTTGTACAGGGCCTGGTGGGATACAGAGGAGTAAAGAAACCTATCCTATGTGGAGGGACCAGGTGGCACTTCTCAGGGGAGGATGCCAAACTCCCTAGCCCGGCATTCACAATTTAACCTCTCATTCCACCACCCATCCATGGACTCTGAGTATGAATCATGCCAGACCATGAATTTCCCACCTCCAGGCCTTTGCTTCTCTGACATTCTTTGTGAGGACTTCCTCCTCTGATCCCCATGCCTCTGCCCAGGAACCCTTCCAATTTTCTATTCACTATTCAAAGTCTGAGCCTCTTCTAGGCAGAACCAGTCACCCCTTTGCAGGCTCCATAGCACTTTGTTCATGTTTGTGGAGCACTTAGCATGGTGATGTCTCATGAGCTGTGTCTGTCTGTGCTGGTCACTTCCACTGTCCAGAGCGCCTTACGAGAAGGAACCATATCTTAGATGTCTCTTGGTCTCCAGCACCGTGCACAGAGTTGGGCATACAGTAGGTGGTTTAATGCACGTGCAAAGCAAATTCTTCTCGAAAATAGCTTGCTTTGTTGCCAGACCTCTCCATATAGACATGCTGGCAGACACACATGCCCTTTTTCTACACATCAGTTGCCTTAAAAAAAAAAAAAAAAGACTCCCACAGTTCCTAATGAAAGCAACAGGGTCATGAAATTAATGTGTCACTCTGGTGCCAGCTTCACTCAGCTGACTCATGGCCTGAGAAGGGTTTTTTCAAACATGTGTTTCTCATCTATGTGTTAATTTCTCTTCCCTTTCTCAGTCATCTTCTCTTCCCCTCAAATTTGTTGGGAGGTAACAGACTTCAGGTCTGGTGGCACCTGCACCTCCTCTTGCATCCTCTGAGCAGATGTTTTTCAGCTTTGGGCTGGAGATGAGGTGGGGTGTGGGAAGGTAGGCTCTGACTTGAGAAGAGCAAAATAGAGTAAGAATGAGATTTCCTTCTCCCTTGAAGTTCACTAGAAATTATTTGATTGTTTGAGAAAGGCCTGAAATATGTGTGTGTGCATGTATTCACAATACATAAAATATAGATATTTGCTATGAACTGAATCATATGTCTTTGAGGGAATTCCATGATGTATTTTTTCCCCTCCATGAAGGAGAAAGAATATTTTCAGGTGTCCTGGTATTAATTTGTTAATTCAGCAGGTATTTATTGAGTACCTAATTATTCCGGACATAAAACAGTGAACAAAATGAGAGTGAAATTCTTGCCTTCCAGGAGCTTACATACTAGTGGAGGCAGATAGATGTAAGCAAATAGAGTGAGACGGTGATAGGTCTGTGAGGGTTACTAGAGCAGGGAGTTGGAACAGAGAGTGTTGGGGGAGGGCAATTTAAAATAAGATGGCCAGGGAGGGCCTCATTGGAAAGTGACATTTGACAATTATCTGGGGGAAGAGGAGTTAAGACAGAGGGAATAGCAAGTGCCAAGGTCCTGACATGGAATCATGCCTGATGTTTTGAAGAACAGCAAGGAGGCCATTGTGGCTGGAGCAGCATGAGAGAGATGGACAGTAGTAGGAGAACTTAGTCTCATCTTTGGAGTTGGGCATCCACTGGAGAGTTTTGACAACATCACCCTGGCTGCTGAGTTGAGATTAAATGGAAGAAGCAGGGGCCAAGCAGGGGACCAGTAAGGATGCAGTGGCTGGAACCAGGGTGGTGATTGTAAAGGTTGAAAAATGTGACTGGATTCTAAATACATTTTAGAGCTAGAGATGACAGGGTTTGCAAAGGAATTGGAAGTGGGGTGTGATAACAAGAGAAGTGTCATGGATGACTTCAAGGTTTTTGGCTTGAGCAAGTGGAAGAATGGGACTGCTGAGAGGGTAAGGACCATAGGGGCAGCAGGTGTGTGTGGGCTGCGCTTTGCCCTCGGCGTGAGATGCAGATTTGACATCAGGTGGAAATGTCCAGTAGGCAGGGGCGTCATTGGACCTGCTCTTGTGGGATGTCCACCTGGAGGTGGGGGGGAGGAGATTAGGAAACTGTCCAGTGGGCCTCAGTGGGACCTGGATACAAACCGGTTGCTCCAAAGGCACAAGGAATTATCTCTGAGTGAGGGCAATTGAGCTTAATTTTTTTCTAAAATTATTTTTTTAAAGCATATTTGGATTCAGTTCAAGAAATACTAGCACCAACTACATGCCAGGCATTATACTAGGTGCTGAGGATATAACACAAGAGTGGAACTGAAATGATTTTTGCCTCTTTGAGCTTATAGTCAATTAGAACAATGGTAAATCCATGGCTAATATGAGAATAGACTCTATATCTTGCTGAATAAATTAAAACCTTTAATTATGACACTCTATTTCCATTATTGTGAGAAAGCAAGAAAAATTGGAAATATTTGTGGTTTTTTTCCCAAATGGAATATATATATATATATATATATACTTTTTTTTTTTTTGCCAAGAAATTTGATTTGGAAGTCCTTGTGCATCACAGCATAAGTGATTCACTGAACAATGCTTAACATTTTCCTATGACCAGGTATTCACATAGGAGGTTCTTGGTTATATATCAAGGTCATATAAGTCATTTTTGGTAGGGAAGTTTTGTTTTTAGAAACTGTTACAATCATGCTCGCTAGTAAAACTTTACCAAGTTCAACCAAAAGTGAATGAAAAACTTTTTATCAGAGTGGTGGCCGCAGAGGTTATAAAAACTGCTGTGAACGAGGCACTTGGTGGGCCTGGAATGGTGATACCTGGCTATCCTGTCCTCGACCACTATTGACTACTCAATGGTCTTGAATCATTTTGGTTTTTGTATCCCACGAAATGGGGAACTGGGCTGCGTGGGTAGTTGGGTGCTGTTCTCTCTATTGGCATCTGATCATGTCTTTCCTCATTTTGGACAAGATCCCAGATGATTCAGGGGTGTTTTGGAGATAATACCCCTGACCCTAAATCTTGAAGGGTTGGAGAGATGACATCTATGGTAGCTCCTCATATCTCATGAAAACTCTGTGAAGGTAGCAGTTTTGCCTTGTTTACCACTGATCCCCAGAACCTGATTCAGTGCCGGCATACAAAGTAGGTGAATGGCAAGTATATGTTGAATGAATGAGTGAACCGTGCCCCCTAATAGTAGCTGGCTCTGAAAGGAGGTGGGGGGGGAGTTTTGCTCAGGACTGAGTATCCTCTGTCCTTTGGGCAAAGGTAAGATCAGTAGAGTGGCCTGGGTACCAGAATATACCAACAGGCTTGATGGACAATTCTAGAAGGTTTTGGGGAATGGCATGGGAGTATGAGGAAGCTACAGAGAACAAACGAAGTTAAACTATGATAGTCAAAGGGAAGAATTAGCCACGGATGGCGAAAAGTTTGGGTAAAAATATTGCCAGCTGGGGGCTTACCTTAGCCTTTTGGCTTCCTGTTGGCCTTGAATGAAGTTCCTCTTTTCTTGTATATTTTGGAAAATTTCAAACATACATAGTATAATGAACCCTTGTATATGTATTATCCAGCTTCAATAATAATTGGCAACTTATAGCCAGTCTTGTCTCACCTACAGCCCACCCTTACTCTCTCACACCAGAGATTATTTTGAAATAAATCCCAGACATCATTTTACCTGTAAATATTTTTAATATGTATTTACAAAAATTAAGGATTTAAAAAAAGTCAAATCTCATTGGAGTTAATAACTTCTTAATATTATAAAATATCCAGTTAGTGCTGAAATATATGTCTGTGTATATATGTTCATGTGTGAATATATATTAATTATCGTTTTAGGAGTGTATTAAAACAACTTAATTTTTTTATAGAAATGATGTATATTTGTTACCAAAAATTAAAGCAACACAAAAAAAGTAAAAAGATGAGAACAAAAATAGCACCCCATAGCCATTAGATGAACATCATTTCAGACACCTCTCCATATGTAAGTCACATGGAAGAACAAATAGAAGATGGGTATAAATGCTGTCAGAAATACTTTTTTATATTAAAAAGGAATCGCTGAACAGTATTTTAGAGCTGAAAAGGCACTTAAAGCTCTTTCGCTTTTTCATAAAGCTAGTCTAGAGTGGAAGTCTTCTGAGGGCAGGGATATGCCTTAGTTATGTTTATATACAGTCACCTCCCCCATTGTCCTGCCTGGTATTTCTGCGGCCAAAAACTGTGGTTTGAATGGAAATGTTCCTTAAGAAATCACAGAGCCATCTTATGGAATAGGGTGGCCCAAGAGTTGAAATCCCTTGCAGAGATCCCATAGGTAGTTAGGGCACACTTGGGGCTGGAGCCTGTGCCCCTTACTCCAGCTCATGGGAGTGTGTAGCAGGGGTTCAGAGCACAAGCTCAGAGCCAGACACAGCGGGGCTTGATTTTGCTCTTAATCTTCTTCCATGACTTAGCTCTGTGACATCTCTTACCCACACAGTTTACCAATCTCGAAAGGCTGTGTGAAACGTAAATGAAATAATGCATAAAAAACTTAGAGCATGGTTCCTTGCATGTACCAGGTGTGAAATAAACGTTAACTGTAATTGTTCTTGTTTGTAGTAATAGCAAAAGCTATTACTATGTGGTAATAGTATCAGTATTTTCTTATTCTACTGGAATTGTTAGCTAGAACTCAAAGAAAGCTCAGCCCTCTACACCCCTCTTCACTCCCCTCAGGTTCCTAGTTGCAGATAGAATCCAGTTGATTACTTTGACTTTTGCTTTTTTCCTGCCATTGGGAAGAAGAGATTATATCATGTGGGAATCCTTTTCCTGTATTGCATCACCTTCTGGTTGGCGTTTATGTGCTGTGGTCAAGGTTCGTGTGTCTTCTCTCAACATGTAGTTTAGTGGTGCTGCCTTAACAAAAGCTTCGCAAATAATTATACTGAGCTCCTCAAATAGAAACTCTGGGCAAAGGGCTGGGTGCAAGACGTCTGGCCTTCCGGTTGCCCCTTCAGTCTGCTGACTCAGCAGCTCTCTCAGGGCCCTCCTCCAGGCCCTGAGTCTGTCAGGTCACTAATGGAATCTGCTGGAAGCAAATTAACTCATGTAAAAAGGGCTAACAAATCACTCCAGCTGTTGATGTCTGCCCCAGGAAGGCTGGCACGCCCCCATTCACTCATAGGTCCTCACCCCACATTTCATACCTCTCCTAGGGAGCCCCACTTTCTCTTGCACCGTTACTGAGGAGCATACTGGCTGTGCTGAACTCTCAGCCCGCCACCCCCAGCAGAGCCATGGCCTGTGCATATGAGAAGGCCATCTGTTCGGCCTGACACGCCTTTCTGTGTGGGAGGCCTGAGAGCTGGCTCCATGCATTATTCACACTTCTGGGTTTGGGTTGACTTAACCATTTGCTCTAAGTAGAAGCTGGGAAAAGGAGGGCAGGACAAGGAGGAGACAGCTATGCCCTTAGGCTGGGGCATGGTCTCTCCTTCCTCCCTTGTCAAATGTATATTCTTTTTAAAATATTGTCTCCTGCGGGGTGGGATCTATGCTCCACATGGGTCTGTCCAGTCCTCCTGCATTCCTGGAATGTAGTTTCCCTCTCTGGATCTGTGCAGGGTTTTGGGGGTGGGGTGGGGGCATGCTTCACAGAGCAGGCTGGGAAATGCTTGTTTCCAGAAGTGTGGGCTGCCATTGTGACCCCCTTTCTCCTTTCTCCTCACCCCTCTCGCCTCCCTCACAGTTGCCTTGTAGATTCCTGAGTAAATTGAGGGTATTCTGGTGTGCGTGTGCCTTATGGCTGCAGCAGGGGTGATAAGAGAAGGAGAAAAGCTGTTCTTCTGCTTCAGAGAGAGGGATCCAAGGGGAAAGATTTGTGGGGTTGGAGAACCCCAAGCAGCATCCTTTGATACCTGCAGAAGAGAATTTGAGTAATGCAATGGGGGTGCGGTGGTAACTGATACTGTGCCTGGTGGAAGGGACATAGGTGTGCTCTTCCTCATTCTGTCATAGAGAAAGTCTGTGTCATTCTTTGCCCGAAAGCATCTATGTGAAGGCCCAAAGAAGAGGCCAGGCCAGAGAAGACACCCATCAACACTTGTTTCTGTCTTTCCCTCCAATTCACCCAGCTCTTTGATAGCAGTGATTGATCTAGATCCTAGAACACAAGTTTCCAGACATTCCTTACCTAAGGATAGAAATTATACCTGAGTGCAGGTGTCATGACCTGAGCTGGTGATCACCTTTGCCTTGAGCCATAAATGTCCCAGCTAACAGCAACCAGGTGTTCAGTCCTAATGCCATCTTTTCTCTGGGCCTCATGACCCAGGGTTATACATGTTTGCTTTGAACCAAATTTACACGTGGATTACATACTGGTTCAGTAAAGTCTTTTGCTTTCCCTACCACCCCCTTGGCCAGTGGAACTTTGAGATTGTCATAGTTAAAAGGCTCTCTGTAAAATTAAGCTGTGTAGAAGCAAGTTAAGCCCAAGGTGAAAGTTCCAGGCGTATTGTGTATCCCAGGTGGCCAAGTTTTCTAGACACAACCCTGAGAAGTCTTCATAGACCCATACCATGAATACGTTTCAATGTTCCGAACAGACCAATGCTTCTACAAACCATGCTGCTCTGGTCAGTTCACCACTGTGCCTCAGTTACTTCTTCTGTAAAATAGGGCTAATAATAATGGTCTACTATCTCACCAGTGATATTAATGAGATGGCACTTGAGAAATCTCTTTGAAAAGAAGGCAAAGGGTAGGCTCAATTCCTAGTTCCCTCATTTATGTGAGTGTGTGTGTGTGTGTATGTTTTATCATGGCAAATAAATCATTTGAGATTTTATTTTATTCATTCATCTTCCAGATAAAAAGATGGCGAGGTAGGTGTACATCATCTTTGCTTAATATAATCTGAGCGATCCTCACCGGTGCGTTGGTCCTGGAGCTGACAGAAGCTGGGCCTGGGGCCTTCCAGTTTGGTCTCCCCACCCCTCCTGCCTGTTACTTTTTCATATTCTATATCAAAGTCTTGCTGTTCTTTCAAGTCCTATGTAGTCTGGGCTCTGATCATCTGGGCATGATTCTTATTACTATTAAAGGTGAGGGTTTTCTTAGCTTATTTCCTTTAGTTTCTAAATCAGTCTCGGAAAGAAGAGGGCAAAAGTAGAATTAGAAGGACATCTACGACCCCAAAGGTGCACATCCTGGTTTGTTGCAAATTCGGGTTTCCTCTGGTGACTTTAAGGATTGTGACGAGTGAAGTGTGAATGGTAAGTGATTAGCTGCAGAACTTCTGAAACTAGTAAAGAGTTTTGTTTTTAGGGCCAGGCTGAAATCAATAATCTGATCCTGCTGCCTAGCTCTGCCAGATACCAGGGGTTCAAGCCACCTGGAATATACCTTCATTCCAGATTCCCAGTCACTGATTTGTTGATCACAATTGTATCTAGCCGTACTCACAAGAAAAACAGATGTAAGTGAATGAATTGGATTTTCCTATTGGCCTCACCATTTTAACTTTGTTTCTTTCTTTTTTTTTTTTTTTTGGCTTCATTTCTAATGACTTATGAACTGTTAAGGGCCCTTTGAGATTGGATCTTCATTTCTCAAGGTTCTAACTGAAATAGTCTCTAAATAAACACTTAAATGAAAGGTTGGTGACACTTGAAAAGTCCATTCTTGAAGAGAAGAAGTTAGTTTTAATATTGGAGGGATTCCAGCTCATCGGTTGATTTTGAGTTTGCACGTTCTGGCCATTTGTAGAGATCAGGGAGCAGCAGCAGGCTCTGTGTCTGACCGTGTAGGATGACTGCCTTTCAGCCTTGTTTCTCAGATTATCCCTGAGGCAGTCAAGTGAAGAAGCCTGAGTCATCTCCCCGGTCTTGGACCTGCGTTTCTGACTCAGTGTCCTCTTGATGCAGATTCAACCTCCTCCTCTGTGAAGGAAGTTTCAAGATACTGCCCATTCTTGGCGCATCCCAGTTGAAGTGACCGAGCATTGACAATATTGTAATGAAAATTTTAATTCTTTTGGTGTAAAAGCCTGCAACATAGTCCTAAAACCTATTGGTCTACTTTACACAGGTATGGGGACAAAATGCCATAGTTGGGGGAAATAATAAATGATCTTAGAATAACCTTTTCATTTTATAATTTAAAATGTTAAAAAAAATTTAAACATTTAAAATGTAACATGCTGATTGTAAAAAAATGCACAGTGAGAAGGCATAAAAAAAGACAGAAAAAGAACAGAAAAATTTAAAAAGTCTTCTTCTTGAGTTATCCATTCTGCTCCTCAAAGTTAAGGACAGTTTTATGTATATCCTTCCAGATATTTCCTATGCCTCTGAAAGCATACAGATGTATACGTAAGGCCATGTCAGAATAGCTGCTGGTAGTTGAATTAAAAGGAAAAAAATTCAGTTGTAGGGTAATTTTCCTTCCTTTTTTGACTACATGGTAAACTGAGAGAAAACTCATTCAGACTCTTAAGGAAAATTTTTTCTATAAACACTTAAATATCTCCAATAAGCCTGTGATTTGCACATGCCATGAGCTCTTTTTAGTGATGCAAACAGTATACAGTGTGTGGCAAAGAAAGTTTATTTAAATTTTAAACAAAACACAGGCTCAGAATATTCAGTGTAGAAATTAACGTGTAAGGTTGTAACATTGCCTGTGTGAATGAAGAGATTGTGGGGTGTTTTTTTTTTTTTTAATAACATAAGATTAGTGGCATACAATTTTTCCAGGTATCCCAGAGCAAAATATTAAAGGTCAAATAAATGTGTAATGTGAGAATGTGTGATGTTTATTGCCCAACATGGTGACAGGCTGTGATCCTGACGAGTGTGAGCTGTAGGAAGTTCTGGATCAGTTCTCTTAAGATGGAAAGACCAGCCAGACAACAAGCGCATAGCCTCTGTTTGCACGCACAAATCCTTCCCCTCCCCATTTCAAGAAAGGAGGTGTGGGCTACCGAAGCAGGCTCCGTGTGGCAAATTGGATTCAGATTTCAGTTTTTCCTCCTCCCTCCCACAGACTTAATGGTCCTTAGGCTACAGAAGGGGTTTTGAGCCCAAGTCCAGTCATTTGAACTCTTTTTTTTTTTGGTTCCCAGCTTGGTGCAGGCAGCGCCCTGCTTAGGACTCTGGCCCTATTTTACTTTGCAGCTTCCTCTGGGATGGAGCAGTAGGAGCCTTGAAGGGCACCCTCCAAAGCAGTGGCTTGGCTTCTCCACCACCTCCTCCTTTGTCCCAGTTCTGTAGGTTCATTCATTTTCCGCAACTTGATTCTCTCCAGAGAAGCAGATCTGGGGCTCAGAGCCCAGTGCTGTTTTCTCCTGTACCCTCCCTTCAACTAACTACCTGTGGCTTCTCTTAGCTTCCACATCCTCAAAAGGGATAATGTTCTCCTTGAAAGCATCTTTTGAGGATTAATTGACGTTTGCTCTATGCTTTGAAGAGAGAATCCTATCAAGTCTCGCTGCTGTCCTCAAAGCTGGCCCCGGTTCCAGCTGGTGCCAGGTCTGGCCAATCCGGATGCAGGGCGAGTGGGCCTCTCATTGGCTGCCTTTCTGGGCATATCGTTTGCGGGGTCATCACCCACAGTAATAGGGCGGTCACCCAACTAGAAGGCAAAGATCCTCAGGTGGATATTTTGTATACTGCACTTTTTTCACATATTTGCAGCAAAGTGAGCATCCCTCAGGAAGTTAGTTTGTGGCCATCTGTGACATTCATTTGGTTGGAAATTGTTCTTTTCCCTCTCTTTTAAAACTTTATAGGTGAAGGAGCAAGAGTAGTTATAATTTGCCACCTCTCAAAGAAGTCCCTTTGCCAGACCATTTATATGTAAATTGCACATGGTTTGGAGAAAAAAGGATGTTACTTGTTTCAAGATAAGCATTTTCATCTCAATGAATTCTTTGTTAAGAGCTGTTCAATCAAAGAAGTGGAAATTCCAACCTACTTTTTGGAAAGATCCAGATGATGCTGTGTTAAGAACTGAGGGTTCTAAGAAGATGGATAAGAAAAAGAAAAACAAGTTTTGTTTTAAGGACAGACCAAATAGGAAGTTAAAAAAAACTGATAAAAGACAATCTTAGTTGTGTTGTCATCATGGAGGACAAAGCTGGAGGGCAATGCCAGTCAAGCACATTAGGTTTCTTCCAAGTCCTGGGATGGGCATCAGGACGTGAAGGATTGAGGACCCGCTACTGACTGTTCCAATGGGGCATTTCAAGAGGAGCCTTCATTTCCTGGCATTCCTATTAGCCCTCCAGCACCTGGGCCTTATAGTCTCTCAAGCAATTGGGGTGGGGATGGGGGCTTTTTTCTTAGCATAGGTCTTACTAAAAGAAATCATTGTTTTGCTTTTCTAAATGATATTCTTGGCCTCCTGAAAAATTGGAGATCTGACAACGCTGAACCTTCATTCTGCTGAGGGCAGCCATCAACAGCTGCTGCCCCTTTTGATGGACCAGTGGGACAGACACTGTCTGCTCTACCAACAGGGGCAAATGTTGATGTCTCATCTGTCTGGGAAGTTAACAAGAAGATAGTGTTAATCTAGAAGCACATGTATGCATACATGTGTACACACACACCTAACACACACACACACACACACACACACAACACACACACACACATCAGGATTCAGGCCCAGAGGGGATTACTCTATAGAAAACTCACACCGCAACAGGTTCAAGGTATATAACCTGAACAACAAATTTGAGAAAAGTTAATCTTGGGATAAGATGAAACAAATCAGATCATGGCACACACTAAAAGAAATGTTTGTGACCAGTGTGTTGAAAACATTGAGTGCCTTTCTTTGGCACGCTCCTGGCTTTGAAGCAGCAATGTGGATGAGGTAGTGACTAGAGAGAGGTGGGGTCAAGGGATCTGTATCTACATCTCTGTGCTGCTCTGAACAGTGCCTGGGACATCTAGGAGCTTAATCAATATTATGTAATTATATAATGATAACTAGCCACAGACTTGCTGATGAACTTAACTTTGAGACTCTTCTCCTTTTCTCAGTTTGCTCATTAGCAAAATGGAGACATGACAGCAGGCATTGCAAACTCAAATGCCAACAAGACCAGTCATGCCATGTAAATGAGTAAAGGGATGTCTGGATGGGAAAAGTAGACTAGGGAGTGGAGAGGACTGTGGAAAACTGGAGGTTCATTTCCATCCAGTGGGATGTCTGAATTCAACTCCATCTACTTGCCACGTGGGAAGACGACCCAGTGTTTTCAGGGCTCCTCATTTTTCAAGAGAAACTTAAAATCTGAATTTGTACATGAACTCTAACAATTTTCAATGGAACTAATTTAATTTTCAAAAGCATAGTGCAACCAAACAAAACATATTTGGGGCCATATTTGGCCCGTGGGCCCTAGGTTTGCAGCTTCTGGAATAAAGCCTGCTTGGTACCTCCCTATCTGGCTACTGACCCTACTTTGATGAACCCAGAGCATGAGGAGGAAGGAGCTGGTGGAGATGAAAAATGGCTGTGAAGACAAAGTTGGGGCAAAGATGGGATGTGAAACTTGGACTACATGATTGCTGGCTAGATGGGCAGATTCAGTGAGGAGAGTCGCAAGGCCTGGCAAAAATTGTGCTTGGAGGCAGGTAGGAGGACAAACCCAGGGGAGGTGGCTGAGGGGAAAGGGCACAGGCTGTGGATGGCATTGGTGTGGGCAGCAGGGTGCAGAGGTCAGGGGCACTGGGGATAGCCCAGGTAGCAAGAGAGAGCAAAAGGAAGCCAGGTGGACCTGGGGTTCAGACTGTTTGCTCTCTGCCTTACTGAAGCCTAGTGGGTATTTGCAGCCCCTCACCAATCATGCACAGAGCAAGAGTGTCCTGGCCACACTAGAAGATCTGTGCTTAGGCATCTATTCAGATAAGCACAAAACTTGGTCCAGCCCTCCAAACTTGTAATCATAGTTGGGAATATAAGCCTGTCATACATGAAGAGAGGCAGAGTAGACTAGTGGATAAGAAGAGAATAAGGTTAGGGCTCAAACAACTTGGAGTTGAATCTGACCATTGTCACTCACTAGCCATGTTGCCGGGGCAAGGTACTCACCTTGTTTTTGAGCCTGGTTTGCTCACTGGGGGATAATAATAGTTCCTACCTTGTAGGTTTGTTGTGAAGATTAAATGAAACGAATGCTGTAATGTATGTGAAGTGTTTGGTACAGTACCTGGCCCACAGCAAGTGCTCATATAGAGATCATCATTATTGTGAGAAAAGCAGTAACCACAGCTAACTTGTGGTGAAGCACAGAATTCATTGTCTCAGCAGAGACATGACACAGATGCAGTAGAAGTTCCCTTCTCCCCTATTGAAAATGCTTCCTTAAACATAGGTTCTCTGTCCTGATGTCCTGTTTGCCAAGAGACGTTGTACCCACCTGGATCAGGGTCATTTACTGAGCTTTAGTAAGTCTGTTTGGCCCCTATAGCATCTGGTTTACGTAATGGTGTTTTCATTCATCTAACAAATATTTGCTGAGCAACTACTATGTTCCAAGCACTAAGAAGGGTTTTGAGGATGCTGAGTAGAATAAGACAAGGTATAGGTCTTAAGGTGCTGAATCTAACATTTAGGGGAAGTTACTATAACAGAGATTCTCAAATATGAATGGCTAAATAAGACAGAGGTTTACTTCTTTCCCATATAAGTCTTAATGGTGAACATACTCAGCTGGCAGAGTAGGTCCATGAAGTCATTTATGGACCCATTTTTTTTTAAAATTAATTTTTATATATTTTTTAACTGTTTTGCATTTGTAATTCTGTGTTTCAGGATGTGGGAAGTAGGAGATGAGGAAATCCAAGGCAAGTAGTTTGTCATTAAGTAGCTTCCACTCACATCCCATTGGCTGAAACTTAGTCATTAAGCCACATGTAGCTGCAAGAATTGCTGGGAAATGTAGTCTGGAGCCAATGGCCATGTGCTTAGGTAAAACTTGGGGGTGGAGCTTGTTATAAAGAGAAAGAAGGGAGAATGAATATTGATGAGCAGTTAGCAGTTATGATTCAGGGAGACAGAGAAGTAAGTGAATGCTCATAACACAGGTAAATGCTCCACTTAAGAGCACTAGCTGTAATCTTTGAGTAGAGAAATATGTCGTGGCCCTTGTGGGAATTTGGGCTTCAGAATCAGACTTCTGGGTTCAAAGCCTAGCTCTCTTTCTTACCTCTGGCACCTGCCCCACGGGATTGGTGTGAGGATTAAATTGACCACACAAAGCTTTTAGAACACAGTCTGACCCAGAGTCAGTGCTAAGGAAGTATAAGCTATTACCTTTGGGAAGTGAGGATGGGATGTGTTTGAGAAAGTCACTTGACTCAAGGATACTTGGAGAATTACTCATGGATTTGCCACCCCTCAGTTTTATAACTTCCCATAGGCCTTGTCTCTCCAGATGCAACATTGGGTGTTGAACCCTTGGCCCTCTCATTATTGAGAAATGTTAATGAGGATAAACATGGCCATTGGAAGGGACTGGTGTTTTGACAAAAGTAGAATGAATTTGTGTTTGCCTGAACTGGACCTAGGGGAGGAACTTAGAAAGGATGTTTCAGGGTTATGCTCAGCTTTCTATAGCTTGGGTAGGAGACAATAAATTTAGCATCTGTTCTATAAGCCTCAGTGGGAAGAGTAACAGCCCCTCTTGTGGGGTGTGTCTTCAGGTAAAGAGCTCTAGGAATTATTTTAAAACACTGGAACTTAGCTAAATAAAAGAGAGATTGAGAGGTGAGGCCTCACCAGGTGGCTGGGGAGAGCTTTGCCCTTGGGGAAGACCCTGGTAGCCTTTCTAGGGCCCCTTCAGCAAGAGGAGAAAATGAAAAAGCCACCCCTGCTGGCAGCTGTACGGGCAGGAGTTGGGGTGTCCTCTTACCTGGAGCCAGTGTCCTGTGATAGGCAGAGGGTGTCACGTTCCCCATCTTCTGCAGGTGTCATGTGGAAAGAGAACATTCCTCGCTTCAGAACAAGAGCCGTAACTTTCCTTGGCAACTCACAGAATGAATAGACTTTAGCAGACAAACAGACATTGGAAAATGATTTTCTACCAGCATTTTGCACCATCTTATCTTAGGCGGTCTGAAGAGCTTTCATATCTTTTTTTGCCTGAGCTCTTAAGAATCAGACCTCATAATATTCTGGAAAGTAACAATGGATGCTGTGTCACAATGGGCACAATTTTTGACTCTCTAAAAGCAGTCTAATTGACTCCTAGGAAATGGGATGGACATAGAGAAGGGAGTACATGTTAGAAAACTCATATGTGTTTAGAATTCTACCTTTGGCTGTGCAGAGGTCAGCAAAGGTGGGCCAGGGGTGTGAATGTAGCAGCTGAAGGCCTGGGAAGGAGCTAGCTCATGGGCAAGTGGGCAGATGGTTGTGTTCTTGCCTGCCTCTCTCACCTTAGCTGACCTCCTGAACTTGACCTCTAGGTGTCACAAAGATCTTAAAACTGGCTAGCCTGGGTCTGTAGGTGGTCACGTCTCAGGGTTTTCACTCACATTTTCTCCAGTTCTGTGAACCTCATTTCTTCCCTATCACCATTTCCCAATTGGGTCTCCACTGTTGCTTACCACTGAGATCAATCTTTTATTCTCCTTCCCTTAAGAGAGGCTTATATGGGAAGTAGAAGCTGAAGTGGGAGCTATTTAAATTTGGGTCTCCCTTTCACGGAGGATTCAAGTAAAATTTTGACGTTATCTCTGTATATATGTAGTCACCAAGATATTTATCAAAAAACATCAAATATATAGTCTGTACCTGGACCACACCATGGGGTATTCTGAATTAATATATATATAAAAAAATAGATCTTTTGATTCTCTTGAGATCATACTTATTTTAAATTGTATTTGAGTTTGTGTGTGTATGTGAAAAATAATTTAAGTGTGAGCATTTCAAATGTGCCATAAATGGTAATCTTGCTTTGCATTTCTTCATGTTTTAATAACCTGGGCACCTGTGCCTCTCACCCTTTGAGGGGCCCTGTATTCAAACCTGCTAGGTCAATGGTGAGCAATTTTTTTTAAATGAGAGGGCAATTCAGGAAAAATGAATAAACATATTTACTGGTTGTTTTTTTCCCCCAATCAAAATGAAGAGAGCTTTATGAGTCTCACAATCCAGGGGAAAGTGAGACATCAAGGAATGTTTATTCTTACAACTTACTCTGCTGAATTGAATAATATCAATGAGAAAATGGGCACTGCCTTTTAGTTATTGAAAACTTAATATCCAGGCATTTGGAGACAGTTTGACTTTTCATTCTGAAATTAGATCTGGATGTCTGTGTGATCCTCATCACTATACGGATTAACCCTATAACCCATGGACCAGTGTGTTCCATATCTCAGTGCCCCTCATGTCCAGCATAGTGCCTAGCACATAGTAGGGGCTTAATAAATGCTTCTTAGAAAGCAATATGGTATAATAGTTAAGAACACAGGCTCTAGCCAGACTGTCTTATTCTATCACTTATTAGCTGTGTGATTTTGGGCAAGGTACTTAGCCTCTCTGGGCCTCAATCCCAGTCTGAAAAGTGGGGATTATATCAATCCTTACCTCAGAGATGAGGATGGAATGAGTTAATGTATGCGAGCATTTAGATCAATGCCTAGTGTATATGAACCCTGCATAATGTTAGCTGTTACTGTAAATATTGTTATTGAACTGAACAGAAACTCAAGTTTGCCTTTGGTGCTAGAGCCTTATAGAGAATCTCTTTCCAGCTCTGGCTTCTACTTTGTTGCTATTGATCAGATTTTCTCTCCAGTTTCTGTCTGTGAAACAGACTTGATTTCCATATAAAATAATTATGCCTTTTCCTCATTCCAAACATTTTTTAAGGGAAGAAAAGCGAAAAACAAAAACCCTAAATGTTTTTGAAGCAAACCTGTGTCCATCTGTAACAAGTTGTGCATTGTATTAATTACCCGGGTGGAGCCTGCACGTCTCAATTTTGCAAAACTGCTCTTTTCCAAAGAAAACAACAGTTTTTGTCCCTGCTTTCATCCCTTCTTACAGAAAGCTCTTCCTCTACACTCAGCTAATGTCTGCATTCACAGGAGAGCTTCAGCGAACGATACAGAGCAGATAAAATCTGGCTCCAAGAGTCTCACCCACCTGATTACTTTACTCTTAATCACTTTTATTTTTGTTCACTGACTTATTTTTTAACGTTTTAAAAATTGAACTATAGCATACATACAGAAAAGTGCACATATGTTCAACTCAATAAATTTTGACAAGTTGAACATACTTGTGTCATCAACACCCAGATTAAGAAACAGTAGGACAGAAGACCAGCTGTGCCCCTTCCGGTTATTGCCGCAACCCCCACCCAACCCGCCAAGGGGAACTATGCTGATTCTAACCACATTGAGCAGAATCTTCTAATATGTCCACTTTAGTGTCTCAATTTCCCACTTCAATACTGTGAGATTCATCCATAGTGTTGGCTGTAGTTGTAGGTCATTTATTCGTCGTGCTGTATATGTATAGTATTCTGTCAGGTAAGCATACTGTGATATCTTTGCCTGTTCAACTCTTAATGGGCATGTGACAACTTCCAGTTTGGGACCTCTGATAGCCAGTCGCACATGCTGGCACATGTCTTTGGAGACCCAAAGTGCGCATACCTCCAGTGGGATGGCTACGTCATAGGATAGGTAATTCAGTAGATGCAGCCAAGTGTTCTTCCAGAGTAGGGCTACCAAATCATCTGCTTGATTTTGATGAAGACAGTTATTCAGATTTGATTTGAGTTTTAAAGCAAGATAACTTTAACTTTACACTAATTCTGTTGATTTTGCCATTTCTATTACTCCCCTCTCATGCGTATGAGCCATATGGTCATCAGGTGAATTCACTCAAGTTGCTGTAACTGCTTTTTTTCTGGAGGCTCTTGGAAGACTTTTAGAACTTCTACCTGAAATGGAAGGATTAGTACTTTTTTTTTCTTCTGAAATATCTGCTTTATTTTCAAGAGCAGAAAATACTAATCACTACACTCTTTGCAAAAGAAATTATCATCTCCCACCTGCCAACACGCCTTACACCTGTTATTAAATGGAATTTAGAGTATAGGGAACTTTTGAGTGAAAATCAAAATCAGATGTCGGTGAGATTACTGATTTCCCAAAATTTGCTCACTGGATCTGTCATAGTTTCAACTACAGTTGCCCCCTCTTTAGCATTTAACAAAGCTGGACAAATGAAGAGTCGAAAGTTTCTCCATCTAGTCCTGATTTTTGGTTGTAAACAGCCGCAGTGCAAGAGGCTTCAGGAATGCAGAGAGACAGAAGGTCTTCATGTCCAGCCCCAGAAACCTTATAAATAAGGACCTCTGAGTCTTGGAGGAAATTTAATTGAATCTGTTAGTTTTGGCTTGCCCTCCCTTCTCTGACCCCAAATAACAAGCTAGAAACATCCCATAGAATAACAGACAAAAATCTTATCTCACACATTGCTCCCTCATAAAAAATCTCTCACAAAAGCACTCTGAAATCCTGCAGCATGGGGCAGTTCTTTTATTTTACAGATGGGAAAACTAAGACCTATGGGGTTGACTTGACACAGTAAGACCCTGGAAGAACTGGATGTTGGAAGTCAGGCCCAGGTGTGGGGTTTGCACTTCTAGGAGTAGAGAGGCCCTTTTCTAAGAGGAATTTGGAGGATCGTGGGGCTGTGTTGGGAGCTCAATAAGGTCCTTTTGATGGGTGACTTTTACATCCTGGAGCTTGGCATTTTGTCTGGTTAGAAAACGGTCTTTATTTTTAATTTTAAGTATAGTTGGCATACAATATTATGTTAGTTATAGTAATTTCAGGTGTACAATATAGTGATTTGGCATTTTTATGCCTTAGAATGTGGTTGCCCACTAATTTTAGTAATCATCTGTCACTGCACAAACTTATCACAATATTATTGATTAAATTCCCTTCACCTTTTTCACTCATCCCTCGTTTCCTTTGGCAGCCAAGAAAATGGTCTACAGTAGGAACATATGTACAAGGAAGTTATTGCTCTTTTTTTTTTTTGGTAGTGGCCAAGAATTGACACTGGATGAGTACCCATCAGTAGGGAGACGGCCCAGTAGCTATGGCACCTTCCTACTACCATGGATCATTACAGAACCATTAAAAGGATTTTAGCAAAGTATGGCAGAGTAAACAAGAGAGAGAATACTATTTATAATATATATTTCTATTTTTGTTAAATAATAACCACTCCTTCAAAACCTAGTGTGTGTGTGTGTGTGTGTGTGTAAATTACTTGAGCATGAGAGAAAATGGAAGGACACAAACCATAATGTTAACATGGGCTACCTAGGGAAAGCAGGGCCAGGGATGGGGATGCTGATGTGAAAGAACAGCGTACAGGAAGATAGCATAAATGATAAAATGTCATCTGAATAAATTATATATGTACATATGTTTACATATACATAAAGAAACAGAACACAGAAAAAGTACATGTATAAATTTAAAACTTGAAAGAGTGGTTCTAATAAGTATAAGGCCGTGAGCTTTATATAGGTCAGTTAGCTGGGCTAGGATGAGGGCTTGGTTTTGTGGCTGAAGGCTTTACCCCCAGGTCAGTTTTGTTGCAGTGAAGAATATTAGTCAGAAGTAGATCAGGGGAAAATGTGTGGGTGGCTGAGCACAGACACACTGCTGCATTTGGCAAACCAATAATCATAACTACCATCTTGAAGTGCCTATGATGTGCTAATTTCTCAAAGTTAGATATTTTTATCCCCATTTTATGGGTGAGGAAAACTGAGGGCAAGCAACTCAAGGCTGCTTAGTGAGTGAATGGAGATTCAAGCCCAGGTCTGTCTGATTCCAGAACTCCTGCTTTTTAGGTCTCATCACAGCTCGGACTTCACATCTTGCTGCTTTGAGTGGGCTGATCAGGGCCGGCCTGCTTTGGTCCAAACTGGGGTCTCTGCAGGGCCCTCTCTCACAGGCGTGGGTCCTAAAGTGTAGGTTTCGCTATGAAAACCAACCAAGCCACCACCTAGTGACTGCTTCCTGTGTATACTTGCTGGCCCAAATTTGGATGGCATAGCTTCTTACCTGAGTGAGGGGAAAACAGCCTGTTTGGGCCTCTTTTCCCTGGGGAGCAGAGGTACATGGAAAAGCAGGGCATCTGGACACCTACCCCAGGACAGTTGAAAGGCAGACTGGCTTTTTAAAAAGGACATTTTCACCGAGTCTGACATCTGGCTCCTGAGCCGTATCGGCAGCCACTTCGAGAGCAAATGCTTGGGGCTTTCATGGGATCCTCTCCCATCTCTCCTTGCCAAGCACCCCGCAGCCCCACCACACACAAAAGAACTAACAGTAGTGGCTTGTTCAATGTCCTGGTAATGTGACTTCCACCCAAATCACTGAGCACTTGTGCTGTTGCTGAGGCTGCTCCAAAGTGGGTACTTCAGGTAAAAATTTCAGTTTTGCAAATTGATGTCACCTGGGGTGACCCTTTCTCTTTTTTTACCTTGCTTTTCTCATTCATAAAATGGAGATCGATTAAAAGGATATGCTCATGATGAAAAGGATATCATATATAATATATATTTTTAAATAATAAGAGACATTATGTATTTAGATAGATCAGGCCAGTTCTGTGTGTTAGCTTTTGGCTGAAAACAACAGCGCTGCTGACACTAACAGTTACCACCATTTTATTTTAGTAAGTCTGGACGTTTCCAGTGCAACAGGACCACTGTTTTATACAGGTTGCTATGTCTTAACAATGGCATTGATGACTTCCAGGAGCTGGCTCATTAAGTAAAGTTTAACTCTACTGCAGAGGGTGAACTGGCTGCACAGACTGCCTTCCCTGGGCCCTCTTCTCTCTGAGGCTGATGGCTGTCATTCTCTCTTTGAGGTTGCAGCATCTGGAACTGGAGCCAGTGTCTGCTGCCTCCCTTCACTGCCCGGTGGAAGCACCACAGATCCTGAGAGGGGAGGATTGAATGAGGAGGAAGCGTGCAGCAGACAGTTGTCTTTGCTTGAGGATTTGGTGCAAGGCCTGCCTATGCCCGCACTCTTGCTCTTGGCCCACAGATTGTAGTCTGAGCCTTGTGACCAGGACAAACTGCCTGGCCTTTCAGAGCCTCAGTTTCTCTATCTTTCCAGTGGGGCAAAATCCTGACTATGAATAGTGATCTTGTTATTAGTTCCTTAAAGACTGAGACTCGGTCTCTGGAACCTGGCACAGTGCCTGGTGCACGGTAGGAATCCAAAGAAATGCTTTTTGTTGACATGGACCTCCCAGAGATATATGGCTAGACAGTGTAAAATGTAATCATTTAGAAAATATCGTTTTCTTCTTTTGTATTTTTCCGTGCATGTTAAAGTATGAGATTTGTACACTTTTTCCTCCATCCTATTCTTCTTCGCATTTATTTTACTTAAAAAGTGATTTCCTTCTGACTTATTAAGTAAAGCTGATAGGACCTCACCACATGTCCCTGTTCTATTAGCTTTTCTGAGAGGAGAAGGTAAAATCCAGGCTCTGCTTTGTTCTGCTTGAACATAGAAATAGATTGACCAGCTCAGGAGGACAGCTTTTCTGCATCCTGGGAGCTGTTGCTAACTCTTTCCTGCTCCCATTACAACTATAGAGCCTTCTGAGGTCCCCAGACAGTGTGATTTACCCGGATCTAGACAGGACAATGGTTGGAGCTCCCAGTGGGCTCCCAGACGCTAGATAGGCGGGTGTCCTTTAGAGAAAAGAAAAAAAAATCCACCCAGATGGAATGATAAAGGAATGACATCACAGTAGGCATGGCAACAGCAGGGTAATCATAATCTCCCCACAAGGTGGTCAGAACCCCAAGGGAAGGCCTAGTTTCATTGTGCTCTTTTTCCCATGGGGGCAGCAGGAGCAGGGAGGCATGGAGGAGGGGTTGCTTATCCAATGGCTAGACCTGGCCAGAAGTTTTGCTTTTTACTCCAGATCTGTCTCCCTGCTCTGACAGTCTCTCTCTGGGGTGGTGGTGTGCCACCCTGAAGCATTTGCATTCCATCGATTTACTATCCAGAGTTGCCCTGGGAGTTTGGTGAAAGAAGGAGGGCAAAAACCAAAAGAGAGGGAAGTACATCATTGGAGAGGGAAGCAGAGAGATGAAATTATCATCAGGAAGTTCTGTGGAACCCTGGCGCTCTATCCTCAAGTTCTCCTCGGAGGCTCTGAGCTCCTCTGATAAATGCATCATCCATCTCCTGCCCCTTACTTGGCTTCTTCGGGCCTGGACTTTTGTAGCAGATGGTGTTGAGCTGGGTGTAAACCACGTAAGTTGTGCTAATTTCAAGGTCACTTATGTCCAAAGCCCAAAGAGACGAGATTCAGAGCAATGCCCTGAGGTACTGTGTGGACATTAAGCTGCTATACATATGGTGAAGGCCAACACCTGGATACATGGCATCTTGTCTCAGGAGGTCATTTTGAACACAGGACAAGGGCTTTAGGGGTTGCAGAGTTGAATGAAGGGCATGAACCAGGAGGTTGCTATTCTGGGGTGTCTGGGTATCTTGGTTCCAGAAATCATTTCTCCTTTCCTGTCACTGGGGAGTAACTATGCCTAAGTCATGCCTGGTTGTCTCTCTATAGGCCAAATCATAGCTTGTCTGTCTCTCTGTCGCCCTGGCATTTTGGGGTCTTAGATGTGAGGCAGCCTGACCAAGGTTTACGTGGCTATCATGAAGTGGGATGCTCTCCATCTCTACTCTTCAGTGGAGCTCCCCAACCCATGGACATTTTAATACATTTAAAAGTCTCTTGAGAAGCATGCTCTTTCACTCTTTGGAATTCCAGTTGCCAACTGGAGCGATTTGTCCTCCAGCCTCTTGACTATGGGTATCTTCGTAAAGTGAGTTTATTATTTAAATTTTTTTATTGAGATAAAATTCACATAACATAAAGTTCACCATTTCAATTGTGTACAGTTCACTGATTTTTAGTATTTTAAAGTGTGCAACTGAGTGGTTTTTAGGGTAATCATGGTGTTGTTCAGCTATTATCACTATCCAATTCCAGAACCTTTTTATCATCCCCAAAAGAGATCACATACACATTAAGCAGTCGCTCCTCGTTCCCCCCTTTCCCCAGCCCTTGGCAACCACTAACCTGCTTTCTGTCTCTATGCATTTCCCTATTCTGGAAATTTCATATAAATGGAACCAGATAATATATGTGGCTTTTTGTGTCTGGATTCTTTAACTTAGCATGTTTTCAGTGTCCAACCATAGTGTAGCATGTATCAGTATTTCATTTCTTTTTATGGCATAATAATATTCTGTTGTATGTCTAAGACCACATTTTATTTATCTATTCATCAGTTGATGGACATTTGGGTTATTTCCACTTTTTGGCTATTATGAATAATGCTAATGTGAACATTCAGGTTCAAGCCTTTTTGTGGATATGTTTTTAATTCTCTTGGGTATATATACCTAGGAGTTTAATTGCTGGGTCATATAAATCTATTTAATTTTTGAGGAATTGCCAAACTGTTTTCCACAGTGGCTGCACCCTTTTATAATCCTACTAGCATTATATGAGGGTCCAATTTCTCCAGATCCTTGCTGACACTTGTGAATATCTGTCTTTGTGTTTATTGCTATCCTAGTGGGTGTGAAGTAGTATCTCATTGTGGTTTGAATTTGCATTTCTCTAATGATTAATGATGCTGCATATTTTTTCTTTTTTTATGAGTATCTTCGTATGCTCATTGACTGTTTTTATATTTTCTTTGGAGAAATATCTATTCAATTCTTTGCCTATATTTTAACAGTGTTGCTTGTATTTTTGTTGTTAAGAAATGAGTTTATCTTAATACATCCTTGTTTTTTGTCTAGTCCAGCATGGTGGAACCAACCTGTGGAGATGGAGTTTAGCAGTCACTTAAAAGCAGGCTGAAGTCTCTGCCTGTTGGGCCACTCCTTGGTGTTCTTGGGGGTCTCCTCTTCTCGCCTACCCATAACATCTCCCTCCCCCAGTTTCTCTCCTTGACGCAACTCTTGTTCTGCTCTCAGTTCCTCCCCAACTGACCCCATCTACACCTATGGCATCCATTATCATAAATATGCTAATTACTCCCAAATGCATGTATCCAACCTGGATTTCTCTCTGGAGCTCCATATTTACATGCCCAGGTAGAAGCTCGATATGTTCAAAACTTACTACTTTCCTCTGCCGAGCCTTCTGCTTCTCCTGGATTCCCCATCTGGATGACCAGCAGCATCATCTACCAAGTCAGAAAAGCAGGAAGTCATCTTAGACTCCTTCCTCTCTCAGGCACATCTGCCTTCTTTCTGTCAGGTACTCTTCATTTGTTCTCTTCAATAGCCCTCTCTAATTTGTCCTCAGTTCTTCAGGTTTCCTCCAACTGACTTAGTTCAGGTCTTTCTTATTTCAACTAGGATCCCTCGTTTTGAGCTACTTCCATCCATCCATCCTTTCCTAGAATGGTTACATTATGTCCTTCTCATCTTAAAACCCATTAGTGGTTTCTTATTGCCTGAAAGATAAATTTCCTACTTCTTTATCAAGTTTATAGGCTCACCTGGATCTGACCTCTACCTGTCTTTCCAAACTACTATTCCCTTGCTCATTATTCTCTTTGCCCTTACTTTAGCCATGAGAAATTCCTTTGGGTTTCTTGAATGGGTTGCATTTCCTCAAACCTCCATGCCTGGGACAGATTTGCAGGGCTGGATTATGGATCCAGTATGGCCCAAATTAAATACTTCTGTGGCTAGACAACATAATGACTGTGTCTTAGACGCAGATTTTGATTCAATAATTAATGTAAAAGATATCGCATGATTTCATGTACAAGTGGAATCTAAAGAACAAAATCAACAACAACAACAAAAGCGGAAATAAACTCATAGATACAGAGAATATTTTGAAGGCTACTGGATGGGAGGGGATAGCAAAAAAAAAAGGTAAAGGGATTAAGAGGTACAAATAGATAGTTGCAGAATAGACACGAAGATGTAGAGTGTAGCATGGGGAAAATGGTTAATAATGTAATTAATATGTAAAGGGGAAGTGGGGTACTAGATTTAGTGGGGTGATCACTTTGCGAGTTACGTGCATCTCTGATCACTATGCTGTATAAATGAAACAGGTATACTATTATATGCCAACTGTAATTGAAAAAAAACTCATTGTACAATGTAAATACAAGTAACTAATTGTCTATTATGTTTCAATAAAGTTGGGGAGGTTGGAATAATTTATGTGAAAGAATTTTCAAAATAATAAAAATTAAACAGTATTTTATTGTATTTATAAACCACCTGTATTGCAGAGGTGATGGACTCTGGAAAAATCCTGACATTTGCCCCGTCCATAGCCTGTTGTTACTTTAGTTACTTTTTGAACCCAAAACACCAGGATACGCGATGTGACAAACATATGTGTGTTTTGGGAGCTGATAGGACAAAATATTTGGAGTCAGATTTGGATCTCAAGGTTGCCATAGCTACTGGCTACTGTGATCCACCAGCATTATATATTCGTTTGGAGCCCTACACCTCCAACCTCTGGGATATCTTATAACTTTTTCTGAGAATGTTAGTCCTTAGAGAAACTGAATGAAACTGAAGGAGTGATTCCTGGCCCTTTCTAACTAATTTTTAAAAATTTTGAATTTAGATTATTATTTAGTGCTTTCTCTCCCTCCCTCAAGTTTTTACATAGAAAAATTTCAAGTTTTCCGAAAAGTTACAAGAATAGCACAACGAACATCACTATGCTCTTCGCTTAGATGTACCATTTACTAGCATTTTGCCGCATAGTTTCCTGTCTCTTCTCCCCTTTTGTGCATATGTGTGCACACCCACTTATACTCACACCCACATTTTCCCAAAATGGTCTTTAAAGTTTGTTCTCGTATTTTGGTCATAGTATCCAATAGTCTGGAGAAGACAGATGCATGACAGGGCAGAGAAAGAAGTGGCTTATTCTCTCACGGAAGATGATTTATTCTCATAGTTTCCAAGTGGATGGAGAAGCCATGGGATTAGATCAGTTGCCTCTTTGGAGAATTTGCTAATCTTCTCTTCATCTGGGCTGCAAATATGATCACCCATAGTTTCAGGAAGAGTGAGATTTAGTTTCTAATACACCTTCCTCTTCTGGGTATATTTTGGAAGCTCAGTGCAAAACAGAGGACTTGAACTCTTGGCTCAGTGCTGTCACTGACTGAAGGATACTTAGATGATCCTGAGCAGATTTATTTCTCTCTTTGAGCCTCAGTTTCCCCACCTATAAAATGAGAGTTCGGACCATCTATTCTTTAAGTCCCCTGCTCATGTCTTATGCTCATGTCTTATGACCCTGTGATGGCCAGAAAAACTCAGTCCTTTGGGAAGTTGTCAGAAGCTATGTAATGTACTTGTGAGATGAACCCCAGAAATTTATTGCTGGCTGGGTTTTGGCCAGGACTGTCTGGTTTATAGCGAGGAGTGTTTTTCTCCTTCTAAGAGCTACCAATGCTCTGCCTGCAGTGGCCAGAGGTGGGCTTGGTGTGGAGACTAAGGAAGCAGCAGGAACTGACTGACCCCTTTGTTGGAGCCTCCCCACCTCCCCTTCCTTTGAGGTTGCCTGCCTGTTTAATTTGTCCTTCGCCTTGCTTCCCACGCCCTTTTATAGCTACTTTTGTTCAAGGATATTGCTGCCTCCTTTTTCTGTCCCTGGCCCACCTCCAGGTTAAGTATCTTAGGAGGACAGCCATCAGCCTGAAGATATTGATGAAATGGGTAACTACAGTGGTGAACCTAAACAAGGCTGCACTCTTGCAGTGGGGGTAAGACATTCAAAAGCCAGCTAATGGGTTGGGTGTTGATATTGTTCTCCAGAGGGTTCCACAGGTTCCCACCCACAGAGGCCAAGGCATAGGTCCTGGACTGGCCAGACTTCTTTTGCGGGTTCAAATCTCCATGGCTGGGATTTGAGAATGTTCTGATAAAGGAGACAAGGGCTTTCATGTGGCAGGATTGAAGGAACTGCTGAGAGCAGGGTGATTGGAGGTGCATTTATTAATTCAGTAATGATTGTTGAAGACTGACTACATTCTCTGCAAGGTCCCTTCACCCAGAAAGTCTGAAATCTGGGTAGTCATCATTAATGTGCTGGGCACAGTGCTTTGTGTTATGGAAGTGGTAGAGATAATATGAGTAATTGTCATACTTCCTCTCCTGATGGCCACGTACCAGGCATGTTGCTAATTGGGTCACGTCTATTCCATTTAATCCTTCCAGCCACTCTGACGAGGTAGGTGCTGTCCTCATCCTGCAGGAGTGGAAAGGGAGGCTTAGACCAGACACTTGCTCAAGGTCAGGCGATGAGTAAGAGGCAGAACTGGGGTTTGAGTTCAAGTGTGATGTCAAATCCCATCCTCTTAACCTCTGTGCCTCTCATTCCTCAAAGCTGATTTATGGACTCATGTCAGTCTGTGATAAAGTTTACACTGGTCTAAAGTAAGGATAACGTAACTAGATTTTTAATAAGGCTTATTTCATTTAGTTTAGTGGTTCTCAACTAAGATGATTTTGTGCCCAGGGGATGTTTGCCAATGCCTGGAGACAGTTTTTTGATTGTCACAACTTGGGAATGCTGCTAGCATATAATGAGTAGTGTGGCCAGGGCTGCTGTGAAACATCCTGCAGTGCACAGGACAGCTCCCCGTTCCCCTCCCCCACCGCCATAGCAAAGACTTGTCCTGCCCGAAGTGTCATCTGATTTAATTAGAATTATCCTTAATCTTAAAATTAATTATTTTAACTTTTGGGATATGTATTAAATGTCCTTTCTTTTAAGAAACAATACAGTAGATGGCAGTTAGTAGGTGGTAGTTGGGCTTTAGAAGGACCTTATTTGGCAAAATAAAATAGTTGGCAAGACTATGTTGATCCCTCTAATTCTTGTGGTTGTTACTGTTGTTGTTATTAAAACTTTACTAGACTGTGAAGTTTAAACATCTAGGAATTACTCTATCTAAGGATTATTAAAAAATTTTTACGTTAAAAAATCGAAGGAAGAAAGGGTCACGTGTGGCAATGCCTAAGATGACCTTGGGGCTCTTGGGGTCTGATTTAATAGCAAGCGTTCATTGGCCACTTAGTGCCTAGTATTGTGCCAGGCCTTGTGGGGGAGTCAAGAGAAATTTTGTCCTGATGAATTACAATCTCTGTAGGTCAAAAAGTGAGCATATATCAAGCAGGTAGGGAACAAGGGAAGAGCCCGGCACACAGTGGTAAAGTTTAGTCACTTGCTAACCAAGGGGTTTCTACAGGAAAGAATTTTAGGTTCTTGGCTTGGGTCTGCTGTCTCGTAATTTATATGACTTGACGCAAGGCAATTAATTTCTCTGCCTTTTGTTTTCTTATTGGTTTCCTATCTTGGGTGAGGGCCTCTAAAGGCCAGTGAGAAAGCCATCTCTGATGAATTTTTTGCCCTCCTATCTCCAGTGGGGCACCCAGTCCTGTTGATTCTATTTCAAAATGTCCCAAGAGTCTGCCCAGCCTCTTCCTATTCCACCCAGCAGCTGCAATAATCTTGCTAAAACATAAATCTGATCATGTCACCAGCCTCTGCTTAAAATCCTCAGTGGTTTCCTCATTGCCCACAGGATAAAGTCCAAACTCCTTGGCAAGGCTTTCCTGACTCTGTGGTCTGGGCCCAGCCTACCTCTTCAGTCTCGTTTCTCATCCTTTGCCCTTCACTGTCACTCATCCATCCCTTGGTCTCGACACAGCAGAGGGCTCACTCTTCCCTGAGTACAAATTGCTGACCCACCTCCCTGGAATTTCCTTTCCTTTTCCACTTGGCAAAATTATGGTAATCTTTTAAGGTTTGTCTCAATCATCTCCTCTGGCAGATGCTCCACGTCTTGGAGATGGAATGTATTTCTGTCTCTCTTCTTCACTGGGCAGTGAACCTGTAGAAGGCAGGGCCTTCATTTTTCTTGCTCTGTCTTGTCAACTTCAGACCCAACCATTGTTGAGTAGAAACAAATGGATAAAGGAGGAAAAAGTTAAAGTGGAGATAATAATGTTTATCCTTTGTTACTACCCAAGGTTGCCCCGGGAGTGAACATGAGATGATGTTTATTGAAGAACTTTGAAAAATGAGAGGCTCTACAAATGCAAAACAAAGTATTTCTCATTGTGTACAAAAGGAGAGACTGTTAACCTTTGAACCACGAATGTAAAATCCTTAGACTTTCCTCCATTATATCACCATTAATGTGTGCACACGTGTCACGCACAAACACACAATATACACAGTACACACAGTACACTTGACCCTTGAACAGTGTGGGGTTCATGGAGCTGATCCTCCCACGCACAGTTGAAAATTGTGTATAACTTTCAACTCCCCAAAACTTAACTACTGATAGTCTTCCATTGACCTGAAGCCTTACTGATAACATAAACAGTTGATTAATGCATGTTTTGTATGTGATGTGTATTATATACTATATTCTTATAATATACTAAGCCAGAGAAAAAGAAATGTTACTAAGAAAATCGTAAGGAAGAGAAAGTACATTTACAGAATTTATTGTCCTTACATAGGTGGACTCTTGCAGTTCAAAACAGTGTTGTTTAAGGGTCAACTGTATTTCTAAGAGTAAAGGGAAGTGGTGTCAGGCACTGGGAGTTAGTTTGCTGAACAGAAAAATCAGATTGGCTAGAATTTTGCACAATTCTGCAAAAATATGCTTCTTTGGTGCAGGTGACCTGAACCTGCTTGGAGGCCTTCAGCAACAATTCACCTTTTTTTTCCCCCAGAACTAGGGCTGATCCTAGAGACAGCGTGGCAGGAGGGGAGGGGCTAGGTTTTCTTTTTATTGTGTGTGTACGCTTTTCTTTCTCCTTTTTCTAATTTCTGTTTTATGAATATCGTCTGCCCCAATCACCCACATTAAACATGGTACATAAAGGAAAGAAGCAGCGAAGAAATGGAAAGAGGTCTGGACTTGTGGAGTAGTGTTTGCAAATAGTGTTGTACTAACCTTTATTATCGATATCTGTGAATGTACTTTATTCCTAGCACACCCCTTCCCCCCTAAACTGTAATTCCATTGAGGGCAGGTATTTTCTTTGTATATTTTTGCTCCTTCTGTAGGTGCCTTGCACCATGATAGGTGTAAATGAATGTTTGCTGAATGAACAAATGAACTCACCAAGTAAGAACAAAGTTTACCTCTTGCACCAAGAAATTAGTGCATCATAGCTCTGATTTTTTGTATTTTCTGGAAGAAGGAATTTTTCTTCCTTTTATCTAGATCCAGGATAGAGGCAATTTTCTTTCATGTTCCCTCTGGGCGACCCTCGCTGTCCCCTCACAGGTTTGATTCTTGTCCAGACACCGCCTGAGGACTCAGAAACGTTGAGTCTTGGGGCTGGACTGCTTTCTTCTCAGATACTTCAGGGCCTGTCACAGAGAGGGGGGATGGGGAGTAGGCAGGGTACAGGGAGGAAGCCCAAAGGATTAATTGGTTAAACTTTATTACAAAGGCGGCTCCTATTGTTTACAGGCCATTAAAAACCATTATCATCTTCCCAGGCTGGGCAGACAGCAGCTAGCTTTGATGCATGTCTTAGAGAGATAAGGAAAATTTATCCCTTGTTTTGACTTCAGAATTTTTTCTTGGTTTATTATTTAATGCAGTAGTCAACTTTCCCTCCAAATGTCCCTAGTCTCAGACAACTTTTTCAAGTTGTTGGCGGGGTGGTTCAGATTAGAATCCCATAATTTTGAAATTGAAAGAGACCTAAGAAAAATGACTGCCCCTAACCTACTCTGTCCTTCTCCCCACACTCCTATTTCTTCCTCACAGAATGGTTCTTGAACACACCAACTTCTCACTCAAGTAATTTGTACCTATTGATCTCTGTGAGCAGAGCAGACTTTTCTCACAACCTTTGTGCTTCTTCTCACTTCTATGACCACATCTACTCTGCTGAGACTTTTTAGAGCCCATCTCCACCCCAAATTGCCAGCTCCTTAACTTAGCATCCCCAGAGTACTGTACACATGGGTGAGTGGGTTATCTTAACTCTGCCATCTTCTGTGATAGGCATATCTAGGCTCCCCCTGGTTGGGCTGGGCAGAATCCTTGAGGGCTTGTACCCACGTTCCAGACAATCTGTTTTCATCAGGGGCTTTCTTGGGGATGTGACTTTCCATCTGGATGGATATAGGCAGCAAGAGGTGGGCTGTGCCCATCCTGTAGTAGTCAGTTTTTTTGCCCAATGATCCTGTGGAATCTTCTATGTCCTGGACCTGAAAAGAAGTCCTCATATCTAGATACTGTAGCTTACTTTTTAGCTGATTGAATTTGAGTGTGCTCTGCAGGAGAGTGAATCAGTTTGGCAGATATTGGGCACACACGTTTGTTGAATGAATGAATGAATGAATGAATGGGTGGATGTAGGAATGAGAAAGGTCAGCTAATACTGAGTCACTCCTTATGTAGGTCTGTGCAAAAAAGATGTGAGGTTCTATCTAGAGGGGTGTGGAGACTAATTCTAAGACCAGGCAGGTAAGCATACATGGAAATTGATATTCAAGCAACTCGTTAATAGAGGGTGGTGGATTAATTCTGAATGGAGATCAGGAGGGCTTTGGGGAGGAGATGGTTTTTAAGGATTACAATGAACAGGGAAGAGAAAGGAATGGAGATCTAGATTGGAGAATAGCAAAGGCAAAAGTTCTGAGACGTGAAAGTAGCCTCAGCTTGCCACAGACTAGTCCTGGCAGCTCCAGTGCAAAGCCACATCTCTTCCTCAGCCAGGGTGGCTCCAAATCCATCTCAGACAACACCAAATAATCCCAGGAATTTTTTTCCAGGCGTCTGACCCTGGGGCAAGTCTCAGAGCAGACATTCCTTTCCTCCAGACTTTGCTGGGGCCCGTTGCAGAATTTTGCTCGTTGGAGGGTGCATGGGACAAACTCAGAGATGTTCTGGAGTTGGCGAAGGTGGATAAGTTCTCAGTGCCAGATCTCTCAGTTTCCATAAGACTTTTCTTTGCCTCTCCCCCAGCCATCCTCATTGTCAGGACAAGAGCCACCCCCTTCTGAAGCTTTGCTCATGCTCTTCCTTCTCCTCAAAGTTCTTCCTCCATTTCTGTTTGTCCAAATGCATCCACCCTTACTGAAAGGCCCAGCCTCCTTTCAGAAGGAAGTGAGCCTTATCTGAGCTCCCACAGCTTATCTTCCGAGGGCCCACTGGGAGACTGACCCCTCTCCTTGTCTCTCAAATGCTTGCCACTGGGTGGCTGTCCTAGAAATAAAGGAAAGGATGGAGCTTCCTAGTCTCCCAGTCTTATTACAAATAAGTATCCAGGGTCAAGATGGTTTCAACACATTAAAAAATCATACCAAAACCTCCGATTTTCATGTTCTCAGGGTAACTGCTTAGTTACGTTCCAGGGAGCCGGAGGAAGCCAAGAAAGAATTCTTAATCTTAGGGAGCAGGACTGAGTGCAGAAATGTCTTGGAAATGGAAGGTTCCCTTGGCTCCTTGCTACAGCAGCGCCGAAGCCCATATGCAACTGTGGGCAAGCTCCCCCTCTCCGCGTTGCTTATCTCTGCCTCACATTCGCAGACTCACCAGCCTGGAGTCTCTCTGGATGTTGGCCAAGCCGGTTGGGAATACATAATAGCTGAGATATGGGCTGGGGGAGCCCACCACGTTGTCGCATGCCATACCGCAGTGAAGGTCTCCCTTCTCCTCTTCTTTCCCCCCTTCTAGCCTTTCCTCTGGCATTGGGAGCTAATCTTTTCGGTCCCACCTCCCTAATGTTTGAAGAAAGGGAGATCCAGATTCCATATTTGCAGGTGGCTGTACTAGTAATTACAGATACCTATTGGAGATTGGAGGGAGGTTTGGGTGAGCAGATTTAGACCAAATAGTGTTTAGCTAGCTGCCATTTTGAAACCTCAGCTAAAGGTGTTGTGAACATAAAAGCTTCCTTATTATCTCCCCGCCCCCACCACCTTACTTGCTTTTTATGACTGGGATTTTGCTTTTGCTTTAGTTTCCTTCTATTTTGCTTTTTGTCCTGAAAAAAATATGAATGAGAAAATAGAAAGGCCTCTGGGAAAAAGATTCTAGCCTAAAGGGAGCAAGGACTGCTGGGAAATTTGGTGAAGTCTTGGCAGGGGAGCCTGCACTAAGCGTGTAGGGGACCAGAGGTTTCAGGATCCTGCTATTAGTGCTCTTACTCTGGGAGCATCTCTGATTTGGGTGTACAGCTGGGTGCCCCTTGAGTCCCTGATATGTTGATAGAACTACTATACAATTGTGAAAATTATAGCTTCCCTTTTGAAGATGTCTTGGGCATCGACAGAATGGATCCTTTCCCTTCCATACATAAAAGCTAGAGTTATCAGAAGTTTTCTGGTATGTTCTTTTCTTCCAGGTCTTTAACTCAACACCATGGGGTTCTGAGCAATGGCTCAGTTCCCCTTAGGTGAGTTGGATTTTAATAAAGTCAGATGCCTTTGCTTGTTGTTTTACATTTTTAATTAGGGGTGTGTGCGTGTGTGTGTGTGTGTGTGTGTGTGTGTGTGAGAGAGAGAGAGAGAGAGAGAGAGAGACACAGACAGACAGACAGACAGACATGCATTTAGCCCATAGCTACAGGCATGGGAGTGATGTTAGCTGATGGGTTGGTTGTGGGACAAGATGTTAGCGATGTTTGTTTCTAGGATGGGTGATTTGATCATTGTGAACCTTATTTTGATTTCATGTTAATCTTCCTTCCTGCGTTAACCTGCCCGAGCTGCTGTACTAAAGCACCACAAACTGAGAGGCTTAAACAACAGATATTTATTGCCTCACAATTCTGTAGGCTGGAAGTTGAAGATGAAGGCGCCAGCAAGGCTGATTACTTCTGAAAGCTGTTCAGTCCTCTCTTAGCTGCTGGTGGTTTGCTGACAGTCTTTGGTGTTTCTTGGCTTGTAGATGCATCACCCCAATATCTGCCTTCATTTTCATATGGTGTGCTCCCTGTGTACATGTCTCTTTCTCCAAATCTCTCCTTTTTTAAGGACACTAGTCATATTGGATTAGGACCCATCCTAATTACTTTATCTTAACTAATTAGATCTGAAATGACTCTAAATAAGATCACATTCTGAGATCCGGAGAGTTAGGACTTCAACATATATATTTGAGGTGACGCAATTCAACCTATAACATTATACTTTCTTTTGAAAAAAGTGTGTTGTTTTTTTTTTTTGATAAAGTCCTCTTTGTGGTAAAAATTTCAAACACTACAGAAGAATAAACCAGACTCCAATACAGAAGAAAACACTATTACCCATTTTGTTGTTCCTTATGTCTTTCTGGAGATGTTCTGTGAACATAAATATATATCCATCCTTTTATTTTCCTTCTCTCTTCAAATAGTTAGCATTCCAAATGCCCTATTCTACACCTTGCTTTTTTAATTTAACAATATATATCAGATTATTCTATACCAATAGATACACATCTGCCCTGTTTTTAACAGATGCATAGTATTTAATTGTGTGGATATACCATAATATATTTAACTTCACCTCTCTTGATGGACATTTAGGTGATTTTCAATCTTTACTGTAATGTAACATCTCATTACCATTTCACTACCCATGAGTGTGTCATCTATACATTTCACTCTTTCCTGAAATTCTTATATAATAGTATATAAATTGAGACTATTTAAGAAATATTTGTTAAGTTCCTACCATGGACAAATATTTGTTATTTCATCATGTTGATGCATCCATCCAATAGCTTGTTCTAAGTCAGTAATGAAAATTCTTGCAAATAGATCTCTAATTCTGATTTAATTTGATTATGCTTTAGCATAGGTTCCTAGAAGTGGGTTAAATAATCTGGCAATTGTTAAGCCTCTGGACTCTTACTGACAAATTGCATTTCAGAAATGTGCCAGTTTATATCTTCACTACCAGAGTTCCCATCTTGCTTTACAATACTAGCATTATTATTAAAACAAAGAAAAAAACTTGCTAATTTGGTATGTAAAATATATTTCATTGTTTAAATATCCTACTTGTTTATTATCTATTCTTATTTCTTCTTTTGTGGTTTGTCTGTGTCCCATAGTCTTTTATCTATTAAGGTTTTAATACTTTTTATTATCAATTTATACGTATACTTTATACATTGAGGGTATTGATTTTTCATATCTGTCATGTATGTGGCAAATGTTTTTACCAGTTTGTGGTTTAACTTTTAAGTTCTTTTTAAACCAATTTTATTGTGGTATAATTTACATACAACAAAATACTCATTTTAATTATGTAGTTCTATGAGTTTTGACAAATAACTTATGTAACCACAACCACAATAGAATATTTCTATTATCCCAGAGACTTCCCATGTGTCTCTTTGTAGTTTCTTCCATCTTAGGCCCCAGGCAGCTATTGATCAGCTTTCTGTCACTACAGATTAGTTTTACTGGTTCTAAAATTTCATATGAATAGAATCACACAGTATATACTCTTTTGAATCTAGCTTATTTTACTTAGCATTTTGAAAAACCGATTTATCCATGCTATTGTGTACAGTAGTAGTTTGTTTTTTTTTCATTGCTGAGAGTATTCCATTGTATGACTATATCACAATTTTTTATCCATTCACCAGTTGGTAGACGTTGGGATTGTTTCCAGTTTGGGGCTATTATGAATGAAGCTGCTATGAGCATCTGCATATGAGCCTTTTTGTGGTCTTGCCCTCTATCACTTCTCTTGGGTAAATGCTGAGAAATGAAACTGCTCGGTCATATAGCAAGCACTTTTTTTTTTTTTTTTTTTTTTTAGAGTCAACTGCCAATGCTCTTTTCCAAAGCAGTTGCGCCATTTTATATTCTCATCAGCAATGTATGAGCATTTTGATTGCTATTCATCTTCACCGGCACTTAATGCTATCAGTCTTTTTAATTTTAGCCATTTTAGTGGGCGTGGTATCTAGTAGTTTTAGTTTGCATTTTCCTGATGACTAATGATACTCAGCATATTTTTCATGTGTTTATTGGCTCTCTGTGCTCTTTTGTGAAGAGACTGTTCAAATCTTTGCTCATTAAAAAAAATTGGACTGTTTGTCTTCTCGTTACTGAGTTGCTAGGGTTCCTTATCTATTCTGGGTATAGGGCCTTTTGTTACACACACATACTATGAACAGTTTTGGTCTGTGTTTTGCCTACTCATCTTAATAATGTCTCTATTTTTCATTGTGGTAAAATATAACATAAAAGGTGTGATTTAAATCATGTTAAGTGTATAATTCAGTGACATTGATTATACTCACACTGTTGTGAATCCATTATTCCTGTTTCTAACAGAGTCTTTTGAAGAGCAGAAAATTTTAACTTTGATGAAGACCAAGTTATTCTTTACCTTTTGTGGTTCTTGGTTTTTGTGCCCTAGGAATCTTTGCCTATACCAAGATCACGAAGATTTATCCTTATGTTTTCTTTTGGCAATTTTATAATTTTAGCATTTACTTTAATTCTATAATCCACTTGGAGGGGTTTTTTTTGTTTGTTTGTTTTTGTTTTTTTTTTGTATTATGTGAGGTAAAGTTTGAGATAATACAGATATTCAGTTAAAGTAAGTAAAAATATATAGATGTTAACTATTATCCCTTTTTATTATCCTCTCATTTATCCCAGTGCTATTTAGCTTAGAAATTTCATCTTCCCATTCAGCTACCAGTTAGATATTCACCATATAATCCACTGGATTAAAAAACATTTTTTTTCAATTACAGTTGACGTACAATAGTATATTAGTTTCAGGTGTACAACAAAGTGACTAGACATTTGTATGTCTTACGGTGTGACCTCCCCATAAGTCTAGTAACCATCTGACACCATACGTAGTTATTTACAATATTACTTACTATATTGATTCACTTGGAATTTGTTTAGTTTTATGTTTCGAGTTGAGGTTTAAATTTGATCCTCCCACCCGCCGCCACCACTAATAATTAATTGCGTAATGGGAAAGGGAGTTCCTAGTGGGGACATAAGGAGAGAGTAGAACCTTTGAGAAATGGGGATCCCTTGGGCTTGCTTGTGGGTGTAGTAGTTGTGGGAGACAAGCCAGAGAGGGTGGCTGGGGCAGCCTGTGTGAGGCCCCGGGACTTGGTCCACTGGGGGCCCTGAGCCACTGAGAGAGATGATGAGAGTGGTGCTTTAGCATAGTGTATGTTGGGTTCTGAGTGGGGAGAGACCCGAGGGATGAGGACTGGAAGTGGGTACTGCAATTTCTAGCTTTAAAGAGGGACCCATTACAACAGAGAGGATGGGGAGTGGGGTGGGAATGACCAGTTCTTGGTTTCAGAAAAGGTGAAGCTGGAAGGAGGAGTTGAAGATTGACCTTGAGATTCTAGCTGAAGTATCAGGTAGAAAAGAAAGTCTCTGTTTTAACCAGAAATAAAGAAAGCAGGAGGAGAAACTGGCTTTTGGGGGGAAATAAAAGAAACTTTGAAAATAAAATTTTAGAGGGAATTTATAACATTCCTTGAGAATACAATCAGAACAGTTTCCTATATTTTGTACATTTTAAGTTTCCAAAGTGCTTTTACATACTTCTTTCTTTTAAAAGTTTTTAATTTATGTGTGGTGTTACACGCAGGGCAGACATTGTCCCGTTTTCCTTCTAAGGGATGAGGAAGGTGAGGCGGAGTGAGGTTAGGAGGCTTGCCCCAGTTCTTTCTGTTCTGAGTTATGGGCACTTGTGTGGGGAGGAAGCCTGGAGTCAATTCTGATTTGGCTTCTACCCACTTGCTGTGTGAGTGTGGCCAGCTTGCTCCCACCCTTCAGCACTTCAGCTTTCAAGATGGGGAGGTCTGAGGACTCACATGTACTGGGAAAAACTCTGGATTGGATTCAGGGGCCTTGGGTTTGAACGTAATTTTCACCATGTCTTTGCCAGCGCTTGGCACTGTCAGTCTTTTTAATTTTAGCTATTATAATGGATATGTAGTGGTATCTCATTGTGATTTTAATTGCATTTTCCTGATGACTAATGATGTTGAACATTTTTCACAGGCTTTTTGGCCATCCATATTATTTTTGTGAAATATCTGTTCAGTTCTTTTGCCCATTTAGAAAATTTTGGGTCATTTGTCTTATTTTTGAGGTTTAGGAGTTCTTTATATATTCTGACTATACATCATTTATCAGATATAGATGTTTAGTAAATATTTTCTCCCAGTCTGTGGCTTAATTTTTATTTTCATATTAGTGCCTTTAAAAGAGCGGATGTTTTAAATTTCAATCAAGTCCAGCATATCATTTTCTTTTATGGCTCCTGCCTTTTGTGTGTCCTAAGAAATCTTTACTTCACTCAAGATCACAAAGATTTTCTTCCAAGTTTTCTTCTAGAAGTTTTATAGGTTTAGCCTCTATATTTAGCTGTATGATCTATTTTGAGTTAATTTTTCTCTGGTATGTGAGGTCAGGGTTAAGGTTTTTAAATGAAAAAAAAATTTTTTTTGGTAATGTCTTTTGCTGTTTTTGGTAGGGTAATGCTGACTTCACAAAGTGAATAACATTATGCTAGGTACTGCAGGGAATATAATGGTAAGATCCGACCCTTGATGGAATCACACACGTGCATGCACACATACCCCAAGAACGATAAAGGCAGAGTTTGATGGGCTCCATAATCTTGTTGGCATTCAGAAAAGGAAGAAACCATGAGAAGCCTCAGAATAAGGATTCCTGATGAAGGTGACACTAAAGAAAGGTTTAGTAGGTCTACAACGTTGCCCAACTCCAGGGGCAACATTCAAATGCTAGTCTGTTGAATGGTGCTCCCCTCAGGGCATATAGAGTAGAACCTGGATGGTGTCCACCTGGAGTTTGTAAGGTGTAGTGCCCCTGCTGACATAGGTCTGCCAGCCAACAAACTATCCTGCTGGGGTGGGCAGGTGTTCTGGGTGACTGGTTGTTTTACATAATCTATGCCTTTGCCTCCCCAACTTTTAAGTTAAACTCCTACTGATCTGTGTTCTCAACCCACTGAATATGGAATGGAGGGCTCTGGAGAGGAAAGTGGGAGGAGAGGGGACTAGTCCTTGTGGACCACCCCTTTCGCTGCCCCAGCTCTGTGCTCAGCACCCCGAATACGTGATCTCATTAGACCTCCCACCAACTCTACAATCACAGCTTCGTTATTTCCATTTTCGCAGATTAAAAAAAGGGGACTCATCAAGGTTGAGTGCCTTGCCCAGGCTCAGCTGCTAGTGAGGGCAGAGCTGAGATTGTTGCCCTGCCCGCTGGCTCCCTTCAGCCCCTGCAGCGCTCTGCCCCACTGCTCTGAGAAAACTTAATTTCTGAGGAAAGCAGGAAAGGAATGGGTGCCAGGGGGAGGTCAGGACTAGATATTTGTGAGTGGGTTTGTTCTGATTTAGCAAAAACACCCTCAGCACTGTAGGCTGGGCTGTGGCTGACTGGCTGCGTGGTCAGGGTTTGCAAAGCTTCCAAAGATCCTTTTGCTAGAAGGGCTTTAAAAGCTGCAAGCTCTCAGCAGTTTCTATCAGTTGGGATTTTTTCCCTCCAGATTGAATCCTGTCAGGGTTTTATTGGCTTACATGTTCCCAGAATGACCCCAGGTCTCTCTTACCTGAGCAGCAAATATTCTTTACCAGCCCTATCTTCTGGCCCCCAACACTCCCTCTTCACTTTTTCAGGACCCTCTGGTTTCTCCAAGAAGTATGGGATAGAACACAGCAGGGACAAAGGAAAGCTGGACCTTGTTTTGATCCAGATTTGGGGTTTGCTCCTCTTCCTGGTCTCATTTTTAAAGCAGCCCTTAGTAGGAAGGGTATTGTGGAGAAGCTAAGGCTGCGAGGAGCTTGAGTGCGGGAAGTCAGAAGTCACCTGCTATAAAAGTCCCCATAGTCCCCGACCCTATTCCAAGCCCCCTGATCACTCAGAATGCCCTTGTCCTCAGACCCCTCTCAGGGAGCCCTTCCTGCTTGCCTCTGGGCATTTGGCCTCTGGTCCTTTGTTTGGTCATCATGGGCCCTGCCCCTACCAACTCAGAGGCAAACAGAGATAGGGCCAGGCCCTGGATGCCCAGCCTCGGGGACAGCATTCCACGCTGCTCTGTGTCAGCAGAAAAAGTATCCACGATAACCTCTATTCTAGAGCCCTCTCCCCCACGGTCTGTGAGTTCCCTTTCCCAGCTTGCAAGGCCCCTCTCTGTTTCTTGCCAGTCCTGCCCACCAGCCCAAGTGCCGTCTCTGCTGGCCAGCGATGCTCCAGGAATCCTGAAGTGTGCAGCTCAGTGCTCTCGGTGACTTGATGGGAAGTGTTCTGGGTTGGTTCTCCTTGCCGCCACCTCCTTCTGGGACTCGCCAAAGATGACGCCCGCCTCTAAGCCCCTCCCAGCTCCCAGAATACCCGCGCTGCCTCGCAGCCCTGCCAGAACATGCTTAGCACATTAGCGGGTTTAGCCGCCACCGTTGCAGTCATTTAGGAGGCTGCAGAGGCGCATAGGTTTCATTCTGGAATTCTTTCCAGCTGCTCGCTATTTTGACCACACTGGGTGGCACCGTTACCAGGAACCTGCCTGGCCTGTGAGACAGAAGTGGCTGGGGGCCTGGGAGTGGGGGTGAGGGTGGGGAGGAAGCAAGGATGGGTAGTGGGTACAGCAGCTGTGAGTAAGGGACTGTGAAGGATGGGGGTAGAGGGTGCCAGGCCCTGTACTCCCTGGTTCGCCTCCCTTCCTGCCTGCTGCAGCAGGCTTGCAACAGATCTTGGACTTTAGCAACTTATTTCCAGTTGCCTTAGTGCTGCAGCTTCTGCTTGCAGGAGAGGCAAGAGGCTCCAAGACTGCCAGAGAGGCAGCAAGACAGTGAACCAGCAAACCTCTTGGACTCAGAAGACCTTGCTGTAGTTGCTTCCCTGACATTTAGTAGCTGTGGGCTCTGGAGCAGGTCCCCAACTTCCCAGAACTCAAGGTTTTCATCTTACAATGGGAATCTCCTGGTCAGCCCCTCTACCTCAATATAAGGGGCAGGAGAGGGGGGTATAGATCTAAAAGAGACTCTGTGACAGTGTTTTGTAAACTGTAAAGTGGCAAATATTTGCATTTCTTGCTCCTGGAGGGCAAGGACTAGGTTTTGTTTATATTTGAGTTCCTCCTCTGTTTTGTTGTTTTTTTTGTTTTTTGTTTTTTTGGATAGAAAAGTAAATATGATGACTTTCTGGAAGTTTCTGACATGTGCATTAATGATCAGTGTGACAAGGAGAAGTAAGGCTATGGCTGTATTAGTTTGTGAGGGCTGCTGTACCAGAATGTCACAACCTGGGTGGATTAAACTGCAGAGATCTATTGCCTCACAGTTCTAGAGGCAAGAAGTCTGAGATTGAGGTATTGGCAAGGTTGGTCCCTTCTGAGGACTTGAGAGGCTTGTTGGAGCATCACCCTGTTCTCTGCCTTCATTTCATCTTCACACGGTGTTCTCCCTGTGTGCATGCCTCCGAATTTACTCTTTATAAGAACACTAGACAAATGAGTTAGGGTCCACTCTGGTAACCTCATTTTAACATCTTCAGCAACTCTTTCTAGAAATGGTGGGAAAGACCAAGGTGACGTGCCAGGCTTGGTTGGGAACAGTTGTGGTCTAGGTGCAGAGCACTGGTTGGTGACGGACCCCATTTTCTACTATCATTCTTGGATTGGGCGTGTGTGTGTGTGTGTGTGTGTGTGTGTGTGTGTGTGTGTGTGTCTTTGTCTTCATAGAGTTAGCTTTCTCTCTTCCCTTTTGAATAAGTAGAGCTCCTGGTAAGTAGAGTCACTCCATTTGTTTTAGAGTCAGATGTAGTACATGTTCTTATATTTCATACCTTTTTCGTGTCCCTCTTTCCGTTCAAGCCACTAACCCCATACACTCAAGACCCACCCTCCTTTATAACTTGGAAGCTTGGGGACACAGCTCCCCATGTAGGACTCTCCTGGTGAGAATGTGGTTCACATTCTCTTCCCCTTCCTTTCTTCTTTTTGCCATCCTTTTTGTCCTGCACCAGTCTCCTTCTGTGACGTCTCTCTGATGAGGGAACCTCACGTTCCATGTGCCCTGGGTGCTTGCACATCAGCAAGTATATACCTTCTGAGTTGGCAGGATCCAGAGCGAGCGTGTTTCTGGACCCCAGTGTTGGTGCTGGTTGTGGAGAGCATGAGACACCTTGCCACCCCTGCCTCCTGTATGTCAGCTTCACTGCCATCCTTTTGCTTCTACCTCGTGACATGCTCCAGTTTAGGAAGGGGCTGACATGGAAGAGATGTATAAAAGTCACCCCCTGAATAATAAGAGGCAAGCTACTGAATTCTTACCATGTACCAGGCACAATGCTAGGTGCTTCCTATCCTCTTTCTCATTTATTTCTTTCAATTATCCTAAGAAGCAGGTATTTTCATTATCATTTTACAAATGGGCAGTTGAGGTTTTGAAAGGAAATAAAGGAAATGCAAACTGCTCAAAGCCTCTCAGCTAGTGAGGGACTTAGACACTTTTTATGAAGCCTCAAGTTCTACTCTCATATCCACAGGGTGCCTCAAAGGGTGGGTAGTGGTTCACTTGCATCACAATTACTTGGAAAGGTGAGTAAAAAGTCAGGTTCCTGGTCTCCACCTTTATCTACTGAAGAGAATGAGGTGGGGCTGGGAATCTACATTCCAAACAAGGGACCCCAGGGACTCCTGTACACATGGAGGGCTAGGAGCCACCCTCCAGGGGATTGCTTCCTCAACAGTGCCTTCTTCCCTTCCTGTTCCGCCCAGGCTGCCATTTACCACAGGTGGGGGTTCTGAAATGTGGAGCACCTGAGTTCTGCTTCCCATTGTTAAACAAAGCCTCGCCATATTCCTCCTCCCCCACCCCATCTCTCGCTGGTGTAGAGTGGCCCCAGAAGTTCTGGTGGAGGCAGGGTAGTCGGGCTTCATGGGTGCTGGGCACAGCAGCTGTGAGTAAGAGACTGGAGGAGGGTGGTGTGTGTGGCCCATGCTGATCAGACAGCTTCTTGACCTTTCTGGATGTTCCTGTGTCCGTCCCTGCTCCACTCTGCCCCAAGGTCCTCGGTGGAGTGCCCAGGCCTGGTGTCACCAGGCAGCAGCTTGGGAGAGGGGTGGGGAGTGCTGGGAAAGACCTGAGCCTTGTTTGGCAATGATGTTTAAGTTTCTCTGTGACTGAAAGAGAGTGAATATTCCAGGGCGAAATCTTGGGGTGACCCTGGCAGAAGTAGGGAGTTCTCCCTGAGGGCCTCCTTGGAGAACCACACATCCTGTTCTCTGCTTTGTCTTCCTCTGCAATCATTCTGTCTTCCTCAGTCATCTTCACCGTCTCCTGTATCCACAGTTCCATTTTGCATCCTCTCATCAGAAAAACCCACCACATTCCAGCAACCTCAAAAAAGAAAAAACTGAAGGAAGAAGTACTATTGTCCTTTTACTAACTGGGCAACAATTACTTGTTCACCCATGAGCTTTAAATCCTATCTTATGGAGTCCCTGGCCCACCTCTTTCACAGGCTCTCATGGGTCACAGGACACTGGAGCTAAATGTATAAGCCCCATCAGGCAGGAACTTGCTGTGCCCCCAGTGTCTAGAAGGGTATCTGACATGTAGGAGGTTCTCAGTGAACATTTCTTGGCTGAATTAATAGTAGAGCTGAAAGGCATTGCCAAGTGAAACTTGCCCAGAAGGACCAGATAAGCAAACAGGCTCAGAGAGGTAAAGTCATTTGCTTGAGTTTGCACAGTGAGTAGGTGGTGTGGTTGGGGCAGGAGCCCAAATCAAGAGGATTATTCCTGAATTCCCAAGAGGATCGAAATCTATCTAAGTCATGGCTTCTGAAAATATATCCTATAAGCCTAGAGACCTTGGGCTGTTTCTCTGGTAGGAGAATCTGTTCAGACACCCCTCTCTCTGGATTCAAGAGCTCAGGAATCTGGATAGAAGAAACAAGCCGGTCCCCCCCCCCGCCCCCGCCCCTCAACCTCATCCCAGAATAGACAGCATCTCTGAAAATGCTGCTTGGATTTCCAGGCTGACATTCTAAACACTACCTCATCCTAAAAGTAAATGGTGAACTATTTTCACACACTATTAAAATTTTAATTTGGAAAACTCCTGTTCTTGGAATGCAAAATTCACCAGGCATTTCATATCCTGCAGGTTGAGCTGGTTACTAGAACCTTCTTGTCAGTCCTATTGGTGAGACACACTTGTGGAAATAAACTGGGGGGATTTGACAGTGACTTTTACTGTTTGAGTTCCAAATATCTTCTTTGTTCAAAATGTTCACTCAGTTTAGAGTTCTTCTTTTCTCCTTCCCTCTCCTCATTGCTCCTTCACAAAGCAGGACATTTTGACACTAACTAGTGGGGGGTAGTGGTGAAAAATTAATATGGTTAATGTGAGCATCAATCACATAGTCCTAAATTTCACCTCATTTCCGTGGCTCTTCAGCGCTGACCCATACTCCATTTGTGGTCTCCTCCCTTCCAGTCCTTTCATCCATCTTTGATCCTCCCCTTTCCCCAAATCTCTGTCTGTCCCAGACCTTTACCCCATTCCCAACTCCCACTGCATCCTTTACCTCATCTTTGAGATTATTTTTTTCCTATCCCTGAGGTCTGGGTGGGGTGACCTCAGGGAAAGTGGGAGAGTATCTATTTCTTACATTACCTGATATTTTTTAAAAGCTGTAAGTTTAGTGGGTTTTTTTTTAGGCATTGTCAAAAAGCCCCCTTGCCCAACCTACTAAGTCAAAGAGAAGTATCAAAATTGTGTTGGAGTCAATATCACATACTTTTTCTAACCTGTCAGTAATAATAATGATAATGAAATATTTATTGAGCCTCTGTTACATATTAAGCACAGTGCTAGGCACTTTCCCTAGTGCTTATTTGTCAAATCCTTAAAACAATCCTAGGAGACAGGTATTTTAATCCTTATTGATGAGAAAATAAATATCTTAAGGAGTTTGCCCAAGGTCATACGGTAAATAAGAAAGGCAATTACAGTATTATTAAGTGACACAAACTCAGTCTGTGCCCTGAAAAGGTGAAATATTTGCTTCAAGGACCCCAGATGTCCAACTTGTGAGCCTTCTTGAGTATTTTAGTGTAGTGTGATGGTGGCCTCCGAAATTCTCAAGATCAGAAAAAACTCCCCTCCCTGCCCCCATAGGTAGGCTACAAAGAAACCTGGGAACAGTCTTCCAAATAGGGACAGGCTCTTATGAGGAATGATATAGAGATAAAATTTGGTGCCAAATTTATTTCTGATCTGGCTGCATTTCAAGAAATACCTAAGCACTGGGCAGTATGGAGACTAAAACCAGACCAGTCTATTCCATTTTCTCTAGTTCACAATTTAGAGGAGGCTGACACAATTAACTGTTGTGAGGTACACAAGTGAAGTGCTCAAGGGAAGTGGGGCAGTGAATGGAGCATTTGGGGGAAGGAATGATATAAAATCATGTCAACATTTCAGAAGTCATTTGGTCGTACTTCCATTAAAGGTTTTCTACATTTCCAGAATAGTATTGGTTGCAAGAATAGGCTCTCCTCTTTCCCAGTGGAAAAAAAAATTACAATGTAAAATGTTTTTCCAAAATTTGCAGGGCTGAACTTTGTTACTGTAAGAGGTACTGAATATGGAGGCACTTTGAGTCCTTTAAAGCCCTTGGCTGATGTAAGGCAAGAGTTGGAGGGAGGGTCTGGAGAGATGAGTAGAGGAGTGAGGACTGGGTTATTTGTTGTTCTGTTCCTACCACTGAACACAGGAGGCAGATTTATTGTAAGCGTGGAGTTCTTCCTGTAGAGTTCTCACGATGCCGTAGCGTGTGAGAGCTCGTCCCATAAGCCCCAGCTCCTTCATGGACCCTTTCAACTGACCATATTTGTTTAAAGTCTCAGTCATAACCTTTTATCATTAGAAAGGGACTTTAACAATGTAAAAAAATTACGTGTGGGGCCTGCGATAGTGTGTGGCGAAAGTGTAAGGAAAGAGGGCTGAGGAGTGCGGAGATCGAAGTTGTCTGGTAGGAAAGAAGCCCCGACTGGCGTCCAGCAGAGGTGGGGACGCATGCAGCCACGGTTCGAGAGAGGGATCCCCTTCAGAGAGAAGAGAGATGTTCCTTTTAGAAACTAGAGTTGCATTTAAAAAAAAAAATCATTTTCCACATCCTCACTGTGACCAGAACACACAAAGATGGATGGCCCTGTGCGTCTGTGCATGCTGCTGCTTCTGCTTTACTCTGTGAGTTCAGGAGTCACCTCAGTTTTAGAAGCGGCAGATTTCTCTTTTCTCAGTGATGGCCTGTGGCGGCAGGTCCTAAGCGAGGCTGGGGCTGCACCTTGAATTTAGAAGCAAGTGTGTCTCCAGGGCTGGTAGGGACTCTCATTTTGCAGGAAACTTAAGTCTCTAAGAGGAAAACAACTACTTCTTTGTCATTTCCTTCAGTTGCTAGCTTGATGTGGCAGACATGGAGCCCATGTTTATTAAATAAACCAAGGAAAACAGCTAGTTATGGCAGAGGGATGGAAATTCACAATTTTTTTTTATGTCACTGTCTTTTCCATGACATCACCCAGGGTTCTGTGTATTTTATACCAAATTCCCTGGAAACTAGTCATTGGAGTAGTGAAAAGGAATCTCTTTATTAATGGCATGGATTCACTGAGCAGAATCAGATTCAGCTCCCTTTGAGGGCTCCAATGTGTCATATCTTAGCCTTGACATCTTCTCTTGCCCCCTACTACTTCCTCTTTTTTCTGCCTCCTTATTGGAAAAAGATATATACAATGTCCTCACCCTCTCCCCTAACACACTATCAGTTCCAATGAAAGAAGGCCTTATGCTTAAATAATCACGTGAAAAGAAAAAAAAATCCCCGTCTCCTGTAAAGTGAAGGTACTGGTATGGGGCAGCTTTCAGTCTATTTAAATTAGGAATTTTGTAGATTGTTGTTGTTTTGTTGTTCTTGTGGGATGGTATCCAGTATTCCAGTGTTCACGTAATGCTTTGACTTCACTATCACTTCTCCTAGGATAATTATAGGTTGGCATAATGTACCTATTGTTCTATTCCACAAAGAAGCACTGTCATAGAATGATGGGATGGGGCTGGAGGGGGTTGCAGTGTGGATCTGGAAGCAGGATCTTTGTGTTTGTGTGAATGCATGTGTCCTGGACAGCCATGCTGCATCTTGAATGATTTTTCTTATTCCGTTCTTTGGATCACCTATGTCCTAGTTCTGCAGCTGTTTGTTCATCATTTTCTTCATCACGTTTCTGCTTTTGGTTTCTCTGCGCCCTGCCCTCCTGGGGTTATCCCTGAGTGCTGGACACAGCCTAAGTACTTCAGCCATAGACTCTAAGTTAGGGTTTTGAAGGAAGTGTTTAACATTCTTTCAATGAGGTTATTTGCCTGAGTATGACAGGCTCAAGTGCTCATGGTATTGCAGATGAACTCAGAGGTTATCCAGGCCATTCTCTTTCACTGAACATGTGTGTTTCTCATTTGCGTTGTTCAGAGGCCTTTTCACTACAAAGCTTAGGCATTTGTTCGTTCGTTCGTTCGTTCATTCATTCATTCATTCATTCATTCTAAGCTCATTGAGTGCTTGCCATGAGGCTAGCTCCTGAACTAGATGTGGATATATAGTGATGAGAAAAAAAGAGCACCAATCCTGCCCTCATGGAGCCTTCCACTGTAGCTGCCCAGGTAGGCAGGTGTTGTTGACCCACTTGATCCCAATGGGATCTTTGACTGACATGCTGGGCTTGTCTCTTGCAGCTAGAAATTAGAACTAGATCTTCATGGCTCGTGTGCCAATCATCGTCAGGCAATATCTCTCCCCTCTCCCTCATTCCCTAGTGAGATCTCTTAGACTGAGCTCTTCCTTGGAGACTTTTATGATAATACCTGTCTCTCCCTCTCTCTTCCCTCCCCCTCTCACCAGACCCTTCTGTACTGGGGCTGTTAGTCATGCACAGAATTGTTTCTGACTCCAGCCATAAGCAGTATTTTTTTTTTTGACCAAACACCAATAGCATCTGAATGGAATGACAACCTATTTTACCATGACCTTCGGAAACCATGGCCTTTGTACCCTGAGGGAGGCAAAGGCAGGCTTCAGTGAAACTAGGGGACATAAGGGTCTCTGGATTCTGTGAGCACAAGCTTAAAGGAGAGGAGGCCTTTTCTATCCTTGGAAGGAGCTTGTCTCAGCTGTGCTGCCTAGGAAGGTAAATGCCACATGAAAGAATTACGTTCTTTATAACCACTCTCATTTAACTGGGAGTCCCGTATCTTACCTGGTGACTTTACAGGGTGGGTTGGGTGTGGGTAGAGAGGCAGGCAGTGGGCAGGGACCCTGTACCCTTTGAGGGTGATGGTGGTAGGATGTGGTTATTGGAGTACTGAGGTCCTGAGGGATGTGACAGTTCCCCAGGGTATCACAGTGGGATAAGGTTGAGGATGTGAGATCGAAGATCTCTGCCATGCATGTTCTTTGGAGAAATGGCCATGGAGGAATAGTCCTCTCATGAGCCAAGAAAAAGAATGGCTTTAACTTTGCTTCTCACCCAGTTGTATCTGAAAATATATTCTGTGAAATAAACAAATGCATTCCCTTTGTATATACTTTAAAAAAGAGTACAAATTCTTTCCTCCTGAAAAGTTAAAACAAACCCAGGGCTGAAAAGCTATGTACCCAGAGACCATCCAAAGTGTGTGTCAGGCCTGGGGCTGCTTCAGGAGGTGTGCTGACATAAAAGGTTGGGGGCCCAGAATCTTTGCTCCTACTCCCAGGAGCTAATCCTGAACATTAATACCTGCATGAATCTCAGATGCATAGTGTGTGAACACTGGGCAGGACCTTGAAGATCAGCTGATCTGAGAACCAGGAACACACAGAACCGATGAGCTGTGAGGGGTCTCACTTAACAGACAAGGAAACCAAAGCCCAGAAAACTTAGTGATGGGCTTCAAGTTTAATGCAACAGAGTGGGATGCGAACCCAGGTCTCCCGACTCCCACGTTGGATGCAGTTTACTGCGATGATCCACTCACAGGTCCTATTGCCTCTCTCAAATATAAGTATGTTTAAAGGCAGAGACCATGTGTGACATATGTTCTGTAGTGTCCCAGGGGGCCAGTGTCAGTCCTGCACACCCAGCTCTCCCCGTTGACAGCAGCAAGGGAGCGTTTGCTTGCTGGTACCCACAGGCTGCCTTTTGTTGGTGCCCCCCTCTTCTCAGCAGGAATTGATTTTCCATGACTGATCCCATGCTTGTGTTTCCTTGTCTCTGAGACCTAGTTACCCCAAAGGCAGATACCTGTCAGGGATGGTATCTGCTAGAGGATTATTCCCAAGAAACTAGTACTTTTTACCCCTTAGCAGCTATCTTTCTCTTATGTCCTTAGAGTATTTATGGATTTAAAAGAAGGATAATTGCTGAGAGGTAAAAAGCTAATACTTCAAAAGTAGCTGCTTGTGAATGTCAGGAATGGCACTGTTTCCTCCCCCTGTTCTATGCTGTCATTTCCTGGCCGTAAGGAGAGGTGAAGACCAGAGTCCTCACATTTTGTATTTTGTGCCTATCATTTGGGGTGGCATGCCTATAGCATGACTGGACCGTGTCCAGGTGTATTCAGTGTGGGTGCCGCTTTCCTGGTTGGCCCCACTGAGCCACCCACATCCTGAGCAGAGACAGCTGAACCCACCTGGTGATGGGATCACTCCTTGGCAACCCCTGGAAGGATTCTTTTGCTCAGAACTTTATGATGACATCACAAAGACGACGAAAGGGGGAATATGATTCACAGTGGAGTGAATGGTATGTAGTTTCCTAAGTGATTGCCTGCGCTGTGAGCATGCATAACCACAATGGGTAGTTCACAGCGTGGTTCAGTGTGATTCACTGTGACCCTGTGAATCCTTGTGATGACTTCAGCCAGGTGGCTGAAGGACAGGCCTTGTCTTGGCTCTGAGCCTAGTCTCTATTGCTGTATTTTTTTTTGCTCTTAGTTCTTTGAGCCACTTACTGTCCCTCCCTGGTTACCTTAAACTCTTTTTGTCCTTGTTTCAAGGCTGGAGCCTCATGGATACATCTGTGGACATTTGCCTGCAATCACTTCAAGTCCAGATACCAAAACACAGCACCTGCATCTTCTGTTTTTGTTTCTGTGGCTGCTGCCCACATCTGAGTAGATGCTGGGGACTGAGGAGAGGCTGCTTGCCTAGGGCCAGTTTTTCATTCGAGGTAGCTGCCTGTGAATGTCAGGAATGGTTTCTCCTTGTGCTGCAATATTGGTGGGATTGTGTTAACCACCCTGGCTGAGAGGAGAATTCTGTGGGTGAATGCTACCCAGAGAGTCATCCCCCAGTATTCCAAGGAGAAGGAAGTCTGTGATTATTTCCTTCCCCATATTATTGAAAGGTCCCAATTATAGTGGCCTGAGGGTTTTATTCTTTATTTGCGTCATGCCTATTTATATGTAGGCTTAATTTGCAAATATATAACCACTTGCCTGTCTGCCTATCCATTAATTCATCCATTGATTGATCCATTGATTGATTGATCAATCCATCCAATAAGGGATGGTAAACCTATATATTTAAAGAAACCAGGCAGGTAGAGTAAATGAAGAAAATGGGCATGGTAAAGCCAACAGGGAGTGGGGAGGACTGTGGTGAGCCAGAGAGTGCTGTTCACTGAGCTGCCATCTACAGCAGTCCCTAACCTCTCAGGTTTGTGTGGCACCTGTGGCCACAGTGAACCGTCTTTGTCTCAAGAGCGTTTGGGTTTGAGCAGCCCAAAGGTGTTTGGGTGGGGCCCTGGCCTCTTCATCAGTCTGCATAGAGTTTGTTGTGTAAACTCTGGAATGTGTATCAGTTTGCAAAAGGCAAGAAATTCAAACCACTTAAGCACAAAGAGGAATGTAAGGGCTCTTATTTCTAAAGGTTCAGGATTGTGTCTTCTTCACTTGGGACTGGGTCTAGGGGCTCAACAAGGTTATCTGGGCTCCTCCACTCCTTCTTCTCTTGTGTCTGCTTTCCTTTACATTGTCTCCTACAGAGGCCTGCTTCATAGGTCTCTTAGTAGCTTCAGGTACACAATTTTATTAGCTTTTTCATATTAAGAGAAAGAAAGCACTTCTTTCCCACAGAAATTCCAGGACAGACCCTGTCTTGCTTTAGACAACATGATCATCCTTGAATCAATCGCTAAGGCCGGGGCTGATGGTTTTCTCATTGACCAGGGCTGAGTCGTTCGCTTGTCTCTAAAGTTGAGGAGTGAGTGGGTTGATTTTACTCTGCTAATGGTGGAGAAGAGGTGGGTCCCTGGAGGGAAATGAAGGTGTTACTGGAAGGAGATGGAATGGCAGGTCTGCAGGCAGATAGCTCATGCTCGCCCCAGGGAGGATGGGTTAATGGAAAGTTGAGCTCTTACAATGGCACTGTGAAGCAAGATCCAGACACTGAGCAGGACCACAGCTGCCCACCCATTCAGAATCCATCACCCCCAAGTTTGGGTAGAAACCACCTCTAACCTCTGTCCAGCCTCATCATGCACAGGAGGAGCAGAGCATACTGCTTAGTAACTAACGGTCTTGCACTGATTCTTACACACTTCCAAGATGTCTGAGCCTAGGGAAACCTATGCTAATACCATAACTGACTGGGCAGTAACCCAAGAGGGCCCTGAAGTGCTCAGAGGACTCTGAACCTCCAACCCAGTTCTGCTGTTGTAGGAGGAGTTGCAAAGATGAATGGTTTCCTTTGAGCAGTACCTGTCTTGGGCTCAGAACTTGGCTACACTGAGCCCACGACTTGTCCAAGGCAGGAGCTGAGGCCGTGGAAGAGCCATATTTTGAATTTAAAGCCCCTGACTACCCACCCTGGGCAGTAGCTGCTGGAAGGGGAAAGGGACCAGGTTGTACCCTCAGCAGCTGGCAGCCCCTGGTGCGGCCTAGTGGGGACTTAGAGTTCTCCATTGGAACTTTGGTGTCAGGTCTAACCTTAGTCACATGTAATGCTCAGTGCCAGAAGTACCGGCTCTCTTTGTATTAATAGTTTTCACCATCAAGGATAATTTTAAATGTTTCTTTTTGTTGTTGAAAATATGGCTACTAGAGAGCACAATACTAAAAGGAAGATAGAAAAAAGGTAAGTAGAGCTAATAAAAGGATATATTTATAAAAACACTTGAAACCATCAGTAAGTAAAACTCTGCTTATTGATGGTGTAGACCAGTGGTCTCCAACCTTTTTGACACCAGGGACCAGTGCTCCTGTGAGAAGATAATGCCTGATGATCTGAGGTGGAGCTGAGGCGGTGATGCTAGCACTGGGGAGTAGCTGCAAATACAGATGAAGCTTCACTTGGTCTCCTGCTGCTCACCTCCTGCTGTGTGGCTCGGTTCCCAACAGGCCATGGACTAGTACTGGTCTGTGTCCCGGGGTTTAGGGACCCCTGATGTAGAGTACCCAGGAGCCTTCACACCCTATCTCTTTGCTGCAACAACCCATCGAGGTTGACAGGGAAGGACCATCTTCTTTTAATATCAATATCTATTTTACAGATGTAGAAATGATAATTGAGAATTAGCAAGGTCTTGCAATTATTGGGAGAATTGAGTCTGGAATCCAGATTTCTAAACAAGTAGTTTAAATTTTTAATCATTTTACCCTATATTTTCATGTGAAACCTTCTTTTCTACTTGACTAAACTTAGTGAAAAAGAATGTTGACTGAGTAAATAAAGAACATGGGTCTTTTTATTAGGTATCTGATAACCCAGCCTGCAGATAGTCCTTAAACCCAAGTATCTTAGTAGAATTATACGATTTGACATAGTTTGAGCTTTTTAGCATGCGATTCATTAATTCACTGTTCTTTTGATTCAATACTTTATTCATGAAAGAGTTACAGTGTCACTGTCTATGCCAGGCCTTATATTGGCTATTGAGAATATGAAGGTGAAAGAGACACTGGTTCGTATTAGTTTTGCTGTGTATTTACCAAAACACCCCAAAGCTAGTGGTTTCAAACAGCAACCATTTTTTTTGCTTACTATTTTGTGGGTTAGTAATTTGATCTGGGCTCAGCTGGGTGGTTCTTCTGATTTTGGCTGGGCTCACATAAGTGTCTGTGGTCAGCTGCTACATAGGTTGTGGGCTGGCTGGCATAAATAGCCTCAGCCAGGACAGCTTATCTTTGCTCCGTGTGTTTGCTCATCCTCCAGCAGGCTAGCCTAAGCTTGTTCACGTGCCAGCCAACTAGGCAGGGTTCCATGCGAGCAGAATGGAAGCTTGCAAGGGTTCTTGAGGCCTGGACTTGAAACTGGCACAACCTAACTTCCACTATATTCTGTAGTCCAAAGCAAGTCGATGAGTGTATCCTAGCATACTTTTCAGCTGCAGGAAGGCAGTTTGATCCATGGCTCTGCTTAGGCCTGTCATCTACATGCCTTGCTTCTCTTGTCACTTATCCACACCTCACTTTACCCCAGTGGGAAGACCTGCCCTCCTTGCTTCCTCTTCTCTAGTTCTACTGCATTTCACATTCCACCTTCACATAACCTGGAGTGATTCCAGACTCAACTGACCTCTTGATTCTTTTTATCAGCAGCAATACTTGTAGATAGATATAGCATTTACCACTTACAGGGTATTTCAGTCAGGGGCTGAAGATACAAAATATCCCTGCCCTGAAGAGGCCTACTTTCTAGGAAAATGGAAACAGAGTTGTTATAAGGATTAAATGAATTAATATACATACAATGATTAGCGTAGTGTCTGAGACATAGTAAGTGCTCCATAAATCCACATGCCAGGGATTTTATTTGCTATTTATTAACCCTTACAACCATTGCGAGAGGCAAATTTTCCTGTCTCCTTTTACAGATGAGTATTAGGGATGCTCAGATAAGTTATGCGATTTTCCTAAAGTCACACAGCTGATTAACAGAAAATGTGAGGTTCAAATTTAAAACTCTTTCTTTTTTTAACCCCATCTGAGATGAGGATGGAATCAAATGTGAGAGAATTAAATGACTCATGTTGTTGTAGTAAGATCAAATCCTTGTCCCTTCGGCCTCTGCCTCAGTTTACTCATTTACAAAATGGGAAGGCAGAAAGATTTATGATGGGAATTATGGCTATAATGTATACTCCAAATTGATCACAGTACAATTTAAAACAATACAGTTGTTGATAAGAGAGAGACATGGAGGGGAATGGAGCATGAGTTTTGGAAGTGTGCTTGTGTCTCCCTCTTGTCTTCTTTTTGCACAAAGTAAACTAATGAGATCTCTGTTTCTGGACCATAGCCTGACTAGGAACTGTTGATCATAAATCTAGAGCTTTGGGTGTTTCTCCTTGGGCCCCTCAGGCCTTGACACGAAAGGGTTGGTTTGCTGTGGGCTGAGCAGCCCCTCTGAGTCCTGGGTCCTGACAAGGCCTGCTGGTATTTGCTGTCAGTTGGGTAGTTCATGTCAAACTGGTTTATTTAGTGACTGGGCCCGATAGAAGCAAAGTAACAGGTTAGTGGGACTAGTGGGCAGCTCATTTAACAATTCTTAACAGTTTGCAGCAGAAACCACTTCTGGGTTCCACCTTCAAAGATGTCCATTTACTAATCCCTGGGACCTGTGAACATGTTACCTTACACGAGAAAAAGGACTTTGTACATGTGATTAAACTGGGGGCTTTGAGATGGGGACATTTTCCTGGATTATGTGGGGGATCCTATGTAATCACAGGGTCCTCCTTATAAGAGGGATGCAGGAGGAGGTTCAGAGCCAGAGATGGCGACGTGACAGTAGAAGGAGAAGCTGAACTGCTGCAGTGAGGGAAGGAGCCAAGGAATGTGGGCAGCCGTTAGAAGCTGGAAAAGACACGGACACGGATTCTCCGCTAGAGCCTCCAGAAGGAATGCAGCCCTGCTGATATCTTGAATTTTAGCCCTGTACCACTCATTGTGGACTTCTGACCTCCAGAACTATAAAATAATAAATTTGTGTTATTTTAAGCCATTATGTTTGTGGTAATTTGTTATAGCAGCAATAGGAAACTGATACATCACCTTTCCACATGTCCTTTTGAATTTACCAATGTTCCAACCTACTCTGGCTCCTTCTTTCCATCCCAATAGCCTTTAAACAAAGGTGATGGATGAATGCCCTTGACCCTCCCCATACCTGC
>CM053509.1:19182326-19214462 GCA_028627145.1 Eidolon dupreanum
TGGACAAGAAGGAATTTACTCCTGCAGGTGCAAAGATAGCATGGAGCTGGCTATCTTAGCATCTCGCATCTGGACTCACGAGCCGGTCCAGATAATTGTTATTGAATTTTCTGTTTTCTTCTATCTAGCCCTGATCCAGGTGCCACACAGGAGCTAGGGATGGTGATCTCTCAGGGTATCCCTTTCCCTGGGGCTTCCCTCACTCCATGTTTGGATGCTCTTAATGGCCCAGCTGGTGATCCAGGTTGGAAGTTGGGTGTGGGCTTGTTAATTTTCTTTCCTCCTCCCAGAATATGGAAGGGAAATGGGGGGACAGGGAGAATGATGATGGAGATAAACTTAGTGTGAAGCTGCAGGGGGAGCCCATATGGTCTTTGCCTGCCTAGAAATTACCAGTGTCCCTAATAGACCAGCAGCTTGTGTGGATGTTTCCTCCCTTTTGCTTTCTTTTATGTCTTGCTTTCGTGAGAAAGAAGAGGATTTCCCACTGATGAACCTTATGCCAGATAATGAATAGAAGGCAAGTGACCCCAGCTGTCTCCCCGTCTCCCGCCATCCCCTGGAATGTCTTGTCAGCCTTAGTGGTGGTCTTTGCCCTGCCAGTGTGTGTAGGATGATGCTGCTTTGCTAAATTGCCTCATGGCTGTCGTCTGACACTTTTGGTTTCCTTTCTCTCCAAATCTCCCTCAAGTTATTACTTCATTTGCAGTGCTGGTCAGAGCAAGGCAATTCTATTGATTTTCCTTTTTTTGTTCTCAATTTCTCTATGTATTAATTGGGTCTAATCATGTTTGCCATCCTCCTATCTTTAGGGGAGATTAAATTTTTGGTGTTTAAAGTGAGGGATGGAGAGTGTTTTCGTTTGGAGTGATGAGAGTTTTTAAATTCCAGTAGTACACAGATTTTAAGATAAAACCCAGTTTAGTGTTTTAGCAGTGTTTTTTTTTTTTTAAATTTTTAATTTTGGAATATATATTTTATATATATAATATGTATATATTATATATATATGTGTGTGTATATATATATATATATATATATATATATATATTTAAAGAACACTCTCTATTCTGGATGTTTCTCAAACACTCTGTAAAATACTGTGGGAGCCTTTCACCTAGAGATGTCACATCAATGATTTAAGATTTGGAGGGACTGGGGGAAAGGAGGTTCAGGACAGCTCTGGAGATTGAGGCCCCATCTCATGCTGGGTCATTGGCAGTGGCCTCTGCTAATTGGACCTTGTCCTGTCAAGACACATCAGACAGGGCCATGGCGATACTGAGCTTGGTGGGGGTGGAATGGTCTGTAGGAGCAGGTGTCACTGCTGCTGGGTCTCCGGAGCGCTTTGTGTTTCTGGGGAATGAGAGCCGACCGGCAGTCATGTGGACTGAGGTCAGAAGGCTGTGCTGAGCTGGGTTCTCCAGGAGCCCAGGCCTGAAGTGTGGGCTATTTTGGGCCGTGTGATGGCAGAGCTGGTGTGCGTGTGTGTGTGTGTGTCTTATGAGTGAGGATGTTTGCCTCCAAGAATCACTCCTAACACTAGAAATGAGGTGTCTTTTTTTTTTTTTTTTTTTTTTTTTTGCCAGTGCCTTTCAAAAAAAGAAAAAGAAATCTTTAGTCTTTGAATGGTGTTAATTAGGAATATAAATTTTGGCTGCAGAGAAGAAGTGAAGAAACACAGTCTCCTCCAGGTCCGGCAGCGGGAAGCCTTCTTCCCTCTTTTGTTGCTTTCTGGTCCCTCTGCCCTCCCCTTGAGTTTCCTTGTGACTGTCCCAGGCATGGGGGTAGAGGGTCCATGCCTGCCTGCAGGCATGTTTTCTTGAAACACTGGTATGTGCCAAGGACAAGCACATGGCTCTCTGCTAGCTTGCAGGAAGGAGCAGTGGAGACATGTTCCAGGGTCCTGGCTGGTCAGTGCTCACTGTGGCCAAGCGATGCCATTCCCCTCGGACAAAGTGACTCTAGGCGGCATGCAGCCCTTCACACTCATTTCCCTAACCCTTTCCCTACTCCACCTCTCCTGGTGACAGGCGGCCGGTGTCTCTAAGCTGCCTGGACTGGGTTCGAGCATTGGCATTCTTGCAGAATGAAGGGATTGGCTGTGAGGCAGCGTGGACTGGTGGGGAATTAAAGTCTGTGGATTTGGGTGACCTGTATTCTAATCTCAACTCTGCCACTTAGCATATCTGTGTCTTTGGTTAAATTCCTTGTGTTTGTTGAGCTTCAGTGTCCTCATATGTTGATATTAGAGTGAATGTATGCAAATGGCAGCTGAATACTGTACTTGCCACATAGCGGTTGCTTGACACATAAAGTATTGTGATTACTAGAGCTGTGATGTTGGCTTTGTGAGAGTGCACCCTCTGCAGGGTCCCCCCAGTAGCCTGCACAGGACAAACCTGACTCCAAGAAAGGGGACCCTGGCTGGACCTGATTAACCTCTGGTTTTATTCCAGTCGTGGGCAGACATCCTGTTGTGGTCCTTGCAGGGCTGCAGTGAAGCACCCCTATTCTCCCAGTATTGCCTGGGCAGGTGGGGCCCAGGCAAAGAATAGAGGTGGCCAGGGCAAACCTTCAGGCCAGCAAGTCAACATTTATTTATAGATCTTAGAGGGAGATGGCACTCTAGGCCTGGAGGAGGCCGCTGCAATGGGCAGGGGCAGGGCAGAGGGCAGAGTGCAGTGACAGTAGTAGGTGGAGGGGCCAGGTAGCATTTAAGTGTAGGACAGTGAGGGTTCCAGCAGAAAGTAGCAGATTCAAACAGAGTAAACTGAGACGTATTTAATAAGATGGCTATTTATAAAAGCGTGGGCAGGGAAACATTCAAAGGGATAGTCCACACTCTGGGGGTTAGGTCAAGGGCATAGGGGAAGGTCAGAGAGATCACAGAAGGTAAGCCCTATGGAGAGGGCTGTCAGACAGGGATCATGACCTTCAGTGGAAGAATGTAGCCGCCTTCCCCAGTGACCCAGCAAGGAGGCTGCTGAGGGAATGAATACTCTCTTTTGCTCTCTTTCCTCTCTCTGATCTGCCACGGGCAACCACCACTGATCCAGGCCACAAGAGGCAGAGGGAAGGGAGTAAGTGGCTGATCATACAGGACAAACTACTGGAGGCACCAAGCAGGGAGAAGAATGGTGGAGAGAGAACCTGGAAGGGCCAATGGGAGAGAGTTGGCACAGAAGCAAGGAAAAGGGGAGAAGTAAGGCTGGGGACATTTGTGGATACATGAGTGAAGAGAGATGAGTTACTGCAGTGACCCAGCCAGAGGCCCTGTGACAGAATGGTTATCACGGACTAAGAGAAACAGACAGACAGGGACTGAATTTTAACCCTATTTCTGTATGGTCTCTGGTGAGTTATGTAACTTCTCTAAGCCTCAGTTTCCTCATCTGTGAAATGGGAACGATGGTGATGATATTCTTTACCATGTATTGAGGCACAACGAAATACTCAGCAAGGTGCCTGGCGCATGGTGAATGCTCACTAAATAAAGCTAGAACAGACAGAGGGTTTTACACGAAAGATGGTGTCCCAGTGAGCAGCCACCATGTATAAAACCCGTGGGGATATCATTTATCCAGCTAATATTTGTGAGTGCCTACCCCTACCTACACCAGGCACCCAGCTGGAGGCACTGAGAATACAGGGTGAGCAAACTAGACCATTCTCTCTCCCAGGAAGCGTATATATCTAGTGGGGAAAACCAGGAGGTAAGGAAATAAAAATTTTTGAGAGTTGTCGAAGTGCTAAAAAAACCATAAACCAGTGCTGTAGGTCAGGAGTTTGGGGAGGCCTCAAGGAGGAGGTAGGTGGCAGTGGCGCCCTGAGGTGCCAAAGCAGCCCTGGAAAGAGGAGAGCTGCCTGGGGAGCGACCTGCAGGTGCAAAGGCCCCGAGGAGGAGGTGCGTGGGTGTTTCTCGGAAAGTGGAGCATCAAGCTGCTACTAGCATCTCCCTCCAGGGTGAATGTGAGGATTAAATGGAAGGCTCTCAGCCCCATGTCTGGCACCTATACATGCTCCATGACCATTAGCTGTTGGCTGTAATCATTACTTTAATAAAAATTATTACTTTTGAAAAGGGTGGCGTAAATAAGTGGGTAGATACGATATAAAGTGTTCTGCTGGCGCAGCATACATTTACTGTCGAGGCAGCACAGAGTAGAGTGGTGAAGAGCAGACTCTGAGACAAGACAGGTCTGTTTGAATCCTAGGGCAGAGGTCCCCAAGCTCCGGGCCATGGCCTGTGCAGTGGGGGAGCGAGCGAAGCTTCATCGGTATTTGCAGCCGCTCCCCAGCGCTAGCATCACTGCCTCAGCTCCACCTCGGATCATGAGGCATCAGATTCTCATAGGAGCACCGGTCTCTGGTGCCAAAAAGGTTGGGGACCGCTGTCCTAGGGGACATTTGGCCTGTGACTTCAGCTGAACCCCAGTATCCTCACCTGTATAATGGGGTATAGTAATAGCATCTCTTTCATGGGGTTGTTGTAAGGAGGAAATGCATTACTCTTTCTAAAGCGCTTAGAACCGTACCTGGCCCACAGTAAGGGTCACCTAGTGGTTTTGTCATTGCTAAGACTCGAGTGGATGCAATGCCGGCACAAGGAGATATGAACCAAGGACTCTGCTCCCCATGAGCTTGCTCACAGGTGGGTCTGTGACATGTGTTTAAGGAGATCCTGGCACCTAAAGCAGCATACGATGAGTTACTGAATGAGCAGTGAGACCAATAGTGGAAGGAGGCATCACGGGAGGGAAGGAGTGGGGACAGGAATGCTTTGAGGAAGTATGCGAAGACAAGAAAAATAAAATTAGTGCTAACCAGACCTGATGGCATCAGTCAGGAGAAGACAAAAACAATCCAGTCAATCTGCCCCAAAGCATTGCTTCTGCCTTCCCGTGGAGCCTTTTGAGCAGTCTATAGTTCCCCAGTCCTGGCTTCAACTTGCTTCTCATGTCTATCATAAAGGACAGCCCCCTAACTCCCTCTGTCAGCTCCTATTGAGTCCTTAAATCTACTGGAAATTGCTGAAACTCTTCTATTCTCAACTTCCCCCAGGCCAGAGAGGCAAGGAAAGGTTTAGAGGTCAGAGGACAGGAGCTGGGAGGATGGAGGAGGAGGTAGATGGCAGTGTTTATGGAATTAACCAGAATGCAGTGTGCCTGGCAACTGGCAGATTCTTCTGGTAAGATAAGTGGAACCCTCTCCTCTGCAAGGTAATTATCAGAGAGCATAAATTCTCCAGATAACCTGTCTTCCGGAAGAGAGATATTGATGGCTGTGGGGCATGTTGCTGCTCCTGCTCCACTGATATTGACTTCTGTCCCCTGGCCTCTCCCCCCACCCCTTTCTTCTTTGTTGCCTAATCAACTGCCATGCCCCTCCATCCTCCCCCACAGACTTCAGCCTCCAGCTCAGGTTGGCTATTCTGGACGTTTCTTTTGGCTTGCCTCTTGCCTCTTTTCATGACGAACGTCCCAGAACACAGCACAGCCACATGTATTCCTGTGGTCCAACAGAATTGGTTGAAGAGGTGCATCCCACGTGGGGAGGAGTTTCTAAGAACAGAAGGAGGCCTTGAACTTTGCTTGGATCCAGGTCCCCAGAATGAGCACTAATCGAGTGCTGTCAGGTCAGCATCAGGCTCTCTGAAAGGCTGGGACTGTACCTGGCCCCAGAGATGGAGAGAAGGTAAATCAGGTGCTTAGCATGGGCAGGCAGGTAGTAGGCACCTGCTGGCACATCTTTCTTCTTTTATGATACTTTCTGAATCCCTCTCTCCTCTCCAGTGCTTGTGGGCCTCTGAGAGAGCTTCCACTTTGGCCGATATTCTCTTAAGTATTTGTTAAATGTTTAAACAACAACAACAACAACAACAACAACAAAAAGGCAATGGGCTGTGTGAGGAGCAACTGGAGAAGCAAAGCTGCCAGAGGCAGCCTCTCCTCTATTGTCCTGAACAAGTCAGTTCTGGCCCCAGACCTGTGCCCTGACTCTTGACCAAACTGGACCTGTGTTCTGAGAAGCCCATTTATTGCCATCACTGAACAATTTTTGGAGGTGGGGTGTCACTCCTCTCTTAGATCCCAAACAACTTATCAGTAGGGTGATCTTATCATTTATGAGCCAAGCAAAGGCACTTTTGAGAGGCAAAGCAGGAGTTGTTAATAATCATGCTGGGATCTGGATGTGGACCAGGGCTGTTCCATGCAAGCCGGGTTCTGTTTATCAAAGTTCTCTGACTGAGATAATGCTGATAAATACAAGTCTCTTCTCTGATAAATACAAGTTTCTACAATCCTGGTGATGTTTTAGCATGATTTAGAGATTGGACTCTTGGTGATGCTTGGCTGACCTGCCTCATCCCTTAATTTGGCTCTGCACATATTCCATCAGTTGGAATACGTGAGGATAATTTCCTCCATTTGACAAATGGGAGCTTGAGGCCCAGAACGATTGAGAGACTTGTCAAAGATCTATGATGACTAAGTTCCAACTTCAACCTGAAACTGAGGTCCAACCTTAATTCTGCCATCGGCCTGTCAGGGGCCACCCCCCATCTCCACATTCCATGAGATGATAGAATGTCCTCACCAAAACAAGTGAGGGCTAGGATGCTTCTGTGAGCCATATGCTAATCCTGATCACTTTCTGGACTGGAGAGAGATGGATGAGCCAGGCAGGGAGGCACTGTAGGCAGGAGAAGCCTAAATGAGAGTCTCTGCTGTGCCTGGTTGTTCTGAGGATTTTTATGTAGAGTGAGGGGCACAAGGGGGGTTTTGGCACTACTCTGTTTGATGGGGAGGAGCAATGCTCTCTTCCCCTCTTGCCTCCATAGTAGCCTTCAACTCACCAGGAGGAAGCGAGGCCTTTGCATCGTTTCATTCATTGGCCAACAGCATTTCCCAAATGAAAAAGGGCTTTCAAGGGAGGCTAGAGAAAAATTAATTTTCAGTGGTGAGTTTTGCTTGCTGTAGTTAACAATAATTATTAAATAGGTAGGGTGAGCTAGTGCTTGTTTTCCTTATTATTAACTATATTTATGGGTTTTTATTAAGTTGTACCAAGCTGGGATAATTGTAAAACTATTCGCTTACACTGTGTGACTCTTGGGCCTCCCTTTCTATTTTCTTTCCTTCCAAGGGTGGAGTCTTTTCATTATTGAAGACTTACTCTATAAACTAGGAGTCGGTAGACTTTTTCTGTAAAAGTCCAGATGGTAAATATTTCAGGCTTTGCAGGCCATGTAATCTGTTGGAACCATTCAACTCTACCATTGCAGCATGAAAGCGGATACAGACAATACGTAGAAGAATGGGCATGACTGTCTTCCTATAAAATTCTATTCGTAGAAGTTTGTGGTGGGCTGATTTGGCCCAGGGGTTGTAGTTTACAGACCCTTGCTACAAACAGAGGAGAAATCTTTGAACTAGGAACCTGGACAGGTAGGATGTAATCTCAGCCCTGCCCCTGTGTGGCTGAAGGAAACCACTTCGTCTCTTTGGTTAGTCATGTTCCTTGCAATACAACCAAGGCATCAGACCAGACAATCTCTAACCCTCTGGGATTCTTAAATCTGACTGTTTAGTTTATAATAATATGGCATCTTCCTTTTCCTCCTGTCAGGAGATGTTCAAAACCACAGAGTCTCTCAGAGTCCATTAGCCCTTGCTCACATTTGGGATACTTTTGGTTTCTAAACCGTGTGATAACATTTTGTATTTCTCTGATGGTATCTTTTTAGGCAGCCCCCATAACCAGCCAACATCTTGACTTCCTGAGAGGTGGCTCTGTGACAGGAATGTTTACCTCTGGACTGTTTGGCAGTTTGGGAAACAGAAGAAAAAGGGAGATAGTTAAGATTATCCAGCAATTCAGTGATGCTCTTAGAGAAACCTCCAAAGGTTTGGAAATACTCCAAAAAAAAAAAAAAAAAGTGTGGTTCAAGTTATTCTAATTCTGGAGGCGCAACCCACTGTGAAGGGACAGTGGTGCCCCCGTGAGAGGCTGTTAGGATAGTAGCCAAGAGCAAGGTTCTGGACCGAAGTTGCCTTGGCTTATATCTTCACAGTGCTACTTAAAACCCTCTGTGCTTCATTCTTCTTATCTGTGAAACAGGGGAAATAATAGAGTTGTTATATGGATGAAATGAGGTATTACATGTAAAGTGCTTAGAGCAGAGCCTGGCACACATAGTAAGTGCTCAGTGAACAGTAACCATGCCACTATTATTATCATTCTCATCATTCTGCCTTTTTTTATAACTCTATATGTTAAGGGTGACTTTTTATAATCCAGAATCATCTTCAACTTTTGGATTGATGATGTGAGCTGAATGCTTTGCTCCTAATCTGTATGTTAAGTGACTCTTGCTGAGATAGAAAGATTGTGGGAAGAAGACTGCGTATGTGATGGGAGGCAAGGGCATGGGAAGGAAAGGAAAGAAGGAAGAAAAGGAAGGAAGGAAGGAAGAAGGAAGGAAGAAGGAAGGAAGGAAGGAAGAAGGAAGGAAGGAAGGAAGGAAGGAAGGAAGGAAGGAAGGAAGGAAGGAAGGAAAAATGGAAGAAAAGAATGAAAGAAGGAAGGGAGGGCACTTGGGAAAACTGGTCTGTGAGGAAAGGGGGATCAGACTCTAAGTTCAGTCACATCCTGAATTGGGATGGAAAGAAGGCTAGACTTCCTTTAGGCAGTGTGGAGGTTTTGGTATTCTTTGTCATTAATCTGGATGTAGAGGTTATGAAGGCAGATTTAGGTATTTCTAGGCACCCACCTTTCTTTTGGTATCTTCTTAGTTACCTAGGATATATCTACGTTTTCTAGCAGAGAACTTAAATTGGGAGACATGACCAGCTTCTTGGTCAGTCTGACTTTGTTCTGTCCTTATTAAAGGTTTACAAGTGTGTGCCTTAAAAAACAGCAGGCCTGTGACAGTTTTCTCAGGGGGCTGCTGAGAGAAATTGGGGTGACTCTCAACCTTGTGGCAGGTTAAATGAGACTCAGTGCTTCTTTGTTTGGCTTGATGTCCTTTAGAAGGACAGCCCGGAGATCACTTGGTCTGCAGGGCGTTTGCTTCCGCAGGCTGATTTTAACCAACTCTGACAGGAGGGCAGAGGCCCCCAAGCAAGGTCAGGACCACAAATCCCATCCCAGCAGGTGCATGATGGGGAGACAGCGCCCTCCGGATGACCTTCAAGTTCCCATTGATTTCCCGTCAAGCAGTGCTTCCCCACCCCCATCCTGCTCCTGTCTCTGCCACTACCCGTAGGCTTGGGGCTCAGGGCTCTGGGACAGCACATAGATCAGCTCCCTGAGAAAGCACATGCAGAAGAGGTTAATCCAGAGAGAGGCCCTTTCAGGGAAGTGGAGTGGGTACATTGGGGACCTTCTTTGGGCACTGCTAGTTTACAATGCCAATATCAGGCCTGGAATGTCTTTTTGGGGCATTGAAAGGAGTGTTTGATATCACAAATGGCATTTATCCACTTGACCCCATTTCTCTCCAGGTTTTGGGGTATGTGGGTGGCGTTGTGGTCATGAGCAAGATTTGAGTATGGAAAATGGAATAGGCCCCGAATCCACTGTCATGAGTATGTTGGGCAAAGAAGATCAGAAATGAGAAGGTGTGACTCTCATTCCCTGTGCTTGGGGCCTCTCCCAGCACTGACCTTTTGCCCTCTGGAAGGCCTGGCTTCCATACTGTCCAAACTGTCTGTTACACTTAGACCTAGATCTTTCATTTATTTTTGTTCAGTGCTATCTGTTGAGCATTTCCTATGTGCCAAATCCTGTGTTAGGTGCAGGGGATTCAGTTTTAGATAAGAGAAATAAAGACCCTGCTCTCACAGAGCTCACAGTCTTGTTGTGTAGAGACAATCAACAGGCAAAGAGAAAACAGGAAAATTTTTGGTAATAGTATTTAAACAAAATAGAATATGAGATAGCAAGGGCTAGATAAGGAGTGGAGTAGGGTGGGCTACCCTAGACAGAGCGGGTCAGAGAAGGAAGAGGAGTCTACAGCCATGCCACCCTGAACAAGCCCGATCCCATCTGATCTTGAAAGCTAAGCAGGATCGGGCCTGGTTAGTACTTGAATGGGAGACCACCTAGGAAGACCAGGTGCTGTAGGCGTAAAAAATAAAAAAAATAAGGGATTGTAAGCTGACAAGTTCCTTGCAATTTGTAAGGTCAACCAAGGGTCGCCTTGCCAAAAAAAAAAAAAAAAAAATATGGAAGAGGAGAAGCCAGCTAGGAGGAGATTTGGGGTAATGTATACCAGGAAGAGGAAAGAGCATATGCAAAGGTCCTGAAGTGACATGATCTTGATATATGAGGAAGAGAAAAAAGTACAGTGAGGATGGAGTCCAGTAGGCTGGGGCAGGGGCATGAGACAAGGTAAAGTAGGAAAGGTAGGCATAGTCAAATAGTCTGGGGCCTGTAGGTGTGGGAAGGAGTTTGGATTTTATTCTGAGTGCAATGAAAAGCCATTGGAGGGATTTAAGGAGGAGAATGCCGTGTTCTGATTTCCATTTTAACCCATTTCCCATTTCAAAAAAAATGCAGCTCACTGCCAGTGTTAATTTGATTTTATATAAACATACTCTTTGAGGTTGAAGCAAATCTGACTGGGTTTCAATGTGAAAATAAAATATAAAAACTGTTCTTGGAGTTATTTTGAAACAGAACTTGTCTCTAATCCTAATGTAACAGAATGTATACATAAATCGGATTCATCAAATGAATCTTTGGCTAACAACTCTTTGAGAACGATGTTAACATCATGAGTAGGAACACTACGTTTTCTAGGATTTGACATTTTCAGTGATCGAGAATTACTATATTTTGTAAATGGAAATACCACCACTAAAAATAGAATGCTATAAATAGAATGATGTCATTTGCTTCCAAAGACTATCACTATACTAGAGCGATGCTAAAATAATAATAAAAGCAAGATATTTTTGGCAAACTTCGGGGGTAAAGATAGGACTCTTATCCACGAGTTATCTCGGGGTAAACACTGCAGCCGCAAGTACCACTGATGAATATTCTTGGGGCAAATGGGAAATGGGTTACAAAGATCATTTGGGCTGCTGTGTTGAGAACTGACTACAGGAGGATGTGTTCTTTGTGGTTGTGTTTTAAGTGCCTTTACTGGGGAGGGCAGCATTGAGGCCCTTATATTCCAGCAGCAAAGCTGGGAGTCTGAGGATGTTTCTGTCCAAGGATTGTTTCTAATCAATGGCTGGCTTCTACTGGCAGTCACACCCAAAGGACAGCATACTGGTGCCCAGCTTATAGCTAAGTTTCAGAAAGGACTCAGTCTATAAACCAGTGAAAATACTTCTCAGTCACTAAAGTTTCTGTGATGGGTGTGTGTGTGTTTTTTTCTAGGTATGCTTCACCCTAAATAAAATAGTCTCTCTTTTTTTTCACTTTTGAAAGTTGGTGCATTCTACACATTTTTTTAGTCTCTGGTGGGGTGATTTATTTTGTCACGTGTGGATGCCATTTGGAAGGTAAACCTTGGACATCAGGAAAGCTGCAGGCTCCCTAGAGCATTCTCCTTTCCTGAACCTCCCCCACATGCCCCCATTATTTACTGGAAGGAGTCACTCTGCTTTTTTCCTGCCTTCAGTCTCCTGTCCTTGGCAGCCCCTTGTCTTCAACCCCGAGTTGAGTATGTCATCAGAACACCCAGTGGCAGCTCAGAAATCATGGCCAGGTTCAATATAAATTCCGTCTTGCTTAGGTAGCTTTGCATAATAAGTCCCTGAAAAGTCTTCACCAGAGTAGAAGCTGCAAAAGGGATTTATTGGGTCTGGCGGGCCTAACGTCAGCCTGAGTGGCATTTAAGTCATGATGGGAGTTTCAAGGTTCAAATTCTTCATCAGACTTGGCTTTTGCAAGGCAATGCCCTTGTCCCTAATGTGCCTTTTCTGTGATGTTATAGAAGGTCAGAGTCACTGACAAAGGGACCACTCTAAGGATGTTGAGGTCTCCACATTTTGTTTGCCTTGACCAGACCTCTTGAGAGTTTTGTTAGGGGTGAGGAGTTCTGTGGGACTAGTTTGCTACAGGTTAGTGTTGCCATGTTAATCCTGAAAAATTTCCCCACAGGAACAAAACCAGCTGTGTTAAAGTCAGTTAACTGGGCTTTCCAGCTCTGCCATTTAAACATGGCCCTCTTGTTCCTGCCCTTGCTTTGGTCACTGGGGAGCTTAGATAAGTGAGTTTCATATTTCTCAGAATCACTGGGGGCATCTGTCAAAAATAAAGATGTCTGGATCACATCTCAAATGTCCAGAAACATCCAGAATCAGAATTTCCCAGCCCCCTCCCCACCCCCATTGATTCAGACTGAGCTAAAGTTTGAGATCCACTGCCTTAGGCCATTCTTCTGGAGAGTGGGGTGATGGCATTCCTGATAAGCAAAGGGACTGTTCCTGCATCAGCAGAGGAGCTGCTGGCCTTCCAGAGGTCAGTCCGATGACAAAACAGAGTATTCGGTTAGCTTGTAAAGTTCAGAGAAGGGGAATATTCTATGTCTTGCAGAGTGGCCTGAATAACAGATGGAAAAGTGAAAAATCTCAGGAGCCGAAGTGAACTTTTTAAAGATGATGGGGAAAGTTCAGAAGGATTTGAATTTGTAGGCTATCTGTTTTCAGATGCCTAACTAATCCTGTGCTCAGGAGAAGCCAGATCACTTCAGCTTACCTCTTTTTCATATGGAGAAACCTAGGGTATTCCAAGTCTCTCTCAACTGTGAAGCTTCCATTAGTTTGCTAAGGGTGGCATGACATTTCAATCAAGCAATCCATATTTATCACATGCTTCTCTGTTCTCAGCACTGTGCTTGGTTGGGTAGCACAGAGTAGGCAACCCTTAGTTCCTATCTTCAAGATGCTGATAATCTAGTTGCGTGGGAAGAAATAAGGAGGGTAGTAGAGACTGTCCAAACTTAAGTGAGACAGTTGAGGCGCTCAGAGAAGGCAGAGAGCAAGCGCTATTGGCAGGGATCACTGGAAGGCTTTCTGGAAGAGGCAGGACTCAGTTAGCCCTTGACCAGAGTAAGCCCAGCCAGGCTAAGGTCAGGAGACAAAAATTCCAAGTGGGAGGAAGGACCTGAGAAAAGTATTTTGTTAGGGTCCAGGTGTAGCGCTGTATGCTTTGTATACGCAGGCAGATCAGATGAGGATTTATTCATTTATTTACTCATCATTCAGTCCTAAGTGGTAAGCTCTGTGCTGTGCTTGGGGACAGTGACAAACAGGCCAGAAGCTTCAGACTTCTCAGATCATCATGCAACAGCTACTCTGTTCTCCTTGACGCCTGAGGTCCGACCTTGACCACCCTGCTGCCTTCTGTCTTGAGACAGCGGTTTGGGTGGTCTCACATGACAGACAGCCTTAGAGACACTGCGGTAGTGAGTGTGGTGTGTATGTGTGTCACATGCAGGGCATCAGCCTGCTCAGGCAGAAGGTCATGTCACAAAGTGGCAGAAGATACTGCTCTTGGGGGAAAGAGAAAGGAATCCCTACTGATCCCAGGCATTTCCTTCTGTGTGCCAGAGACTCTATCTCATTTAATTCTCTCACAGACTTGAAGTAGGCATTATGTTGCCCATATATAGGCTCAGGGGAGATAAGTGACCTGCCCCAGTGTTGTGCAGCCTGTAAGCCATGGAGCTGGACTCAGATCTGCCTGATTCCAAGTCTCTGTTCTTCCCACTCTACCCCATTACCTTGGCTCTCTTAGGGTCTTGACAGCTTGGCAGAGGAATTTGGGCACTATTGGGAGCCACCTTAGGTTCCGTACTGATGAGTGGAGGACTAAAAGCTGGGTTCGAGGGAGAGTTCTCTTTGTTGGGGTGGGAAGGAGAAATGCTGTAGTGGTTGCAGCCAGGAGACAGCTGCAGTGATCCAGGAGCCGGGTGATGACTAAATGGAAATGACTGCAGACATGCTCTCAATTTCTTTTTAAACTTGCAAGTAGCCATGTAATCTAAATCACCAACTTCTATGTGCAAAAAACTTAGAAGACCATGCCATGCATGCAGCATGTGCTTTACCTCTCTCATTTAAACACCTACCATAGGTGAGTGGTATAGGAGTTGTGGAAAGCACTTCAACAAAATCTTATTGGGCACCTGCTATGTGCTGGGTTCTGTAGTGAATGCTGGGGTTAAATCAGTGTAAAGACCAGGTATGTAGTGAGGCTGGGTTACACTGCTCCGGGGGGTGCCGTTCATATTGATGTTTATGTGAGCCATTCCTCCTGGTGTTGTTTAGTGCAAAGCCTCAGTGGCCGTGTGCAGTGGCCCTGTGGGTGTGGTCTCTGCCCTCATGGAGTTTATAATCTAAGACGAATATTAAACATTGAGTTGAGTTGAAATTGACATTATTAATAGTCATTGTTGTCTTCGTTGGAAGAGGACCGAATGAGGAAGGAAGCGGACTGGAATCTCTCTCTTACTCATCCTCTATAGCCGTTTTCTATTTTAAATATCAGAAACACTATCTTAGTCAGCTTGGGCTGCTATACCAAAATAACCATAGATAGAGTGGCTTAAACAACAGACATTTATTTCTCACAATTCTGGAGGCTGGGAAGTCTGAGATCAGGGTGCCAGCATGGCCTAGTTCTGGTGAGGGCTGAGGGCCCTCTTCCTGGTTTGCAGATGTCCGTTCTCCTTGCATGAGAAGGGGTGAGGACAAAGGGGAGGGGGAGGGGGAGGGGAAGAGGGAGGGGGTTGGGGGGCTGGCTTTCTTTTCAGTATAAGGGTACTGATGCCTTCACAAGGGCTCTATACCCTCATGACTTAATTACCTCCCAAAGGTCTCATCTCCAGATACCATCACAGAGGGCTAGGGCTTCAACATACAATTTTTTTTTTTTTTTTTTTTGGTGGGGGGAAGCTTAATTCAGTACGTACCAAACATTAAACTTGGCTTTCTTTCAAGGGCAGATTTAGAAACAGTGTAACTAGGAGGAAAATGAAGTTTCCCCCACCTTGCCCAATATTGCCCCCTGCTTGCTAGTTATTATAAAACACTACGTCAATGGGAGATGACTTTCTGTGCCACAGTTAAACACGTTTAAACTCAAACGGGAGGAAGTTAGCATTACTGGTGTAGATGAATTTTAATGTATGTTTGTGGGCAGTTGTGGAAGTATGCGTAGCTGAATGAAACAGCAGGAAGGCCAGGTGCCCGCAGGCGAGAAGAGGGGCTGTGGGGGGGGGGGGGCGGAGGACCCAGAAACCCTGCCGCAGGCCAGGGCTGCTCTTTATCTGTGCTTATCTCTGTTTATGTGCACAAACAGCAGGGATGGGCCAAGGTCCTGTTTTTACAGCCAAAGGGGACTTGGGGCCGTGCAGTGGGAATGGAGAGAGACAACTCCCTGAGACATGAAAGAATTCAGTGCCAGATGGGATGAAGGAAGGGGACCTGCCAAGGACAGCCTGCTAGGGAGATATGAGAGCAGTTCTCTTAGGTCCCCTTACCCCCAACCCTAGAGGAATGGAGACTGAGGGAGGGAGGGAGCAGGCTCTGGCAAGAGATGAGGAATTTGCCTTAGGACAGGTGTTTGAGCTAAGGCAGGACACCTGTTCTTGGGTTAGAACACAGGACCAGAGAGACAGTGAAAAGTGAGGGGCCCCAGGTGTCTGGGTTAGAAGGCTGGACCTGGGAGTTGTCCAGGAATGGAATCTATGAGGACAACAGGGGAGGTCTTGAGAGAGCGAGGTGGGAGCATAAGGAAGAAGAAGAGCAGGAGTCTCGAAGAGGGTGTTGTGGACTCTCAAAATCACATTTAGAGCCTAGTTGGTGGTCATTTCGGAGAACTTATTTTTTTTCTACTTTGAATTCTCTTTGGCCCCTGGAGTCCATTTCTCCACAGATATGCTCAAGGAGGGTCATTGGAGCATTCTCAGAGCTAGGATGGTGCTCTCACTCCAGACAGGATCCCTGAGAGATCTCATCCCTCACGAAGCCCCAGAATTGAGCAGCCAGCAGTGCTCCAAGCGGCAGGCCAGCAATTTGCTTCCCTCACCCCGTACCCCTCCCCCCGCCGCCCCCGCCACTTCTGATTGCAGCCTTGAGTAGCCTGAAGTCAGTTGCTGATGAGAACATCATTCTACTCTGCCTTGTGCCAGCCCAAGACATCTATCATCCATGGAAAAGTCAGCCTTCTTGGTTTGGTGAAGACGGGTGATGGCTGAAGCTGGTCTGGGCCTGACCCAGCCTGGGGCATGCTGGTCACCACTCCACAAAATGCGTCATTCTCTGCCAGCCTTTCCTTGTGCCCTCTGCCTCTTGTAACTTGAATGCAGATGTTGCTCCTGGGATCTTATCATTGTGGGATTTTTTTTTTTAAGACATCATATTGAAAAGGACATTTGTTTTCTCTCTGGTTTAAATAGCTTTCCATGGGTTAGGGAGACCTGGCCGGCCATTGTTCTCTTCTAGAGAGCAGAGCAAGCCCTGTGAAGAATTTGGCTAATTAACTTTTTGGAGAAGAGCTGCTTAAGTTTATCAAGAAGGCTTGGCTCAAGTCTCTTTTCTCCTCCCAAATTTTGAAAAAGGCTTTAAAATTTGTTTCCAAATCTCTGCCAGTGTCTGGTCTGTTTAAAAGCGACTTCCCTGGAGACGATGGCAGAGAAGGGTGTTGGATGTCACATTTTTGCAGCTTCAGTCTTTAACACAGTTGTTCCAGTCCCCAGAAAGTCTTTTCTGTTTACATAAGGGAGGTGTTATTCACACAAAGATTACATTTAAAAATGCACCCCCCCAGCATGCCTGTTACTAATAACATTGCATGTTAGGAAAGTGGAAAGTATTTAAGATTTGAAATTAATCTTTGCCCATTGCGCTGCTTTGTTTGACTTTCTTGTTCCTTTCTGCATGGGGCACGGAGTTGGCCAACCTCACTTTTCATTTTCAGCAAGCTCACTTTCTTGTTCCTCTCTTTTGGATTGAAGCTGTTGGAAGTGAGTTACGAGCATATTAGGAAAAGTCTAATTTGAGAACTTACTATAGATTTCTTTTGTATTGGCTTCCAGAAGTTTGTTTTGATATTGGAAACCCTCTTCTCTTCAGTCAATAAGTTTTAGTGTACAATTTTCTTTTCATTTTTTTTTAATGGATTCTCTTTCAGCAGAATTTCTGGGTTTGGAATAGTTAACGTCTTTTCTGGCAATCTGTCAAAAGACCGTGGGAAAACAGATAACTGTTTCTCACATCTGACACCTCTCTGTCATGTGTTCCTGTCAGCTCTCATCAGTGTGGCGTGGCTGGTCGCTGTTTCGTGGAGGGGAGCTGGAGCATCTAGGACACCCTGAGCAGGCTGTGTCATCTTGCCTGGGCTGAGCTGCCTGTGAAAGTTGTTACATTGAGCTACATTATTGCTTTAGCAGAAGGAGACATTTAAGTTGCTGGAACACAGTTGAGAACACTTTAAAGGAAGTGGTCTTTATTTTTTGATCAATCTCATGATCCTTGTTACCAACTGTGATTACATCAGCGTATGTGCTGTTCCATTTTATAGCATTTTAATGGGCTTTTATCCCCCTCCCCAATTCAGTTCCAGCTGTGTGTCTATTATAATTTGATTATAGTTTGGTTTGCAACTGCTAGGACACTTTCTGAGCAATTTATGCTTTCCTTATGAGAGTGAAAATGTTCAGAGGTGAAAAAGGAGCAAAAGACTTTTTGTTTAGGGGGCATGCCAATAAGTAATTTCCAAAAGATGTGTCAGAAGCTTCAATGATTGTATCCTCCCAGAATAAGAAATTTGCTTTAAACTCTTTGGTAGAATCTGACTCATAGACTTTTTAAAAAGATCCATTTAAAATTTTGCTTTCTTTATTCCTCTAAATATTTTGGTTAAGAAATATATTATTTTTAACTTAGTGACTTTCCTTCTCCAATTTTGGCTTTTCAAATCTACATAGAATGAAAACAAAGGGACATTCATAATGTCACTTCAGAATGAGCTACTTAATTCTCCCTTTGGCCCTGAAATCTCCTAGCTCTTCATTTCTTGCCTTTTCCTCCTCCTCCCTGCTAAGAAGCTCAAGTTCACTTGTCAGAGGTTATGTTGTTACATTTGTATTTCCTTGAGCCATTCATTAACCTCTAACATGTATCCATCTTTTATTTGTTAGCTGTTTGATCTCATTGATTATTTTTTATACTTTACTTTTGGTCAGTTTTATCAATGTTATATTTTTGATGTTTAAAAAGGATACATCTGAAAATTAGTAGCATCACCACATGTCCAAGTATACCAAATATTAGGGAACATAAAATGTACTGTGCTTAATCAGATCACCACTCCAGGAAACGAGATAGGTCTATTTGTGTTTTAAACCCTAGGAAGTGAATTATTTTAAGTTCAAAATCCAACTGTTATTATTTTAAATGATTCCTTTTTTTCCCATCAGAAAGTTATTAAAGTGTGTGGTTTTAAAAAATTGGTGCACGCCCCTCTCCACCTTCTTCTCCCTATAATAGCTCTACTTTTATGGGATGTTTCATGGGTCCTAATCTTTGCTTATATGAAGTGGTTCTCTCCTGTCATAAAGGAAATCTGTGCATGTATGCTGGTGATTTGGGCACATTCAAGAGTGCCTTTGCTGGCGATTACTGAGAACAAAGTGTGGCTGATGCGGGATGTTAATGAGGAGGCTCTAGAAGCCTGGTGTCCTAGTAGATCCCATGCAGAAGGTTGTTTCAGATCCACCTCTATTCTAGAGTGGGACCTTGAGCTTCCTAGAAGAGGGACTTGTCACTTTCACTGGTGGTTTTGTTGACATTAGCCAGTTATTTCTCCAGCAAAGTCAGTTTATTCGGAAATAACAAAAGAATTGCAATTCAGTATATCCAGTCTAATGGTAAACCATGTGCAAGTCCTGAGGAGCAAAGGAGAGGAACCTTTTTTATGGACTTGGGTGGGGCTGTTGTAAATGAAGAGCCCATTGGTGGAAACTGAAAGTTGAAAAAGTATTGTGACTTTTCATTGGCTGAGTTACTGCAGTCTCCAGTTGGCTGAGCTGTTACCGGGCCAGGAGGAATCTTTTCTTCCACTTACCAAGGTGTGGGTGTGTATCCTGTGGGAGGTGCAAGGTGCAACTTTTCCTGTTGGGGTTAGGGATCTGTGCTGAGTGACTTGGGTGTGAGAGTTCTCTCTTCTACTCCATTTTAAATGAGGTTTTTGTTAATTAATTTTCATAGCTTACTTTTGAGGATTTTGGCTCTTAGTTAAAGAGGTCTTTAAGTTGCCTGGTGGATTTGGTTCAGGAAATAGAAGCTGGTGGAGACCTGACACCCGGTTGGATTTTGCCCCTTGGCCAGGGTCTTGGTACTCAGCACCTTAAGTCTTCCTAACTGCAGAATCTTCCAAGGGAGGGCGGGGTGACATCAGTTTCCCTCTGGGGGTGCTTCTGTTTCCTCTGGCCTCATTCCTCTTCTCCCTATCTCCTGATAGGCTCGGGGACCAGTTCTACAAGGAAGCCATTGAGCACTGCCGTAGTTATAACTCGCGGCTGTGCGCAGAGCGGAGCGTGCGTCTCCCCTTCCTGGACTCGCAGACCGGCGTGGCCCAGAACAACTGCTACATCTGGATGGAGAAGAGGCACCGAGGCCCAGGTGAGCCATGATACCGCTGGGAGGTGCGCATGCCTGGGCTCCCAGTTTGGGTCGGGGAGGAACAGAACTCGTCTGGGAATCCCTACAGTGCAGGTGGGGATGGGGAAGGCTGGACAGTGGGCTGGAATGCTTTCAAGAAACTCAACTACTTTTTTCGCTCTTGGCAGGTGTTCCAAGGATGGTGTGGGGCATTCGAGCTGCATTGACAGGGGAGGGGCAGGATGTTTAGCCCAAAAAGGGGAAGGCTGAGGACAGCTATATTTACCTTTTACCCTTGTTAGTGTAGTTTAGTTATAAACTGGGAATCTGCAGTCAGATCTGGGTTTGAGGCTTCGCTTTGTCATCAAACCTCTCTTCCTCAGGTTCCTCATTTGTTAAATGGGGATAATTATTATACTTACCTCAGGATTTTGTCAGGATTAAATGCAAATATTCATTTGCATTTGGATTCTATAGTTCAAATCAGGATCCAAATAGGATCCCTTCATTGCAATTGACTGATATGTCTCTTAAATCTCTTTAAATCTGTAGGTTCCTCCCCCGCCCCCGCCCGCCTCCCACCCCAGTGTTATTTGTGGAAGAAATTGTCTTGTTTGCACTGTAGGGTTTCCCAGAATCTGGATTTTATGATTGCATCACCATGGTGTGATTCCTGTGAATTGGTGGTTTGGTCTAGAGACTTGATCAGATTTAGGTTCAATTTTTGCGGCAAGAACAATTCCTAAGTGGTGGTGTGTATTTTCATCAGGAGGCTTGCACAGTCTGGTTATCTCTCTTTTTCTGATGTTAGCAGCCCTTAATGATAATTGCCTAGATCTTTTATGTCATTAAGAGTCACAACAAGGTGACATTCGATTTGAGGCTATCATTATTTCTTCATTTATTAGCTCTATAACTTCTATAAAGAAAAACATCTCATTAAAATTTTGGTTTTCGTTAGGTACAGTTCACATATGAAAGGCAGAAAAAATACCCCCCCCCTTTATTTACCAGTTTTCAGAATGAGTTGGTTCCCTAGTATTCTCCAAAGATGATCAATAAATTATTATTTTTTAAAAAATACCATCATGTGTTCACAGATTTAAACATATTAGATACATTTTAATCTGTTACAGCTATTATTCTGATTTATGCTTAAGTTGTTCCTTCTTTGGCCAGTAGGGGTTTTGGCCAGTGCTCGTATTTTGAAAACAACTCCACCAGTAATTTCTGATAGCTTTCATGCTATCCTACTATGAGGACAAATGTTTCAGGCTCATTGTATGCACTTACTGCCCCTAGACCTGCAATCAGCTATTTCTCTAAGAAACTCTTGTTTGCTTTTTTGTAGGAAATATTATTTAGATACCACAAGCTGGTGGTGCTCATTGATCCTGGGTTGGTCATAATTTCTAAGACTTTTCAGTGAGCAGAACTAAGAAAGAAAATTTCTCTTTTTTTTAAGATAAAAATATATTATGAAATTATACTGATATTTCTCATTCAGTTCAGTTTTACACAGCTTTACCTAACTATCTTAATTCTGTATCTCCTTTCACACCAAAAAAAATTCTGGCTGTTAATGATGCCAGCATAATTGCCTATTTGCTTTACTTCACAATATATGTACAACAGTATCAGAATAAAATAAGATCGCTGAAAATGGTTTAAAATTTTTCTTTTTGTTTGTAGGGTATTTCCTATTAAGAATGTAGAATCAAATTACTGTGTTTTAAGGTCACTTGAAATAATTCCTCTGTGTGGTTGTGCTACTAACTCAGCTAAAACACTTGGTTTATTTGTTTCATTTTGCTTTTCCTATTTAGGTATTTCTTTGTATTTTAATTAACATTTTAATTTTAAGTAATTATGGATTCATAGGAAGTTGCAAACATAGTACAGAGACATCCCTTATACTCTTCACCCAGTTTCCCCCAGTGGATACATCTTACATAACTACAGTCCAATATTAAAACCAGAAAATTGACATTTGTAATAAAATGTGTATGCATAATTCTATGCCATATTATCACATGTATAGATTTGTGGAAGCATCACCACAATCAACATACAAAATTATTCCATCACCAAAAAGATCTCCCTCTTACTACCCCATTATAATCACACCTATCTCTCCCTCTCATCATTTAAATCTCTTTATCCTTCCCCATTTATAATATACTGTCTTAAACATGTATTCTACATACATTGAGAAACACATCAGACAGTATTATAATTTTTGCTTCAACTATCAAACATAATTTAAAAAATTTGAGAAATATCTATTGTATTTACTCATATTTTTACTCTCGTTCTTCCTTCCTGATATTCCTGATATATAATCCTGATATATAAATAAAGTTTCTTTTATTTTTTAAAATAATTCCTACTGATTAAGGACTTCATTTAGCCGTTCTTTTAAAGTATGTCTGCTAGTTCCAACTTCTCTTAGTCTTCCTTTATTTGAGAATGACTTATTTTTTTCCCTTTATTCCTGAAGGATATTTTTGCTGGATATAAAATTCTGAGTTGACAGTCCTTTTATTTTAGCACTTAAAAAATGTTTTGGCACTTCTTTTAGGCATCCACAGTTTGTAATGAGAGATCTACTGCCATTCAGATTGTTTCGCCTTGTAAGTGAGGTATCATTTCTTTCTAGTTGCTTTTGAGACTTTTTTTTGTCTTTAGTTTTCAAAAATTTGATTTTGATGTGTTTTGGTGTGGATTTCTTTGGGTTCATCCTTTTTGGAATTTACTCAGTTTCTTGAATCTGTAGGTTTATGTCTTTTGCCAAATTTGGAAAAATTTCAGCCATTATTTCTTACAATACATTTTCAGTCCCACTCCCTTCTGGGACTCCACTGACACAGATGTTAGATCTTGTTATAGTCCCATGAGTCCCCCAGGCTTTAACTTTTTTTTTTAGTCTACTTTCTCTCTGTTGCTCAGATCGGGTGATTTATTGTTCTCTTGTTAAGTTCACTACTACTTCTATCCTCTGCATTCTGCTGTGGAGCCCATCTGCTGAGGGTTTTTTTTTTCTTTTCTTTTTTAATTGTGTGCTTTGGTTGTCAAATTTCCATTTAGTTCTTTATATTTTTTATTTCTTTGCTGAGACTTTATGTTTTTCATTTGTTTCAAGTGTTTATAATTGTTTGTTGAAACATTTTTGTGATAGCTGCTTTAAAATCCTAGTCAGATAATTCTGAGGTTTGTGTCAGTTCAGTGTTAGTACCTATTGTCTTTTCTTTTTCAAGTTGAGATTTTCCTGGTTCTTCGTATGAGTGACTGCTGGACATTTTGGCTATAATATTGTGAGACTCCAGATTTTATTTAAGTTTTCTGTTTTCACAGACCTCTTCTGAAACTGCTGGTGGGGGAAAGGGGTTACCCCTCATTATAGTTAGATGGGTGTAGAAGTCTGGATTCTTCACTCATCCTCTTTTGACACCCTAATAGGGGAGGAACACCTCATTATCACTGGGTGCAGGTGGGGGGTCAGGCTCCCCACTAGGCCTCCACTGTTACTACCCTAGCAGGGAGGAGGAAGTGTGCCTCATTATTTCCCATGTGGCCTCTACCAACACCATGGGGTATTATCTTCTCACTCAGCTTTCTCTGACACCAATCCAACAAGGATATTAGGATGCCCTGCTAGGCTGTCCTTTTCTTGGTCCTTTGGCTAGAAAGAGCAGGATTTTATTGGGGCTTTCCAAATCTCATTTGTTGCTGTTTCTGAGTTATCAGCTTTGTTAGAACTGAGTCTGGGATATATAAGGCAAAAAAAAAAAAAAAAAAAAAAAAAAGGAGCCCAGAGAACTCTCACCACCCTGTTGTTCCAAAAGTCCCTAGTTGGTTTACTTTTCAATATCTTATTTATGTTGTATAAACCATGTCTAGGCATTTTAGTTGTACTTAGTGGAGGGAATATGAAAGAATATATCTGCTCTATCTTTCCAGAAGCAAAAGTCTGTGGGTTACTTCTTCATTTAAGAAAATTAACAGCTTTATTGCAGTATGATTGACATATAATAAACACATATTTAACATATACAATTTGATAAGTTTTGACATGTACATACCTCTGAAACCATCACAACAATCAAAATAACAAATCCATAATGCTCACGTGTCCTTGTCTCCCTTGAAATCTCTCCCTCCTGCCCTTTCACCTGCCTGCACCTTCCATTACTCCCTCCCCACTAGGCAGCCACTGATTTTCTTTTAATATTGGAATCATACAGTATGTATTTCATATTTTTGGTGGGGGGGGGTCTGACCTCTTTCAGTCAGAATAATTATTTTGAGATCGCTCATGTTTTAGCATGTATCAGTAAGTCGTTCCTTTTTATGCTCAGTAGTAGTCCCTTGTATGGCTGTAAAACTTGTTTATCCATTCGCCTGTCGATAGACATTTGGATTTGTTTCCAGTTTTTGGCTATTATAAATAAAACTGCTATGAATGTTTGTATATACAAATCTTTGTACGGACATATACTTTCATTTCTCCTGGGTAAAATACCTAGGAGTGTAATGACTGGATCGTAAGGGAGGTGTATGTTTAACATTTTAAAAAACCGCCAAGCTGTTTTTCAAAGTGGTTGTACCATTTTACATTGATTCCAGCAATGCAACACTTGGTATGGTCAGCTTTTTAAAGTTTTAGCCATTCTAACAGTTATATTATTGGTCTCACATTGTGGTTTTACTTTGCATTTCCCTAATTAGTAATGTTGTTGAGCATCTTAACATATACTATTTGCCATCCCTATATGTTCTTTGGTAAAGTGTTAAAATCTCATCCATTTTAAAATTAGTTTGCTTGTTTTGTTATTATTAAAATTTTATAGTTCTATATATATGCTAGATATAAGATCTTTATCTGATAAATGCTTTGCAAATATTTTCTCCCAGCTTTTGCTTTTCTTTTCATTAATAGTATCTTTCAAAGAGCAGATATTTTAAATTTTATCAAATTTTTATTTTATGAATTGTGATTTTGTTGTATCTAAGAAATTGTTGCCTAACCTGGATCAAGGTTTTCTCTGTCTTTTTTTTTTTTTTTACTAGAAGTTTTATGATTGAGGTTTTATATTTAGGTGTATAAGCCCCTTTCAATTAATTTTTTAACAGTGTAAGATACAGATTAAAGTTTATTTTTCTGTAGATAGATATCCAATTGTTCCAGCATAATTTGTTGAAAAGACTAGCCTTTCATCACTGAATTACTATTGTATATTTGTCAAAACTTAAATGTCTTCATATATGTGGGTCTATTTCCGTACTTTCAATTCTGTTTCACTGATTTATTTGTCTGTCTTTACACTAATATCTCACTGTCTCGATTATTTTAGTTTTATCATGCATCTTAAAATCAGGTGGTGTTAGCCCTCCAAGTTGTCCTTTTTAAGATATTTTGGCTTTTTAGGTCCTTTGTATCTCCACATAAATTTTATAGTTTGCCAGTTTCTACAAAAAGTCTACTGGGATTTTGATTGGAATTATGTGGAATCTGTAGATCAGTTGGGGAAAATTGACAGTTCTCAATGTTGAGTCTTCTAGTCCATAAATATAACATACATCCCTATTTATTAATGTCTTCTTTAATTCTTCCCTTCTTACCTGTGTACAGGTCTTTCACATTTTGTCTGATTTATCTCTAAATACCTGAAATTTTTGATGCTATTGTAAATAGATTTTTAAAAATTTAAATTTCTGATATTTCTTTGCTAGTATACAAAAATGTAATTAATTTTGTACATTCGTCATGTGTCCTGCAATCTTGGTACACTCATTTATCAGTTCTAGTAGCTTTCTATAGATTGCAGAGCATTTTCTACACAGTTGATTACTTCATTAGTAAATTAAGAAAATTTTATTTTCAGTATAGATGAGTTTTGTTTTACTTGTCTATTGCACTGGCTAGAATGTTCAGTACAATATTAAGTAAAAGTGGTGAGAGTGAATATCTTTTATGTTGGTCCTGATCTTAAGGTGAAAGCATTCATTGTTTCATTATTAAGTATGATGTTAGCTGTAGGTTTTTTGTGGTCACTATCAGATTACTTATTTGAGAGTTTTAAATCAGGAGTGGTTATCGGATATTGTCAACCGATTTTTCTTAGTCTATTGAGATGATCATATGATTTTTCTTTTGTGGTTTGTTAATATGATGAGTTACACTGATTTTTGAATGTTAAACTAACATTGCAAAGTAGGATAAACCCTACTTTGTCATGATGAGTTGTCCTTTTTATATATTTTCAAATTTGCTTTGCAAATATTTTGTTAGTTTCATATGTGTTTATGAGATATTGATCTATAGTTTTCTTGTGTCTGTATGGTTGGGTTTCAGGGTGATGTTGGCCTCATATATGAGTTAGGAAGTATTACCTAATTTTCAGTTTTCTAGAAGAATTTATGTAGAATTGATATTTCTTCTTTAAATGTTTTGAGCATTTACTAGTGAATCCATCTGGACTTGACAATTTCCTTGTGGGAATGTTTTTAAGTACAAATTTAATATCTTTAATAGATATAGGGCTTTTCAGGTTATCCTTTTCATCTTGAGTGAGCCTTGGTGGTAGTTTGCAACTTATAAGGACTTTTTTGATTTCATCTAAGTTGTGAAAATTAATTGTTCATACTATTATCCATTTAATGTCTGTAGAATCTTTAGTGGTATATCCTTTTTTTTTTTTTTAGTTTAATAGACATTTATTTCTTTAGTTGAACAATCTCTACACATAAAATAGATGGTTTAAGATTTTTGAATGGAAAGGAATTTAGGTCTCAGGAAGTTTTTTGAGTCTACCATATGTTTTCTGAAAATCATTTAACTGAGTCTTTTAAGATCCCTGATGGCAATGGCCAAATGAAAAGGCAATTCTTTATATTCGTAACTTGAATTTTCTTTTTTATATGATCAGTCTGACTAAAAGTTTATAAATTTCATTCATCTTTTCAAAGAAATAGCTTTTGGTATAATAGATTTTCTTAATTTTTTTCTTATTTTATAATTTCTCTGATCTTTTTTCTGTTTATTTTGGATTTAATTTGTTCTTCTGTTTCTCATTTCTTAAGGTAGACACTGAGGTCATTGCTTTCAGATCTTTTTTCTACTATAGGTACTTTTAAATATAATTTAGAAATACAAATACTATTTTAGCCTTATTTCATAAAGTTTAACATTGTGTTTTCATTTTCATTCAATTCACAATATTTCCTAATTTCCCTTTTGGTTTCTTCTTTACCCATGGATTATTTAGAAATGTGTTATTTATTTCCAAACATTTGGGGGGATTTTCCAAAGATATGCCTGTTATTTATTTCTAATTTAATTTCATATGGTCAGAGTATACTTTGTATGACTTGAATCCTTTTAAATTTACTAGACTTGTTTTATGGCCCATAATATGATGTATCTTGGATAAATATTTTCTTTGGTCTGGAAAAGAAGTTGTGTTTTCCTGCTGTTGGAATTTTCTGTAAATATGAATTAAATCAAGTTGGTCGACTGGTTGCTCAAATCTTCTATATCTTTACTGCTTTTTGTGTCTTTGTTCTATGAATTATCAAGAGAGAGTATTGGTAATTTTGACTATAAGCATGAGTTTGTCTATTTCTCTTTACAATTCTGTTAGTTTTTGCTTCATATATTTTGAAGCTCTCTTTAGATGCATAAACTTTTTTTGTTTTTTTTTTTAAGGTGAGGCAAACTTAAAAATCTGTGACCTCACAGATTTCAAGGACCTTATCAGCTTACAATCCCTTATTTTTTATTTTTCATGCCTATAGCACCTGGTCTTCCTTGGTGGTCTCCCATCCAAGCGCTAACCAGGCCTGACCCTTCTTAGCTTCCGAGATCAGACGGGATTGGGGTTGTTCAGGGTGGCATGGCTGTAGACTCATAAACATTTAAGATTATTATCTCTTTAGTTAATCGATCCCTTTATCATTATGTAATGATCTTTATCTCTACTAGTATTATTTATTCTGAAATCTATTTTCTTTGATATTAATATAGGCATACTCTTTTTTTTGATTAGTGTCAACATGGTGTATCTTTTTTCATTTTTTTACTTTTAATCTATTTGGGTCTTTATGTTAAAAGATTTTTATTTTTATTTTTTTATAGGCAGTATATAGTTGTGACTTGCTTTTTTAATGTAATGTGACAATCTGCTTTAAAAATTGTTTAGACCATTTACATTTAATGTGATTATTGTTTTAGTTAGGTTTAAATCAGTCATTTTGCTGTTTCCTATTTATCTTTTTGTTACCTTTTCCCCTCATTTTCCTTTTTCGAGGGGATTAATAGAATTTTTTATGATCCCATCTTATCGCCTCTGTTGGCTTATTAATTATAATTCTTTGTTATTTTAGTGATTGCTTAGTGTTTACAGTATACGTCTTTAATAACAGTTTACCTTCAAATGATATTTTACTACTTCATAAACAATATAAGAACTCTAGAATGGTACTGTGGTAAACAGAATAATGCCCTCCTATCCCAGAGATGTCCACATCTTAATCTAGGAACGTAAGAATATGTTACCTTACGTAGAAAAAGGGACTTCGTTGATGTGATTATATTAAGGGCATTGAGATGAGGAGATTATTCTACATTATCCAGATGGGCCCAATGTAATCATAAGGGTCTTTATAAGAGGCAGGCAAGAGAGTCAGAGTCAGAGCAGGAGATGTGACCCCAGAAGCAGAAATTGGAGTGATACCATGGAGGAAGGGGCCACAAACCAAAGAATGTAGGTGGCCTGTGAAAGCCAAAATGGCAAGGAAATAGATTCTCCCCCAGTCTCCAGAAGAAATGCAATTCTACTGACACTTTAGCTCAGTAAGACTGATTTTGGCCTTCTGACTTATAACATAGCAAATTGGTATTGTTTTAAGCCTATTAATTTGTGGCAGTTTATTAAAGCAGCAATAGGAGACTAAATGTGTACTTTTATTTTTCCTTTATTGAGCTTTGTATAATTGTTGTAATATATTTTATTTTTGCATGTGGCATAAACCTTATACTACATTGTCATTTTTGTTTAGGCAATCATCTTTTGAAAAGTTTTAAATAATAATAATAAGATCTTATATAATTATTCATGTACTGAACCATTTCTGATGTTCTTCATTCCTTTGTGTAGATCCCTATTTAGATCTGTTATCACTTTTTCTCTCTCTAAAGGATTTCCTTTAACACTTTTTGTAGTATAGGTTTACTGATGATTAATTTTTTCAACTTTTATAGGTCTGAAAATATCTTTAGTTTGCCTTAGGGTTTTGAAAGATATTTTTTGCTGAGTATACAATCTAGGTTTACAAGTGTTTTGCTTTTCTTTTCAGTACTGTTGTGAGGTTGAACCACTATTTTCTTGCTTGCATTGTTTCTGATGAGAAATCATTCTTATCTTCATTCCTTCCTATGTAATATAGCTCCTTTTTCTGGCTACTTTTAATATTTTCTCTTTAATCCCTGTTTTAGGGCAATTTTGGTTATGATATGCATTGTTATAGTTTTCTTCATATTTCTTGTGCTTAGTTTTGTTGAGCTTCTTAGGTTGCAGGTTTATATTTTCATCAAATTTTGAAATTTCCGGCCATTAGTTCTACCAATATTTTTCTCCCCTTCTCTCTCTTTTGGGGCCTCCGATCATACATATATTAGGGTGTTCAAAGTTGTCTCACAACTCACTATGCCATTCATCTTCTTTAAAAATTCTCTTCCCCATGGGTTTTATTTTGTATACTTTCTATTGCTGTGTTTTCAAGTGTACCAATGTTTTATTCTGCAATATCTAATCTGACATTTATCTCATCCAGTATATTTATTTTTAAATCTCATATTGTAGTTTTCATTTCTAGAAATTAAATTTAAATCTTTAAAAACATTGTTTTTACTTAACTTTTGAACATGTAGAATATAAATAATAACTTTTAATGTTTTTGATGCTAATTCTAACATCAGTTTCAGTTCTGGATTAGTTTCAATTGATTAATTTTCCCCCTCATTTTTAGGTTGTGTTTTCTACCTTCTTTACATGCCTCATAATTTTAGATAGGGTACCAGACATTGTGAATTTTACCTTTGTGGTTTATATATTTTTTATTCCTATAAATGTCTGGAACTTTGTTTTGGGACGGTCAAGTTACTTGGAAACTGATCCTTTTTCATCTTGCTTTTTAGATTTCTTAGGTGAAACTGGAGTAGTGCTTACTTTAGGACTAATTATTCTCCATTAGTGAGGCAAGAGCCTTCTCTGTACTCTACCCCGTACTCCACGAATCATGAGATTTTTGCAACTTGCTGGTAGGAACAGACTCTTCCCTGCCCCTTGTACTCACCAGGCACTGTTAGCTCTATTCTTACCAGGTGGTTCTTTTCCCAGAATTGAGTAGTTTCCTCACAAGCATGCAATGATCAGTCCTGGGATTAATACACCAAGGAGACTCTTGGTGGATCTCAATACTTCTTTCTCTGTGCAACTGCTGGGCTCCACCTGTGTTCTTCCTTCAGTTACAGTCTGGAAACTTTCTCAAGGCAGTAAGCTGTGCAGTCATAGGGCTCATTTTGTTTGTTACCAGCGTCTAAGAGATCATTGTTCTTCATTGCTTGATGTCTGTTGTCTTGAAAACTTTTGTTTCATTTTTTTCCCTTCTCTTCTGGTTTTAGGTGGGAGAGTAAATCTGGTCCTTGATACTCTTTCTTAGCCAGAAGTAGATGTTTCCTTTTTTATTTTAATTTAGTTGAACTTTATAATCATATAAAATATTTACATGGTTCTAAAGTCAAATCTATAAAGCACAGTATATTCAGAGAGAGTCTAACTCTATCTTATTCTTTTACCCTGTTTCTATCTTCTTTCTATAGGCAACTTTTTCTTCTTTTTCTTGTCACCGTTATTTTGTTTTGTTCTCTATAACTATCTTTTTTTTTTTTTTTTTTTAGTTTTTGGTTTATCTTTACATACATCAGTATTTGTATATATGTGTATATCCCTATTTGTTAGATAAATGGTAGTGTATTATATACAGTATTTTCCACCTTGCTTTTTTTCACTTAACAATATATTCCATTGCAATGTATACTTCTCTCTCTCTCTCTCTCTCTCTCTCTCTCTCTCTTTCTCCCTTTCTCGACAGCTTTATAATAGTCCATTGTGTGGATATACTATTATTTATTCAACCAGGTACCTATGGATGGACATTGGATTGTTTCAGTCTTTTTCTAGTATTGAAAACACTACAGCAAATATACAGTTTTGTATTTTTACATGTGATATAGGGAATGCTGGGTCAACAGACAAATTCACATAATTTTGTTTGATATACCAAATTCTTTTTCATAGGGTTGCTCCATTTTGCATTTTCACTAGTGATGGGTGAGATTGGTAGGGATATTTCTAACAGAATTTTTAACAGTGCAGTAGAATGCTTCATTGAAGGATGAAAACTAGAATTATTGAAACAGGTGAAGAGAGAGACTTTTATCTGGGATATTGGAGAGACAATTTTTGTATCAGGTATGAGTCAGACCCGAAAACTTCTAAGCTTCCTCCTCACGTTATAATCCTATTATTCTTAAAAAAAATGCTTATGATGGATTTAGAAAGTATATCTTGGTGGTTTATTTGATTCTCTACACATTTTATATGCCTTACTACAGTGCTTTTACATTACCAGGATACATTTTCCATGAGCAGTTTTAGTTGGTGATGTGGTAAGAAAGGAAAAATAAATTTTACAAGAAGTGGCTTGGTGGGCGGGTGGGCTTGGGGCTCTCTTTTCCTGATGACTTTGGTGTGGGGAGCGTGCTGTGCGTGGGCAGCAGTGGGATGGCTCAGTGGGAATTAGATAGGATAGTGGAGAGGTTTTGAGTGTAGGCTGTGGCCTAGAGTACCCTTATGAGCTGTATGACCCTGAGCCAGTTATTTAATCACTCTTAGCCTCACTGTTGTCCTTTAAATGTATCATAGGGTTGTTGGCACAATGAGATAACAGTGAGTGTGAGGTGCTAGCCTATCACAGAGGAAGAGCTCAGTAAATATTAGCTATTGTTACTGTTTCAGCTTTTGAGCATGGTGGGACCAGTGAAGGGCTTGGGAACCCCTGGGCTAGAAGAGAGGCAGGCAACATTCTGGATTTGAAGTCTACCTTACCAGGGAAGTCTTGGCACATGGGACACTGGAATTGAATCTTAGAGAGAGAGAGAAGCTCGTGGAGAAGAATGGGAGAGCAGGCAGGAAGGGGATTGTTGGTGAGCCAAATAGAGAGCCATGCTAAATACTGGGGTATGGTGCCAAGTGTCTAGGACTCTAAACTTTCAGAGAGGAGAAAAGGCACCATGGCCTGGGATGGTTCAGGAATGCTTCACTGAAGGGGGATGGTCCATGAAGTCAGGGCAGCTCTTAATAAGCCAAGAGAGAAGAGGAGGACAGAGCACCAAGAAATGACACAGGTATACGAGCTTGTGAAATACATCTTTCACATTCTT
>CM053509.1:19214962-19324501 GCA_028627145.1 Eidolon dupreanum
TCAAGGTGCAGATTCGGATGCAGTAGGTGGCGACTGAGATCTTGCCTGGGTATCAAGCTCACGGGTGATGCCAGTGTTGCTGGCCTGAGGATTACATTTTAAATAGCAACGAGGTAGAGAGGTGGTTCTCAAAAATTTTTTTTTTGTGGTCTCAGGAATTCTTTACTTAAAAATTACAGAGAGTTCCCAAAAGCTATTGTTATGATAGGTTATAACTAATGATACTTACCCTATTAGAAATTAAAATAAAAAATGTTAAACCTCAGAATACGCAAACACGGTGATGACACGATCATGTCATGTAACCTCTGGGAAACTCCACTGTGTACTTGTGCAATAACGAGAGTGAAAGTTTCAAATAACATTTAGCACTACTATGAAAATAGTTTCGACATTGCAGACCCCTTGAAAGGGTCTCAGGGACCCTCAGGGATCCCTGGACCACTATTTGAGAACAACTAGTATAGAGGAACTCTCTGAGTCTGCCCTGAGGGTTTTTTAATTGCCAGAAACTCAACAACTTAAGCAAAAATGGGAAGTATTTGAAATACTGCTGGGCCGTTGCTCCAACTTTGAGCATTCTTTGAAGATTCAAACCTCAGGAAGGGCAAGCAAGTGGCAAGGATTTAGGATTGGGAAAGGCAGTGTTTAGCCTGTACTTCTTGTTCCATCACTCTCTCGCAAGACTGCCTTTCTTGTATCTCTGTGCACGTGGCCCCATAGCTCCTGAACTGCTGGACGGACATACAGTTTAAGTGACCTGTACTAATAGGGTCATTGTTTCTCAGGTTCTTTGGATCTAGAATGTGATTGGCCCAGCTTAGGCCAGGTATCTACTGCTGAGCCAGCTAATCAGCTGTGGCCAGGGGACAGGGCCATGTGGTACAGTCATGGCTGTCATGGCCCATCAGTGTGTGAATGGGGATGGGGTGCAGAGGGGTAGAGGTGGGTGGGCAGTTCTCAGAGAAGGAGGGCTGGTTTTTTTCGGGCAGTTAGCTTCAGTGTTTTTTATACCAGAGTCTGGAAACCTTGATCCTACTTCTTCTACTGACTCTGTGACTGTGGATGAGTCATGAATCCTCTCAGGACCTGTTTCATCAAGTGCCAAATGGGAATAACATTACTTGCTTTCACTCATAGGGTACTGTAGGAATTAACTAATACATGTGAAAGCTTTGAACGCTATGTGCCCAGCATAGTGCTAAGTGTTGAAGATTCATAATAAAGTATGAAATGCATCTGTGCTCTCAAGAATATTGGAATTAAACTGAGGAGAAAATAGCCATGATACAATTAGAAAGCAGCAGGCTTCTGACTGTGCACTAACCAAATGCAGTAAGCGCTTAGAGGAGAGAGATCAACTTGGGCGAGGAGGGGAAATAATTTATTGAGCACTTCCTGTGGACGTAGCGCTGTCCCCTGTGGTTTCACACACCCTTAGCTCTAACTTTTCTCAACAACTGTGCAGTAAAGGTGTTGCTATGCCTATTTAACAGTTAAGAAAGTGAAAACTTAGAGAAGTAACTTGCCCAAAGACACATAGCTGGCGCTTAAACCTTGGTCTTTCTGACTTTAAAGCTGATGCTGTTTTTACTCCACAGTGTGGCAAGAAGAAGAGTCTTGGGGGAATGGGAGGTTAGAGGGCAAATGCATGCATCAGATGAGGGTTGGGCAGTGGCGCTGATCCATGACAGGGATCAATAAAAACAAAGGCATGGACATGACATGAGCTTGAGGTGAACCTAGGGGGATTGGCACTAGGTCACCATTGTACATGCCAGTGGGTTCTATTTAGGTGACAATGAATGAATGATCATGAGTTCTTGTTCTCTATTCCTTTTGCCTGATTGGTTTGGGAGTCACATAGGATGGATGGATTGGGTAGGGCGATGCAGAGGTAGAACCCCAGCTGGTGGGTTCTTTGAGCAGTTCAGGGGTCAGTTGATAAGCTCCTGGATTAAAATGTGGAATCTAAGGGAAATGCAAAGACTAAGATGGCTTTTGAAGGAAGAAAACCTAGCACTTGGATATAGAGGATGAAAGAGAAGAACCAGAGATGATTGACTCACTGAACCACCGGCTGATTGATGGATTCATTTATTCAGCAAATGTTTATTAAGTGCTTCTTGAGTGGCTGGCCCTATGCCAGGTTCCAAGGATAGTGGTGGCCCAAATAGACATGTGCTCTACCCTTACATGGGGGTGACAAAAAGTTAAGTACACCAACACATGTATAGTCTAATGTCAGACAGTGCTAAGTGCCGGGATGAAAAGTACAGCAGGGTAGAGGAAAGAACAATGAGATATAAGTTGGTCAGGGAGGGTGTCTCTGCGGTGACATTTGAGCAAGACAAGTAAGATTTCGAGTCTCCAAGCTTGAGATATTCCAGGAGACAATAAGAATCCCTAGCGTGTCTCTCCAATGCGCTATAGCCACAATCCTCCTTTTGCAGTTGAGTTAACTGCCATACAGGGAGAGTGTGGGAGCCCTCAGTCACCCTGCTGGTCAGGCCTGAAGAGTGAAATGAAACCCTGGCTCTCAGCAGGGCCCTCCCCTTCCCCGGCTGGAGCTCAGCTGGAGCTCCGTGCTTCCAGTTCTGCCTGTCTCCTCCTTGTCCCTGGCGGTATTTTTAGTCTCTCAGAGCCCCTTCCCCGAGTCCGCTGTTGTCTCCGGCATTCTGCCTGACTTGCTTTCACCTGCTCTGAGGCGACTATGACAGGGCTGCGGGCTGCACACGTCAAGCTGTCCCTGGCTTCATGGAGGGGGTATGGGGAGGGCAAGGGCAGCTGAGGGTGACCACCCTCGGCGTCATGGGCAGGCAGGGAGGCCTGTCAATGCCTTGGGGTGACTGCCAGCCCTTCACAGCTCCCTCTTTGGGTCAACTCTGAGTAATGAGGGCAACTGGGGGAGGGGGCAGCTGGCTGTCGTGCGCTCGTGTGTGTGTGTGTGTGTGTGTGTGTGTGTGTTGTGTGTGTGTGCGCGCGCGCACACACACACAGGGGGGAGAGGCCAGGAGGCAAAGAGCAGGAAAGAGTGGTAGAAAGGAGCGCGGTGGAATTTTGTAGTTTGTTTTGGAGAGAGACGAGCTGAGGAGAGGTGGTGGAAGTGGTAGTTTTCCAGGTCGGTAGTGTGTGTGGGGGGGGGGATGAGGGGGGGCGAGGGGGGTGTGCATGCGCAACCCAGGCCTTTTGACCCTGAAGTCTCCCGGGCCACTTTTCCAGGCCAGGTCCCTGGGACTGCCCCATTTTCCTTGCACCTCAGGTTGCTGTCATGCTTTTAAAATTTTATTTATTTACTTATTTAATAACTTGTAATTTTTCAAATAAAATACAATGATATATTAGTACGATATACAATATCACTACTCCACCATCTTGACCAAAACCTCAGAGTCACTGCCATGTTTTATTTCTTGACTGCTGTGCTTTTTCCTCTGTCCCCAAAAACCCCAGTAGGCACTTCCTTTGGTTGGGAGTTTACTGACACTCATTACCAGAGAATGACCAGAGGAGGCTAGGGTGCTACACACGTGACTGGCGTGGGACTTACAAAGGTTTAAAAATAAACCTGCTGCATTCTTGCAGCCACTGTCCTGGGGCTGCAGAGCTGCCAGCTCCCTCCCTCGCTGGTCTCTTCTGTCCTCGGAGGGAGAGCTTATCCCACCCCCACTCCAGGGCATGCTGGCTGTTTCTGGAGATGCACATAGGGTGGTGGTCTCAGTAGTCCAGCCTCAGGAGACCGTGAGTGGTCAAGGACCCTGTCAGTGGCTGGAGGCCTGAGGCAGACCACACAGGGAGGCCTTGACTGAAGCCCACCCTTTTGGAGTTTGTCTAGCGGGGTGAGGGGGAGCTCCCCACATGCCCAGGCTCGTTCCCTGGGTCCCAGTACCAGGCCTGGCTGGCTCTTGAGAGATTTGGGGCAAGGAGTGTGAACAGAGAAGACTGGCTGATGGTTGTAATTATGCTACTTTCTCCAGTATACCCATCAGCTGGTCAGCTGAGGGGAGCAGGCTTAGCCTCTATATGTGGTGTCAATGAAACTGGAAGGCTGAGGAGTTGGAGGAAGAAATTATACTGGCAATAGTAGCAGATGGAAATTTGGTCACTAGAGGCTTTGCAGCGAGATTGTCCTGAGTTAATGTTCTGGGTCTGCACTTAGTAGCTGAGTGACCTTGGGCAAGCTACTTACCCTCTCTGTTGCCTCAGTCTCCTGAGCTGTAAATGGAACTAATAGTAGTACCTCCCTCTGGGAATTGTGAAGAGTTAATGAAAGGATACAGGTGAGTAGCTGAGCAATTTGGGGCAAGTTACCTAACTTCTCTGCATTTCAGTTTCCAGACTTCATGAAATGGGGTTGGTATTGGTACAAATGTGATGGAGATTGAATGAGGAGGTGTGAGTGAAGCACTCAGGCCTCACCAAGTACACGCTCAGGGCTGTAGTGATGATCGGAATAACAAGCGTCCTGATACCCCAATGTCTCCCCAGGCCCGCGGCTCTGCAGGTGGAAGAAGGAGGCATGACCCCGCCTCTCAGGAAGATCATGACAAACCTTACGTCTGTGACAGTAAGTACAGGCGATGTCGCCTTCCTTCTCCTGCTCCTAGCCCCGCCCTTCCCTGTGCTTCCCTGGCTGGCAGTCCCCAGCCGCAGCAGGCCCCTCCCCTGGGGCCTGCATCCCCAGCTCTCATGCCTGCACCTCACCAGTCACCACCTACTCTTGCTCCCTCTCTGGCCCCGGTGTTTCTGCACGAGGAAGAGCAACCGGGGAGGCCTCCCCGCCTTGGGTGCTGTGCTCCTCCCTCGGGCAGTGCCTTCCTTCGTGGCTTTCCTCCAGCTCTTTCACTCTCTTGTCTCCTTAAGATCCATCCCCTATTTCTCTATTTCAGAGAATTACAAACAAAAGTATAACTCAAAATCCTCTAGCAAAGGTACTTGGCTCCTGTACTTTTCATTTGTTTCCCTTTAATTTCCTTATTCTCTGCTGTCCTATGCAGGGCCAGTTATGAGTCTTTCTCTGCTGATGACTTAGTTAATAAGTGGCCCTCGATCCATCTCCAGCCTTTCTTGTAGCTTCAGAAACACCTTTTGGACAAGCGGCTGCCTGGCTCCCAGGTTTAGGGTCTGCAGACAGAGATGGGGAGGTCTGAGGGGGAGAGTGCATGGAGCAGCGGTGGTGGGTGGGCCTCTCGAAGCCTTCGGCTTTTGGAAGCTTTGCTGTCAGCTCTCGTGCGTTTGTCTTTCTCACCTAGCAGAGCACTGGGTGTGGGTTTAATGCCCTCGTTATCTTCTCACTGTGTCAGGCGCCATCTGCTCATTCCACGGTGAGGGCAGCCCCCTCAAATGGACTCCCTGACCATTTCCCTTCCTGTCTTCTCTCTCTGAGGACCTGGAGCCCTGCATTAGGACAGAAGGGGCTGCAGTGAGAATGGCAGCAAAGTGGCTGAGGCAGGGCCCTGGTGCGGTGGTCCGTCCGGATGCTCCGCCCATCCTGCCAGCGTCTGCAGTCTCCGTGAAAGCAGGGAGAGAACTGGGGAGATGGGGCCCAGGGACTACATTGGGGGTGGTGCCATTTTATTTTCTCTTCATTGGCCTCTTTTGAGTTGTTCTGTGTCCAGTGGGGTGACAGCTGATTGGAGAACATTTTGCTAGAAGAACTCAAACTCCATGACCCCCATTTGGCTGCTTAGTACACTGTGCAGATGACATTCCTGAGACAAGTACAGGTAACATCTCCATCCCAGAGCAATTCCGTTTCAGGATGAGGAGGGAGCAGGGAACAGGGTCTCATTCTTGTTGGCAGTATCAGGAGGTGCCTGCTCTGGCATGGCTCTTACTTCTTGAATGGGGTTCATAAAAGCCCCAGCACGCTAGCCTTGGGGAGGCTGGCTCTGGGCAGGGGAGGGTCCTGTAGACTCCACGGAACAGGCTTCTGGCTGTGTCTGGCTGGAGCAGCTCAGCTATCAAGAATGCTCAGAGCAACTTTGGAATGGGGATTTTGCCTCTTGATTCTTCCTTTAAAAAGCTTTCTTTTCGTTATGTGATTTTCTGCTACCATAGAGAGTGGAATTACTTTTAACTCTTTCTCCGTACCTTTTGTTGGAATCTCAGCCAACAATAATCCCCCATATTCATAGGCACACCTGCGTGTCTTCTTTCGCCCACCTTTCAGTTCCTCTCTTCACTCCTTTGTCTAAGGTCTGCCTCCACAAAGTGCCCTTTGTGAGTGTCCCTCTCTTGCCTTGCTCCCCTCTTTCTGCGAAAAGTGTTTGCATCACACTTTCTCCCCCAGCTTCTATGGCTTTGTTTAGGGGCTCTCAATGCCATTTGCTGTTTCCTGTTTCCTTCCTCATGGGGTCTCTTCTTCCTTCTGTTTATGCTGTGGTACTTGGGAGGCCTGATCACAGGCCCAATGTTGGCTTTCTGGAAGTTTCCACGGCTGAGTTTTTGGCTCTGCCCACACAGGCACTGCCTCCTTTTTCCTCTCTCGGCAGAGCAAGGTCTACCCTAGATTGCCCTTCTCTGTTCTGACTCTCTTAGGAAATTGTGTGGCAGCTCAGTGATTAATAGACTTTATTTTTATCTGGTGCCCTTCAGATATGTGATCCTTTGGGATAGGAATGACCTTTGGAGAGGTCATCAGGCCCACTCCCCCACCCTCGAACTGAGCGAGGAGTGCTTTTAATAATCTCTAGTGCATCCTAAGTAGAGAGGTATCTGGTCACCTCCTTGAATATCCCCAGGGATGGTGTTACCATAAGCTGACCTTTCTTCCATGATTCCAACAGTGCTTTGAATGATCGTTTTTCCTTAATAGGAGCTGAAAATTTTCTCTTCTATAGGCTCCTTTATCTTTTGTGCTTCTTTTCCCACCAAATAGGTACTTTAAGCATTTTGTCTATTGTGGAGGCACTCTTAACATCCCCTTGTATTCTTGGTTTACCTAGGGCCACATCCCAAAATCTCTGTCACAGCCTGCTTTGAATTCCCTTCCAGGTTTACATTTAAGCTCAGCACTCCCATTGGAAGTAGCACCAAGGCCAACTGGCTCAAAGAGTAACAGACGTGTTTCCTTGTTTATTTTACACGCCAGCTCTTAACACCACCCACGTCGGTGGAGAGTAGCAGTATCTGGCCACTGTCGCTCTTTGCACCACCTCAGTGACTTCCCACACGGTCAGAAGGTGGCTAATGCCTCTCTCTGTGTGTGCTCTTTTCTATTTATGCATTTGATTATTTCCTCTTCCATAAATCACTCTGCATTTGGTCGTATTGAGTCTCAATAAAGAGATACAATAATATGTGACTTCAATATACAGGATTCAATAAAGACAAATTTAAAGACATTGCCCAGTAGTTAAATTTCATTCTGCACAGATTCACGATTTCTGCCATTTTTTTGTATCATTTGTGGTTTGATTTGCATAATCCTCACTCCATCTTTTGAGCTATTTATGAAAATATTAGGCCACCTTGGACCCTGCTACCTCTTTCCAGGTTTAGATGGAGTAGTAATAGCTATTTTTCAGATGTGATTGTATTTAACTCTTCTCAGTATACATTCCTAAATATAGTTGTCCTGTTATATTCTTGGTTCAAACTTACCTTTCAAGATGGGTGGTTGAAATATTATCTTAGCTGTTAACTTCAGGTGATAGATAGTTTGCCTATTACCTTTCATTCAGCCATTGAATTTCTTTCATCTCAGAGAAATATTAAATCATCTGAACATAATTTATTTTTTACCTAATCCATGGTGCATGTGTATAGGTGAATACTTCATATTCTAGCAAGTCTACTACCCATTCCTATTAATTATCCTGAAAGTTCCAAGTTTAAGGATTCAAGTTCTATTTCTTTCCTTTCAATCTCTTGCTGAAGGAAAAGTGTTCATTACCCACAAGAAAAGCAACTGAATATAATTTTGTGAGAAAGGTTGTTGTGTTTGTCAAAGTGTGTACCTGGATCACGGGCACAGGATAACCTAGATGTTTATTAAAATGTGGATTCCTGGGCCTCACACAAGACCTCTTGCATCAGAACCACCGGGAACAGGCCCAGGAACCTTCATTTTTTGAGAGCTCCTGAGAGGGGAGACTTATGAATACTGACTTTTGAGAGTAACTGGTCTACTTCATCCAAATTTGAAGGCATCTGAACTGTGACTATTCAGCCGCCTTTTTTTTTTTTTTTTTTTTAATTCTCTGCTTTTTGCATCTGGAAGTTCTAGAGTCTCCAGGAATTGTCCAGGCAGAGTGCCAGTCACTTGCATCACTGTTTTAGTTGGTCTCTTTAGAATCTTTCCTTTCCAATTCTTCTTCTTCTTTTTTTTTAATTTATTTTTTTTTTAGGCAAGGCAACCCTTGGTTGACCTCACAGATTGCAAGGACCTTGTCAGTTTACAATTCCCTTATTTTTTATTTTTTATGCCTACAGCACCTGGTCTTCCTAGATGGTCTCCCATCCAAGCTCTAACCAGGCCCGACCATGCTTAGCTTCTGAGATCAGACGGGATTGGGCTTATTCAAGATGGCATGGCCATAGACTCCTCTCCAATTTTTTCAGCATTGATATAAAACTAAGCAGTCCCATATACAACTCAGCAATCCCGCACTTGACTCTAATTTACTTAACGGCTGTAAATCCTAATAGTAGCATTAGCACTTTTTTATAGGTGGATGATAACTGGAGATAGGTGAAAAGAATCCATGTGTTTGGGCTACTGGGATGGATGTTTTGAAAATCATGTCAAGAGTTTGCCTCTTCTCTTTCTAATTGATCCTGACTCTGAATTTCCTATTAGCATCATTTAGGCAGACTCCTGATGAGAGATCTACTTTTACATTTTTGTGTTCAAGGAGCATCATAGGAGAGAAGATGTGGTGATGGGGTGAGATTCAGGGAGAGGGAGAACATCTCATCTCTGAGCCTTGGCCATTGAAGGAGAGACAGAACACACATTTGCCCTTTTGCTGGGCACAGGGGAAGCAATTTATGAAATTCTTTTTCTTCTCAGTTTTTTCTTAACATTTTTTAAAAATTAATTTTAATTTATTGTGGAAAGGACATTTAACAGGAGACTTACCCGCTTAACAAACCATACAATTTTTAAGCATACAATATGTATTGTTGAATATAGGTACAGTGTTGTGCAGCTGATTTCTAGAGCTTATTCATCTTGCGTGATGCAAACCTTGTTCCTGGTCCACTCTTTAGTGCTATGAATCACTTTTTTAGATACCTCATAATTGTAGAATCAGACAGTATTTGTTTTTCTTTGACTGGCTTATTTTACTTAGTGTAATGTCCTCAAGGTTGATCTATGTTGTTCTATATTGAAGAATTTCCTACTTTTTAAAGGGTAAATAGTACTCCATTGTATGTGTATACCACATTTTCTTTTTCCATTCATCTGTTAATGGACATTTAGGTTGTTTCCGCATCTTGGCTATTGTGAAAAATGCTGTGATGAACATAGGACTGCTAATATCTCTTTGAGATCCTGATTTCAGTTCTTTTGGATAAATATCCATAAGTAGGATTGCAGGATTATGTGGTAGTTCTATTTTTAATTTTTTTGAGGACCTTTATTCTATTTTCCATAGCAGCTACACCATTTTATATTCCCACCAACAGTTACACGGTATCCAGTTTCTCCACATCTTTATCAGCTTTTATCTCTTGTTCCCAGTTTTTTCTGATACAGTGATATCTCCTGCTAATGAGTGGTGACAGTGTGCAGAATGTTGTGCTAAACATTTTATATATATTGTTTCTATAAATCCTCACACTAAGGCAGGGACAATCCACCTCATTTTCTGTGAAAAACAGGCTCAGAGAGGTGAATGAATTTGTCCAAGGTCACACAGCTGGTTAATGCTAAGGTTGGGATGTGAATCCTGGTTTCTCTGACTCTGGAGAATATACCCTGGGACATCTCCATACAAACTTCAGATTAAATGTGCCCCCTTACCTGGAGTTTCGTTTTCCTGCACACCTTATTTATGAGGTGAAGCCCTGCCCACTGTTGATAGACAGCCTTCTAGGTGTCAGGTTGGCAAGCTGGAGGCAGGTAATAATTATAATTGAAGTGGAAAGGAATGGACTACAGAATTTTGGACCTTTTAAATTGAAATCTATTAAAATTGTTCCCCTTTTCCCTCAAACTTGGGCATTAGGGTAGATAGTGACAAAAGGCACATAGATGTGATTGAAGCCTTCCTGGTACAGTCACTCATCTCTGAGTTCTGTCTGGCAGTCACATGTCAGGAGTGAGTCCTCTCAACTCAACCTTCGTGTCAGTAAGAACTTTGTTCTCCACCACCCTCACTCTACAGACATATATATTGTTTATTGTATGGCCCATGACTTAAAATGTGACCTCTTCAGTGTTGCCTCCCTTCTAGAAATTCAAGAAATCCAATGGGCGTGTCACTATGTCCAGTTGGGGCAGTGTCAGAATAAGGCCTGGGGTCCCTTCCTGGTCTTATTGGAGGTGGCATACTGGAGGGAGAAGGGTATGGGACAAAAAGCAAAGGTCTTGATTCTATCCTCAGTGGCTATGGCATCACTTTGCCTCACTTGTCAGTGAGGGAGGGTCCTTTCTTGAATCTTTCACCTCCCCAGTCAGCATTCCTTCACCACACTGTAGCCTCCCATCTTCTCAGGCAGTGGCTTAACAGTGAGGCTCTTCACCCAGGAAACAAGATGTCGGACTCTGGGATTATCATGGAAACTCTGCCAAGAGGAGCCATGTGATGGATGGACTGGTGCCTGGGGCAGACACAGCTTGCACCCAAGGCAGTCCCAGAAAATTTGCTTGACTGCAACCTCCTTAAAATTCTTCTGGTTTTCCTCATACCTGAGCACACAGGGAGAATCAGATGACTATTGCAGTCTTATTAAAAATTTTTCTGAGGGCATTAAGGCCTCACATTCTCTAAGACTCATGTGCTTTTAGCTTCAAGCTGCAGTGGAAAAGCCAATAACGTGGCCTTCAGGCTGGCTGCCCTTGTTGCTGAAGGGAAGCCAAGCTCATCACTCAGTTGTCACAGCTATTATCTTGCAGGTCCTTGCATGGGGTGTGGGGTGGGGAGGGGGCGGGAAGGCTCTGTGCCCCAGAAACTTGATTTGTGGAGCAGGGCCTGTGGCATGCGATTGATCCCTGGAGATTGAGTGCATTTATTATAGCAAAGCTGGGTCTGTTTAAATATTTAAATGCCATCGTGTCATGGACACAGGTTGCATTGTGTCCCAGCAGGGCTGGCCAGAGGCAGAGTTGGAGAGAGGCTGAAGATTCTCTTTGATAGCCTCATGCTCTCATTTCTCTTTTTCCCGTGCTCCTGCTGTCTATCTTCTCCCTCTAGCATTCTTGAGAATCTTGCCCATTGATCACCAAACCTAGGTTTGCCTTTTCTGGGCTGTAACTGACACCCTCTTGAGTTATTTTCTCATCCAGTTAGAACCTTATTCTCGGCTGTTATTTGATGCAAACTTTGTGGCAAAAAATTGCTATTGACATATGGATAACCAATAATAGGGTAGATGTTAACATTTGTAGAGGTTCTTTTTATTTAAAAATATTTTCTCCTATGGACATAGTATAGTTCATTGAAGAAAAATCAGAAATATGTATGTATATATACATATATATACACATACACACAATACATACTATTTTAACCCTTCCCCCATCAACATTCATGAGGAACATCTTTCTATATCAATAAAGACATTTTTCTGATGCTATTTTAGGGTTATAAAGTGACTATATAAAGTATTGACATGGCCCATTTTACTCAATATTCCACTTGTTGGATATTTAGACAGTTTAAAATTTGTTCACTATTAAAAAACAATATTAGCAGCTATAGCTCTGCATAATGCTTTTATTATTTCCTAGAAGCAGAATTGCGAGGCCAAAGAGCCTGGTACACAATCTTTGATTTCTCTCATTTAAAGTTACGGTGGTGGGTAGAGGTCAACAGGTGACAAGGTAAATGCAGCCCAGGTTTGAGAGAGCTGGGTGAAGAAGAATGTGCCCTGGCTTTGGAGCAAGAAAGCTGAGGTCAAATCTCGTCTCTGCTGCTTGTTATCCGGGACTTCGAAGAAAATCATTTGGGCCAAGAGTCTCCATTTCCTCGGATGTGGAGCAAGGACAGTGCATAGTTGGGAAAGCTACATGTGATAATGTGTTTAAAGATGTTTGCACATGGTATATGCTTCGTGAAGATTTCTTTCGCCTTTTCCTTTTCCTTATTTCCTCTGTCTCCAGTATAGCTGGAAAGGTAAAGCTGATATCACACGAGGAGGTAGCATGCTGCCAGGCATTATTTCATTGAGTGGACAGTGAGCATTGTGGGAATTCGAGGGAGGAGGTGGGATGGTATGTAGCAGGTACTTCCCTAGGACGTCGAGCAGGCCTCAGCAAGTGTGTATTGAGTTGATTTCAGTCTCCAGGGGCGAAGAGGTGTGTGTGGGAGTGTGGGGAGAGGTAATAATAGTAATGTAAAAGTTTGTTGACCTGTATTATGGGCTTGGAATGCTCTATGGGTTTCATCTATATTCAATCTTTAACCCTCACAAAAGTGTCCTGAGATAGATGCTATAAGTTTCTCACTCCTACTGATGAGAAAGCTGGGGAGAAAAGGCTTCAATGAACTTTCTTGAGGTGTCACAGCGACTAAGTGGCAGAGCCAGGGTTCGATCCCACTCCTGCAGTCCCCCCTGCGTCACTCAGCCTTTTGTGGAATCTGCCTTACCTGGCACATGTGCTTCTCCTCACATTATATGATAACAGTTTACCTCTCTGTCTGTCCTCCAAACTGGACTGTGAGCCTGCTGAGGACAGGGACGATTTCATACTTAACTTGCATCCCAGCTTCAGCAAAGCACAGTGGTTGCTCCCAAAATGTTGATGAATGTGGGATGCATATACCAGGACAGAAGATAGTGCAGCTGGGCTAAAGCAGAGCATTTGAGTCAGGAGATTAGGGACCGTAGTGGACAAGGATCCTGGGAATTTCAGGCTGGATTGCTTAGACGTTGGCCTGCATAGTCAGTGGGGAATCATGATGAGCCCAGAGACATCTCTGCGAAGGTTAATCTGTAGGATTAGGTAGGTGTTCAGGGAAAAGAGCCTGAAGCCTGATGGCTGAGAGGAGCCTTTACCAGTCAGCTAGGAGAAGGCATGAAATCTGGATGGTGGTAACAGCAGGAACAGAGTGGACAGGGCAAACAGGAAAGACTTTATAAAAAAAATCCACAGAATCTGGCAGAGGACAAATAGGATGTGGGGTACAAGCGAGAAGGAGGTGGCAACAGTGGTCCTTGAAGTCTTGAGCTTGGGTAGTAGAGACATGAAGAGGCTTAACTGGAATATTCTAGAGGAAGAAGTAATTTTTGAGGGTGGTGAAACTTTGACATGAGTCGATAGAAATGGTAGAACATCCAGGCAGGAGTGTTTAACAGATGCTAGTGGACATTTATTTCCTCAAAGGAAGTGAGAAATTTGTACCTGTGTTGTAAGTGGATGAGGGTCTACCCCAGGTAAGGGTCGATGAGACACACTAGATAGGTTGGGACCCACAGCTGAAGCCAACTCTGTATCTGAGGCAGCATTTATGTCAGGTAGACCCCAAGAGGTTCTGAGAGTGAGTATGCTGGCCGGATTCCCAAATGTTTGGGGGCTGCTATACCTTATGGCAACGGGTCTGATTTTACCTTTCTCTGTTTATCTCACCCAGAGACGTTGACGGTTATATTTATTATTTAAATTACTTTTATTGTAGGGTTAAAAAAGAATTGTATTTTACTCTTTAAGCTAACTAAAGGCAAGCTAATGTAGGACTCACTAGAATTCAGGAATCAAAGACACTGTCTCTACAAGGGATGATGGTCAGAAGAAGATGGTTCTCGAAGCCCATGATTTGAATCTTTGCTATGTCACTTCATAGCCATGACCTTGGACATATCCCAAAACCTCTTTGAGCCTTGGTTTCTTTTTCTGTCAAGTGTGGACAATAAAGTTAATCTTAGAGGGTTTTGAAGAGGGTTAAATGAGACTGTGGATAAGTAGCTGACTGCTTGGCTCGTAGATGCACTCAGTAAGAATTTATTTTTGTTATACCAAGTTAAGAAAGGGTATTTATTTCATACCTAAGTTGAGTCCCCAGTTCTGTTCTGTGCACTGGATGCTGGAATTGTCAGGGACCAGGGAAGCAATCTGATAAAGTTGTACGAATTTCAAAAATAGCTAATCTTATTGAACATCTGTTATGTGGCAGGCACTGTGTTAGGATGTTCTCCCTACGCTCAGGTGAGGTATGAACTATTATCAGCCCCATTTTATAGACAAGGAAACTGAGGTTGGAGACAGTAAGCCACTTACCCAAGGTCACACAGCCAGTTAGTGGACCCAGGAAGGCTGACCCAGAGTTTACCAGAAGTCTGTTACTGCTTCTCAGCAGGGCAGGAAAGAGTCCCACTAATACATTTAATGATTTGGTTTTGGGAGTTAATATACTTCTCTGCCTGGAATCAAAATTAGGTTATACAGTATTTTGAAATGAAAGGCTTATTGCTTATCTCCATTCTTCCTGTTTTTTTTTTTTTGTTTTTTTTTTTTTTTAAACTGGGAGTCACATTTCCATACAGTAAAATCCTAAAATAAGCAGAACGCCCTCCCTTGATGGAGACACAGGACTTTCGGATCACTGGCATTTCATAGATTCTGGCTCTGGGCTTACTCCTAATACATGGGTCAGTGCCAGGCCCTGAGGAATGTGGCTTTGAAAAATCAGGATGTTACAACCTACTACAACTTCAGCCTCCTGTGTTTATATCCAGAATTCAGTTTAAAATAAGCATCGAGTGGCCTGGAAGAAGAAAAAGGAGGCAGCGGTGGACCTGACTTCGTGGGCGGGGAGAGGGGTGTAGGCAGCACCTGGGCGGATCCTGTGGCTGGGAGCCTACACTGTTTTCCTGTCACAGTTGAGGGGATAATTGCTTTAGGAGGCGCATAGCATAGGCCTCGCAGGACTCAGGGAGACAGGGTCGTGAAATGCTGCAATGGAAGACTTAGAGATCATCTCACTTGACTGCCATGTCTTCTAGATGTGGAAACCAAGGCCAAGAAGGTATGGGATTTGTCCAAGATGTTCGTGCCAGGGGCAGGGCCAGATCCCATGTTCTGCAGAGGGGCACCCTTGCTGCCAGCCTCTGGGCTTGAGGGTGGGAAAGGGAAGCACACCTGGACTGGCCCAAGAGGAGCTTCTTGGTCCTTAAATGTTGTAGGAAGGGCCCCGATCTTGAAGCCACCACTCTAATCATTTAAACTTGGTTGGAGCCATCATCGGCTTTTGAGAAGAGCCCAGGCATTTAAAATAGTCATAGAGATTGACACCCCACCCTGAGTACACAAGTCTGAGCCGGTGGCTTTTTCAAGTTGTTTGGGTTTTGTCCCATGTTGAGTCATGCATGGCAGGGCTTTGCTCGCTTGGGACTCCTGCCCACTCAGGGGACGAATAGCAGGTGTTCCTCCATCCCATAGGTTGTTCTTCAGAGAGAAGACAGAGAGTTGTCTAAAAGGTTTGGGGATCCCCAGGTGTCTACCACCCAGTCTGGTAGGGTGTGCTTCTCCTGTCAGAATGGCTTCCCATTATTATATCTGTCCCGGCCCCAACAGGATGTCGGGTTCCACTTGGAAAGGCCGAACAGAAGAGAATTTGATGACGGAATGATTATGGAGATGTAGGCAAGATAAAGGTACTGACAAGGGAGGGGGAGCCCTCCTGACCGTGAATCCCAAGGAGCCAGAAGGACACCTGGCTCCCAGGGAGGGCTGGGGCTGTGGATTGGGGCATAGTCCTCGCACCAGCTGCTCAAGCAGGGATGGGCAGGGCACAGATCCTCGACTTCCCTCTTCTCATTCTCCCTCCTACTGTGCCTGCCACTGGCCAAACTCCACCGGAAGCAGAGGGCAAGAGGCTCTGGAGGTCAGCCCCAGACACTTGGTGTGGTGTAGGGATGGCAGATAGAAGAATGACTAGCGCATCTGCCAGTTGCGTGCTTCAAAGTCAGACAGACCTGAGTTAAAATCCAGGCTCTGCCATTTAGCAAGTTGCTTTGACTCCCTCAGTGTCTTCATCTGTAAAATAGGATGATAATCTTTATTACCTTGTGAGCTGTTGTGAGATTCAGGGTAAGAATGTGTGCCTGACCCATCGGTCAGTAAGTATTGGTCTGTAAGTATGGTTCTTTGGAGACATCGGTAGTGACAGGCATTGCTGGGTTGACTTTACAGATGAGGACATCGAGCTGCAGAGCGAGGGAAGTGGCCTCCTCAGGGTCGTATGTAAGTGTCGCAGGGAAGAGCTGGGAATGAGATGAGGCCCGGTGACTCCGAAGGCCCGGGTTTTGTCTCTTGAACGCTGATCCCGTAATTGCTTTTAGTCACTGCTTTCAGTCTCTCGGAAACCACTGGCTCAGATACCCACTGCGTGCTCCAAGTTGGGCTGATGAAAATGTGCCAGAGTCATTAAGTTATCAGTGGGGAAGGCGGCCGCTTCTCCCCGGCAGGAAGGATTCTGCTGTTTGCTGCAGCCGGCTTGTTCACACAAACTGCCCCTGGTTCTCCCTTCCCTTCCCTCTCTTCCCCCTCCTCCCTCACCCCTCCTCTGTTCCTCCATCCCCCCTTCCCAGACAAGATGCGAGTGGAGTAGCGTTGGAGTAGGGGGAGGGGGCGAGCTGTAAATATTCTGAGGCAACACTGAAGGTATTCATAACTCCAGACGGAGGTCCTGCCTGGAGAATCCAGCTCTGGATTGGGAAGTGGGCAAGCACTATTTCTGCAGCTTGACAGATGGACCCGCCCCAGGGAGAAGGAGAGAGAGGAAGGCAAGCTGGACTTTTTGTATTGTCACAGCCATTTCTCTCCATGCGCTCTGTGCCAGGAACACAAAATCCAGGTGCACGCTTGCCAAGGTGAAAAGAAGGTTGTGTACAGGCAGGGTTGACTGGTCCCAGGGGTGAGAGCTTCAGAGGTGCATGATGCAAAGGATCTTGCCCTGGGGAAGGAGACTGGAGTGGGAGGATGGGGGCGCAGTCCTCTCTGAATGCTTCAGCAGTCTTGGGGCTCAGTCTGATTCTGCACGACAATTCCAGAGTAAGACTGCTGACATGATAAAAGAATAGCAGATGGTTCTAATACTTAATTTTCAGAATGTATCTTTCCCACCTTCTTTTTCTTGCAACTTCATCACCCCAGACTTCAGAGGAGAAAGTAGTAGATTCCCCTCTCTCGTTTTGGATTTATTTCCTTTGCTGATCCATTTTTGATGGCGGTGGTGGTGATAACAGCTGACAATGGCTGAGACTTCGTGTGAGCCAGGCACTGTTTTAAATGTATTCTGTCACACAACCCTCACAACTGTGAGGTAGGTGTGCTGTTATGATCATCCCTGTTTTCCAGAGAGGATGCGAAAGCAGAGAAAGGTTCAGCAACTCACCCGGGATCCTGCAGTCAGTCAGTAGCGCTGCTGAGATTCGAACCCAAGCAGTTCAGCTCCAGCCTCCCCACTTCTTTAACTATAGATCCCACCTTTCTGAAGGCAGGGCCAACCGCGAAGCAGGGCTGGAGCAATTGATGGCACTGAAAATGACCACTGCTGAGTGGCTTAACCACTCTGGCCAGATTTCCAAGGTTACCTAGGAGGGGAGTTTTACTCCTGACTCAGGACTGATTGGGTCCTGTGTTCATTGTGGCAGCAATTAGCTATCGGGCTGGCTGTTTGGAATAACTTGGTCCCAGATCTCCACCCCTATCCCTAACAGGTTTCTAGGACCAGCTGTGTAATTTATGGGGCCCAGTGTGAAGTGAAAATGAGGGGTCTTTTGTTCAATAAGTATTGAGAATTTAAAGATGGTGACAGCAAAGCATTAAACCAAGTGTGGGCCCCTTCTGAACTTGGGACCCTGTCTGAATGCACAGTTCACATGCCCATGAAGCTGGTCCAGGAGTGTTCGGAGTTTTAGGGAGCGAGGATGAAATACAGGTGAAACAGTATCGGTTTTCCTTCTCTTCCAATACAGTCAAAACAAACAGGATTTCTAAGGCATTTCTTTTCATCTAAATGTAGCAGTAAGATCAGGTTGCAATTTAACCAAAAAAATAAATCTTAGAAATCTCTTGTCCCTAGGATGAAGTCATTTGAAGGACTGGGAATTGGGTCAGCAGCTACATTTGGGGTCGGGAATCTTGCTTCATTATCTTCAATGCCTCCTAACTCTGCCTTTTGAATCCCCTCTGCCACCCCTACCCCTGCCTCCTTCCTCCTTTCGCCTTCCTTCTTCCCTTTAGTCAATAACCTATTCAAGGAACTACGCTGTTAAAGGACAAGCACCACTCAGTCTCCTTGACCCCACAGTCCCATTCGCCGACCAGCATCACTCTTTCCTCCTTCCCCAGCCATGCCAGACAATCTGTTGGCCCCATCACTAACTACTTCCTCGTTTCCAGGAGCACCTAGCCCTCGGCAGTCTCACCTTGCTGTCCACAAGGTTGCAGAATCCCTTCTCACTAAAGGGACCTTCTGATAGCCAAATCCAGTGATCTCTTCTCAATCCTCATTTTACTTGACCCTTCTCAGGCATCTGACATTGTCCTGGCTCTGCCTGTATGCCCAGGTCTTCTCATCTGTGAGATGGGGGTGCTGGTTGCTGTGAGTAAATTTACTTGAAGCACTAGAACAGGCTTGGCGCACACAGCACACACTCAGTAGCTATTAGCAGTAGCCAGGACTGGTGATGTCATTGTTACCGTCATCTGGAGACTCTACTTCTTTTAGTTGACTCCTGTGTGAGTCTTTCTTAACAAACTTTTTAAAAATCAATTTTTCTTTTCCACCCGACTCTTAAGACATTGGTGTTTTCTGAGGTCTATCCTCTTCTCTCTTTTTACAATCTTTCCTTTTCTCTATATCCATAACTTCTGTTACCACCCTGCCAACTCCCAAATCCACATCTCTCTTTTCCAAGCTCCAGGTGAGTAAGCCAACCCCAGAATGAATTCATTTGCTTCCTACATCTCTTTATCCAGTCGCCCAAGTCAGAAACCTGGGTGTTTTTGTTCTCTTAGCTGACATTGAGTGCTAGACACAAGTCAGGCCCTGTGCTAGGCACTGGGGATGCCACAGTGTGCAAAACACATGGGGCTTGCCATGCTTCCTGCTGGTGGGAGAGACACCTATTGATACTTGATTAGTTCTTGGAAGGTAACAAACCAGGGTCCTAACTTCGACTGGAAAAACTTTCAATCAAAGGATATTTGATTGGGGCTGGGAGACATTCTAGGCAGAGGTAAGAGCTTGTGCAAAGGCTCTGTGGTAAAAAGAAAAATGCTTAAAAAATGGAAAGGCCAGTGAACAGGAGGGCCAAGAAGGAGATGAAATGTGGCACTGCATGAGGCCGGGGAGGGGGTATGAGGCCGGGGAGGTGGATAGGCTGGGTGGCGCATGGCCAGGAAGGCCGTGTTAGTCTTTCTAGGCTCCTCCTTGCTGCTTACACTGACTCCTTTCTACCAGAGTCTCTCTCTAACACCCCTCCTATCCTGAAGTCCTCATTGTTTCACACAGAGAAAATTAAAATAGCCTCTTGCCACCTTCAGATCTATCTTGTGCACTGTAGTCTTAAGTGAGGTTTCTGACATGTAAATCTGATTAAGTTGATCCTCAGGGTACAGATCCTCCCCTGACTCCCCATTGTCAGGATAAAGTCAGCCCAGCTTCCTCTCCTGTTAGTCCCCCTCACACCTAACTCCATGCCCCCTTCACACCGGCTCTCCTGAATTTTCCGTGGTTCCCCAAAGGTGCTGGGTGAAATTTGCTTTGGCGTCTGTATGCCTTTAGCCTCTTTGTCTGCCTGGTGATATCCTGCTCATCTCACAAGCTGCAGCTCATTCCAGCTCCACCAAGAAGCTGTTCCCATGCCCTTTGGCCTGTGTCCTGGCCCCTCTTTGCAGGGCACATGGTCACACTGGTAAACATTTATGCCACCTCCCTCCTTGCTTGTTGACATGTATGCCTCCTCTTCTAGACAGCAAACCACTTGAGAGAGGGGAATAGGGCTCATTTCTGGTGCTGTAGGGCTGGGCACATATTTGGTGGTTAATAATTGTTTTCTTGAAGACTTGTTGATGAAGGAATGACATATTCTAAACAGGTGGGGAAAAATGAAGTTCTATCCAGAGAGCTCTACATATAGGGACTACTGTGGTAAAGGACCTTCATGTGCTTGCTGCCTGGCTCTGTTTCTTCCAATAGCTGAACACAGGTCTCAGGGCTGCCTCTCACTGCCTTTGCCTGCCACTGCCATCCATCCAAAAGGGTAGGTGTATGCAGGGCAGGCAGAGTCAAATCTAAATATATCAATCCTCTAGCATAGTGTTTTTTAAACTTTAGCATGCATCAGAATCACCTGAAGGGCTTCTTAAAACACAGATTGCTGGGCTCCACCCCAGAGTTTCTGATTTAGTAGGTCTGGGATGGAGCCCAAGAATTTGCATATCTTATAAGTTTTCAAGTGATACTGATGGTGCTGGTCTGGGAAGCACTCTTTTGAGAATCTCTTTTCTAGCAAAAGGCCTTGCTCTAAATAAAAATAATTACTTTCTGTGGCATTGGGGAAGGAGATATGGAAAGCTTTTTGCCAGAGTTTGGTTTGTAGGTTTCAAGGACTATTAGTATGAGATTAATGTGGATAGATGGGTTAGATTCCATATACACTTAAACCTCCTCCCTCATCTCCGGGCTTTTCCACAAAGTGTTTCTGTGTTCATTCATCAGCTATTCAATGAATATTTTGAAGGTATAATATGTACATGACAACATATGAGATAGAGTTGTTGATAGAGAGATGAAATTGATGTGAAACTGTCCTTAAGAGAGGTCCTCTACTACAGATGTAACTGTAGTTTAAGGAGTCCATCGAAGAAATGCCTACTTAGCTGGATAGTGAGCTCCCCATCAGTGGAGTTGTCCTAGGACAGGCTTCTAGAGTATTCATGGGCATGAAACAATTTGATACATTAAATGACGATTAAAATCCTGAAATTTTGTGTTTAAAGATAGACAGTGTTAATCGACATAACAAAATGGCACAAATGAAACGCTGTGGTGGAGATTACAGTGGGGAGGCCTGCAGAGGCAGCTGAGGCCTCCTCATGTAAATACTGATGTTATCATTCTTATTTTTAATAAACATTTATTCTTTACCAAGAGTATACTTGGTGATAAAATGGGGTCATATCTAATGACCTCATAATTTGCTGTTTATTGACCTCATATCATTTAAAAGGTTAAATAGAAAAAGCCACAAGTAGGCTCGGAGTGTGCCTCAGGGGTCTCTTTAAGTTCCACTTCCTGAGTAAAATGGAATTGAGATGGTAGTACCATTTAATTTTTTTGCAATATTTACAGCAGAGAGAGAGAGAGAGAGAGAGAGAGACAGACACACACACACACACACACACACACACACACACAGATACAGACACACACACACACACACACACACACACACACACACAGGGATAGAGACAGAGAGAAAATTGTAGGACTTGAATTTACAGTCACTAGGTCACCGACTTGAATTTCAGACTCTCATCTTATTAAGAAAGTTCAACCAATTGCCAGATTCTGTGGTGTCAGGTAAGGTCAAAGTCCCTCTTTCAGGAGAATTCCACACTAAAGATGTGGCAGACCAAGCTGAAGCCCCTTGTCCTCACTACTGTTTTTTGAATATCTATTATATGCTGGGTACTGAGTGAGATAGCTTACAAATGTTATTTATAATCCTTTTAACCATCCTTCAAGGTAAAAGTACTATCATCAATTTCAGATAAGAAAGAAGGCACAGAGAGATTATGTGTCTTGTCCAATTTCACACAGCAAAATTCAATTCATTTATGGAAGTCAACATAACTATAAAGTTGAACTGTAATAAAAGATAGGTCAAAAATTATAAATCTATCTCAAGTCTGAGTGAGTATAGATGTAAAATGCAATAATATTAACACATAGAATGCAGCAGTGTATCAAATGGATAATCCACTCTGACCAGTTGGAGTGCATTCTAGGGATCAGGAATGGTTCAGTAACAGGAAACATTAGGAAATCAACATAATTCACTATCAACAAACTAGAGTCATATATTAATAGATGCTGAAAGGGCAGCCAATAAAATTCTCCTACAATAAAACTGTAAAACAGGAATACGAGGAGCTACTTAAATAAAGACTAAAAATTAGCCACATATTTCATTCTAATGACTGAAACTCTAAATCCTACTTCATTAGAATAGGAAAATCTTGCTTTTGCTATTTTTAAATATCATCTTGGTGATTCTTATAAGCTAAGCCAAGAAGATAAAATAGTTTGTATAAATATCAGAAAGAAGAGATGATTATCTATTTTGCCAATGGTCATAATACCTGAAAAACCTAAGAGAATCTAGTAAGAAAAGAAACCCTACTAGAAATAATAAGAATTGGCAAGCTGGCTGGAAAACAACTCTTCTCTATACTATGGAGTTCATATAGCTGATTAACTTTGGTACCTGGAACTAGGACTTGAACCCAGGTCTGATGATGCAATCGATGCTCTTTTTACCTTATGAAATATTTACACTTGCTACTACTATTACCCACTTATATGAAAAGAGTCTCTTAAAATTTGTAACCTTAGACATTCTAGATCATGTGGGGTTTGCTCTGCTGGGGAAAGAAGGGGACAAGATGAGAGGGTCGACATAGGATTTTTACTGCAAGACCCTTGAGGCTCCTGCTGCCAGCAGTTCCTTCCTCCAGGGGCTGAGATATTGTCAGGGAGGTTGGGGTAGTGGTCTGGTCTTAAGTCATTTAGCCAGACTTCTGTTTTTCAGGTATTGAGCAGCCAACCAATAGAACTGCCCCCTTTCTTCTTGGCCATATTTATGTTGCTAATTGCCCTTGTCTCACAGTGTCCATTTGAGAGGTGGTGTTTGTGAGAACATGCTTTTAGAGATTTGGGGTATCAGGCTGCCGGGATGTCAAGGGCACAAGCTATTGGTTGCCACACCCACCAAGGATACCTTGGCTTCCTAGTTTCCATGGTGGAAGTGGAACATGTTTTTCTGACACAAAATCACCGAGTGGTACTTCAAAAATATGACTCGTATCAGGCTGTTCTACTTCATACATAGTCAACCACAGGATGGTGGAGGAAACACTGCATAAGACTCTAGGAGACCTGGATTCTAGTGGCTCTGCCACAATTAGTTGTATATTTCCAGGCAAATCACTTAGCCTTGCTGGGTCCCTCTTGCCCCATCTATGTCATGGGGTGTTGGACTGGATAAACTCTCAGTCCAAACTTCAGAATTAAAATATTCATCACCTTTACCATGTGCCCGGCACTGTCCTAATGCTTTGCATAAAGATTAACCCATTACAACAACCCTGTGAGGTAAGTACTGTTATTATTCCCATTTTCCCTCTGAAGAAACTGAGGCACAGAGAGAGTAAGTGACTTGCCTAGGGTCTCACAGCTAGGAAGTGAATGAGTTCTGACTTACTTTTGATCCTCTGCTTTTCTAGTTGTCCTTTACCTGGGCCATATTGTTTCAGTGGTGTCGGTTCTGCCCAGGGAAAAGGGATGTTGGGGGTGGGAAACAGTTTTTAGAGGAACTCCATCTATCTCTGGGGTGGATGGATGGGAGTCACTAGCTTGAGAATGATGGCAGTGACTACAGAGGTTGCTGACATTTGTGTTTTCCCTTCCTTTTCTCTTTTCCTCTTTAGTCTGTGGCAAGCGCTACAAGAACCGGCCAGGACTCAGCTATCATTATGCTCACACTCACCTGGCCAGCGAGGAGGGGGATGAAGCCCAAGACCAGGAGACCCGGTCCCCACCCAACCACAGAAACGAGAATCACCGACGTGAGTTCCCAGCGATTGAATTGGGACAGCGATAAAGTGGGTGGGCAGGGCCATGGAGCATTCCTTTCATCACCTGTGGCATCTTCTTGTGGCAATCATTGATTGGTCTCAGTGTCGCCTGGTGAGTTGGCTCTTTCAGCCTAGCCCCAGCTGCCCTTGTGGGTCACCAAGCCCCAGGCTTAGAGTGAGCTGGGCTGGGGTGGCACACCAAGCTCTGCTCTCAGAGGAAGGAAGGTGAGTGTTAAGGCAGAAGGGAAACATCCTTACCTGGCCGTTGTCAGATGCCAGACATGCTCCTCTCTTTTGCAGCACAGAAGATCCATTCACAACTACAGACTCAAATTGGGCACATCCCTTGTGTGTGTCAGTTCATACAGACATTCCAGATAGCTCCTTGGCCACCAAGAGATGTAAAATCTTCTTGACTGATTGTCTTGACTGTTATGGGCAGTTTTGGTACCGGGCTTCCCTGCCTTAGAAACACTGCCCTGGAGCTTCCATGCTCTTTGCCTGAGCGACCCGGGTGCGTTTGATATTTGGGATGCTGGGCTCGAAGGCCCAAAATAATCCTGAAGATTTATTTGTTTTTCCATTTCTAGTCTTCGTTTCTTCCTCAACTTTCATGTATAAATTAGGGAGTCAAAAAGGGCTTAGCGTTCACCACTTGACTTTCTCTGCCGTGTTCCTATGGTTTCTGGGCCTGCAGTAAACTCAAAATGGGATGGGATAATGGAATCTTTAGGACTCGATTCAAGATGTAGGACACGCTAAGATCAATAGGTAAACAATAAGTGTGGACATGCCATGTGTTTTCTATTTTGTTTGTAAGATTTGGTGGTAGGTATTCTCTAGTAAGCAATTCAATGTAATTAGAGGGATCAGACCTTTAAAAATATTCAAACTCTAGGATTTGAGGCTGACTCCTGTGCATTTCAATCGATCAACTCAGTCAACTGATGCTGATTGGCTGCCTTCACCAAATAGTTGAAAGCATTAACGCACCTTGGCCAAGACCTTTCTTGGGATTAGTGTGGGTTTTCGCCTACCCCCCTACCCCACTTTCTCCTTGTCACATTGCCTTCTATAGTAATCGGCTCAGGCTGCCATAACAACATGCAGCAGAGTAGGTGGCTTAAAGGACAGACATTTATTTTCTCACAGTTCTGGAGGCTGGAAGTCCCAGATCAGTGTGCCGGCAGGGTCGGATCCTTCCGAGGTCTCTCTCCTTGGCTCGTGGGTGGCTGCCCTCTTGCTGCCTCTTTACATGGTTGTCCTTCTGTGCGCACGCACCCCTTCTGTCTCTTTGTATATCCAAATATCCTGTTCTTATAAAGACACTAGTCAGATTGGATTAAGGCCCACCCTTTACAGTTTGAATTTAACCTTTTCCTCTTAATCACCTCTTTAAAGGACTTATGTCCACATATATAGTCACATTCTGAGGTACTGGTGGTTGAGGCTTCAACATATGAATTTGGGGGTGGGGGAGGACACAATTCAGCCCATAACACCTTCTCTAATTTTTACTCATTTTCAGAATTCAAGCCTTTTGTGTGACAGATCCTTATTTTCTTACTTACCGTGGTCCTCTGAACAGAATCTGAAAAGCAGGGCAGGAGGGTCTGACAGCTTTGCCCACCTCTCCTCACCAGCTCCTGAGTAGCCATAAGGCTGAAGTCTCTGTCTTCTCTCTGGGGGGAGATTTCCTTGGGCCAGTCTCCCTTGTCTTTCAGAAAGGAAAACATTTGCATTTCCCTGTCTCTCCTCTTATCCCTTCTCTGACCTAAGTGGCCAAGGCCTAGCTATTGTCTCCTACCTGGAGGAGACTGAGAGTGATCTCCTTTGATTTGGGCTGCCCTCTGGAAAGTATTTATGGCTATGGTTGTGCTCTCTAAAGTATTTGTTAGCTTAGTATTATTTCTCACTCCCTCAGTGCTGGCTTATCTCCTTGACATCTCTTCTCAAATGCCAGGCCATTTTGTTCCTGTGCATAGGCGCTCCACTCACACTGTGGGTTTGGAATGCTTCTCTTTTGTCTGTGTCTCTTTCACATGTGTGCATGGTGATGGCAACAGCAGAGGAAGGTTCCATGTGGTCGCTCAGGTATACTGCAGGCTCGGATTGGATCGAGGCAATGTCCTCCTTAGCTCTTCCTGTGGTCCCCTCCCGGCAAGCTGTTGACTTCGGAGACGGACGCTTGCATATTTATCTCTGTCCCCCAGGATCTCCTCACACACTCTCATGGGTCCATGTCTTCTGCCTCCTGATGTCTTCACCTTGAGGCCAGACAGCTTTGCTTGGCAAGAAAGCTGTGTTTTCCCTCCTTCTGGATGGAGACATCTTCCTAAAAAATCTCATCTTCATCCTGATGCTTTTTTTCCTCTCTCTGTGGGTTTGCCACTGAGCACACTTGCTCCAGCCCCCTCTCTACCTATTCCTCTTCTTCTCACCCTGCTGATGAAAAATGGGATTCTTTGTAAAGGAGCATCTGACTGCCCAAGGGTGTTAACTTGCATTGAAAAGAATGACTACCTGAGCTCCTCCGGGGCCTCCTCACACAAAGAAGATTCCAGAATCCTCACACACCTTTTTAATGACATCTTCCTTACAGCACCCCCTCTGTGATTAACCTCAATTTTGCCAGTGGGGGGTGCAGTGAGGCAGAAAGGCCTTCAGTGTCACACAGAGACCATCCTTCCCTCTTGCCCAATTTCTCTGGACAAATCTGAGAGACAGCCACTCTTCCCAAATTCTCGGCACCGCACATGCCACCCATCTGCTTGCTGCTGTGAATGTGTGCTCTGTTCCCTCCCACAGTCCCCTGGTGAGCAGCCCCCAACTATTTTCTCGTGAGCACTAATTGCCAGCATCATTAATACCCAGTCATTAGCTGCTCCCACTGTTTGGGGTGGGGGTGAGCTCCCATCCATCCTGCCCCTAAATGCCACTGGGGCTGTGTGGTGAATTGAATGTGACAGCTCTGCAGCATTCTAAGGTCTCAGCTTTGTGATCCTCCCTTGGCAGGGCTTCTGGAGTGGGGGAGGGAGGCAGGGGAGCTTAATCCACGAGGCTAATCTGCAGTTCCCTCAGGAAACAGTCTGGACGCCAGTGGGGTGGGAATGCTGACTTTTCCCTCTTTAACAGCGCTGCAGTGTGACCCAGGCTGCTCGTGAGACAGGCCTATCACAAAAACGGCCCTACCGACTCAGGAGTTTTCAGGGCCACAGGCAGCTGTGTTTGCACCACCTACAGGAGACAGACCTTTTGACTTTGGCCCTCTTGCTGTCCCTTGCTGCATCCCCCCCAACTGCGTCTCCAGTGAAGCCCATTGCTCCTCCCTGCGCCTGCTGCTGCTGAAAGGGCAGTGCGAAGCGCTGGAGCCGACATTGACCTTCCTCCCAGCCCCAAGCTGCCCTGTGCTGCCAGCTCAGCAATCGACTGCCATTCCTTCTGTCCTCCTGCTCCCTCCCAGCTGACGTTCTCTGGCCTTTGTTTCTCTCCTAGTCTCTCATTTTCTCCTGAGTGTATGTTTCTTGTCCTTCTGTAGGCTCGTCCCCTTCCCTTTGTGCCCTTGCCTACCTGCCTCCACTGTAGGCAGTCCAGGGCTGATTGGAGCTCCAACTCTTTCCGTTGGGAGCTAATACTTTTCTCATGGGATTTTCCGCACTAGAGCTGCTGCCCTGCCCTTCCTGTGTGAGGTTGGATTATTTTTTCTTCCATTTCTCTTACCAACTTCATATACTTTCTATAAATGAAATCACTGTGAGAGAGAGAGAGAGAGAGAGAGAGAGAGAGAGAGAGAGAGAGAGAGAGAGAGTGTGTGTGTGTGTGTGTGTGTGTGTGTGTGTGTGTGTAAGGAGGAAGTGCTTGGGCAGGTTGGGACTTTGGGGAGTGCCACTCAGAAGCATTCTTTTGTGACTCCTTAAAGGCCATCTTGGTAAATAGTCACAATAGGGCCAGGGTAGCAGGAAGGGCACTAGATTAGAATTCAAAACTCCTCTGATACAGGCTCACAATGTCAAAACTCTTCATGGTTTTTTTTTTTTTTTATCTTTACTGTGGGAATCTATTATAGGTGATGTTTACAAGGTATTTTTGGGGGTGGGCAGGGTGGGTGTGGACATTTATGAAGTCCTGGACCTGGATGGAAGAGCTATGTAAATAAATTCAATCTAATCCATTCGTCCGTCCGTCCATCCATGCATCCATCCATCCATGCACTGGTTTAGTAACCATGTACTGAGTGCTGCTGCCTTGGTTCCTGTCCCTGAGGAGCTCACAGTCCTGAGCAGAGTGTGTAATAGGGTATGTGCAGCATGGTGAAGGAGCAGAGGGCTCAAGGGCACAGTGTCGTATCTACTCTATAGGGTAGTGATGCTCGAAGCGTAGCATCAGCATCACCTGGGAACTTATTGGAAATGCAAATCCTTGGCTCCTCCAGGCCTCCTGAAACAGAGACTCTGAGGGTAGGGACCAGCAGCCTGTGTTTTAAGAAGCACTTCAGGGCATTCTGGTGCCACCAAAATTTGAGAACCACTGCATTAGGAGATTTGCAAAGGCTTCACCGAAGAGGTGACATTCATGGTAGCCCTTGAAGAATGAGGAGGAACTTCCTGGGAGGAGAGAGGGCTTCCCAGGTAGAGGTAATTGTATGTACAGAGGCAAAAAGACATGAAACAGCAGGGTGCATCAGACAATTGTTAGTAGTTTTGTCTGAAAGCATTGGAAGAGTGGCAGAAAAGTAGGCAGGGGCCATGGTTGGAGGCATCTTCTATGTGTGGTTGTCATCCTGTAGGAAATGGAGAGCTACAGTAGCAATTACTAGAGGATAAGAACCAATAATTTATAAAGAAATCTGTTTGACATATTATTAATTGTTATATGGCATTTCTCTTGTACCTCATAGTATAAATGAGTATAAAATTCTCTCTATAACATACTTGGAGCTCCTAAGAGGGAAATATTTTTTAAAATATGTGTCTATAACATTTATTTCAAGCCTAGTTTCAGGTCCATGGAATGGAAGTTTGGGTTGTCCTAGGTCTTTAGAGGTCTTCGTCTTCCATATAATAGTGGCATGCTGGACACATTGGCTTTCAGTATCTGTCAAGAGAAGAAAAGGCCCACTCTAGGGCGCCTTTGGAGGGCATGTTATACTGTGCAGAACTGAAAGAGGAGAGCCGAGTTGATTAAGGGTAATGTCGGCTGATTAGATAATCTGAAAATTAGTCTGATAATGTGCAAATTATCTAAAAGAAGCATATGATGTCATTGCCACACTAACAGGAAAGATCTAACAGATGTTGTCTTCTGACATCTCTGTCCTCTAACTTATGGCCCAGGGGCAACTCATCCATCTTTGAGAGAGAGTGAAAATTACCTTTGACACAAGCCAAAGAATTTTGGACCACTCTGAAAGGTGCCTGAAAAGCCTTAAATAAAGCTCACACAACCCGCCACTTATCCAATCTTCATGCAGGAAATTTAGGCTTTGTTATAGGAAGGAGAAAGGAAAATTCAGATATGGGGCTCTGTCAGGAAAAATGAGCTGCTTCTCTCTTCCTAAAGAGCAAATTTGGAAACTAACAACAGGTGTTTTTTAGATGAATTATTATTTCACTAAATACTTTACAGATTGGGAGTAAATTTCCCAGACCTGTAGGTTAGCCACACTCTTGACCTGGTGGCAATAGATTTGGCCAGGCCAGGTGGGTATTGTGACTCTGCCACTCTGCCATCTCTGTCTGTGTAAGTGTGGCTCAGTTACTTCCACTTCTTTGCTCCTTTGTTGCCTCATCCGTAAAGAGGAGAGAATAATCAAACTAACCTCATGGGGTTGCTGTGAATCTTCAGTGAGGTGATGTGGGTGATTGGCACCAGGCCTGCACATTATAAGTGCTGATATCCCATCTCTGTGCCATTTGGACCAACAGAGCATGTCTGCAACCGCAGATGGCTGATATGAATCAGGGCCTGTCTGTGGCTGTGCGATACTGGGAGGCTAACTGCCTATGGGGTCTCGTTGGCGTCGTGCGTAACTATCAGAGCCTGACCTGGCCGCAGTATATCCTTTGCTAAATTTTAGATATGGGCCACCAATCCTTCTACTTAGGCTAAACATGAGCATTTATTGAGAACTTAACTGTGCATGTGCCCACTTTGTGAGGCTAAGTATAATTGGACCTCCAAAAAGCCATGGCATGTGGCCTCAGCCTTAGGAGAACTTCTGGTTTAATCAAGAAATAAGATGGGTGCTTGACACCCAGTGAAAGGAAGCTGTGGAGCAGAATCTAGCCAAGTGTGGCATTACCGTATTTCCCCACAATCAGGCATCCACCTGCCATCTACCTTTCTATGAGCCTCTTATTTTTCTTACATTTTTGGCCTAATTACCAAGAATATTCAGGTTTGAAAGTTTCATGTCCTGAGAAACAACGATGACAATAATACTTGCTTGTGTCAGACACTGAGCTGAGCGTGTCACATTTATATAATTTGTTCCTCACAACAACCCTGTAAGGTAGGCGCTATATCCCCCTAGAAGACATACCAAGGCACACAGAGACTGAATGATGTGCCTGTGGCACAGAGTGTGAATGAGAATTCTTCAGTCATGTGTCGCTTCTTTTCCGACCTTATTAGAAATAAAATTATTTTATATCTAGGAGAGGAAAGAGGCAAAGAAGTGGTGGAATACCTATTCCGCGCCAGGCAATTTACTCGTATCATCTCATGCAATGTTCCATGTCCACAAGGCACATGTTACTACTCTTAATTTACTGAGTAGGAAACAGACTCAGAATGGTTGAATAACTTGTTATATAGTTAGCAAGATGGGAAGCTGAGATATGAATTTACTTGAGTTGGACACCATTCAATTATGTCAGCACATCGGAACTCCAAATGATGGATCCTAGTCCCAGCCTAGTCTCTTTGTCACGGTCCTATTGATGTCCCTTGATTTTCACCTACAGACCCATTGTTGAATGCACCATACTGCATAGTGGCTTTCCGAGAGAGATGACTATTTACGGGTGCCATCTTAGTCAGCTTTGGCTGTCATGACAAAATACCATAGACTAGGCGGCTTAAACAGTAGGACTTTATTTCTCACTATTCTGGAGGAGACTTGGAAGTCTCAAATAAAAGTGCCAGCAGGGCTGGTGTCCATCTTGTGTTGGAGATGGCTATCGTCTTGTTGTGTCCTCACACGATCTTTCCTGGGTACATGTGGGTGGAGAGAGAGAGAAGCAAGCTCCTTGGTGTCTCTTCTTAGAAGGGCACTGATCCCACCATGAGGACCCCATCCTCATGACCTCATCTAAACCTAATTGTCCCCCAAATGCCCCATCTCTAATGCCATCCCATTGGGGTTAGGGTTTTAACATATGCATTTTTGAGGAGACACAATTCTGCGCACAGCAGGTACGTTTAGTCTTTAAAACTAACTTCAGTTGTTTGTGATATTATATGGACCCCACCCCCTCATTCCAAATTCTACTTGGGACATTAATTTGTAAATGAGTTTTACTATAGAAAAAAAATCACATGCCATTCTGTTCAATAATTTTACTACATCTTTCTCATTCTGTGTCTCACTATCTTTCTTAGCTTTTATTTCTCTTTTTGACTTTGTTCTTAAAAAAAAAAAAAAAAAAAGCTTTGCCTAAAGCAAAAATTCTAGGATGCATCCTTGGCTCTTTGTTTTCTTTCACCACCCATGTCAGCTTCCCTCCAAAATATACCCTCTTCTCCATCTTTTGACCTACCACCAGTTCCTGCGTGGATCATTGCAACTCCTTTGTTGGTTTCTCAGCTTCTTTTATCTCTTTTGATCTAAACTCCATGGAGTAGCCAAAGTGGTCTTTTTAAAGTATAAAATAGATTATGCCATGCCCCGATCTAAACATTTTTATCACATTTGAATACAATCCAAACTCCTGACCTTGAGGGCCTGCAGTTTTTCTTCTCAGAGTGTGGTCAGCAGCATCGACATCACCTGGTACCCAGGTACCCAGGTGACCTACTTGTCCAGGTTTTCCTAGGACATTCCCAGTTTTAGAATGAAAGTCCCGTGCTCTGGGAACCCCTCAGTGCCACACAAATCTAGACAGTTGACTACCCTATGGGGGAGCTTGTAAGAAATGTGGAATCTTGGGATTTTCCTCAGACCTATGAACCCTAATCTGAATTTTAATGAGATCCTTCGAATTTGAGGAGCCATGGGCTCTAAGGCCTGCCAGCCACTCTGACTTGACTTCTCTCAGGTGTGTGGTTGCATGTGCTCCGGGCAGGGCAGTATCCAGTGAGCCAGCTAAGAGCCAGGGTTCAGAGCTAGTGTAACCACTTAGTAACACGTGACCTTAGACAAAAGACTTAGCTTCCTTGTGCCTCAAGTACCACCTATACAAAACCAGAACATTGATGTATCTCAAAGAGTCACGTGAAGATTAAATGTTAATTCATATGAAGCGCAGCATTAACAGAAAATGCATGTGACAGCGTGATGTGACTTTCCCGTATAGCTTTAGAGCCATGGTTCTCAAGCTCGAGTGCTTCAGCGTCCCTGGGGGGGTTTGTTAAAACACGGATTGCTGGATCCCACCTCAGAGTTTTGGATTCGTTAGGTCTGGGGTGACACCCTAGAATTTTCATTTTTAACAGGTTCCCAGGTGAAACATTGCCTTAGAGAAATCTAGCTTTCAGAGACTGGTGTTCAATCTATTTCCTTTTAATTTTATTTTCTTTCAGATGCCCCAAGTCAGGTAACTGTCCAGGAATCAGGCTGCAGTATTAAATCTAAGGATTAGACTTGGTTTTCATTCTTTTCCTAAGGTTCCAACCTACCTGGGGCAAATGTCTCTCTGGCTTCCAGCATCTGCTTCCTGGCTTGCTTTCTGGGTTTGTCCGCCATCTGGGCACTCATCCTTGGCCTGGGCTGCCCCTCAGCTTTGTGGTCCCTTGACTCTGTCCTAATTCTCAGGTCTGTAGCGTGAGGCTCATCTTTTTTCTTTTCCTAAGTACTGTTTTTCAGTCTGAAGGACACAGAAAATGCTGATGCATTGTGGATTGATGGGGGCTGACATACCTGAGTCCTGTGGAAGAGGTGTGAGGAGAGGTGGAGAGCAGCTAGGCCGGGCAAGACAGGAAGGGGGCTTTCTGAATTCTAATAGCAAAATAATAATATCCTGACAACTTAAATGGACAAAGCTTATCTGGTTCTACAGCACCGAGATGTCCTGCAATTCTCTGAGGGGAATGACACCACTTCATCTAGAGCCCTGCTGACATAGTTACTCTCAAATTAAACATTGTCTCCCTCAACTGACTCATTTGGTGGCAATAACAAGTTGCTATGCCAGGGCATGAACTAACCCACAATGACCTTCTGCTGGAAAATTGAAATATATCCTTGTGCTTTCCCTAATCAGCACTGAGAAGAGTAATCAGTTTTGCTTGGTCTTTTTCTCGCTTTTCTGAAGCATCCATGACAGACTTGGTGTTGATGGCCTAAGGCTGGAGCACAAAGGACAATACTGGCAGGTCAGGTGACCATCTAGCCCCAGAACTGGTGATGTAGTGTCCCAACTCATGGCAAATTGGAACTTGGCAACGAAATACATTTGTCAGGATGGAGACATCAATGTGAGCAGACATGTGTTCTGTTTGTACAGCACAGTATTTAGGAGTAAATATTCTCAAGGTGTGCATCTAAGGGTTTGAATTACTTATTTCCTAAAGATGGAGGAAAAGAAGGTAGGTGTAAGGAAGGGTGGGATGACCAACATCACATTTTAAAATTTTCATAGTGTACGGCCATGCCACCTTGAACATGCCCGATCCTGTCTGATCTCAGAAGCTAAGCAGGGTCGGGCCTGGTTAGTACTTGGATGGGAGACCACCTAGGAAGACCAGGTGCTGTAGGCGTAAGAAATAAAAAATAAGGGATTGTAAGCTGACAAGTTCCTTGCAGTCTGTGAGGTCAACCAAGGGTTGCCTTGCCTAAAAAAAAAAGTTTTTTGTTTTTGTTTTTATAAAGATTCTATACCCAGCAAAACACACAGTAAGACATTGTCTGTTTTCTTCATTGGCTATTGTAGGCCTCCTGGCAAGAGACTGAACATGGGATTCAAGGGGCTCTGAGGCTGACTGAGTCTGAGAGCTCTTAATTGCATCCATCCTGCTTTTCCAAAAAATGCCCAAGAGAGTATTCCTGCAGGGGGGCAGGCCCATTGACTTTCTTCACTGCAGATTTAGCCTCTCCAATGGGTCCCCCATTACTCCTTCTCCCCACTCTCTGTTACGAACAGAACTGATGTTACAAACAGAACTGATGTTGGTGGTGCTTTAGAATGGTCACTCAGTACTCGGGGAACACTTTGCATCCACTCAGTTCCTAGTCTTTGCCTTTCCTTTGCTTGGCAAATCCCTCCCCGGCCCCCCAACCTCCCAAAAGCCTCTGTGAAGATTTGCCCATTCTTTCATTAAGTATTTATTGTCAGCTCTGTGTCAATCACTGTGCCAGGTGCTGGGAATTCAGAGATGAAAGCCGCTGCCCCTGCGCTCAGGGAGCTCACGGCTAATAGAGGAAGAGATACCTACACAAATGAAAAACAGTGATGAAAGGCTGAGTTCCTCTGCGTTTGGAAAACTTTGTTTTTCTGCCTCTTCTTTCACCCAGTTATAATCCTCAAATAATAGGTCTAAAAGGAACCTTAAGATGTAATCTAGCATATTCTCTTGCCTCTGGATAGGCAGGCACTCAACAACCCTGGGTGGGGCAGACCTTCCCAGCGCAAAGGCCACTTCTAGAAGCCTGCTCCTTAGACCATGCCTTTAACTACATAACTGCCTTCATTTTGAGCTTTCTCGTGGCATGTGCTGCCATTTCAACTCCTTCTGTCTCATGTTGTGGCATTTTAACCCCATAATCTTGAAGACATTCAAACAAACAATCCTCAGCCTTCTCTTCTCCAGGTGGGCTGATCTCAGGGGTGCCTGGGATCATTCTGCATTAGCAGCCCCCCTTCCCTCTGTCATGTATTCGTATTGTCCTCAGTGCCAGGCAGCAAAATGGCTGATGAGGAAGACCAAATTCTCTGCCACGGAGGACTCTCAGGGCCCCACAGTCACGTGGTGAGTGGACCCCGATGTCCACATCCCTGCCAGGCTCCCCAGTTGCCCTGTCTTTACACATTCAGGAAGGAAGGCATCGTTTGTCTCCTCCTGGAGCCCGGGGGCAGGGCTCGAGTTGCTATTAGGTGGCCAAGAAGAGCCAGCCTGAATGGAGTCCCACATTTTTATTCGTTGGATCTGTGGGATTTATTTTTTCACCCGTTCTAGGGAAGCAATGAAAAAAGGTGTCAGGCCTTGGGGATAATTTATATGAGTAAACACGTAAGGAGTAGGGTGAGCAAGAGCATGAGAATTAAGGCCATTTATCCAGGCTCTGAGGCTCTGTTTGCCCTCTGGTCCAGCCTTCCTCACAGTCTTTATCTCGCCACTTTAACCCTCTCCTTGCTGTACTGCACGTGGGCTGAGCACAGATCTCTTCACGGTGCACTTCTCTGCCCCAGCCTTCCGCTGTTCCCCCCTCCCCCGCCCACGTCCCTCATTAAAGGCTGGGTAGAAGGTAGCAGGATGTGGCAGTGGCCTCCAGCTGAGGCCTGCTCGCTGATTCTGAAGGGAAGGCACGTTGGCTTTCACCCTCCCTCTTCACCCTCCCTGTCTCTGAAGCTTCCTCCTCCAGCCTGGCCTGTCCAGTGTGTCCAGCCTGAGGCTGCCTTTCCGCTTTCCCTCTTTTCCTGTTCCCTTTATTTTACTCCATCCTGTGAAGCTGTGCTCCGCACAGCCAAGTGCACCGGGCTAGGATGCTTTACACTTGAGAGATGAAGTAATAACAGGTGGCAAGACCAGAGGCTGCCAGAGCCCAGGATTCCAGTTGCCATGGAAACATGTCAGACCTGTGGAGGGATGGGAACTGTCAGCCGTGGAGGGTGGTGGAAGGGACAAGTGAGATGGGTGAGGAGAGGCACATCTCCTGGAGGGTTCTTCTCACTGTCCCCAGACTCCCTAAGGGCTGCACACCCCAACTAGCAGGCCCTGGGAAAACTGCTGCTGGACTGGGGCTGGGTTAAGGCTGGGTGGCGGACACAGAGCATGGCTACATGTTTGTACACATCAGGCCCTGGCAGGTGGTCTCGAGTGTCTGTTCAGGATGTGAAGTCACGTTTTTGTGGATGTGCCATGGAGGAGCCTAAACTATCTGGCTTGCTTCCTGTTTCCGTAGGACACTTTGGACAAAGCTCTGGTCTTGAAAGAACCAGACGAGGGGCTGTGGCTGGTGGTCAGATGTCCCTGCCACTCATTCTTTTCATGAGTGGCAGGTATATCACAGCAGAAATCAGACTGAAAGGGAGAAAGACAGCCCTGTCTGGGTGGTGGTTTTATGGAAGATTTGGGGCCTTGTTTGCCATAGACATGTGGCCTGACTGGAATAAAAAATCCCTAGTGTGTACTTTCCAGAATTACTGCTCATCCTTTAGTGCGTGTGGTGATGGGACTATTTGGGGCTTGGCTTTCCTTTCTCTTGGTTTGATTTATGTGAATGCTCCCTCCCACCTCTGTTCTTTTATTTTATTTTGTTTTTTTGTGCTTCCTCATGAACTTTGTTCCTGATTTCCATTTTTTTTTCTTTTGAATTTTTTAGAGTTATCTCTACCAGGTAAATCCCTAAACTCCGAAGGCTCACTTTATTTTCTTAGGATCTTCCTTATATCTCTTATATGATCTCAGCCCACGAACATTAATCAACAGAACACCAAATCCATCATTGCGAGCTCTTCTACCGAGATACCACTCAGGCCTTTGCCCTCCCCGTCATCTTATTCTCTAAAGCGGGACTCAATTTCCCATAAGCAGAAGCAGAATCTCTATTTAAATCCCACTTGCAAAGACTGGGCAAGCTTCCTATTTATAGTAAAATCCGTTTTATAATGATCTCATATATGGTACCAGGAAATTGCTCACGGCTGGGTTAGGCCATAGGCCAGTAAAGCCATGGCGTGAGCTTTACTTAAAAAAATTTCTTCATGCATGGGAGGAGGGAGGTAGAGAGAGTAAAAGGGGTCAAATAGGTGGTGACAGAAAGAAATCTAACTCTGGGCAGTGAACACACAATGCAAAATATATATGCCTCACTGTTGAATTATACACCTGAAACTTGCTGGGTTTCATTAACCAATGTCACCATAAAAAAAAACATTCCTTTATGAGCCTCTGGAATTCTCTGAAGAAGTCTTTTCACAGCGTATATGATGATAAACAGGGTCATCCCGGATGGGTGGCTATGGTAGGGACGTTAAATTTAAGTTCAAAGGGAATTTCCGCTTTTATCCAGCCAATCTCAATAATTTTTATCACCTTGGGCCTCCTAAATAACATATTAGGTGAATCAAGTTGACTATAAAGAGATTTATGAAATATTTTATATGCAATGTATGGCCTCTGGACCTCCAAGGAGGCAGAGAAGTGTGATTATAGGCCAGGAGTTTCTGGGGACACAGAGAGCCTGGAGGTGAGTCCTGCCTCCTCCACTTGGTAGCTGGGGCCTGGAGCCAGCCCCTTAATTTCTTTGGACTTCAGTTACCTCATCTGTCAAACAATCCCCACTTCACAAAATTTCTGTGAGAATCCATGAAATAATGTATGTAAATCATCCAGCATAAGCTCTACTACAGTTCTGTAGAGTAATAAATGTCTGCTGCTTTTTCTTCTCAAAAAGCAATTGAACAAGAGGGAGACTGAGTATGTAGGTGCAACCTGTTGTCTCCTTTTCAAGAGACAACAAAGCATAGTCTTATATACTTTTCTTCTATGTTTGTCTACAGGAGGATGTTTCACCCATCATAGCAGGGGCACAGTGTTATTCTTCCAGCAGCCCAGATCTCTCAGCCACCCACTCTTGTGTACTCTGGGAGTTAGACATGACACCAGGCCAGATGACTGACTGATCCATTTGGATATGGACCAGTTCTGCTTTCTGAGGACTAGGGAAATAAACCAGGCAATGAAATGATATTCAGAGCAGCAAATAACTCTGCCTGGGGGAAAGCAAACACAGTGCTCTGTCCCTGCTTGGAAGAAGTCCCAGGGGTATCACTGTGCTGCCTACTGACATCTCTGCCATTCTTTTCTGAGCCATTTGTCCCACATTGTTGTTAACCATTTCTTGTGTGGAGGACACACAGGTGTTCCAAAGATGAGTTAGACATGGTCCCTGACCTGAAGTAATAGATTGTTTAATATGGGGAGATGAAGCAGGTGTGACCATGTATAAATAAGAGAGGCATCATAGACGTGATGTCAGTAGAGTGCCTTCCCCAAAGCCTGACTGGTCATTTCTGGCTGCGCAATTGGGAGAGCTCCATGGGAGAACTCTTACCCTGAAACCAATCCTTAATACCAAAAAGTATATGAGAACCAGATGCAAAGGCTCTTGATTAGTCTATTCCATGCCATTTTACCAGGATGGAAGAAAGCTTTGAGCTTTATCATGGGAAGAGAATAGGAACTGAAGCTAAAAGGATTTTTCTGGAAATGAAGCATAACTATTCACTATCCCTTTCTGCAGTGGGTCATCGCTCTACTAAAATGATCCCCCCACCCCCCTCTGATATGTCACAACTGCACACACCAGGGCCTATAGCTCAGATTTTGCTCCTTTCTTCACCCCTTTGGCCAGGCACTTTGCATGACTAACCGCAAACACAAATACATGTGGGGGACCCTGTTCTGCTTCAGTCTCCTCAGAAACTTTTCTTTCATCAGATGAATTAAATTCCATTCCTTTGGTCTTTTTATATAGGATCAATTTCTCCATCACTGCCTGCTTTGCTCTACTAGATCATTTCTGAATTTCTCATTTCTTGTAGTATTGGGGTCCCTGATTCAATGGTGTGTTTTACAGTAGTAAGAACTGTAAAGAATTACCTGGGCTTTTTTTGCCTCGTTACCTCCGAGAGAGCAAGATGGGTCATCAGCAACTCCACTGGAGTCATCTGAGAAAATTCGGCCAGGGTCCTTGTTCTTACCATGTCTGCTCAAATTGGCACGGTTTGATCCGAAAATATGACTCAATAAGTACTGCCAGTGTTTCCATCAGTATGTGAAGGATATAGGATATGAAGGATATAGGCTTCATTAAGTTGAACTAAGTGAACTTCCCTGAATGGGTCATTCCAGACATCTGTCTTACTGCAGAAACAATGCTAGCTCTTTGTATGTAAAATAAAATGTCAATTATGAGTGTTTTATTGTGAATGGAAGTCACATCATCATAGAACTCTCCTTAGTTTTTACTATTCTCAGTGGATTCATCTTCAAAATTTCTGCCTTGTTTGCCCCTGGTTATATAAAAGTATTCATGCTGGAAAAAAAAAAAGAATTACCTGGGAGTTCTTGTACTCTGTATTCTACTTCTTCATCCTTATAACTCACAAGGGATATAGTGGGTTGGAGAAAATACGATTCTTTTGGTTGCTTAAAGATTTTGTGAAAGGGGAGAAAAATCTGACATAAGAGGAAGTCTTTAAGAGAATAGCAGAGAGGCAAATGATGAGATGGGACCTTCTGAGAGTTTTAGTGAGATGACATACATGAGATTCTTTGATTTTCATGCAGGAAGCTACCTAAGTTGCAACTGGCACCTTCACATTTTATATCTAGTTCATATCAATCTTGAAACATAGCTTTGGTTTACACTTAGTCCCTAAATGTAATACACCCTACTTCTTAATGTTCACCTTTTTATTGATTTCCATGATAGTCTCTTAATGAGGAAACCTGGGTTTATTGGCGTCGTAGACGTGCTCAGGTTTTTCTAACAGAGCTCTAAAAATGGTTAAGATGGCAACTGAGGGAAAAGGTAGAAAGGGACTTCCTTCTAGATTTTGGCAATGAAAATTTTATAGGCAGAGTAAAATTTTTACAAATATACTGATTTTTAGAGATTATTTGCAAATCCATTCTTTATAACATGCAGATGCCTCTGAGGCGCAGTGACTGATGAAGAAAAACGCACACTCAACAGGCCACAGGATATGGCCAGCTCCTCAGTCTGCCCCAAACAGCCAACACTTTTCTTGCAGAGATTCGTCTGCCTCCCTGAAGATGAAAATCAATGACTTAGAAACTGATTAAACAATTCAAATAGCAACTGATAAATGGATTAACCCTCTATAATGTAATTCTGCAAGCTTTTGTCTTCTGCCTTTCCCAGGTAAGTTTTTCTATTCCTGGAGGCAAAGCAGAGGCATGGAGGAAGTGAAGGCCAGAGGGAATCACATTAAAGTGGGTGAATCCGTTTATCACTTACTGTCTGGATGGTATTTCTGCTCACATATCTTCTTCCTTTTACAGATTTGTACCCTACGGGACCCTGATTAATGTTAGCCAGTGAGTAATGAAAGATAGCAGCAGACACTGGGTATAGCGAGGAGGAAGATACCCCAGTGGTTTAGGCTGATCCCATAAATGGAGAGACTTTTCTTCTTAGTCACAAACAGGGAGTGTTAATGTGACAAAGAAATGTCCACAATAGGTATAGAAAAACAGAGGAAAATGGAGGTGTTTCTCCCCAGGCAAAGAATCTGTCCAAGGCTTTACCCTCAGCCCCCTAGAAACTGAGAATGGTTTCAGTGCTCGAGACATGGGCTGTTTGTTCTCACAAGGTTTCGTTTTTAAGATCATGTCCCAAGATTTTTTGTTTGCCTTTGTATAGGACTCTCTTTACTCACCCCCACTGTTTATAATGGCCATTGGGTGTTTTGGGGCCTTGGCTCCAAGGGCTGGTTGTTCAGGGATGAGAGCAGTTCACTTGACTAGGAGGTAGGGCTTCTGGATGCTCTGCTCATCCAGGGATGCAGTCAGAGGAGCAGAGTCATTTGTATAAAAACACAGAGCTGGGAAATGTTGCAAAATGCAAACTAAACTCTGAGTGGCTTCAAGATATTACTACTATTGAACTGAGAGGGTCAAAAAGAAAACAGCCCAAGTTAACCACTTGGTTGTAACAAAACCTCAGATTCTAGACTTTGTATTCTTCCTGGAGCAGATTCTGCCACACTATAGGAGAAGAGGGGCTAATAGAAATACATCTCAGCCTAAAATTGGATTTTAAAAAAATGTTTCTACAGCTCAGAAAGGACCGGATGGCACAGTCATTCCCAATAACTACTGTGACTTCTGCTTGGGGGGCTCTAACATGAACAAGAAGAGTGGGCGGCCCGAAGAGCTCGTGTCCTGCGCAGACTGTGGACGCTCTGGTGAGTGTGGCCCCTTCTTGCATCTGTGCCCGTAGACCAGGAACTATTCCACTTCCTTCCTCTGCCATCTTATGAGGGGGCTGAAGGGTGGAGTGGAGAAGTGGTGATGATTTCAAGTGAAGATGAGTTTTCAGGTCCTTTGATATTTTTCTTCTTTGGAGTGTGAGAATCAGAAGTTATGCCCTGCAATCCAGGGAAAAGGGAAAGGAGACGCTTTTGGCTTGCATTTGGCCTTTCCATGAACTGGGGATTTCTTTGTATGTGTTGCTGTGGACGACAGCGAGATAGTATGGAAACACCTAGAGACACAGTCAGTATGCTTCCTTGTATCCGGTAATGTGCATGTAACAAAAAGATGTTTTTGTTCTGTGTAAGTTCCTGGGGCGAACCGGAAGAGTATGGAGACATGAATATTGGGAGAGTAGCCACATCTTGAATCATGGGAGTCAGAGATCCCTGGGCTCCTGGGTACTTGTATAAATACCATGCCCATTGGCCACTCATCCCATTTCCTCATATGGGACAGACAAAAGAGACCCCAGTAGATCAAGGAGGCAAAAGGGCAGGCATTCTTAGGCCTAATCTGGAGTCAACTTGGCACATTTTGAAATTTTCATCTTTAATCTATCCAAAGACTAAAGTAAAAAAAATAAAAGACTTTGATCTTGTTCTTTCATTCTTAAAATGAGCTCAGCTTTTCAAGTTTTGTTAAGCTATTGTTTTGTTTTTCAATTTAACCAAACCATTACTTTTGGCTGGTAGTGGTTGGTTGGTAGTACCTATTTTTCCTATCGTTTTATGTCATAACTTGGCTAAAGAGAGAAGATTCCAAACTCATCTTTAGTCTTATCAACTGCTGCCTAGTAGCTGAAATACAGTTCAATCGTGTGGTTGGTTCCAACAGTGAGGAGTCATTGCTTCTTTCCATACTTCTGCTGAGTGTCTTTTCTACTCCTAGTGCCAAGGGAAGGACTGAGGTGACCCCACCTGGGTTTACCATAGTAACTCAGTTCTTCCTTTGCTTTGTCTGCAAACCTTAGCTTTAGTCCTTTCATATTTGATTTCTGAATTGTTTAGTGTTCAAGACTGACTTGAGTAGCAAATCAGTAATTGAAAAAGGACTGATTTCCATTGCACACAACATTAAACACCCCGACAGGGTGGCCCATCTGTGCAATTCTGTCAGTTCATTTATTTTCCAAATATGATACCTAATGTTGAACTTTTTACTCTACTGGTGCTAGCTTAGGAAAGAGGGCCCATCTGATAGTGGACCCTGGGTTTTAGATACTTAAAAAGAAAATGAAACAAATGAAATTCAACTCAGTGTTTTTTATAAGTGAATGATCACATGAAATCTCTGCCACTAGAAGCAAAGTCACTTGGTGGAGTGATATTCTAAGCAGAATGATATGGACTGCTGTGGGTTTGGGATGCATTAGAGAGGGTAGCTTCAGAATTCTCATTGCAAACAGCTGTAAATTTCCCCCATCCTTTCTTATAAAGACAGGGTACTTGAATCTGATTGATCCAGGGAGACCAGAAGTAGGCAGTTGGTTTTTTTCTACCTAAAGCCTCTCTCTTCACAGCCTTTACTCAGCTTTTTCTTCCAAGGATCTGTCTGCTATGTGACTCAGGGGGCCGTTGTATACCAGCCTAGGTGTTTTCATTGCATTTGCCAAGGATTAATTGTGGTGGATAATTTAGTCAAGGTCTGACTCTGATATTCCTGAAATAGTCGATACCTCGGGAATAAACAAGTGGCATTAGCCCATGGGATGTGCTTGTTAAGGCAGGTGGGTGTCTACTTCCCTAGGGCCTCCCGGGAGTCCTTCCAAGGAAGACTGTGGAGCTCAGGAGAGCTATCTTTTCCTTCCCACCTACCCCACTACCTCTGTTTCCTGGGGCGAAAATGAGATTCCTGATATTAGCACCATAAGTGGCACGTTATGACCTCATTTGGGGGTAGTCCTGGGCCCATTTAGAATGTAAAAAGTTTAAACCTGAGTTTTATCAATTTCAGGATACTATATTTTATTAGGCTTTTTAACCCCTGTTTTACACTTCATTAGTGCTCTGAGTTAGATATGACAACTCTGGACTTTCAAGGGTAACTAAGACCTGGGTGTGTTTAGTGACTGGAGAGTGGTGTGAGTGTGCATGTGCACATGCATGCCTGTGTACACACATGTATGTGGGTGCAGATCACAGAAATGTCCTCCAGTGGTTAAAGAAAACAAGAGACTCTTTTATTATCTACCACTTGTCAGACTTTCCAACTTTTGTTTGCTTTCAGTGCAAATGAACTACATGGTGTAGGAGCAGAACTGAAAGGGTACTGAAAGAATGGGATTAGAAATGGGTAAAAATAAAAATAAAATGGATGGAGGCTTAACCACCTTGAACAGTGTATCTGACAGTAATACCTTTGTAAAGCTGGCTGTCAAAATGAAGGACATTGTGCAAAGGAACACCAACAGAAAACACCAAAGAAATACCAACCAGGCTTAAAAAAACCACCAAGGAAACTCATTGTCTGGGGCAAGATTGAGTGAATGTGTGTGTGTATGTGTGCATACAGAAGAGAAGAAAGAAAGATCGTGGGTGAATCTTTTGCTGTCAGAGCTGTGGACATATATATTATGGTGGAGACGATGCCTTTTCAGGGAGGGAGTAATCCTTTTCTCTGGAAATGTTGACGTTGCCCCTTTACCCCAAATCCCTGTCGCCAGGTGATGCACCCAGTTAATCTCTTTTGGTGTGAAATGGTTTATGATCTTACTATGAAGAATAACACTGTGATAATGTAATAAGAATATTAATAATGCTGTCTGTTGCTTAACCCATGTGCTGATATATTCATCATACATGTCAGCTCATTTGGGAGGAGAAGGCAGGAAGGAGAAGGAGGCAGCGGCCGCAGCACGCACCACGGAGGACTTATTCGGTTCCACGTCAGAAAGTGACACCTCAACTTTCCACGGCTTTGATGAGGACGATTTGGAAGAGCCTCGCTCCTGCCGAGGACGCCGCAGTGGCCGGGGTTCGCCCACAGCAGATAAAAAGGGCAGTTGCTAAACCCACAAACAGACTCTGGGCAATTTGCCATCACCCTCTGACTTTGGTCATTGTTCTGGTTCTAATATATATTTTTTTTAATGAAAGACGACTTTAGGTTTTCCCTTCATTCTTGCTTTTCCTCTTACTTTCCATGCATCCCTTCCCCCTTTCCCTCTATTTTGCGTATGTACAGCAGAAGCACAAACTACTGAAACAAAACAGAACAAAAGAGCAGAATAACAGTCCTTCCATGAGATGGCATCGAGCGTTGTACTATTTATTTTCCATAGAAATGGGAAGTTAGGTGAATTATCTCTTTTGGGGGGAGGGGATCTTTTTGGCGTGAGCAGAGTTGATTTCCTCAGTTTTCCTATTTATTGGCAAAATGAAGAGAGGAGGAATATTGGGTTTGGAAACAAAGAACCAATAACATTAAATAAATTATTATTTATATATTCTAACTATTATTAGAAACTGACTTTTTTTTTTTTTTTTTTTTTTTTAAGAGAGAGAGAGAGAGAGTGAAGGGAAATCAAAGAAATTGAAGTAGTATTCTGTTTAGAAGAAAGCCACTGGGGGGAGGATTGATCCAAGGAGACCTAGTCGGGAGGATTTTCTCCATGGGAGACGATTGCACTTTCTGTACCCCAACCGAGCGCGTGGCTCCCCATGGCAGACCCCCTCCCCATTGCTCCTCCCTGACCTTTCCATCTTCCTCCCTGCTTTCGAGAAAATGTCAGCAGTTCCCGAGAAGGCTGGGGCTGCTGCGTGTGGCCTCCCTCCAGCACCTGAGCCCCGACTGGCAATGCCTCCTGGGCTGCTCCTCTCTGTCAGCACAGCCACTGTTTTGTAGTTGCTGGTTTTTTCCTCACTTTCCTCCTGGTGAAGAGCAATTTCCAAATGCAGGAATGGAATACAAGCAGAAAGTCATGGACTCAGCAGTGACAGAACAACCTGAGGCCGCCGCCATGCTCATGGAAGAAAGAATGATACCTCGCAGTGTATTTTCCTCCCCCTTCGCCCCCTGTTTACAAACATAAATTCCCATTGGATGATCAAGTCTCCTGTATTTTCTTCTATTTTTTTATAGTGCCATGCAGGCACTTTGTTTTATCTTTCCAATAGCATCTCCTGAAATAAACCAAAGCAACACTTGCTCAAGGCCCCTGGGGCTGTGGAGAAGACCGTCTACCTTGTCGGCAGTCCCAAGAATTCACAGCGGTGCGGTCCTAGTCAAAAGGTATGTCTTGGCTGGCCTGTCTTACCATGAGGGCAAAACCATCATAGTTTTTTTTTTCTTCCCCTTTCTTTCTTTTCATTTTCCCCCTAACTTGTCTTTGTTTTTCTGGGTTTGGATCCCCTTATTAGTGTGGGAGTGGCTACTCGAGAGTCTTCCCCCAGCCCTCTGCTGTGTACAGGCATCCCCAGGTGGGTTTGGGCCTAGTGTGGGGACTGAAGGTTACTTGGACTCTGGGAAGGGCTCTTTGTGGAGAATGGGGAGCTTCTGGCTTCTGGCTCAACTAGAAGAGAAAATGGCTGGGGAAATGCTTGGCTAACCACCTCCCTTGGCTATACCTGCAGAGCAGCATTCAGGGAACTGATGCTGGAGTTGGCTGCTGTACTTGGGTGGAATGAGGAAGAGTGGCTATAGGCGAACTACATGTTCAGGCTGGTATTCCTTGCTCCAGTACCAGTTTAACAGCCAAGGTGATGTGTCCAAATTAAAGCATATCTCTTATTGGCACAATACTCAACTGAGCTGACCTGAAGATTCTAAACTCTTACTAAATGTGGTCAGGGTTTCTGGCCTCCATCAAGCCCGGGGCCAGAGACATGGACACAGCTGTTTGGCTTGGGTTGGGAGATCTGGAGGCCGCAGAGGCAACAGGCTGTTTTTAAGTATCTGGGAAGATCTGCTTTGACAATCTAGCCTTTGCAGATCCTCATGAATTAGACCTCTCATTAAAATAAGAAACCAACCAAATAAGAGCAAGAACCAAGCAAAGAAACCCACAAATGCTTCTCTGGTAGCCTCAGACAGAAAGGACCTCTACTTCTCTCCTGCTTCAGATGTCTAAGTGCTTGCCTGGGCATTTGTTCCCAGTCGTGAGAGAATGAAAATAACAACCTCACCCACTTTTTGAGATGTTCTGCCTAATTTGTATGTGTATGGGGCCTGTCTTTAGGGCATACACATAAACCTCCAACATTTAATATTTCTGCATGCTCACGTGTGTGAAAAAGCCAGTATAGTTGGTTCTCGTTGGCTTCTGCTAAGGGGATACAATCTGTTCTTGCTGCCATTCTCCACTTCTTTACTTCATCTGTTCTATTACTTTGACTCAGGTATCGGATTCATGGCATTATGACTTGCTCTCACTGATGAAATATGAGCTTCCATGTTAATAAAAACATGTCTGACCAATCTATACTACCATTTGAAATCTATGTAGTTTTTTGTAGTCTTGAAATTCTCAATGAGGCCTACTCTTGAACTTGAGAATAAATTTTAAGCCCATATAATTAAAACAAATTATGAAAACCTAACTAATTTCAGGGTCTAGCTTGGGGTTCTGAAGGGGCCCAAAACTGAAGAACTGTCTAAACGAGGCAGACTCCCACAGGAAGATTTATGTGAAGATGGCTAGTGCTTATTTATTTTATTTTTACTAGTATAGTTTGATCTTTCTTTCCTGTTGGGCTAGTAAATATCCTCATCTTACTCAGTTGGTATAGCCAATGGGAGCATAGTAATGTGTGTCTTAGCATCTCCTGAGCACCTTGTCTCACCTTGTTCAGTATCTTTCAACAGACTCAGAATTTATGTCCTTTAAAAAAAACAAACAAAAAAACTAGAAGGAACTTTAAAGATGATCCTGTTCAAACCTTTCACTTATCAGTTGAGAAAGATACACCCAAAGAGGTTAAATGAGTGAAATCTGAGAGAGGAGAACGAATATTGCTTTGGATACAAATGTCTTTAAGGAGAAAGAAGGAAACTGGGAGGAGGTTGGGAAGAGGAAGCTGACTATCCAGGTTTCCAAAGACTTTGCTGCTGGTCCATGTTGTGTCTTCATCCCCCTTTCTCTACGTAACAATGGCCAACATTTATATGCCCAAGTTGTTCTGAGTGCTTTCCCTGGAATAGTTCACTTAACCTTTGTCATTACTGCATTAGGTAGGTGTTTATATTATTCTCAGTTTATAGATGAGGAAACTGAGACTTGGTAATAAGGTTAGGAAATGTAGCTGAAGCCCCACACCTAATAAGGAGCCAGGTTTTAATTCCCAGCAATGTGAGTCCAGGACCTCCTGTAGGCTTTTTTTTTTTTTTTTGGCCATCGTTCTGCATTGCCCCTTGCTCTATGTCTAGATATAGAATATAGGAATATAATATAATGTGTAACATATATACATATAGAAATGTATATTTTTAAAATAATTTATAGTTTGGATATCAGTTTATTATAAAAAAGAGAAATGGAAATTATTTACATGATGAAAGTTTTCAGAACTTTAGTCGATGTCATTTTAACAGTGATTTGTTTCAGTCTGCATACTTTACAAGAATGTCACCTTCTCTAAATAAGAAGAAAAAATTCTTATCTAGAACTATTTTGGTGCTTCCATAATCTGGGAGAAGAACTTCATCTCCAGCTTTCATGCTAACTGGTTGAATCTCTCCACACTTTTCCTTTAGAGCCCTATCCAACAGCTACTACTGTTGCTTACTATACTCTTCCTTGAGATTTTTCTGGAAGTATAATGCCTCTTTTGGCTACTGTTGTGGCTTTCAACTAATACTTGGTCAAAGAAGAGAAGATATAAATGTACATCTCTTCCTTGTCTTTTCTCAGATCCAGTTGAAGAAAGGGGTGTTTACAATGAATATGGCTTTAAATGGTAACTATTAAAAGAAGAGTAAGCAATTAGATCTCCCAAAAGAGAATTCCAACTAAAATTCTGTACAGAATATTATAGAATGCTTGACTTCTAAACCATCATTTCTAAACATTCCCTCCTATTACCTCTTTGGAACAAATAGCTCTCCTTTTCTTGTGACCTCTGGAATTGTAAGAGCTATGTCAGCGGTCAACACATCTATCATTTTGTCGTTGCTTTTGTTAAATAAGTACCACTACTCAATATTTAATATAAAAGAAATTAGAGTCATCAAGATGAAAATGATTTGACTAGTTTCCTTTGTCCTCAGCTCAGTAAAGTACCCACCCAAAATGCTTCAGAAATGTCACCTAATTTTCTCATTCTCAGCCCAAAGTTAGGAGAATCAAAGATATAGAATCATCTAAATTTGTTGTAACATTCACCTTCCCTTGAGGGAACTGTTGATGAAAAGGTGATTATTTTTGTTGTCTATCTGATGTTTTTTCCTACGTAGAACAATCTAATCCTTTATTTCGGTTACTGAGACCATATAGAAATCAGACCCCCTAATTACTATAACACTGGAGTGAGAAATATGTATTTCATTTTTCAAAGGTGCTTTAAAGTCGGTAATGCAATTTGCTACTTGTATTTTAGAGAGAAGGATTTAATAAAAATATGATGCTCACATCAATAGTATCCCTTTAAGTTTCCCTGCTTATTTTGCATCTCTGTATGCACCTAATGGGCTGCAGCCTGATATTGCCTTTATATAGCACTTGAGGGAACACGAGATCATTACTCGGGGAGAGAACTAAAAGCTGTTTGGAGGTTCTTTCTTCATGGTGGAATAAAATTAATTAATATTATCCCAATATGCATCCTGTTACATCTGATGAATATGATCTTGAACTTGTACTTAAAGTTTGAGTAATTTTTGTGCTGGAGATTTTTTTTTAGCCTTTGGAAGTGAGGTTGCTTGTGTATTTTCTTGGTGAGGCATTTTTGATCTAGTGAGTAGGAACCTAGAATAGGAATGAAAAGTTCTGCGTTCTAGACTCAATCCCTGTGTGAGTTTGTTGCTGTGAATCTCTGCCTCATTTCACTATCCTTAGAATATGGACATTTCTTACCCTATCATACTATATAATTAACACTCTCTTGTGATGATTCTTAAAACAACCCCGTGAGGTAGGATAGATGTTATTTTTTCCCATTTTACTGATGAGAAAACTGTGAATGCTCAGGTTACATGACTGGTCTGAAGTTCCAGAGTCAGTAAGAAGTGTCTGGGTCTTCTAATACTCTTTCCTCAATCTGGACTGATTTCTCCATAGATCACATTTTGAAGGTTTTTTGATTAAAATCAGTAAGGGCTTTGGGAACTTTCATTCAAGACCTCATTGGATTGAGAGGAGAGGTATTTGATGTTGTTAAAACAAAACAAATCCAAGCCCAACCTATGATAGCATTAGAATCCTGCCGAGGAGTAGTAATTTCTAAGTCCTCATGAACTTTCCCAAAGAACTAGGGTTAGGCTTTCTAAATGGTCATTGTTTTAGTGGTGACATTGGGATGAACGTGAAGATGGAGATGGCAATGTGGCAGGGAGCGAATATTTATGGCTCTGTTTTGGTCACATGCCCAAGCGCTTCTAACACTGAAACATTGGATTATGAGATACTGTGTGCTTAATAGAAGTGATTTCTGACCATTTACTCAAAATAACAGTATAGGAAAAACTATTTTGCTTGATTGATTTGCATAATAGCTGAGAATGATTGAAGATCCCCGACAAAACTGAATTATTAGCTAAGAAGCATTGGCAAGTAGGATTTCAAAGTATCTCAGTACTGGCTCTCAACCAAAAACTAATTTTTAAATAATTTCAGACTTACAAAAACTTACACAAATAATACAAAGAATTCTGATAGACTCTTCACCTAGATTCTTCAAATAAACACAGGAAATCAACAATGATGCAACACTACAACCTATAGACTTTATTCAAAATTGCCAGCTATTTCATTTATGTCCTTTTTCTGGTCCAGGATCCAATCTAGGATCACCTTTTGTATTTAGTTGTCATGTCCTCTTAAAGCCTTTTAATCTGGAGTAGTTAGTTCCATAGTCTTTCTTTGTATAACCTTGATAACTTTTGAAGAGTACTGGCTAGTCATTTCATAGAATGTCCTTTGTTTGTGTGCATTTTTTGGTAAGAAATTTACAGAAATGATGTTGTATCATTCTCAATGCCTCATATCAGGGGGTACCTGATTGATTTATTTTATTACTGGCGACTCAGGTATTTGACTTTCAGCTTAGGTTCAGGCTAGTATGTTTATAGACCTTGGATGATAATACTTTAATTCATATATACCTTTGTTTATTTGGCAACTAGGGATTGGGTAACAGCATTAGTATGACTTGCAGCCCTGTGAAGGATAGGGTGAAATGAAACATGGGGCCAGTGGATTTATTTGCAATCTAGTTGGGAAGAGTAGGTATTCCCAAGTAGTTAATAACGTGTAAGAGTGTCATGTGATGTGATGTCTTTACGTGATTATTTTTGCTATAGATCACAGTAGTCAGGGAGATTTTCTCAGAGGAAGTTATCTAGATCAACAAAGAGTTCTAGACTGACTATTGCTATTTACTCCATAGGCAAGAATGTCTCTTGTCAGAGAGAATGGAGATAGAGCAAACAAAAGGCAAAGCTGGGAATCACAACCTGAATCCTGTAAAATGGCAAAAATTGCAATGTGAAAACATGCCTAAGTATTCTTCTGTAGCATTTTGTTCATGCTGCTAGTGTAGTGCTTATTAGAATGTATTATGATTATGGTTGTTTGTAGTCTTTCTCATTAAACAAATGGCACGTTCCTTGAGGGCAAAGATGAGGTCATTTATGTCTCTTGGACAATGCCCAACAACAATGTGCCCTAATAGTTTGTTGAAATTAACTGAGAAGTGAGAAATGTTTATGAGCTAATTAGTGGAAGGATTTAGTGTCTCATTCCATAGATAGTGGATGGTCAATAAATATTGTTGACAGAAAGGTTAGAGAAGTCATATCTGGACACCGCATCTTTTGGTCAAGTTAGAGAGGGTAGTTGAGATCCAGAAGGCAGTGAATGAAGTAAGTAGTGGTGAAGAGTGAATGGCAGAGAATGAAGATGTGAGGACGGGAGCAGGAGGAGAGTTGAAGATGTGCCTCCTGGAGGGATGCAACATCAGCCTTGAACGGGACCAAGAGCAGCAGACCAAGAACATGGCAGAACTTTTCCAGTGGCCTGCCATTGGCTCTGCCAGAGGAAATGAAAGAGAAAATGGATGTTAGGGAGGAGCACAAAGCTGAGAACCAACCAGCTGTTATCTGGGAGGCTTAAATGGGCAAGAGAAGAAGAGAGAGAGAGAGAGTGTGTGTGTGTGTGATGTGTGTTGGGACGTCAATGGTGGAAATTTAAGGAAATTGAAAGGGCATGGGGTATGGTTATTAGACAGGCTTATTAAAAAGCTGACAGGTGACATCTGACCAGAGGGATGAGAGGCACTGGGAGGGGGGCAGAAAGACTCCTGGCAGAGGGTATAGGTCTGCTTGGATGCCCAGCAAGCGAACACTCGGCAGGTGCTCCATGGAAGGCCTGGAGAAAGGCTGACTGGCTTTATCATGGGAATGAGGGGGTTGGAGGCAGGTAGAACAGTGAAGAGATGAACATGAAGGAAGAGGAGGGGAGTCTGGGAAGGGAGACCAAAAAAGCAGATCTGAGAGGTGAGACAGTAGAATGGGATGGGATGGAAGGCGAAGAAACATAAACAGGTGTGAGGGGAGGGCTTGGTGATGGGTGGAAACCAGGTCCTTCTTAGCCTCCCTGTAGACAGGCTCAGCTTTGGAAGTGCATCTAATTCAGTCCTGTACACCTGAGCAGGGACTAATAATGCCTTGGGTACTAGATACTAGTAGGAGAGAGAGTGGGTGGGGAGGGGAGTTTCAGCTTGGAAGAGGCTGAGCTGCTCATTTGATTTTGAACTTTGTTCTCTTATAGCTTGGCCATTTTCCAGTCGGGCCGCTCTTTCCTTTTCTTTCTCAGCTCTTGCCACTCAGCTCTGTGTGAGCTGGGTAACTGTTAGGGGCACCCATCTCTGCCTTCAGGAAATGCTTCTGGGGTGAAATGTGATAGCAGTTGGTTTTATTGCTTACTCCTTTGTGCCGACTTCTCCAGTCCAAAGACTAAAATAACTTAGCAGATTTTATTTCAGCTAGAAGCAAAATCCATGCCTGGTTGGTAGCCATCCAGACTTAAGGACCCACCTGATTTGAACTGCCACCGGGTTCTAGGGCTAACACTTGGAATTACTGGGCTTGTTGAGGACTGAAATGGGTCTCTTGGCTTGGTTCTCTCTCCAAGTAATTCCGACACTGCAGAATCGCTTGCGGCAGTGTTGGGAGTGATGATGTGTGCATGAAGCAGTGTCTTTTTGACCTCAGGCCAAATGGGGCATTGGTTGGGGTTTTCTGTGATTGCAACTAGTCCTATACCTTAGAACTGCTCATTTCCACTTAGGTGACAGGAAGACAGATTGCATCATAAAAGTCCTTCTTGGGTATTGTAATAGTGAAAAGATTCAGTTTGGTTTCCAAGTGTAGGAGAAAAAGAAAATTTTGCTAACATCCCGTTTTGCCTACTATGCCACCTAGGAATTAAAAATCCAGCTGTGTGCGCTGTTTCTTTGTCATTCAGTTGCCCAGGAGCAATTGACCTGCCCTTTTCCTAGCTGATTTCATGCTGCTGATGCTCAAGGCCCAGGCGACACTAGTTGCACATAGCCATAGGCTCATTAGCATGGCAGTTAGTTCATTGTTTTCTTTCTTTTGTTTTATTTTTAATTCATTTCATTTCCACCACCCCCTTAATTTAATCTTTTCTTTTTAGGTAGTTGTCCTGTGCTGTTGTTTTTTGTTTTATCTTTCGTTGCCTTTCCCTCTGCAGTCAATTCTATGACCTGGGGACTCCAGCATCCTTCAAGCAAGCCATTTCCGAAGAAGGTGAAAAGAAGCAATGATGACTTACACCTCCTCCTCCTTCTTCACCTCCTTCTCTTCCTCTTCCCTTGCCTGGCCCCTTCCTGCGCGTGTGTTTGTCAACACAGGAACCTGGATTGTGGGAATACCTCCAGCGCAACTCAGCTCAGCCCAGAGAAGTCTCGGGAATGGTTTAAGTTTGTGCAATAAGAAGATTTTTTTTAAAAAATTCTTCATTACATTTTCTTTAAACATGAGAAAGTACCCAGGTCAGACCGGAATTGCCTGGAATTGCTCTACAATAGAAATAACTGAAAACAAACTGATGGAAAAAAAAAGAGTTAACTATTTTATTTATTTCAATATTTAAAAGGAAAAAGTGCTGATATGGCACAGTATTTTTGTTTAAAGTACCTTCCACTTCAAAAGTTAAAAGCAATTTTGTGAAGACATGAAGTCAAGAGTACTTAATGTAAAATAAAGACTGCATATAACTCTAGAGAAAAATACCCCACATTTTAAATAAGAAAATAAAGATCACCTCTGCTCTCAGGCTTTTTAAAAAGCCATTCGTGTATGTGCGTTAGGTATTTTTATTTCTGCGAGTTGGATGTGGTAAGTGAGGAGTGATCAGTTTTTTTTTCCTTCTTCAAGTCTATTGAAAGTGTTCGTGATGTTCGATGATTGTGTTAAGATTTGACTGACATAAATTAGCCACAAAGGCTATCAGCAGTCTTTCCAAGCCCTCCACTCTCCCCCACCCCCCCAAAATACCTCTCTCCCCTCACCCAGGCAAGCCCTGTTTGTCTGAATGCCAGGCAGCCTGCCTCCTGGTTATCATGTCTGACAAGGCCTAGTTCTGAAAGGAATTCCATCTAGCGATTAAATATATCTCTGTGAGTTCAACAGATTAAAATACAGACAGCTTTGTTTAAAATAACAAAGTAAAGCAAGAGAGAAAAAAAAAAAGGCAACAAAAAGCTTCAGCTGAGATGATACTAATTTGGTCACCTAATAGCTTCTAGAGGAGACTTACAAAGGGAGCCTTCAGTGGAGCCGGCAGGGGCCTGAGATTTCTGGAGTGTCCCCAAGGGCAAGGAAAGCCAAATTGAATGATGGAAACTTCAAAGTTAGTTGCTGGTGGGGTAAAAGAGAAAGGCAAGTGTTCTGCCATGTCCTTTTATGGCCATGCTGGTAGAAGTGAATATTGTGGGCACAAGATGTAATTCAGCATTGTGTCTGCAGCCTAGTGAAGGAGCTGGGTTGACTGGCTTGGGCACTGGGTTTTACTCCAGGTCTTTAACACGTCCATGTGCTTGGGTTTCCTTTGCTTGTAAGCAGAGTCATATTCATAAATGTCCATTCTCGTGCCGGATATTCTCGTCAGCAAAACTTCTTTGAGTGGCAGTGTTGCTGAAATGGTTCTGAGCCTGAGAATCTCTCTTTTCCCTATAAAGGGGAGATTGATTGGACACCAACGTCCTGCCAGCCCTTTTAGGTCTCATCCAAGGCCAGTCCCTGGGGAGATCACTAAGAATATCTTTATATCATTTTGTAGCCCTTTACTGTGACATTTTCTGATAGAAAATGTCCCTTGTCAAAATGCTAATAGTTATAATAATAATTCGCTCTCCAACCAACTCCCACAAATTATAACGTGTAGAATTGTGATAAAGCTTTGCATAATGTAGGGTTTGTATCAAGTTTGTGTAAGTTTTTGTTAAATAAAAGTCTGTTTCCAGTGCTTCTATAGCATCTCTGTAAATTTTGCTTTACCAACCTCTGAGTTCAACTTGCATGTCGTCCTAGAGAAGGGACACCTGAAAGGGTTCTGCCCACTCGCTCGCCTGGGATTTGTCGAACTCTCGTGTTTTGTTTAGAAGCATGATCTAGAACAGTGGTTGGTGCTGGCTTGGCTGATAGGTGGTGGTATGGAAAATGAACAGTGCCCAGGGTTGGTGCCAGAATCCACTCTCTGAGTTCAGAGATGCTGTCACCTGCCCACCATCACCATGGCCATCATTATTACCCTCTCCATGGCCCAAACAGATGTATGTACAGACCTAATATACCTGTTCGATGTTGCTGACACACGCCAGTGCCAGGAGTGGTTTTACACAAAAATGCAAGGTTTGGTGTGTGCTTGGAAACTGCTGGAGGTTAACGTTTCCATTGCCTCAAAGATGCTCTTGCTGTCACCTCTTTAAGCAGCCAGTTGGTGCGACTGTCAGCCAGGCCCCTGTGGTAGGCTGTTGCCTGTGTGTAGAGGTGGGCATTCTTCTCTTATGGCTCCCCTACGTCAGATAAAACTAGACCAGCCTTTCAGGCAAGGTCTCGCCCTTAGGACATTGCCAGCCCATGCTGGGGCCAGGTGGAAAGGGAAAGTGTCCTTGTGATGCCGCTGCTGTTGTGCTCTGTCTTCTTTTGTGACATTCATTATGGACTTAGTAAGTTTCCCTAGAATTAAAAAAAAAAAAAAGACTTTTTTTTTCTTTAATATACCCTCGTTAGGCCTTTTTTTTTTAAATTGTGGTAAAATACACATTACATAAAATTTATCATTTTAACCATTTTTAAATGTACAGTTCCCTGGCATTAAGTGCATTTGCATTGGTGTGCAAACAGCCATCTCCAGAACTTTTTCATCCTCTCCAGTTTAAACTCTGTATCCAGTCCTCCAGAACCTTTGTCATTTCAATTTGTCTTTTACGTATTTTATGTCTTATATGCATCTTACTTCAGAAGACACCTGTAAAAGAGGCAGACCAAATTTTATGTAATGCCTACTCACTTGGTTCAGGGTGTTTTCTTGTTTTGTTTTGTTTGGTTGGGTTGGGGAGGAGGTTATTCTGAATAAGCAGTTTATTTTTCTTATTATTTATAAAGAAGTCTGTGAAGTTTTCCCCTAAAGGCCCAAATAGTAAATACAAAGGCTTCATAAGACAGACATCTGTTGCAACTGCTCATCTCTGGGGTTGTAGCATGGAAGTAGTCATAGACAGTATATAAATTAATGGGCATGCCTGCGTTCCAATAAAACTTTATTTACAAAATAGGCAGTTGGCCAGATTTGGCCCAGGGGTCATAATTTGCTAATTTCTGATTTAGTAATAAAGAGTATTATACTGTTAAATTGGGAGTAGTATTTAAGACATTTTTAAAGTCTCAGGACTAAGGGAAGAGAATTTCATTATCACCAGGCAAAGGGCTAGAGATGCATTTCATGATGAGTAATGTAAGTTGTATTGAAGCTTATATGCAAAAACATTTTGGAGCCAAAAAATTCCACCACAAAATTTTAGAAAGCTGTCTCTTTGATTTTCTAGTTTGGGTGCTGAGTCCAAACTACAATAGTACAATGCTTACCAAAAGGATCTATAAATAACCCAGCCAGTCTGTGTGCTAGCCATATGTAATAGTAACTCTGAGGACATGCTGACTAATACTGTTCATCTCCAGCAGCTTATGTATGAAATGAGGGCAACTTTAAAATAGTTGAGTTCATGCAAATGGATCCTATGGGCTAAGTGAACATAGACAATAGAATTTTATTAGTATGAAATAAATGATAAAGGACGTTTAGTGGAGCCCAACTAGGGAGGTATGGATTGTGGCAGTTAAAGAAATGTGCTCTTTCTGATGACTGCTGATTCTTCAATGGCTATGGTTCCCTGAAATTTTAATTATGGGGTGTTGATGATGTTGCTGAGATACATTTCTTCCTAAGAACTAGGATACTTGTGAGCATATTCAGAATCAGGATTTCCCCTAACTCCTTACCTCATATCACCAAAAAACCAATAAGAAATAATTTTCCTCCATGGATGGTGAAGAAGATTCCTAATACCAGACATACTACTGAATTGAAAACTTCTTACAAATTGGAAGGGTAGCCTATGAACTAGTCATGCTAGGTGGCAGCAGCCATGCCAAATTTATCAAAGATATCCTCTTTAGCCATTTCTAGACAATGCTCAATTGTTTGGAGAGGTTTAGTTACTTTTCAGATCTCAGGGTATCCTTTATTGCAAAGTTCATTGAGTTTCCTCTAAGTTTTCTTAAAAGAGGCAGGGGTTGGGATCAGGATATTAGTCTGCTCCATTTGCTCCAAGCACCTGAGATACCTAGCCAGATGTCAGTTTTTAGGCATAGACTAGAAGGAGAAAGGTCCTTCAGACCAAAATTTAGAAAATCCTGTTTTGCATTTTACATAAATCTGGTATGAGTAGCATAGTCCCTTGGCCACCTGACCTTTCTTTTGCACAAGAATAGAAAATACTTTGTTGAGAGGTGATAACAGTTGTCATCAATGGTTTAGCACTGACCTGACAGATAAAATGATGTTGACTGTGCTCTTAGTGACCACCTGGCAAGGCATAATCATAGCCGACATGGGTCTGGAAGTCCTAGTGGAACACTAGCTGAAGGAGTATTGTGTTACATACTTTTAAGTAAGCATGATATCAGGCTGTGTTGTATTGGGAATAATGTGCAAGTGCTGGGAAGTACTTCTTCACTCATATTTAATATTTGATATGACCGTGTTCGAATAGCTGAGAATTATTAACATGTTTAAAGGATGAACAGTAATCCCTTCAAGAAAAGGTTAAAGGATTTGGGGTGTTTAACTTAAAGAAGAGAATTAGAGGTCATTTAATAACCATCATTATTTGTATTATTGAGAAGAAGACACTGACCAGTTGCTTTTGGTCTCAAGGGGACAAGAGAAACACCTTTAGTCTTAGAACAAACTGAAAAACAGTTCTTCAGATACTGAGAATTTTTGGCTTGAGGCTGATATGGAACTCATTGATAGCCAAGCATTTCTCCTGTGTGGAGTTGGGGGTGTGGGCTAGATGACCTCTTAGAGTCCCATCTAGCCCTGCAGTACTTTGAATTGCAGCTGATATCCTGAGTTAGTGCCTAACTCAGTCACTACGGGGTTGATTGGGAGGCATTGGGGCAAATAGTCTCATGAATGCACGTTGTAATCATTAACTAAAACTACACTGTCTACTTGTACTTGTTCATAATGAAGCAATGTCCCAAGCCTGTGTGGGGACCTGCATTGTTTTGATAGTGTGAGACACCAGCTTTTGGAAAGTGAAAGCAGTGGCAAGAGACATTTTCCTTAAGAGACACCAAATTGTGTGTGTGTGTGTGTGTGTGTGTGAGAGAGAGAGAGAGAGAGAGAGAGAGAGAGAGAGAGAGAGAGAGAGAGAGAAAGGGATTTGGCAAAAATTCTGATTGGGAAAAGCAGTGAACAGGATTCCGTCTAAATAACTTAGAAAAGAATTCTGATAGAATAATTCTGCTCTGTGTTTGATATAAAGAAGTAGCAAGGATTGTACTATATTTAGTGCGTGAAGTCAACTTTCTGTGTACCAGAAATATAGAGGTTGAGACTGAAGATAACTTGTGTAAGAAGGGGTGGAGGCATGTGATGAATTGCTAGCATGGACACTTACGCTAAAACTTCTACTTGGCTGAGCTGTGGGTTCAGAGAGACTGGCAGTTTATAATTTAGAAAACTTCTTTAGTTAAAATAGATTTTTTTTTTTTTTTTTGCTGTAGACATTAACCTTTCGTCCGTAATTGAAAAATAGATCCATACATTTTGATCACATACTGTTACTTCGTATAATGACCTTCTGATTATTAGTTTGCTTTATGCTACTGAGCAATTAATCAAAAATTCATTGACTGTCTTCTATGTTGTAATACTGTGCTAGGTTTTACAGGACATAAAAGAGAAGCAAAGGAGAATTGAAACAACTTCTGGGCATACTTTCTATGGACTGTTCACCAACAGATTTCTTATACATGCTAGCTTATTAAAGCTAAAGATCGGCCCTTTCAGGTTAAGATTATTCCTGTTTCACAGAAATGGAAATTGAGGCTCAGGGAGAATGAGTTGACAAAGCTAATAGTGGTAGCTGTTAGAGTCTGATTTTTTCCCAAGAGGTGTTCTAGTTCTAAACTCTACTACATGAAACATCTTTTTGTTGTTGTTGTTCTTGAGGGGGAGAGACAGGTGGTTAGCATATTATTCAAGACAAGATCATTTATAATTAAATGCTAAGTTGGTGTAAAACGTGAGTGCCAGAGCACTCAGCAAGGGGAGCTACTGTGCAGGTGAGGAAGTTGTCAGGGAAAGTTCAGTAGAATTGGGTGGGCAAAGAGAAGGCAGACCACTGAAGGCAGCAATGGGAAATTCCTGTACAAAAACTCAGAGGCAGATCTGGAGCTAGAGCAGAGATGAGGCTGAATGGATGTGGGGGTTAAGTCATGGGGATCCTGGGCTGTGGGGAGAAGTCATAGAAATGTAAATAGCACCCACATTGTGGGGCCTGATCCACAACAAAGGAAACAGGAAAGGCAAGAAGTCTGGGCATCATGAGCTCTTCAGCAGGACAAAGGTGATATTTATGCGAGGACAGCTGATTTCTAGGCATGTCAAGAAATTTGGGTTCAGATACTTTTCCCCCACCAGGCCACCTCTGACCCTGTGGTGGTCATCATGCTTGGTATCAGCTGTTTATCTTGCATAGTGTCAAACCTGGCGGTGAATGATGCCTTGGGCATTTTCCATCAAGCGTTATTTTGAAACCAGAAAACGACTATTATACTACCTACTGGTTTGCATTTGGGGAGGAGAGGAGAATATCCTGAAAGGTGAGTTGGCCCCAGAGAGCTTTGTACCTGAGAGGCCAGTTGAAATTTGGGATCGAAATTCATGATTGTCCTCTCAGCTTAGTTGGACAAAGGGCTTATTTGAAAAAGTACCTTTTAGACTGAAATGTCACTGAATATGGTTGAGGAAAAGCGAGGAAGCTAGGCTCAGATTCTGGCCATTGGCCATGGGTGCAGAAACTCTTTCTGGTACAATTGGATACACTCAGCTGACTTACACTTTGGTGGGTTCAAGTAGTCCTGAGATGGCACACTCCATCCAAGTCTTCACCTGCATCTCTGTCTCCGATGCTCATCTCTTCCCACTCCATCTTGTCGATGGGCTCCTCACTGGCCCCTAAGGCTGGAAGAGTTGTAGCCATGTATGTGGCATATGGACTGTGAGTCCAGAGATTATGGGCCATCTTTTCCATGATGGCCAAGAACTGTTGATGCTCCCTGATGTGCTAAATAATAGCCCCCGCACTCTCAAGGTAATCTTCCTAGTTGCCTTGGTAGGCTACTGTCCCACTTAGCAGATGAGTAGGCCATCACTCAGGATGGTTAAGTGACTTGGCCAAAGCTACACAGAAGGGGTAGGGCCCAGACTAGACTCCAGATCTAGTTAGTATATACGTTAGTATATTTGCCAGTGTTTGCTATTTACCTATAATGTTCAATGACAATTGTCTTGGATCAGGCATGGCTAAAAGTGGCAGAGCCCTGGACTCAAAAGGTTATCTGACAGCATAGAATTGAAACACAATAGAAATAATACCCACCTTCCCTCTGAGAAAAGGAACAACAATTGGAAGCCAGCCTCTGGATCCATCCCTCTTCCTCCCCACCCTCCAACATTTATGTAGCAGCTGGGACTCATACAGCACTGTCTCACCAAACGCTGTCAAAATCCTTTTCCTTCATCTGCCTTTACACTGTAGCGCTGACATAGATCTGGTCGGCCAGTGTTCCAGGCCTGAGTGTTAACTCTGCTTTCAGTGCAATGTCCTGTGACTGTTTGATGCATCCACCTGTATCACCTACAAACTGGCTTAAAATTTTACTGCATGCCCCACAGAAGACACCCCAGGCCTTCCTCCAGTGGTGCATTAGGTCTATCACAGGTAGGCCTCCAGCTGGTATTGCCTTGTAGAGGCAGAGAAGAAGTCTCTGCCTGGTGATTGGTGCTGAGAGTAAGATCTGAGACAGCAACTTGCCCTCTCTGCTCCCTCTCCATTAATTTCAGGAAACTCGCAGTGCTAATCACACCTCACTTCTGTTACCTGAAAAGAGAAATACTTGCCTGAAACCAGGCAAATGCACATATCTATTTGACTTCAAAGACTAGTGCTCTTTTCTTTTTAACCATTTTGTCCAAGAGGGGGATCTTCCCCCTCCTCCCTTGAACCAGGGGCTCTGTCTCGGCTTCTCCAATCTCCTCCAGGAAACTTACTTTTCCTATAGTAACAAGTTCTGCTGGCTCCTGGGAGAACCCATTGGTTGGTTGGAACTGTGAGTTCAGCCAGTGTGTTAATGAATCCGGGTTTCCCAGCAAGGACAAACTGGGCAGTTAGAAAGAGCCAGCTGCCCTAGCCAGCCTCTCCTGTGCCAGGCAGCTCTGCAGGACCATTTTAGGTGGCTGTGAGCCTGTCAGGAGCAGGCAGTGCTTCTGCTCACTCCTGGGCTGGGAACTTTTCCTTTCCTGGGTCTTCTTTGCCTCTCATTATCTCGCAAGTATCATTTGGTTGACATGCTTCAAAAGAAATTCAGTCTCCATCTCTGTAAATACTGATGAATCCAACTTGGTATTAGAAGATCTTGAAAGTTCCAGGGTGCCATTTTGGTGAGAATGTAATTTTTTTTAATGACTTTTTCCATCACCCCGTCTTCCTGTCTTATCCTCTTTGTCCAAACAGGGAAATGCTTCTTAGAGAGATGCCCTTGAGAGCTGTCCGTTCTTGAAACTCTTCCCCCGCCAGGAGGCTGTGGGAAAGAGAGCTGGGTGCAGGGTAGACAGTACCCAGGAATGTTTTGGCCACAGGGTTTTGATGTGCATTCATCCAGCATACAGGCTCAGGGAGGAGTCAGATGGTGAGGCCCCAAAGGCTCTTTTTTGCTTTGGTATCTGAACAGGAGAAGGGGCAGTCCCAGAGCAGGATGCCACGGTTCCAGACCACCTGAGTCACACACCCAGGGGGCAGTCCACGCTGCGGAAAGGCTAAAGAGACCTGGGTCAGAGTCCCAGGCCTGTTGCCACCTTGCCCAGTGACCCTGGACAAGTCACCCTATCTTTGGGGGCATCAGTTTCCCCCTGTGTTTAAAGAAGGGATTGGACCAGGTTGGTCCTAGGTTCATTCTAGTGCTGACAGATGTGCTGAATGGATCAAGTAAGCAATCGTGAGGATGCGATCTGGCCAAGAAACTGATTTGCATTCTAATTGCAGCCTTTTGGAAATTAAGTTTATAAGCCACTGGGGTCGCATCAGTGGTGGCACCATTGCAGGGATCTGCAGAAGGAAGATGGCAGTTTAAATCCCCCCTCCCAACCGGCACGACCACTAAGCATGTCTTGAAGGTAGATACTTCCTCTGTTCTTTCTCCACCCACCTATGACTCAGGACTCCTCACTTCATCCACCTCTTCTCCAGATTGAAGAGGCAGATGGAAGACCAGCTGGGTTAGGGTTGGACTGGGCATTTTCTGTATGAGACGCAGGCACCTGTGGGGTACACCCTTGTGGTGAATCATTGGTGTCCCCCAGCTCTGGCCTTCCAGAGGGCAGGCCCCATTTTCTCACAGACTGGGCCTTTTTCAGATGAAGCTGCGTTGGTTCTGGGCGTCGACCTGTCCTAGGCTTCTGGTTGCAGAGAAGAGTCCTCAGGGCTGATTTTGTGGTGGAGGAAACAGAGACAGATCTCAGAGCTCTCTGGGGGCTGTGCTGGCCCGAGGCTCTGGACTCCAAGTTGTGTGCTCTCTTCCTCACCAGGCCTCCTTATCCAACTACCCACTTAATGCAGGTTCTGTCTCCTGCTTTGGTTTCAGGGAGCTACTGAACTGCTTTGCCTTTTTAACCCTTCCACTTCCTCACCTTTAACTCTGCGAGGGTGGGGTTTGGAGGTGGCCTTAACCTAGTTTTGCCCTGGGATAATTTGGGGAGTGCCTTTAATCTAGGATCCTAGATTAGCTTCTAGGGCTTCCAGGACAGTTTCCTCAAGTCCTCCCGCCACCCTGCTAAGTTTTCAAGGGCAGCCTGGAGTGTGGACAGGGGACAGTGGGTCATGAAGAGGAAGGCAGGACCTCAGCACAGGTGGGCAGCCCGCTGACCTTCTGCATGATCAGAAGGCCCAGTGCTCTCCGGCAGGCTGCTCATCAGCCCCTCGGCCTGTGTGTCAGGAGAAGGGCCTTTTCCACTGCCTGTTTCCTGTGGCCAAGTGGTATGGTGGTTACCCACATGGATGTTAGGATAAGATGTAGGTTTACATCCTGCCTCTGCCATCCCATTGCTAGGTTGTCTTAAGCAAGTTTCTTCACTGCGCTGAATTAAATGGAGACAGTGACACCCAAGTCATAGATTATTTTAAGAATCAAATGAGGAACTATGTTCAAAGTGCCTAGCACCCTGGACTCACCTTAATAAGTTGTAGCTATTAGTAATAATAATACTAATACCCTTCTAAAGAAGACTCAGAGAATTGAGTTTCTGCATCTTTTTAAGAATTTGTTGTGTCTTTTGAATAAGCAAGGACCAAAATCTTTTCCCTGAGTACTTATATCATTCTCTTACCCATTCCTTCTAGTTTCCTTCTTTGTCTTCCTTCTTTCTTTGTCTCCCTTCTTCCTCCCTCAGAGCTTTCCCCAGATTTGCTAATTCCTCTTCTCACTTTATCTCTCCTCTCTGTTCTCACGATCCGTTGGCCACTGATGATCTCTTTTCTTTACTTATTCATGATCCAAGGTGCATCCTGGCAGTTCTAAAAGCTGATGCCATCCAGTTACTTTTCTCCTTGCTGTGAATCCTACCTCCCCCTCCATGAAGATACTACAGCTCCCCAACCAAAGGCTCCCCTCCTGACTGCAGGGTCCCCACCACCCCCTTGAGATGGGAATGTCACTATCTTGAATCTTTCTTACTTTCTGTTCTTTGGGTTCCCAACCATTATGACAAGTGGATTTGTGAGTCTGGAACTCAGCGGAGAGGTCTGTGTTGGAGAGATCAACTTGGGAGTTAAAAATGTGTAAATGATATTTAGGGGAAATGATTCTTACTAAATAAAAAGAGGAATCTGGAGTAAGAGAGAGGAGGAAGGTCCATCAAAGGAGACTGAGAAGGGTCAGCCAGGGAGGAGGCAGGAGGACAGATGAATGTAGGGAGGAGAGAGTGTATGGAAAAGGAGAGTAGAAAGCACTGGCTCATTCAAGGAGTTGTGCTAAAAAAGATGAGCAGGAATTGGGCCCTCGATGGAGGGGGATGCACAGTCAGGAAGGGTCTTTTTGAAAGACAGAAACTCTTATAGCATATTTATATGCTGGCAGAATGGTCATTGAGAGCACGGGTTGGAGGTATTGATGATGCAAGAGGTAATAATAGTAGAAACAAAATTCTCAGAGAGGTGTGAGAGGTTGGGATGCAGGCATAGGTGAGAGATTGGCTTTGGGTAGGAGCTGAGAGAGTTTATCCCTGGTAATAGGAGGGAGACAAGTGTAGAGACACAGGAGCAGAGAGATAGGTAAATACATGTGGTGGAAATTTTATTCCGATTATATAGGGAGAGTATGAGGAAGGAATGTGAGGTGTAAGAGATTTGAGAGGATGGAGAGAGGTGGGAGAATGATTTCACTGGGGAAATATGGGAGCACTACCAAGATTTGTGGTCATGGTTTAAATGGAGACTGGTCAGCACAGTGGTATGTTTTTCTCTGCTTTACAGGCACAGAGTTGGAGGGTTGTGCTTAACTGGTGTTGGGGTAAGTAGGAAAGAGGGAGTGAGGGGAGGCAGACATGTGCAAGAATGTGATTTTAGGGAAGGATATAGAGTCTGTGGATGTGAGTGCACGAGAGGCAGTGACAGAGAGGGTGGTACGTGATGACAAGTGGTGGGGTTGGTGTTGCTGGAGCTTCCAATGTGATTAAAGAATTGGTGGTATCCTTAATAAGTTAAGAACAAGCTGGCTATTGCTAGCTGTCCCCTTTTGATTTTGGCTCAGATATATACCTCTTAAAATAGTTGAATAGATACTAAAATAGAAAATGGTAAAAAGCAATGCTTGTTCTGGAACACTTTAATTCATTTGTCATTTAATGAGTGCAACTTAATCAGGTTGCAAAGGTATTCAATGATTCATGATGACACAATCAGAAGCAATGTCTTAAATCTTTTCTACTTCCATTGGCCAGTTCCACAAACACTAGGATGGGCATTTGAGTATGTTCTTATTGATACGAAGGAAATAGTCTATGAGTTAGTTGTCTAAAGGGCCTTATCCTGGGGAGAGAGTATATGTTGCCTGTCTCAAGCTGCTGAAAGGAAGCAAAGGCCTCCTGTTTATGCAGAAGATCCACAGGTCTCTGGCAAATAGAACTGCTATCGGGAAGACAGCATTTGTCTGGACACTGGCCAGTATGAATTGATGTCCTCTGCATCCAACAATCACAGGACTGTCTAAAACACTTAAGAGTATGTTGACAATAGGCTATGAGGTTAAGAGAAATACAGAATTTCTGGGAATGAGAATAGAGATTTGTTTCTTGGTGCCAAACAAAGCAGAAGAGTGGTAAAAATCTTGCCTTTTTTTTTTTTTAAAGTGTTTTCCTGTTCAACAAAACGGTAGCACATACCCTATTGTTGTTGATTCTCACAATAAAAGGATGTGGTGGGTAGGAAAGGTTTTGGAGCCCTCATCTGACCAAGACAGACTCAGGGTCAGAGTGGCTGGTGGGCTGCCTGAGGTCCCACATGCAGGAGCCTCGAGGAGAGTCTGAGAGCCAGAGAGTCACCAAGTGGGGCCCAAAGACCCTTGCATTGGGGTCACCTCAAGACACGAGCTAAATGGGCAGTCTCCCACCTACTTTAGGCCTGGGGATCTGCAAGTTTTAATCATTCCTCCTGGGGATTCTTATATGCTCAAGTTTGGCAGCTACCGAGTCACCAGAATAGTGCTTCTGTGGCCTGGGAAAATAAGAAGACCAGAGACTGATAATTTTTAAGGTCCTGTTCTCCAAAGGAAAAGGAAAAATTTCCTCTTGAGTCAAGGAGAGTGAAAGATATGGATGCTGGGATGTGTGTTGAAGGAAGAAGAGCAGAAAAGGTCTTCATGGGGATTGAGAGGCTGAGTCGAGTGGGCATCGGTGGGTAAAAACCTGAACAGGGGAACCTGATTTAGATCAGCCCATGTGGGGCCTTGACCTCAGAGCAACTTCAGACTTGCCGTACTGGTTCCAGCCATGAAGCTCTGCCCCTGACAGTGGCCCCAAGGGGCTTCTGAGGGCTGGTCGTCCCAAATGTCATTCTTAAAGAAGGTACCCTGTGGATGCCAAGAGCATGCACTGGGAGGGGAATCAAGCAGTTTCCCCAGCCTCTCAGCATTTTGGTTACCTTTCCTACTCTGGAGAGTAGGAAAGGCTTCCCAGAAGTAGGGCCATTTGGGCTGGCCTTGAAGGATGAATAGAAGTTCAAGAGCAGGCAAAGGGCAGAAGTGGTATTTCATTGATTCTTTTATTCATATGTGAATTGATGGATTCACTCATTTGATGAGAGCTGTTAGGTGGAGAGGTCAGATTACAGAGAATGAAGACTGAATAGGTATCCCAGAAAGGAAGGGAGTGAAATTAGGGCAGTGCACTTCAAAATTCTTTATGCATGTGAGTCACCTGGGGGATTTTGTAAAAATGCAGATTCAGGTTCCAGAGGTCTGGGGTAGGTGTTTCTAACAAGCTTTCAGGTGCTGCTCATGCTGCTAGTCCATGGACCACACTTTGTGTAGCCAGAATGTAGACAACCTCCTTGACAGGTTTGACTGTGAATGGGAGTTGAGAGGTAGGACAGAGAGATCATTTGTGTGCAGAAGTATGAAGTGTAAAAAGAACGGTTGTTTTTGTGGGGTGGGCAGGCGGAGAAGGAACATGGCAAGTACTTTTCTGTGTGACTGTTGCGTAGGGAGAAGTGGTGATTGGATCAATGGCTGTGAAAGACGAATCTGCAAAGGGCAGTTATGACCAGACAGTAAAGAGGCTTGTGATGCTAAGGAGCTTACTTCCTGCTGAGGGCAATGAGAGAAATGGGAATTACTTAAGAAGGAATAAGTTGATACCTCATAAGGGATGAAGTAGGGAAAATGTCAACCACTGTTAGTCAAACCACAAAACAAGGCCACCGTTGGATTTGTGACCCTAGTTATTTTGATAAGGTTAAGGAAAACATGAGTTAAATATGTATTTGATTGTTGACCTGCTTGAGGTTTGAATCCTTAATTCTCACGTGAGGCTAAGCTTCCAGGTCAGAGGTAACCCCTAGGTTTCTTCTCATAGGCAAACTCAGAATGGTAAAGGCTGCCTGAGTCCTATGTTAAGAAGAACTGTAAGGTCTCAGCAATAAGGACTGGAAGAGAATGTTGACTTGATTACTGATGTCTGCTGTAAGTATGGGTTGGAAGAGTGGCATACGTTTAGCTATCCCTGAAGGAAGGTCAGTGTTCTGGTGATAGATTCCTAATGCTCTCACACCTATTCCTCAGGTACCTTCATTTCCCTGGTTACGGAATGGAGTTGATCACTTATCCTGAAGGCCTTTGTGAATCTTCAGACAGTCGTGAGGCTGTTGTCTACATTTACAAAGTACCAGGAAAGGCTCTCCTTCTGCATTACTTTAATATCGATGAGTGTTTTTGTACTGAATAGACTACATGTCTTAGGGCATCATTTCTATTAAATCTGAAGACAAATGCTGGTAACTGGAAATAGCCATTGATTTGCTTTCTCCTGTAGTATCTCAACTCCCTAATTTATCTAGAGGAAAAAAATAAAGCCCATGTACAATCAACTCCTCTAGCTTTCTAAATAAACAGTGAGATCAATTCTCATTCATGAATTTGTTGCATAAATATTTGTTTGATCATACGGAAAAATCAGATTAATCTTAGATGAGAGTTTGGCTGGTGGAAAATGATCTATCAGTTGCACTGAGTGGCCAAAGATGCAAGATGAGTCCAGAGCTGGTGGTGGACCTGGGTTAATACAGACCAGATGGCTCTGGCTTTTGACATCTCCCACGGAGCCCAAGGATACTTCTCTTTTAAGCAGTGTTGGTTCAGCGTGATATTTGTTTCCATCTTGTCAAGGGTGGTGAAGGACATCAGGGACCTCATGGCTCAAGAAACCTGAGCGAGAGGCTTCAGGGGAAGCTGGCTGTTACCATGACCATCCTCATTTTCCATTCTCCTGCCATCATAATTTAGAAAGTGAATTAGTGACTTGGAAGAATTGGGGAATAAAAAGAGAAAAGGATCGAAATGAGTGGTGAAACTTTTGGAGGCTTTAGGGTGGGGTTAGGGTTGTAGTTATCTTGACAATGGTACAGTATGATGATGGCAAAAATTGCAAAAATGGGGGCCCTTTCTGTCTACTCTTTTGTTCCTTTCCTAAGTAAGGTGAGTAAGGAACATTCCTGTCCTTTCTTGACTGACAATTTAATGGAGGTGTCTGGGGCTGCTGTGGAATTGGCTTTGGATGCCAAAAGTCTTTTTGTGTTCCTTTCAGAGGTTCCACAAGTAGAGCAGGTGTTGGGCACTTCCTTCGAGCTAGCCCTAGGGAGGACCAGGGCAACCAGCTCCATGTGGAAGTAACCAGCCCAGCAAGACTGTGTGGGACAGTGAGGTGGGGAGAGGGGAATGACACCCCTTCACTTCAGCCTCTGGCAGAGAAGCTGTGGCCAGTGAGGTCAGGGGACCTCTGCTGAGATTCTTGGGAGTTGAAACCCAATAATGCCACCATTGTCTGTGGATCTTCTTCTGGCAGCTTCCAGGGCCCCTTTGTGTGAGCCAGACTGATTCACTCCTGGGTGATTTTTCCCCAGGGTTTTCTAGGATTAGTCACTGCCAGATGGTGAGGACTTGATGCCCTGCCTGCCTCCCATGAGCAAGCCCAGCTTCCTGAGAGACTTTGCTAGATGCATGGAGAGACCTTAAGGGACAGGCAGCTAGTCCACCTTTGTGTGGTACAAGTTGAGGAAACCGAGGCCCAAAGAATCCAGTGACCTGTATTACTGTGCCTTAGCCCACTTGTGAATAAAAGGGGAAAATGTTATATCTAATAGCTTAAAGTTAGGCCGAAATGAAGTTGGGCCTTTGGGCTGACCATCGTGGGACATGATGTGAGATACAATCGGGTGGAGTAAAGAGTCCACAGCACTAGAGTGTGAAGGCCTGGGTTCGAGCCCTGGCTCACTGCTTGCTGACCGTCTGAGCCATTCTGAGCCTATTTCCTCACCGATAAATCAGGGGTGTTTATATCTGTCCTGCCTACTTCACAGGATTGTTGTGGGGAATCAAATGAAACCAGTGAGTATAAAGGTACTTGCTTAAGAATGTTGAGTAATTATCATTAAGATATCTCAGCACTGCTTTCTTTAGGCCAAAATACTGACTGTGGGTTGTTGCTCTGCTCATATCAGTTTGTTGAACTTCCAGGAAGTCCCTGACTTTCTACTATGGAGGACTTGTTCTCAGGGACCCAAAAGGAAATCTCGTTGGAGGTGGGGGACAGGCTCAGGAAGGTGGAAGGAGGGTGGAGCAGGGTGAGCGTGAGGCGGGGGAACAGGAGGCAGGACCAGAAGCCATAGGTGGCAGCTTTTTCAGTGGGGAGGGTCCCCTCTGGCCCACATTGTGCAAACAGGTTGGGCCCAGGAAGCTGTGTGTGCACTCTTGTGAGGTTTCACATCTATTCACTTCTATTTTTAGTCATCCCCTCACTGTTGCTTAAATTATCTTAGCTTCTACTATGAGCTCCTTTAAAGAAGATTCATTTAAAAGAAAAATAACAGCCCTCTCTGGAGGAGAGGAAATGAGATAAACTCCCAAGCCCCACTTCCACCCTTCATTGTTTATCCCAGTGCTGAGACTCAGCCTAAGCAGGAGTCCTGTAAAATGTTGGGTTTTTCTAGAGCCTTCCCTCCAGACCTCACACTGTTCCTCCTTTGCCACTGTATTAGTTATCTATTGCTGTGTAACAAATTATCCCCAAATCCATCAGCTTAGAACAACACACATTATTATTTCATAGTATCTGAGGATCAGGAATCTGGGAATGGCTTAGCTGGTAGTTTTGACACATCTCCTCTCATGAGGTGATAGCTGAGATGTTGGATGGGGCTGCAGTTATCTCAAGGCGTGACTGGGGCAGAAGGAGTTGCTTCCAAGCTTACTTGCATGCTGTTGAGAGGCCTCAGTTCCTCTTGGGCTGTTGAATTGAGGGCTTTAGTTCTTTGAAGCCATTGGCCAGAGGCCACTCGCAGATTCTTGCCATATGGACCTTTCCATATAACAGATCACAACACAGCAGCTGGTTTCCTCCATAGTAAGTGAAGAGAGAGAGAGAGAGAGAGAGAGAGAGAGAGAGAGAGAGAGAGAGAGAAGAGAGCAATCAAAATGGACACCTTAGTGCCTTTTCATAACTTAGTCTCCAATGTTGCAAATCCCCACTCCTCTTAACTGTATTTGTTATGTCATTAAGTCTTGCCCATAATCAAGGGTTGGGGAATAGCCTCCATCTCTTGAAGAGAGGTGAATTAAAGAATTTGTGGACATTTAAAAAAAGTGACACAGCTGCTAACATTGCTGCCTGGTGATCATTTCCATCCTCCCCTCACATTCAGTCTAACTCGCAATGTTGCTCTTCTGCCTGTGGAACCAATTTCCCTACTGGATGTGGGGATTTCCTGGAGAATATGCTGGACTATTGACCAGACTGGAGCTATGAGAGAAACCTCCACCAGAACCTGCCCCAGCCTTGCAAGCAGGGCTCCAGCACCTAGGGCTGAAGAGCTTCAATCCAAGGTCAGAAGGAAAGGCCTGGCTTTCAGAGACTTGATGCGTCTCCTGGGGCAAGCATGGAAACTGATGCTTGCAGGGCTGCTTTGGCATGGAACCTTCACCAGAACATGACCCCTGCTATCAGTGAGTGGACTCAGATCAAGGCAGTATTCCTAAAGCTATTTTAATTGGCACTTCCAAGCTTGAGTATGATGGAAAAGCCTGTGGAAGGAGAAGCAGGTTGTGAGATAATCTTGAGTTCCTCCCTCTACAATGCTGAAACCATCCTATCCAGAGAGGCATGAGGTCCTACTCCTGCAGACCACTTAATCCTGTTCTAATCACCAATGACTTGCTCAGGGTAATACGTTCTCTTCAGTTCTTATATTACTTCACCTCCCACTTGATGGTGGTAGCCATCCCTTTTCCTTGGATGCCGTGAGGGACTATCTCCAGGTTCTCCTCCTTTTGTGGCCATATTGTCTCTGTCTGTCTTATTAACTTCTCTTTTCAATGCCCTTTAATGCCTTCATTTCCAGTAGTTACCTTTTTCCCTCCTTCCAATGATGACCTTTTTATTTTTCACTCTGTTGTTTCTCCTCGAGTGTCTCACTAAGTTCCAGGGCTTTATCTACCGTTCATACCTGATGATTTCTAAGTCTTTTATTATCTCCAGCCTGGTCCTCTCTTCTGAATATAGACCCATATTTTCTCATTGGCTCCTGGACATCTCTACTGGATGTCTCGTCGGCACAACAAATGCAGTGTGCCAAAATTGAATCTAATATTACTCTTTTTGCAAGCCTACCATCTCCATCTCAGCTAACAGTGCTGCCATCTACTGTGCGGCCTAACCTTGGAATCTCAGTGTCATTTTTTGACTCCTCGCTTTTGCTCACATCCATGTTCAGGCAGCACGATGTCCTGTTGACCAATTCTACCTCCCAGATATTTCCTACATTTATCCCCACTGTTACTGGGCTGATTCTGGAAAAGTACCCTCACTGAAACATAAGCTCCACAATAAAAATTCATTGAATAAATGGGTATTGTAACTGGTCATCCTGCCTTAGCCATCTCCACTACATATACCCTATCCCCTACCATCAGTCATCTTTCTAAAACATGGGTACAAGGAAATCAGGTCCTTGGTTGAAAAACTCTGAGGATTCCTCACTGCTTACAGAGTCAAATTCAGATCTTTATGTTTGCATAAGTGGCCCTTCACAATCTTTCTCCTTACCTTTATAGCATCATCTTTTGCTACTTCCCTTTCCCCTTGCTCTCCTTGAGCTACTCTGCTTTGCCTGAATGGATCATATACCTTAAATTTCCTGCAATTTCCTCTGCATGTACTTCTTTTTCCTCTTTTTTCACTTAGAAAACTCCTATTCATCCTTCAAGGTCCAGCTCAACTGCTACCTCTTCTCAGTAGCTTTCCCCAAGCTCTGCACTATTTATTCCTTCTCCATCCATAAGTACTTTATTCATTCTCCTATTATAGCACTAATTACATTGTCTTATAGTCACTTAAAAAAATATAACCTATAATAGTTATCTCTTTCTGCATAACAAATGACTCCAGAATGTAACAGTTTAAAACAATAAACATTTATTATCTCATAGCTTCTGTGGGTCAGGATGTATGGTTTAGGCATGATTTAGCTGAGTACCTCTGGATCAAGGTCTCTCATAAAGTTGTAGTTAAGTTGTTATCCAAGGCTGTGGTCTCATCTGAAGGCTCGACTGGGAGAGGATCCAATTTCAATCTCATTCACATGGTTTTTGGCAGGATTAATTCCCAAATTGTTGGACTGAGGCCTCCCTTTATTTGTTGCCATATGGACTTCACCATAAAGAATCTCTTAATACAACAGCTGACTTCCCTTAGAGCAAGTGAACAAGAAAGCATAATAGTGCTGAAGATGAAAGCCAGTCTTTCATAACATCCCATCACTTCCTCATATTATTCTTGTGAGAGGTGAGTCAGTAAGTCTGGCCTATGCTCAAGGGTAGAGAATTACACAAGCTTATGAATAGCAGCCGAGGGGGATCATTGGTGGCCATCTCAGAGGCTTGCCTATTGTACCTCCTAAACTTGAGTTCCTCAGGGCAGGACCCATGTCTCATTTATCTTTGAAACCTCAGCACCTAGTCTAGTTCCTGGCAGTTAGTAGGTGCTCGGTGAATTTAACAGAATTGTTTTTCTATAAAAACCTGATCGCAAGTAAATTGCAAAGTCAGAAGAACACTCAAAATTAGACTAAAATACACTTTAAAAAATAAAATGTAAAACCAAGTATTTAAATATTATGGACACCCTGCTAGTCCTTTACTTCTAGGCATTTCTGTGATTGCTTCCCATTCTCACAAAGAAAAAGGACAGAAAAGCAAGAAAATGTTTTGTTTCTTGTGACTTGGTACAACTCTGAAATATTTTCAAATGGAAAAAAAATGGGAATACCATCTCAAAGGTCCTCAGACAACTCAATAACTTAGACTACCCATGAATCCATCTCCCTGCATGGAAGATCAGCAGTTGTAGGATCCTAGGCCATCAAGTATTGACTAATCACTGCTGTTTTCCACCAGCTACCCATCAATTACACCATAAAGCTCTCCAGGACAGAAGGGAAAGTACAGGGATTATAGGGTCTCCAATTTGAGCAACAGTTTCTTCTTCAGGCTCACTTTTCTAAAGAAAACCCAGAGCATTTAGCCAGGGCCCATGGCTAGATGTTCCTGATGTGCACAGAGGCCTGAAATGCACAGCCAATGTCAAGGATTCACATCTGATATCGATGTTGGGCCCTGGACAGTGATTTAGGCTGACTTCCACATACAGCGGTAGGGCAACCATCACTTTGGCAGTTGGTTGCCTGTGATCTGCATTTTCAGCTAAAGATTTAAAAGGAGAGTCAACCTAAGTTGCTCATATTGGTGACCCTCTGTCTGGCTGGCAGTATCTGCTCACTGTCACATGACCAGCTCAATCCAGATCTGATCTTCCACATGGATGAAACCTCACCCAAGGCCTGCAGAATTATTGACAGCCCATCTATTCAGTCCAACTTATTGCTTGGGGGTAAATTTAGTTGCTTTAGGTTTCTAGATTTCTTTTGCTTTCTGTCACGGTACTGGACTAGAACTGAGCTTGTCCGGTGGAAAAGTTGAGATGAATTCTAGCAGTACTAACTGTTTAATTTTGAAATCGTCTTAGTTTTTTTCACTTGTGTTTTAGCTGGTAAATTTAGAAGGCTTGTTTATCCTGCCAACCACATGGGCAATTTGGGATCAATAGTATCTCTAAAAGTATCGTTTATTGGTAGCATAGAAAGAGACAGTTTTGTGGATAGCAGATTCTTATGCTTTCATTTAGTATTTTGGAAATCTAATGCCCAGAGGGGCAAAGGACTTGTTTAAGGGACTCAATGCTGCAATAGATCTCAAATTGTGGTATTTGCTCCCTGGGGACAAGGTTTGTTTTTTCTTACTGCTGCATTCCCAGTGCCTAGAAGAGTGCCTGCTCCATTTATTTATTCAACAAATACTGCTGAGAAAATGAGTAAATCAATAAATTATCCTTGGTCCTCAGCTGCAGTGACTAATTAGGGGCTCTGGAATCATTACTATGGCCCTTGACATCTTTCTATTGCTCTGCCTTGACCCCAACTTGGGCTGGTCAGGTAAATCATAAAAGTCAAGGTCAAGGCTGTTCCATCCCATTACTTCACTTTAAGAGCAACAACCACAATGCCTTCAGGTTTACAGATGAGACTCTATCTTGGACCATACTTGACCATGAAAACTTGGGGTATTTCTAGGGCCATTTGAGAACGACGCATAAGCCCTTAGCTGTTTAGCCCATTAAAAGTGCTCCTAACACTTTTGCATGGATGCTCTTCGTATGGTTATTAATAATAATGATTGGTGGGACAATCTCTATGGACTGCCTCCTGCTTGGTACCTGGGTTCCCTGAACTTTGACAGCTTGAAGGAGGATAACAGACCTCTAAGAAGAGTTGAACTTGCCGCATAGTTAAGTGTTTTTCCTAAGCAAAAGTAGTCATGGCCCACACCAAATTTATTTTTAACACATTTTTGTTTGTTTGGTCCTTATCATTTCCATGTTCTTTCTCTTCATTATCCTCTTTGAAGTACACTAAATATGACAAGAAAAAAAGGAGCAATGCAAGTGCCTCTTGGGTGCCACTGTGGTCATTGATTTTCAGATGTCTTAGCATTAGAAGTAACACTTAGGGCAGATGAGAGGTGGGCCCGTGGACCACTGCAGAAGGTTTACAAAGCAAGCTTGAAAATTAATCCAGTGAAGAAGCAGTGCCTGGTTAACATACTGGTCATAATATGTATGTACAGAGGTTGAATTCTTTGTTTTCAATTAGAGTTGACATTCAATATTATTTTATATTAGTTTCAGGTGTAGAGGTTGAAGTCTTGATTGCTTAGAATTGGTTCACCCCTTTACATATTAAGTATAATGACTGAGCCTCATTCCTTCCACCTGACAAGCTGAGTCTCAAAGTGAGATGGGAGGAGAGAGAGAAAGTGAAAGTGTGAGAGGCGACAGAGAGAGAGAGAGAGAGAGAGAGAGAGAGAATTTGAATGGATCTGATTGAATGAGATGGCTTCCCAAAGTGTGAGCTAGTAATAGTTTTTTCTCCTCAAATTACTCTTTAGCATGGATGATTCAGATTTGACTGCACTTTGCATAAATTCTCTAGCTAAAGCTTATATATTTTTGCAATATGTAAATATTAGAATTTCTATGTGTGTATGAATATAGAGAACTGTTAGAAATTTGGGCCAAATTATTTTCTAATGAATGACCATGGAGACTTGTTTTTAGTGCTATTTCAGATTGGAATTGATCCTATGTATTTTATATAATATAATTTCTATAAACCAGGCATCAGACCAAGGAGCACAATTTGAGTTTTGTACTTTCTTGCCTGAGAACCATGGATATTTAGATTCTCTTTTCCTGAGAAATTAGTTTTTAAGAGCTCAACGTTGATAAATAAAGTAATAAAATATAATTAGGTGTTTATAATTTAACAATGAATAAATAATAGACCATGATAGTTCCACAGTTATTTGTATCTTTTTTCTTTATATTTTTAGCACATACCTATTAAGATAATGTATTTTTTTTTCCTGGAGCTCTAATTTAATCAGTGATATGACTTAGCCTAGTCCAAATTAAATATTGGCAATAATAAAATAAAAAACTCTTTTAATAAGGACCATAATATGAGACACATGTCATAGCAGTTTGTACATTTCTTTTTGCCCAGGGTTTGCTGAAAATGAACTGTTTTTCTCTCACTGAACTGAATATCTATAGAGTGACACTAATGTGAATTTAATCAACAAGGGCAGATATTTTTGCCCCTAAAAGGTTGGAAATATCCATGTGTGTGGTCAATTGTTTATGAGCATCTGTGGAAGTAGGCAGCTGTGAATATGAAACTAACACTGATTTTGCCTGGATATTTATCTGTGTGCCTTCTCACTCAAATACCACAAAATCCCACTTGCTCTCCCAGGAATATTCTCAGCATCTATGCACATGGGTTCTGAAAAGACATGAGATGTGTCCTTCAAGTGGCGAGGGGGCAATCACTGCTTTCAGACGTCTAGTTTCTCTTTTTCACTGAGTCCAGCAGACGCTAGCATATGATACCAGTCATACACACCAGCCTCATGGACAGTCTTCTCCCTTCTGAGAAGCTTCTCACACCCCACTGGTTTCCCGTTTCTTCACATCCGCTGACAGAGCTCTCTGAAGCCAAATTCCTATTGTCCAAAAGCCCCACCTACAAGTAAGATCTCCTGCACACACATGCTGGTTATCAGTTATATTCCCTGTTTCAGCTTTTAGGGAGGATTGAGGTCAGTTATGGGAGGGGTTAGAGCTGGATTAAGAACACTTCTTTACACCAAGTTCACACTACAGTACCAACTTAACAAGCAGTCAGAAGATTTACTGAACCTTCCTGATTGATAGAATAAATTTGGAGGAACATTCGGGAAGGACTTGATTTTTAATGATCTGGCTAGGATGAATCATGCACACTACACCACTTTCTAAGTTCATTTTGGTAATTGGAATCTTATAAATGTCCTGTTGAATCATCTCACCCAGAGTGACCTGGGAAGGGTTGTTTCCCCTTCACTCTACTGGGCTATTTAAATAGCAATACATGTATTCCTTGCTTTAAGAAAACAGGGAATATAAAAAATCTAGATTTTCAAGCAAGTACATTAGAGAATGATAGTTAACTTTACAGAGGAGATTAAGATAGAAATCTTTAAGTAGCAAGTAACTACAAGTAAATTGCTGTACAACAAATGTGCCTCTTTTTTCCTACCACCCTTGATTTAGAAAGACTATTTCTATTATCCTCTTACCTCTAAGGATTTTAAGAGTTAGTTCTGAGCAAAAATAAAGAGTTCTAGCAGTAAAACCTATAAATGTGCTTCTAGCACTTTCTTAGAAACTTCCTTTTGTCCAACAGCATGCATTATTTCAGTCAATCTCATGATAGTCTTATTCTTATAGTTTCTCTGGTAAATGACTTTTCCAGTTTTTGTAGATAGGGAACAGACAGCCAACCTGTTACAGTGGTGAAGATGGGAGGATTTAGTTCTAGGCATAGTTTTTGCATCTGCTAATGGTTGGTTGGGTAACTTGGCTTTTATGTCTCATTCTCTTCGGCATCCCTTACTTTCCTCTCATGCTTGAGTGATGTCTTGAGTTCTGAGCTGAAGGAGCCTACAGCCAGAGCTGAGGCTCATCTTAGTCCTACATTTTACGGAAGAAAATTGAGGCAGTAGAGAGGGTGTTCTGTGTGAACCTCATTCCCTTCCTTTGTGTTTGGAAGGTCTTTGCAAGAGGCTGATGACTTTCTCAAGACTGAAACACAGTGAAAACCCATGGGACTTTTTTTTGGAGATTTCCAACAAGGGTTTCCAAAACCCACTTGTTACTGTTCTCTGGTCCAACACTATCCCAGAAAACATCTTCAGAGCTCAGCACAGTGGTTCGAGAGAACTTGAATGTAAAATTGGTGTGTTCTCTTTCTCTCTCTCTCTCTCTCTCTCTCTCTCTCTCTCTCTCTATATATATATATATATATATATATATATATATATATATATATATATATATAAAGTCTACAGCACCTGGTCTTCCTAAGTGGTCTCCCATCCAAGTACTAAACAGGCCCAACCCTGCTTAGCTTCCGAGATCAGATGGGATCGGGCGTGTTTAGGGTGGCATGGCTGCAGACTTCAATAAATATTTGTGGGGTTTATTGTTGGTTGCAGGAAACACACACACATCAACCCCCCAGCCCCACCCATGGAGGCAGCTCCAGATGCACAGTTGGCTGCTGAGTTCCATGTCATGCTCTGGAATGTGCTGACCTTCCTTCCTAGGGAAGATGACACTACTGAAGAGTGTTATTATTAGTAGGGCAACTTTTGTTCTGATCTGTTGACACTCCTTCACTCTGGGTCTTTATTGAGCAATGGCAAACCCCAAAACATGTGGCAGTCAACAAAGCTGACCTCATCTCTTTCTTGAAATTTCTTATTTTGGTTGCTGTGACCCTGTACTTGCTTGGTTTGAATCTTACCTCTCCAGCCATCTTTTCAGTTTCATATGTTGGTTCTTTCTTTTGAACTTTAAATAGCTGAGTTCCTCAAAGCTCACTTTTAGACCTTTTTTTTCTCTTATCTCTTCTCTCCTCATCCTTTCTTTTTTTCTCTTTTCCTAAATAATTTCATTAATTCTCACAATTTTAATGGCCCTGTATTTAGCAAAAACTCCTAAATTTAGTTCATATTTCTCTTTTGAGCTCTAAACCCCTATTTCGACCATTCCATTTGACATTTCTACCAGGATTTTCACAGATTTCCCAAATTCAATGTGCTCAAAACAGAGAGAATCCTCCCCCTCCTCCATTTGGTCCCTGTATGCTTATTATAGCCTTCCTCATCTGAGTTAGTTTCACTGCAGCTCACCTAGTTCCTTAGGTCAGAAACTTGAGAATGTTTCTCATCATCAGTGGGTAAGTCCTGTCAATTACAGCTTTAATATTTCTCAGATCTCTACCTCAGTTTAATCATAATGTCTCCTGGTAGCTACATCAACCTTCTGACTAGTTCCCCCCAACACGTTCCTTCCAAATTCTTTCCTTAGCAGCTCCTTTCTTCCTCCCTTCCCTCCTGATGATTTAAATTTTTATTTAAAATTTAAATTAAAAATATCTTTTCAACTTTTTATTGTTGAAATAATTATAGCTTCATAGAAAATTATTAAATATATTACAGAGGTCTCATGCACCCTTTATGCAGCTTCCCCCACTGGTAACATCTTATATAACTATAGTACAATCAAAAACAGGCAATTGACATTAATACAATCACAGAACTTAGTCATATTTTATTGGTTTCTACATGCACACACATGTATAATTCTATGCAGTCTTATCACATATGAAACCACCATCACAGTAAAGATACAAAACTGCTTCATCATTCCAAAGATCCCTCATGCTAAAGTACTTTTCTTTAAAAAACAGTGTGATCCAGTTACTGCCTTGCTTAAAACTCTGTTATAATTTTAAATCTCTGAATCTTTAAATAAAAGCTACGAGTGTAATCTGGCTCCAACTACCCTGCCGGCCGCCTCTTGCCTTTCTCCTTTCACTAGTCTCTGCTCACCAGCCTTTCCCTTCCTTTTAATTTGCCAAGCTCCTCCACTGCTCGGAGTGTCCACATGTGCTGTTCTCCTCACTTGGAACCCTCCCAGCTAAATCCTCCTCACCTGCCAGACATTGTCTTTCTCAGGGAATGTTTCCTTGACACCTCAGACTAGGTTGGCTTCTGTGATTTGTTCGCATTATCAATTATGATTTTCCTTCATGGTACCTATCACACATTTGTAAGTAAATAAATATGTGTATAGTTCATTAACTTGAGTGTTCTCTGACTAGAAGGTTTGTGGTGTTTAGCTCACCACTGTACCTTTTCTATATAGTCCAATGGCTGGTTTAACAGATGCTCAACAAATACTTGTTCATTAACAAGTTCATGAATAATTATTGGTAGCTCACTAGTTGTGGCTGGGGTGTGATCTGAGACCATGAAACTGGGCAGAGTCAATTTGCTTATATAAATGTCTGCTCTATGAACTCATCTTCAGCCTTCTCAAGGATGCCCTATTTGAGAATCTGAGCATCTATGGCCCATACCACTCAGAATGTCAAACCAGTATTTTCTCTCCTATTCCATACCAGTGTTCTCTCTGAGAGATTAGAGTAGGGAACAACCCTGGCCAGTGTTTTTCTTAGGTCTTTGAGATGCTCTCAAGAATATCAGTTGAATGTTCATCTAGGCTTTTAATGTCAGACTTCTTTCTCTGGGTCATTGCCAAGATGTCACTTTGAGAAGGTTACTAGTCTAGAGCTATGGGAGTCTCTAAGTTGGATGGCACCTGAGAAGTCCTTGAAAAGCTTTTACATTAGCCCCCTCCTTGATGCTTCCACTTTCTCTTTGCTAAGTGCCCCCCAGATCCCCCATGAATAAGTCATTTCCATCCCCACTCTCACTCAGAGATAACTCGATGTGGTTTGCATTGGTAGAACGCCAAATTTGAAGGGTCTTTATATGGACCAAATAGTATTTCCCCCTAGTGATCATAATATAACCAGCTCTCTGAGGAATTAGAAGGGAGGAAATGGGGGCCTCCTGCTGGGATGTGGCTTTGCCAAGGGGAGGTGGTACCACCCAGGATCCTGACCATCTGTAGAGGGCACTAGGTTAGTGAAACTCATTCTAATTGGTGCCCCCGTCTCTAGTATCCTTCTTTAGAAGCACATAATCCCTCATGTGAAAGAGGCAAAGCAATGCACTATATGGTGGGTTTGGCAGAGTTGGGAGCTCTGGAGAAGGGTGAACCCCAGCAGTAGGCAAAGATATCAATTCTTTTGTGACAGAGTCAGTAATGAGCTTTGCCCTGGATACTCTGGGCAGATTCCTGTCTGATTTACAGCACTGGGAAACCTGGGATCATCATCCAAGTTTCATTTCCTTGCCAAGTAGAAGGTCAAGGGTCTTCACATTCTATAGGTCATAGCTGTCCTCTCACTGCTGGTGTCTCTCTTTTGGATGAGCTATGACTGAGAACAGAGTCCAACTCTGTAGGCCAAGCCTTAGTGTTGGTCCACTGGGGCTGTGGGATCTAAGGTCAACAGCTTAATGTCTCTCCCCGATCTTGCTATTGGCTTGGCTAACATAATACTTGGGATGAAGAAAAAAATTGGAGCCAGCAACCAGTTGTTTTAGGATAGACCTGGCTATTGTGTGCCCTTTGCTGTGATACTGCACTTCTTGGCCCTCCCTGCCAAGCCACTCATCCCTATAAAGCCTGGTATTGTGCAGAGTGTGGGCTCCTGCTAATCTCCTGGGCATGGTCATGGATGCTTTTGATGACAGTGCAATGCCTTACAGAGCCCCCTAAAAACCTCATATGCTCCCTCTGACCTCCTCCCCTGCTCCCTGAGGCAGTGTGAGCAACGTTGTAGATCAGAAAGCCCAATTCCAAATAAGTTTAATGTGTTTTTCCTGCCATAATTGATGCTGGGCTGGGAGGTAGTATCGGTGACTCTTATGGTGCTGCCTTGTGCCATGTGCTGTGTAATATCCTTTCTCTTTCTCTCTGATCACCATTTTCTGACCTTGCAACTGACTATACCTCTAGGGGGACATGCTCTTAGGGCAGGAAGATTTGGATGGCACTTGTCTCTGGTGAAAGGGTTAATGTTTGTCTTTCTCTTCAAGACTTGATCTGATAAAACTGAGTGGTAGTGTGAGTGTGGGTAGGACACCATCAGGGCCCCCGGTCTGTTTCCCAACGTATGTTTCTCATGCCCTCCCTCCAATCTGGGCACAAATGTGTTTTCAGTTAGTGGTCTTAAGGGATAACAGTCAGACCCTTTGGCCCTAATGCTACCATTTCTGCTTCCTCTAGGTCACCCGACCTGCTTGCAGTTTACCCTGAACATGACTGAGGCAGTCAAGACCTACAAGTGGCAGTGCATAGAGTGCAAATCTTGCATCCTCTGTGGGACCTCGGAGAATGATGTAAGTTTGGGGTTTCCTTCACAAAAGGGAGAAATACAAGGAGCTGGGAGTTCTTTGAGGGGTGGAGAGGAAGTGAGGACTCTTGTCACTGGGCTCCTGTGGAAAGTGTCAGTCAGGACCTCCCCTTTCCCTTTGACTCTAGAACATCTGGGACCCTGGTAGCACAGGGACCTTGGTTAGCCCCAGGAATAGATTATATAACAAAGGCAGGATAAATACTTGTTCCTTTCCTTTATATATTGCTTTTCAAAATAACGGTATTTTCAACACCTATTCATGATTAAAACACTTGAGAAAATAGAAACTGTGAGATACTTTCTTAACATGATAAACTTTTTATACCCTAGAACTAAAGCCATTATCTTACTTAATGGGGAAACACTAGAGGCACTTCTACAAGATCAGGAACCTGATAAGGATACTCACTATCTCTACTACTTTCATCATTATTTTAGAGATATTAACTAATGCAATTAGACAAGAGATATCAACTAGAGACATAAGAATGGTAGCAAAATAGTAAAACTCTTGATTTCATAAACTATAATAGTATATCTAAAAAACCCAAGAGAATCAATGGTAAAGCTAACTCAAACATTAAAAGTAGCAGGATATAAAATTACCATACAAAAAATTAATAGCCTTCATTTACACAAATAAATAACCAGTTAGAGGACATAGCAGTAGAGAATCTCTACTTCCAATAAAAACAAAGAAGAAATATTTAGAAATAAGCTTAACAGTAAATGTGTGAAACCTATATGAATAAAATTTTAAAACACTTTTGAAAAGATATAGAAATAGACTTAAGCAAATGTTAAGATATCGTGTGATCTTGGATAGAATGACTCAGCATTATAAAGATGTTAGTTCTTCTAAGTTAATTTACAAATATAATTCGAGCCCAGTAAAAACATCAATAGCTTTTTTTTATGGAATGAGACAAGTTGATACTATAGTTCAAATGGAAAAACAAACATGCAATAATAGCCAAAAAAAAGCATTGAAAAACAACAAATTATGAGAGAAGACTAGCCCTATCAGATGTTATAAAGCCTCTCTAATTAAAACAGTATAGACAAATAGACCAATGGAATAGAAGAGGAAACCCATAAATCGAATCAACTGTAAATGGACGTTTCATATAGATAAAGGTTGCATCTAAAATTACTGGATCAAAGATGGACCTTTTCATTAATGGTACTGGGGACAATAAGGTAACCATTTGAGGAAAGATAAAATTAGGTCCATATCTCACATAATATGTAAGAACAATCTCTAAATGGATTGGGGATCTGAATATAAAAAATAAAACCAGAAGAAACATGGGTAAATTCCTCTTTATTCTAAATATAAGGAAAGATTTTTTATGACTCAAAATTCAGAAGTAATAAAAGAAAATATTGACAAATTTGACCACATAAAAATTTGCATAGTAAAAACACAATAAAGTAAAAGGACAACTGACAAACTGAGAAAAAATATTTGCAACATATACTACAGATAAAGGACTAATATCCCTAATATATAAAAAACTCTTAAAATTTGAGAGACAAGGGACCAGAAACTTGATAGAGAATGGGAAAGAGACATGAATGAGACAATTCACAAAAGATAGAAATAGTCCTTAAACAATAAAAAAGAGCTCAAATGGACTTTAATTAAAGAAGTTCAAATTAAAATAACATGGAGATTCTATTTCTTATAAAATTGAAAAGAAAAAAATTAAAAAGTATTACAATACATTGTGGGAAAACTGGCCCCTTCATACATTGTCACTGGGACTACAAAGTGGTACAACTCTTATGGAGGGAAATTTAGCAATACCTAATACAACTACTATGCACTTAACCTATTGACTTAGCAATCTCACCTATAGGAATCTACCCTAAAGATATACTCACAACACTATGAAAATAAATATGCATAAGGTTATTCAGGGTTGCATTGTTTGTACTTACTTGCAAAATATTGGATATGACCTAAAATGTTCATACACAAAAGAATGGTTGAATAATCGTGGTCCAGCCATACAATGGTGTACTATGCAGCTGTTAAAAAAAATGAGGCACATATTTATTAATTAATATGCAGTGATTTTAGGATATATTGTTAAGTGAAAAAAGTTAAGAAAAAGTATCTATATCTATAGTATTCTACCATTCTTGAAAGAAAGGCATAAAAATATACATACGTCTGTTCACTTGTATAAAAGGAATACAGGAAGGATAACCAAGAAACTAAAGAGATTGATTCTCCATAGGAGTGAGTGGGAATGGGTTAGAAAGAATGGGGAAAAAGGAGTGGGATAGTGGGGATAAGGGAGGGTGATACGTCTCTGAGAATGCCTTTTTGTATATCTCTGAGTGTTAGAACCAGGTATTGTTTCACATACCCTATGGTAGATAATTACAGAAAATTCACCAGGATGTTGGGAGAAATGAAAATGGAATATGAACAGTAACCAGTGAAATTAACTATAATATAAACAGGCAACATAATCATACTGAAGTAACTTAAGTAACTTTGGAAAATCTTATTTGTGTATGTTAAGACTAAAGACAGAAATAACTATACAAATTTTGTACTCTAGTTAAGTAAATTTGTTTCTCACTGGCATGTGAGTTAGTCATTCTAAAACTACTTTACATGTATACAGGTCTGAAATAATAACTATATATTGTGAATAATGAAAGTCAGTTTTCTCAGTGTCAGAGAAAAAATATTCAAATAAAGGGGGAAGGCTAAACTGAACCCTGTGATGTTGGGTCAGAATAGGGCATATCAGTATGAATTTATGATTTTTAATATAATGCATTATACATATATGTTTACATATATTGTATATCTATAGCTATCTCTAAGTCTGCACAAATATAGGTAGATACCGAAACAAATATGTGTATGTGTGTAACTACATATACATTTCTTTTCTAACTTTGTCGGCTAGAAAGGCCTAGAAACAATGACAACCCAGAAGCAATGATGACTCATAGCTTCCAGATATTGGTTTCTAAATACAGTTAACCCTTGAACAATATGGGAGTTAGGGGTGCCAACCCCCCATGTAGTTGAAAATCTGTGTATAACTTTTGATTCCTCTAAAACTTAAATACTAATAGCCTACTGTTGACTGGAAGCCTTACCAATAACATAAACAGTCTATTAACACATGTTATTATAATCAAGTGAGCTAAAAAGAAGAAAACGTTATTAAGAAAAATCATAAGGACGAGAAAATACATTTACAGTAGTTAATGAAAAAAAGTCGACATGGAAGTGGACTCATGCAGTTAAAACCTGTGTTGTGCAAGGGTCAACTGCAGCATTCTCCAATAATTGGAACCAGGGATCTTTGGAGAAATGGCTGATGCCAGGGCTGGAGCTAGGAAAATAGAAGAGGATCCTGGAGCATCCTATGGTACTAAAAAGTGAGGAAGTGCTCAAAAATTGATAGGGCAAGTCTAAAAGATCCACAAACCATTTGAAGGAACTTCTCCTAACGGTCAGATTTGGGTCATTTTGAGTAACAAAGTAAATAATGATAATATTGGATTATAACCCAAAGAACAAAACAAGTATCCATACTGATATTTAAATGAATGAATGAATGAATGGAGTATAGGTAAACTCTTCCTTAGAGAATTCCAATTGATAAATGTAGAGAGAAGAAGGAAATCTTCAGGCAAACATCACAGTTATGGCTGTTGTAAGCAGAACCATCAATTAATGCTAAAGTTAGTGGGCAAAAATATGATGAGAGACAGAGTATTTGCATAAGCTCAAAGTAGTTCCTCTACCAGGCTATTTATTACTATATTGCAAATGGAAAATCATAATTTAACAGTGGAAAAACTGACAGACACTGCCTTAACTATATGATCAGAGTAACATTACTAGTAATAAAAATATTAGTTTCCCCTGATACGATGCACTGAGAAGGGCATAACATCTCTTTTGTAGTTGTTTTGTTTTGTTTGTTTTTGCCAAAAATGCATACCCTTAAAAGATCAGACAAACTCAAATTAAGTGACATTCCATAAAGTCACTGGCCTGGAGGTCCCTCTCACTCTCTGCCTCTGAGATGAGACCACGCTCTGACTGTGGAGTGTTACCCCTTTTCTAATAAACTTTCCTTTGGACTCTAAAAAACCAACCAACCAAACAACCAAAAAAAACCCCAAAACTCACTGGCCTGGGGTCTTCAAAAGTGTCATGGTTATGAAAGACAAATCAAGGAACTGTCACAGATTCAAGGACATTAAGAAAACATGACAACTAAAGACAATGGTGGATCCTGGGAAAAGGGACATAAGTAGGAAAACTGGTGAGATTCAAATGAGATCAATGGTATCATGCTAATGGTGATTTCCTGCTTTTCATGGTTGTGCCATGGTAATGTAAGATGTTAACATCGGGGGAAGCTGAGTAAACTATGTATAGGAACTCTACCATTTTGGCAACTTTTCTTTAAGACTAAAATTATTTCATAATAATAAATTTAAAAATAATGGAACATTTTCTAGCATCTTCCAAAGGTGACATGACAAAGTTTTTTTTAAGTATCTTTATGAACTCAAAGATTTAAACATTTTTATTTGTTTCAGTCCATTACAGTTAAAATAGGCTCTTCTTTGGCCAGTGGGAACATAATCAGGTTAGATCCTGATGTTTTTTTGTTTTCGTTTTTTTTTGTTTGTTTGTTTTTTGTTTTGACTCAGGCACCCTAAGTCTTCATGATCCCAATAGTTTAGTAGTTTTCTTGGTTTCCAATATGTAAAAATATTTATTGACTTCAAGCTCCAGACCTGAAATCAGCCATTTCTCCAAGGACTCTGATTCCTTTTAATGGGCAATGATCTTTAGAGAACATGATATGGGAGCTAGGGGTGCTCATTTTTACTGTGTTAGTTATTGTTTGGGGGCTTTCCATGGACAGAGCTAGAAAATATATTTTGCTTGTTTTAAAGTTAAATACACCATGAATTTATACTGAACCCCATCAGTATTAACCTCATCAATCTTACGTCTATATTTTCATATATATACATCTATGTCAAAATTGTTTCTTTTCAATATCAACATAATCACTCATTTAACGCACACAAAGTCTCAGAATATCAATTCCACTATTACCATCAACAATACAATTTCTGAAAAGTATATTTGCGTATTTGCTCTTATTTATGTCCTAAGATATATTCAACTACAGATGTACAGTGAAACTACTTGTTTTAAAGTCATTTAGAATAGTTTCTTTTTTTGTAGTTATGCCACCAACTAATGCATCATTAGATTAATTTGTATAGGTTTTCTTTTGCTTTAGGGATGATTACAATGTGAATTTTGCTTTATGGTCATGTAAAATATTTACTGGTTCCAAAATAAAATCTATAAAATAAACAATATATTCAAAGAAATCTAGCTTCTTTCACATTATTCTCTTTCACACTATCCTCTCATTCTTCTTTTAGGTGACAATTTAAAAAAAAATTACAATTTATCTTTCCATTCTGTTTCAATGTAAGCATATGTATGTGCACACGAATGCAAAAGAAAATAAACACATTTTTTTTAGAAAACAGTAACAGAGATACATGTTTTCTTTACCTTTCTTTTCTACTGAATATCCTAGAGATTATTCTACAGCAATATATAGACAATCTTCATCTCTTCCTAAACTGCATAGTTCTTCATTAATTTATTAAACCAGTCTCTTATTGATGGACATTTGGGTTGATTCTGGTCTTTTGCTTTATAAGTAGCGTCAATGCAGAGGTTTTTTTTATTGACTTGGGAAAGCCTTAGAAGAGGAATTGAGGAGTGAGGCTGATTGGGGAATAAGGATCCTCTCATATAGTTAGGGACGTATCCTGCACATCCCAGAATGGGAATCCCATTTAACTGCAGCCATGATACTTGGATACTTGGGAGCCACAGACCTTAAATTGTGTTTTTCATGGGGATTAGCATGGATACTTGGGAGCCACAGACCTTAAATTGTGTTTTTCATGGGGATTAGCATGAGCTGGAGGTTCTTGGTGGTTTTGACAAGCAATTATCCCCAAAAGCAGATGAAAAAGAAGAAAATATGGTGCTAGACAATGATCAACCCAGGAAAAAAGCATTTCAACCCGCAGGTACATTATTTCCCTATGGGAAAGTTCAATCTAGGGGATTCTACCTTCTTGTATTTCTTGTGTCAGCACTATAGTAGGGCTTATCAGTGTCAGTGTCTTTAGGACATTAGTAATACTGTTTTTGACAAGTCTCTTCATATTTTCTGTCCTCATCCTAACTTGTTTTTCTTCATGTTATCTCTAAATCATATTGTCACATAGCTTACTTCTGCTCTGACAATCATGGTGCAACTTTTTTGGAGTAAACCAAACTATCCTGTTTCTATCTTCTCTGACTGCTTCTTAGCCTCTTTTTTCTCTCCCTGTCCCTTGGTGTTCCCCAAGGGTCTATTCTTGGCTTTTTTCTCAGTAACCTTTTATGAGTCCTTGATTTTTCAAAATATTCAATGACAGCTATGGATTTACTATTTCTTCAGAAAAATGTACATTTATTTCTACCTATACACAAAGTTGTGCATATAATTTCAAGGAGTTCATGAATACTCCTCCATGAGCACAAGTTCAAGGACATCTGCTCTCATACATTCTGGGCTTCCTTTCCTATGACTTCCACTCTGAACTAATCACAAAAGATCCTTCTCTCAAGCCCAGGGCATCTGAAAATGATCTGATTTCCAAATGCCTCCAGGGCATCACTTGTGGGTGATCTGTAGGTCTATAGAACCTGTCTATAGCTGAAGTTGCCCTCTCCTTCACACAGGTCTGCTCCTCTTCCCATGTCTCAATGGGTAGCTGCATCATTTGGCCTCCTGGTCCAAGCCACAACCCAGGAGATATTCTTGATTTCTTCCCTATCACTTTCCACATCTAATCAATGGCTCTTAAATGGGAACACGATACTTTTCTTTCTCCCATGCCACAACCCTAGGTCAGACCAACATCATCTCTCACCTAGACGGCTATCGTAGCCTTCTAAGTGGTCTCAGTCCTCTAGAAGCAACCTCTCTCCACCCGGATATCTATTCTTGCACATTAGCTAGTGAGATCTTTCTAAATCACAAGTTTGACCATGCCACTCCTCTATTGCTAACGCTTCAAAAGCTTCCCATTGCCCCATGATTAAAAAAAAAAAAAAAAAAAAAAAAAAAGGTTTTCCTGCCTCATTGCTTGCTCGCCAGGGTTTCCAACTTCTATATCTACTTTTTTTTAAAGGATCTCTGTACTTGTGAGAGCCAAGGTGAGATTTGGTATAAAACTTTATTTTGCAAACATCTTATATGCCATTGAAGCAGGTCCAAAAATCACTGAATAGAACAGAGCTGAACCTGGAGAATGGGGACCAGATCACAAACACTTACTAAGGAGATAGAAGTGAATAAGACAAGGTTCGGCCCCAAAGACCATATAGTCCGTAAAGAAGTGGACTGAAGAAGTGTGTTCCAAATGAACTAGTCAATAGAATAATTATATGCAGATATCTACCACATACCAGGCTTTATAACGTAAAGGAAAATGCAATTAAACATCATAAGAAAAGGGAAACACTATGAGGATGCAAGTGGGGACAGAGAACTTCCAGGGGGTTGATTAGTGAAGTCTTTATGGGAGAAAAGGGCTTAGAAACTTGAAAGGTGTGTTGGGAATGGTACAGAAGAGAAGTGGTCAGGAACTGATAGAGCTTCCAGCCAGAAGGTACTGTAGAGCAAAGGAGCATACTGTTTCCTTGGAAGTGAACCACAGCTGAAGGGTCCTGTCTCACCTGGGCTGCAGCCTCCAGCTCTTGAGGAGGATTTTGAGGAGGATTTTGCCTTTCTCTACATTAACTCAATGAAATCCCGAAATGGTTCTGAGGAGTCATAGATGTTACCACCAAGTATGGTTGTTGCCCTTTTCACAGAGGGAAAGAGTGAGGTTCAGAGGAATTCAAGTAAAATTTTTAAACAATTTAAAGTACTTTCTATGTACTAGGCAATCATCATGGGGAATATAGAAATGTATAAATTTAGTTTCCTGCCCTATGGAAACTGAGTTATTGACTATGGAAGTTCAGAAGAATAATGAATCCCTTTCAGCATAGATGTGAGGTAGTCTAGAAAGGCTTCTTGGAGGAAGGAGGTAAGATTTGAGCAGAGCCCTAAAGTAGGGGTAGGATTTGTATAGGTGGTGGGGGGCGGGGAGGAATTCCAGGTGTGGGCAAAGCACAAGGCATGTTCAGACAACAGCGAAGACTCTAAATGGGCTCTAGAAAGGGGTAACCAAGGAGGCTGATCTGTGGAAGTCAGGCTGGTAGACTAGGTGGGGCCAGATGTTGGCCTTAAATAATTCAGTCTCTCTCTTCTTGCCACTACTCTCTGTATTCCACCAGGACCAGCTACTTTTCTGTGATGACTGTGACCGTGGCTACCACATGTATTGTTTAAATCCTCCTGTGGCTGAGCCCCCAGAAGGTAATGCTGATGAGGTTGACAATCACAGCAACAGCTACTACTACCACTTACTGAGCCCTTACTATGGCGCAGGCCTCGTGCTAAGGAGTTTATATGTCCTGTTTCATTTAATCATCACAGTCCTAGGAGGCAGGTATGACCACTACCATTTCACAGATGAGAAAATCGAGGCACAGTTCGACCAGCTGAAATTTCAACCTGAGAATGGAGGAGGTGTTTCCTAGACATATGGCTGAGAAGGTGGGAGATGTGAGCTTCAAGGGAAACTGGCTCAGGCCCAGGGATGCTGGTTAAGAGGCACCATCGAAAAGCGAGGGTCTTTACAACAGTTCAGCTGATTGTCTCTGAGCACTTACCATTTTCTGAGCAGCACTTAATCTCTGCTGAGCTCCAAATTCCAGCATGTTTTCATGATTGGGCCTTCTTCTCTGACTTGTGAAAGTCAAAAGAGAAGAAGGCTTACAAGAAGTTAGAGCCCAGGGGTGGGGCTTGCGAGTTGGGAGAGACCCTGCTAGTAAATGCCATTTTGTTTCTTGTAGGAAGCTGGAGCTGCCATTTATGCTGGGAACTGCTCAAAGAAAAAGCCTCAGCCTTTGGCTGCCAAGCCTAGGCCCCCAGGTCACAGCAGGTGATTTGCTGCTGGAGAGGCTGAACCACAGCCCAGTTCAAGCCAGATTAAGCCCCTACTTCCATGTACCCAGACAGATCACCTGTAAGGAAAACCAGTAATCACGGAGGGCATGGGCATGTGGAACCAAGAGGGTGAGGTACCTTCTTACCTGCCACACACAGGTTTCAGCACTTCAGCTATCCCCTCCTTGTTTTTACCAGAAGGGTCTTGCACTGTTGAAGAACAACCCCAGCCCCAGCCCCGTGGAGCCTTCTCGCGTTTACCCCAGCACTGCGACCTTCTCACTGGTTTCCACTGTAAGGGAAGCCATTTTGTGACCACCCATTGGTTACCCACGTGTCGTTTGGTGTTTTCTATATATTGTATTCTAAGAAATCTCACAGCCTCCTGCCTTCAGCTTAGGCTCTTCATCCTGAAATCAACAGAGGAACAAAGGCTATAAAGAAGTCATTTATTACAAGTCTCCCTGGAAACTGCTAGACTCAGAGCCTGGAGGCCATGCTGATGGCGAAAATACTTCCTTTCTTTGTTCCTTGGTCTCCGTGAAGAGGAAGAGCTGTCTTCTGGTCCCTCAGTAGATATCCAGTGTCATCCATGGCCAGGATGGCCTCTTGGTGGGGCTCAGGAGGAAAGGGACGGCACTGAGGGGCGGGAGGAAACGTTTTGAAGCTAGTTTTGTGGCCTGGCCCTTCCATAGCCAGTCAGTATTTGTTATTCATCAGGAGTGGCTTTGCAAGGGACCAGGCTGTACGGTTCCTTCACCTTCAAAATCGGGGCATCCTCGGGGTGAGACAAGCCACAACCTGTGGACAGAGAAGGATGCTAAGACTCTGCCTCCCAACTGACCTGGGTCTGGAGCTTTTCTTGGTGGGACTCAAGAACCAGGAAGGTGAGTGAAGAAGGCTGCCAGTCAAGAGTCTGAGTGTTGGTACAAAGGACTACAGCTGTGAGAAATCCTTCAGTATTGATGTAACACTACGAATTCCTTTCCCCAAGTAATTTCTTCCTTCCACAAAGTGTATGTCTGTCATTGTCCATTAAGACTTGACTCTGGAAATTTTCGGATGGGGGTGAGATGATTGTTGTCTAAACAAATAATTGGGGTGATGTGATTACTTATGACCAAGTGGCAACGATGTAGAACCCTCAGCTTGAGGTTTGCTCTTGTCTCCTAAGCTCCCCGAGACGTGCTGGACACTTGTTTTCAAAAAAATATACTGAGAAGAAAGAGGTGGGGAGGCTCAGATTCTGAGAAGTCTGTGTTGGAAGTCAGCCCCACGGGCCGGGCTGTTTTTGAATTTCAGTAGCAGTGGCAACAGCAGCAGCGGCAACAGCAGCAGCATACAATAACTGACACATTTCTGGAAAAACCATTTGCCCAAAGGGCAGGTCTCGTGAGCGGGGACCCTCGCGCATGCTCAGCTTCCCTGAAATCAGCTCCATCTCTGTGGTCCGGCTGCTTACAACAAAGGCCGAGATTATTTTTAGCCCTTTAGTTCCTGAAGAAACCCCTGGAGACTCAGAGACTGGGCCTAGTTGGGTCACTTCTGCCCTCTGCAGTGTTTGCTCTGTGACTTGGCGAGAGCCTTCCTCCTAGCTAATTGCTCTTGGCCAGTGGACCCAGGGTAGCCTGGCATGGAGCCAAGCCATTCCGGTCTCCCTCAGTCCTTTGCAGTGTGACCTGTGGCAAGAGATGAGGGTCACTCTCCTGCAGGGACCTGTGGCCTCAGAATGAGTTATATGCATGTGTAATGATCTCGTTTAAAGGGCCCTGTCCAGATGGGATTTTATCTCCCTCATAAGATAATTTTTCCTTCCTGCTATTTGGTGAATATGTTTTGGATGCTGGAGGCTCAGCGTCTGAGAAACTGCTGTATTGTCACATCATTCGCTTACCTGGGAGGGTCATGTCAGAGGGGCAGATTCCCCTTCCTGACTGCTCTGGCTCTCTATCTCCCCACCCTCGAACCCAAAGTGGGGTGTTTTCAAAGGCCATTGGTTTTGAAGATCGCTTTGATTTAATTTCTAGAAAAAGGTACCAAAATGTTCCAAATGCCACAATGGCTTAAAAGTTAAAGAAGCAAATCTGAAACAAAAAAACCATGGCCCTAGTCCTTGACAGGTCCTCTTCGGAGTATGAGCAGATCCGTTCCCCACAACACAGATGATGGGGGCTGCCCTGTTCTATCCCCAGACATGCCTGCTGCCCAAAGAAGCTGTGAGGGTAGGAATCGGTCTCCCAGACAAGGAAGGTGCTGTAACCCGCCTTGGGGGCGGGGCTGGCCAGAGCTCTGGGACTGACATCAGGAAGACCCAGAGTTCCCTTCCCAGTTTCACTCCCTACAGGATGAGCCCTCCCCCTTCCTCTTTGGGGAGCTCAGTTTCTCCATTAGGAAAGTGAGGTTGTTCCAGGGATAGCAAAGCTGGCTTATGGGATGGCACTTTCAGGGTACTGCAAGCAGAAAGAATTCTCCATAGTCACATTTGTCACCTTCTGTATTGGAAAAAGGAAGGTGGTGGTAAACTTCAAATTGGTCTTTCTTTGAGCCCCAGAGAGCAAGCCAAGCTCATAAGGGTACACATAGATGATCAGGGTTTTGGTTTTGCCTCAGGCACTGAGTAGCTGTGTGACCAGGACAAGTCACTTAACATCTCCGAACCTGAGTTTGCCACCTATGAAATGGGGATAATAATACTTGCCTTGCCTGTTCCACAGTGATGTTGGGAGACCTAAATAGCATATGGTTATGTAAATAACCACTGGTAGCAGTGCTTGTCAGGGAGGGACCCCAAATGATTTCTATGCTCCCTTTCTTATATGAGTTAGCTAAGGTTAGATGCCTTCTTAGAACCTCCATTTGGACCAAAGGGAGTTTACGTTTTAAGGGCTAGGCTGCCTGTGGTCAGGCCTACTAGGCCAAAGCTGTGACAAAGAACCATGACTGTGCATGGGTCTGTAGTGGGAGGTGAGGGATTTACCCTGGGGTTGGGGACTTCAGAATGAAGATACTTGAGATGCTTCTTTTTACAAGATCAATGCAGCCTAAAATGGAGACTTAACTTCTAGAGAGGGCTATAATTCAGTTCAGTTTAACATTCATTTACAAACTTTGGTTGAACACTTAGCTTTATGACTTTCTAGCTGGTTGACATGGGGGAAATGACTTAACCTTTCTAAGCCTTATTTTCTGCATCTGTTAGGTGGAACGATATGGCCAATCCAGCAGGATTGTTGCAGGGATTAGAGGTAATGCTGGTAGAGATAGATCCTGGCATGGGGCCTGGCATGAAGGCCTCCACACCATGGTAGCTCTTATTGTGTACAAAGGTCAAGTGGAGATTATAATGCTGTTGACTCCCAGCTCAGATCTTTGGAACAGCCATGGTGCCTTTGCTTCTACCCAACGTGGCTCCAGCTGACCAGAGAGAAGGTGAAGCTGTAGGATGCAAACCGGAAGTAGAAACCCTCTGTTTCCTGTAGGTTTTTTTTGAAACGCTGCCTTTCAGGCTTGCAGCGAATGCAGTGCAGGCAATGTTGGGAGGAAATAGAGACAAGGCTCCTGATAGGAGATTTACATGTTAACTTTCTTTCTCAAGGGCCCACTGACTCATTGCACCTAAGCCAGGAACCAGCAGGTGCCAAGGCTCCTCTGAGCCTGTCATTGCCCCAGGGCCAGGCAGGCAGCTCGGCAGTCAGCCCAGGCAGTCTGTGGAGAGCATCTTCTTCCCCAGGCTCAGCTCAGTCTCACTGAACCATGCTAGCAAGTGGGTGGGTAGGAGGGAGGCCAGATTCCTTCAGAGCTGGGGAAGATAACAGGTTTTAAGGTTGGGGGAGGGTTAGAGTTTCACAGTGATTGTTCATGATACCCTGGAGAGTTTCCACTCATGGTGCATTTTAGTCTTTGTGCTTTGAACAACAGCATGATTCCTTTTGGGCCTCCCCTTAAAAAGTTCAGATACTTTAAGGAAGAAAAATGAGATGATTGTTATTACTTTTCCTAGGGGGGAAAGTTTAGGGGACAAACTTGTACACTTCTGTATTGCTGAAGAATAATTCCTGGCAACCTCTGGCTTCGAGGCTCAGAGAAGAGGGGTATCTAGTTTTCTCTCTGAGTTTCTGTGTGTGTGTGGGGTGGGGGTAGGGAGAGTGGGGAGCCATGAGGGCCACCTTTCCCCACCAGGTCGGTTCTCAGTCTGTTATGCAAGTACTGTCGTTATGCAAGCAGCCTCCTCTCTCCCTCCCTGACTCCCTGGCCCTCCCAGGCTCTCCCCTGCTGCCCACTGCAAGCCTCTCCTTGGAGCGTCCCTGTGTCACAACCCAAGGGAATCAACGGTTCTTTGGGCTAGTCACACTCACACTCCTAATGAAGATGACCTAATGTGCAGTGCCTGGCTCCTTTCAGGAGCTGTGCTGTGGTGTCACTTGTAGTAGGTTTGCATAGCCAGAGGGAGAGGGAAGAAAGAAGGCTCTGAGCCTGGAGGGGGGAGGGTCAAAGGTCATTCCAGTCAGGCAGAGCAAAATGAAGAGAAGGGAGAGGATGTACTTGAGGAGGGGGCCAGAAACCTGATTTCCACTTAGGAGGAAGTCCTGGAGCTAAATAACTAGAGGACATGGGTGGGAAGGAAGAGTTAACTTCAACCTATTTTTTCTTCCTGTGATCCTGTGATCCTGTGATCCTGGACAATATAGTTGTTTTTTTCTTTTTTTCTTAAAAAAAAAAAAAAAAAAGCCAAGCTGTTGCTCAGTTCTTGACACCAAGCCTGAACCTCCTTTCTTGAGGTCCCCTGGCCTCTGGCTCCCTGTTGGCTGGGAAGTTTCTGAGGGAAAATTGAGCAAGAGCAGTGCCCCTCACCGGCTGGAGATGGGAGATACAGAGAGTCTGGCGGCTGGATCTCGGTGGATTGTCCCCGCTCCCATGGGAAATGTGTCCTTCTGACTTTCTGAGATAAGCTGCTAAAGTCCCTCCTGGTCTGGCTTGGGGGAGGGGTTTGGAGGAGAAAGAGATGGCAGCAAAGGGTGGGCTAGATCATGGCCAGCAGCCTTGAGGAGTAGAGAGGTCCTAAGCACTGCTACCAGAGGGCACAGGACCAGGAGGCTCCTCAGTCCCTAAGCCCAGGGCACCAGCAGCTGGGAAGTGATGAGGGAGATGGGAACCTGGCTGACCCTGCCTCCCCGGTAAAGTGGATGGGGGTCCTCCTCCTTGCCCATGTGTTTCCCTGTTTAGAATCTTACTCCCAATGCAAAGGATGCTTTTGATTTTCAGATCAGCCTAATTTCATCTGGATACCAGATGAGGAATGGGGAAGATGATGGAAAGCAACAGAAACTTTAATTGCCTCAGGCCTGCAAGTCTCCCACCCAGGCCCTGGGCCCTGCCTTTTCCTTGGGTCTAAGAGATCAGTGGTCAGAGGAGGACTCTGCAGTTGTCTGCGGATTGAGTCTCCTTCCCTCATTCTCGAATATTCCCAGGGCTCCGGGTGTGTTTATGATTCTCAGGGGCCACAGCCACCAGCCCTGGTGTAGAAGCTGCAGCAGAGATGGGTTAGTTCAGGGCCTTTGGGGTGGATGGAGGAGGATCTTTGTTGCTGGGAAGCTGGATCCCTTTCTAAGAAGGCTAGAGACCCTCTCTGATGTCATTGTCCTGAGAAGGAGGCAAGAGGAAGGAGGGCAGAGGAAGAAGTCTGTGTTGACTGCTTAGGTGCCCTGACTGGGAAATTGAACAGAGCCCCCTGACAGACGGAGTGGGAACTTCCTTTGAGCATCTCGGCAGCCGCTCCTAGGAAGGCTCGGCTGGGCTGCATGGCACCCTCTCCATGCTTCCAGCCCAGGCTGCTGGGAAGAAGGACCTCCAGGAAATGGGTAGGGTGGCTGCAGGGGGTTGGGGGTGAGAGGCTCACCTGGTCCTCGTCCAGTTGGTTTCCCAGAAGGAACAGAGAGCTCCCTGTGTGAGGGGAAAAATTAGGAAGTAGCTATGTTCCCAGGGAGGGCTCATTCTGGGCTGATTGAGCCCTGGCTGTGTAACCTTAGATCGCTGAGGCCTGAGATAACTCCTCGGGGCTCCACAAGGCTATGAGGGGTCTGAGAGGTGTCAGAGGGCATAGGGATGCCCCCTTGGTCACAGTTTGTTCCCAATACCCTCCCTTCCTTTACTCTCATGTTTTGAATGAGGACCATTCCAGGGTTCCCCCTTCTTTGGCCCTACCAGGAGAAGGAAGTATTTATGCTGATGGTGACGTTTCCCAGGACAGGCCGGAGGAAGGCAGGAACCAGGACTGGCAGGCAGCCAGAACTCTCTTCGACAGAGATATAATTACTAAGAATGACCTCTAGCCCAGGCAGTGAGCAAAGTGGATGTTCAGGACAGCACCAACCCAGTCCGGCAAATAAACGCCACTGTGATGGGCAAGGAGGGTAGGTAAGTGGTCCCTGTAGGGAATGGGGGAGGACAGGAGCCCCTGGGACCTACATTCTCCCTCAGTAACCTCTCCAGCTTGTATTTACATGTACTGCATTCCCTGTAACTAAAAGAGCATTTGCTTGCCTCTCCACGTCTTTTATTTCTATCAGAGATATTAATATTGATGATGAAAATAGGGATGTACACACACACACACAGACACACACACACACACACCACTGCTTAATGAACTACAGTGGACCTTATGTGTTGCTCCAGGATGAGAGGAAGAATCTGTCCATAACCAGGAGCTGCCGGACAAGATTCATTTTTCTCTGATGTCCTCCCAGGCCAGCTCCCCAAGATTCCAGCTCGTGCACAACCCCAGGGAATCGTATAGAGAGCCTTGTGTTTGCAAAGCTGTTGATTGCAAGGACTCTTTTATTTTGCCCCTTCATTTCTGCTCCTTTGGGGAAGACATTTGGTAATAGTTGGGGATTTGGGGGAAAAACAGTTCTCGATTCTGATTTCTATCAAAGGGAAGCAAAGATTTTATGAGTAGAGTTGGGGTTGTGTTTTGTGTTGACTTTGCCTTTCCATATTTACTCCTCATCCAAGACCTTGGTTCTCCTTTTCCTTATCCTGCCTTTGTCCTTCCTGCATCTTTCCCTCTCCTCCTGCCATGGGTGGAGTGGTGCTAGGAAGAAACAGTTGTATGAAAGAGAAAGGAAATATACCCCCTGCACATTTTCACTATGTATTTGAAGAGGCTTAAATAAGACACTAGGAAAAAAAAAAAACAGTGCTAGATAATATCTGAGTGAGAGCATGAAAATATAGATCTCAGAGCAGAGGAGGTGGGGAACAGGTGGCTGGACAGAGGTGGGTAGGGAGACAGAATCCTATCTTACTGATGCCTCTGGTCCATGTGGCGTTTGGGAAAGGAGAGAAGTCACACTTTGGCAATAAGTGGTCAGTTGCTTAGGGAAAGGGAAGGGTGTCCAGCGTAGTTGCCTACCACTTATCTTCCATGTTTGCTCACTCTGGGCATTTTCCTCTGGAGGAAAATGAGCATATTTCTTGCCTGCCGTGAGGTATTGCTGGACAGGCTGACACTAGCTCAAACACTTGGCAGAGCACAGACCACGTGCAGGGTAATGCTCTGGATCCCATAGGGGCTGGAGAAATAAACCACATCTTGGTCCAAACTTCAAATTGCTTCCCAGTCCTAAAATTACACTCTCTCAAAGCATCCTGATCATATGTCAGATAGCATGCCATCAGGGAAGCTGTCAGTGAATCTAGGTCTCTCTGTTTAGGATGCATGTTTGTCAATAGCAGATGAGCAGGCTAAAGCATCTGGTTATTTCCAGCCTCTGGGAATTGGGGAGAAACACACAACTGACCTTAGCCTAGTTGCATTTGTTTTCCCAAGCACTGGCTGCTCTTGGAAGATGGACATCTTTAATATGAATTTCAGTGAGATGATAAAGGTACCTGAGTTGGAGTGTGTCACCAGCCAAAGGGAGTCTGAGCCTGTGCCTCTACTCTAAATGCTGCTTTTGGATTCCTGGGACAGTGGGCAGACAGGTGCAACTTGCAGGGCCTGATTAGAGGTGGAAAGTGATTTACCCGGTGACTTGTCCAGTCCCTGCTGGAGAAAGAAGAGACTGGGAGTGGTGGAATGGGGGCATTGAGTGAGAGCATTTCATGGCATTTTGGAAAGGAGAGAAGTCACATTTCATGCTCTCACTCAATACAAGGATTGGGTGGACTCCCATCCAGGCTGGGACTCTTTTATCTGGCACATCAGGGTGTGTGTGGGGAGGAAGCCCAACATAAGAGGTGGTTCCAGTAAACCTGTGCCCACCTTCAGCCAGGTGCTCGTCAGATTCTAGCTTCATGCTTCACTGGACTCCCCATTGTCTGTATTGACATCATCAAGAATAAACCATTTGTTCCATTTCCCCTTTTCTCTCTGCACATGTCACAGCCAGATTTTCACCTTCTTTCTCGCTATTCCCTTAAGAAGCCGCACCAAGCTCTCTTTCAAGCTCAATGTCTGGGCTTGGGGGTAGGTATGTATCTGCCTATGTGCAGTTGTCAGCTCAGAGATGGCCTAAAGCAGCCTTTGGCCTCTCTGTGGGGGAGGCTCTGAGGAGGGCACTTTGGGGTCCCTGGACAGCGCATGGATCCCAGTGGGTAGAATTTTGATTTTGGTGGAAAGAGTCAGGGATGTGAAGCTTTCATGATGCTTGGCTGTGCATCTGGTTTTAAAGTGCTGGAGTACCCAAAATTCATTCTGGGGTTTAACTTACCCTTCCATTTGAAAACCCACAGGCAGGGTTCTTTTGAACTAAGCCTCCTTTGAGTGACCTGGCTTCGCTCAGTCTCCTGTGCTGGCAGGAGGAAAAGGGGGAAGGCCATCTGACTTGAATTCCATCCAGGACAGACTGTCATCACCACCTTCAGGCAGCCAGCCTGAGACCCTGAGCCCACAGGACCCCAGGCTCTGCAAGGGACTCTGCTGGCCCTGTGCCTGATATCTGAGAGGGTGTCCCTTCCCACCTCCACTCAAGTACACTCAAAGGCTGAGAATGCAGTAGGCTCGAACTTTTTCCCAACTGGATTCTGACCCACTGGACCAATTAAGAAAGGGAGACCTAAACGAGAGACTGGCCTACGCGCATCACACAGTGCATCAGTGCAAGAGCCAGAGCTAGTCCTCAACCAGGTCTGTTCCTTCTTCCACATGTGTTTAGACTGAGGACAATTTTAAAGCCCAGTTGTGATAACATTCCCCTTTGAAAGCCAAGAAATGTAGCATCTCTGCCAGGAAGCCCAAAGAAATGGATTTTCTTCTTCGAGCTGCCTAAAGCCCCACTGTGTTTCTCCTCAGGGAGAAGCTGGTTCTGGTGGCTTTGGTGAGGGCTGCCATCACGTATCAATCCTCGGGTTCCTCTGGGTGGGCTTTGGGCCCTGGGGTAGAAAGGATGAAGAGGTCCTTAGACGGAGATGCCCATCCCAGTGCCATGTGGGGAAGCTCATGCCTGTGCAGGCTCTGCCAAGGGCAGGGGAGCCCTTTGGTTGAGTCAGAGTGCGAGGATTCTGGAAAGGCGTTAGTGTAGTCTTCACTGTCCCATCCCAGCTGGCAAATAGACCCTGAGCAGCTGCCCCCAGATTGCTTGGGGCTGCGGCTTTGAAGAGGCAACTGCTAGGTACGTTCCAATGACCTCTGGTTGCCGTTTCTCCATTTATATCTCTAGGCCTGTAGATAGGACACAAACCTGGGGTTGCTTCTTCCAGGTGTGGACACAAGAGAGGGAATCCATTTCACCTGTACACCCCTATTATTCCAAACTTCTTTTTTGTCTCTTTTACCTCACGTCCCAACTCTTTCTGAAACTCTTAGTTATAAAAGAATGGCCAAGAGAGTTGACCTCCAGCGATGGAAATGCCTGATAAAGAGAGTCTTCCTTTTATGCTCTCTTGAACTCCCTCCTTATTGGACCCTTAGGATCCATCACCACATTGCCTCCCACTGACTGGACAACTTAAGAGTTTTTGCCTTGAGCTGCTCCGTTACTTCAAACAGTGTCCAGGACTGCACAGACACAGATTTCACGAGGTCGGAGAGAAGGGTACCAACTTGGGAAGCTGTGCGTAACGGTCTGAAGAAGATATATCCACTGGCTTCTCTAAAAAGCAACCACAGCAACAGACAAACAGAAAATCCCCCACCCCACTAACTCCTTCATGTGTGACATGATTGTGGTCTCAGTCTGTAGGTGTGTGTGCCACTCTGCTCCTGTCTTCTGGGGATGTTCCTTTCTCCTGTGTATCAAGTTCCCACTCTTTTGTGGCTCCCGATGTGAAAAGTGCTGTGATGTTTCTGCCCCATGTAAGGGATGTGTTGAAATCTCTCGGTGTTTCGGTCTTGGAGATGAGGCCGTGCCATATCTCCCACTGTCCTAAGAGGATGCGCAGGTTCTGTGACTTCCCAGGGAGCTGGCGTATTGTGAAAATCTCCAGGAGGATCTCCAGGTTGGAAACAGCCCACATCTGGATTTGGACTCACCGAAAAGGACTTGCTGAGGCAGTCAGTTGCTTCATTCAGAGGGCTGGCTGGAAGGGCAGCTGATGAACCAGGACCCCTCCCTCTCTCTCTCTGCCTTTGCTCCTGTCCTGACTGCGTTCTGGGAGGGGGGCCTGGAGAGGTCAAGACCTATAGCCAGCTCGAGGTGGGCATCAAGCAGGCTTCATCTTTGGAGCCCTGAACATGCCAGCCCCACTGTGGAGCCTTTGCGTGCTCATGAAGACTGTCACAGGCCCATCTCTTTGCTGTGGTTAGTATTTTGTTCTGTGGTTGGTTAGCAGTGTTAATGACCTACGTACGTAGCAAATCTTTTTTTGTCTGCAATTTAGAAAATGTGTAAACAAATAAAAGGCTTTAAAACTCTTGAGATCTTTTGATTATCACGTCTCATCCTTAAAAAATTGATTCAAATGTATAGATCCTGTGGAAGCAGAGCCTTTTCATGTTGGGGTGTACAGTGAGACTACATGTATAAATGCATGTATGTATGTGTGTGTGCGTGTGTGAGCACATGCATGCATGTGTGGCAGGCTCCAGAGAGATGCTGGTGCTTACATGTTTGCAAAGAGACTCCAGGGGCAACGCATTCCAGTTCTCAGTTGTTCCTGGTGATGGAATTCTGAGCCTGTCACACACAAGCTCTTGGGAAGTTGCAGTCACGGCAGCTCTCGTAGGTACCGCAGGCAGCTCAGCCAAGAGCTTCATCTGAGGAGACCCGTCTGAGAAGATGGCGGGGCATTTCTGAAGAGAATCCGCTGGAACTTCTAGGGGAGGGAAGGTTGATGACTCAGAGATGACTCACAGCTGAGGTGGGGGAACGTGGTAGGGGAGAGAGAGACCTCAGGCTCAGGACCCATCTAGAAGCCACCTGAGTCATTGCTCCTTCCCTCTTGGTCAGAAACCACCTTCCATAAAAGGAAGTGAGACAGCATCCTGGGTGAGGAGCGAAGGCTTCGCAGAAGACACACCTGTCCCAGGGGTCCCCAAGCCTGCTTAGCGACAGCCTTAACGGAACAGTGTCTGGGTGCAGGACTCCTGGGCCACTCAGGAATTGGTTTCTGAAGGCTGCAAGCTAGGAGTCATTCTTCCAAAAACAAATTTCAGATAAACAAGTAAGAAAAGCTTCTCCTGTGTGCTAGGCACTGGGACTGCAGCAGAGAAGACAAAGACCTACCCCTTGTGGGGCTTATAAACCAGGCAGGTAATAGCACAGTGCATGATAGTTGGGACTAAGGGACACTGTGGGGCAGCTGGAACCAGAGAGGGGACTTCTGGTCTCAGCTAGTCGGTGTGCTTTCAGCTACAATCTATTCAACACAGGTGGACATGGCAGTGGGGGATACCAGGTCACTTTCGGTCCCTCTGCTGAGTATGTGCTCCATTGCTTGTCAATAGTCATTGTGTGCCTTCAGCCTTTCCTTTCTGAAGCATAATATGGGGTGGTTATTTCTAGCAGAGGAGCCATTGATTGTTGCTGCAGACACGGGCCATTGAGCAGATTGTTGAGCCATTTCTACAGAAGGAGTGACATCCCGACCCAGGGGCCAGGACAGTAAGGCCCACGTGGTCTGAGATGGGAGCTAGGCTGGCAATGCTGAGCTGCTGATCCAGCAATGGTGGGGGCTCAGTCTCGTGACAAAGTCCAGCAGGAAAAGATTGCACAAACACCCACGCATAGCCCTTTCATCTGCACCAAGGGCTGTGATGCTTCCTCTTTGATCCCAGGGAACCCAGCTCTGCATCCTAGTCTCCACCAGTTGCTGAGATGACCTTAGAGGAGGCAAGAGAAGTGCATGACAACTGGGCCTGGAAAAATTATCTAACACAGACCAGAAACTGACGAAGCCCTGGGGAGTCGAAGTGATGGGGGAGGGGCAGCACTGGAGGGACCCAAATTATGTTAAAGAAAACTCAGAGCAGAATAGATTTCCTTTGTTCTTTCCTTGGGGAAAAGAAATGAAATAGGAGTGGGGTGGATTGGGGGTATCTAAGAAGAAGTGACGAATGGGATAACACCCAGTGTTTGAGAGAGTCTGGTGTTATGGCAGAGATATAATTGGGTTTCCCCTTCTTGAGGGAGCAGAAAGGACCCTGGGAGAGCATTCAGAAGGTCTGGGTCTTGTATTACCCAGGTGGGGGATTTCTGACTTTGTAGGTGCAGGCACGAGTTTCTATAAAGCCAGCCCTAGCCTCGGGCAGGTTTGGATAAGGAGCCAACCGGATCAGGTGGATACCCATGCAAGCAAGCACCCAGGCCTGTCCTGCACCTGAAGCTCACCTGTGCCAGAGGCCTATGGGGCGTCCGACAAAGTCTGTCTCCACACAGCCCTTTGGAATGTCATGGTGTAATGCCAGATACAATGAAGCCAGATAATTCTGTTCCACAGCATTGGTTTCCCAAGTAGAGTCTGCAAAGGCCTAGGCTGATGAGAGGGGTTTTGGGGGTGCCCAGAGACCTCGGAGGACAAGAGTAGAAGGAAGGTTCCTTATCTTTGACTCAAACCATTGACTGGCATAGCTCTGATTTTCTCTCTCATATAGTGCCGATTTTGCTGCTTAAAAAAAAACACACACAACAATTTGATACCATTTTGCAGACTGCATGATAGGAGGGGCTCAAGGGGTGTCCCCTGAGGCTGTGGAGAGCAGTGTGGTGATGGGAGGCCACCGTGGGCCTGTGACCCTCTGCCAGGTACAAATGGACATAATCTCCGCTCCCAGCTTTCTCCAAGTGGGGCCTGACCTCCACTCAGGCTTCTCTCTTGGGTTTCTCTTAAGCAGAACTGAGGATTGTTTGAGTCATGACCTGGAGGTTTCACTTCCTCCTCTCTTGGGGGTCCCTGCAGCCTGCAGTGCTTACTACCCTCCCTCTCCCACCCTGCCCTCTCCTCCCTCACACCCTGGCCTACCATGGCGCTCAGCTGTCACCTCCTCTGTCATAAACCTCAGCCCATCACTGCTTTAGCAGGGCTAGAACAACAGTGCGTTCCCCAAGCTGGTGGGGTTGAGAACGTTGGGGCTAAACTTTAGGTAATTAGCATTGTTAATGCTTGGTCTGTGATATTACAGCTGTGAGCCTCATTAAAGTGTCCTCCAGGGGGAGGCGAGCGGAGATTCAGGTGTCAGCTCTGCTCCTCACACAGGCACCCGCCTGCCATCTCCAAGCCTCTGTTGAGAAGCCTGGTTCATTTCCATCCCTCCTCCTGCTCCTGGTCCCTGTCTGCTGGCATCTGGGTCCGCCTGCCTTTCTGAGTTGGGAGTCACTCCTTCCTGCCCACACTCTAGCACAGAAAGCTCTGACGTCTGCTGTCCCTCCCTTCCGCCCAGAGAGAAACTGCCTACAGGAGGGAGGGGAGTGGCTGCTGCCCGTCCTCATGGCTCCAATTCAGCTTTGAAAGAAAGGGTTTGCCCGAGCTTGCCCTCCAGGTCCTGGGGCTTTCTTGTCCAGGGCTATTACTTCCTTCACTTCCCACTCTCGTAGAGAAAACTCAAGGCCTGGTGTCCCCCATCCACTCATCCACCTCCTGGCTGGATTTCCCAGGCTCGACTGGCATCTGCTGCCGTGGCCCCTCCTCAGAATGAAACCTGAGTCCCTCTGGTTTTAATTTCTGGGATTCTTGATTCCTGGGAGGAGAGGCAGGGGACAGACTATTTGCCAAACAGAGAAATATGAACCTCTCTTCAACCCCCTTGAAACCTTGAGGAAAATAATGCCAATCCCTCTAGGGACTAAACACAGGCTCAACCCAAAACAGAGGAAAATACAATTCCAGAAGGCCTCCCAGGAGGCTGGGGGCTGAGGACCCCCGGCTGTCACCCCTGTTTGCTCTCCTCTCACCTGTGGGTCCTCTGTGTCCACAGAAGTGCTCAGAGGAGTCATCAGAGCTGTTTTTGATGAACGTTCCTTGGCCACCTAGAACGAGCTGCAGACTTGGAGGACATATGGAGCTCGGTACCAGCATTAGAACTTCCCAGGGGAAACGACTGGCCAACTGAGAGCACTAGCATGGACACGAGTGTCTTTAATTCAGGACAGAATGACACTGTACGAGCCTGAATCCATGCAGGTGGGGAGAACATAGTCAGAAGGGCTGGGTGCATTGGAGTGGAGCCCTGAGGGAAATGCTGGACTCTGAGAGCAGTGATTTGGGTTTTGGGGTTGGGCTTTGGATGTGGAGAGGGCAAGGTGAGCAGAAGCCCTCCTCTTATTCTAGGTATACTGGACTGGCCTGGAACTTGTGCCTTGGGCATTGGGACCTGGGCTGCATCCCAGATATAGGGCAAGCACTTCCACAGAGCTCTAGTTGCCATCTTGACCTCACTGAAGGCCTTTTCCTGAAGCCGAGAGCTGGTGGTAGCGACTCTCGGGGTTGCACCTGTGAGAGATGAGCCTGCGGTCTTCCAGCAACCCTCCAGCCATTTTGTTGGATGTGTGAGATGGGGGATACTTGTAACCTTTACTCCCTTTCCCAACCCTCTACGTATCCTCCCGCAAGATAGCTCCTTAAGCTAGTCTCAGTTCTAAACCTTAGTGTGAATCCTTTTTAAGTAGTTTCTTACAATCCTCATTTTCTACAATTCAGAGCTTCTCCAACCTTCCACTCTGTCTTTGGTCAATGTGTCTGACTTGTGTTCTGTCTAGAATGCCACAGTCCTCCATGTTCCCACACTCTTTCACCCAGATTCTCTCCACCTACAAACACTTTTAAGGCTTAACTTAGCTCTCGCTTTTCATGGAGACTTTTCTGACTTGCCCAGGAGTGGTTGCCCAGGGAGTAGCCATTCCTTCCACAGAGCCCCCACCATGTTTTGTATACACCTCTCTTATAGCACCTGACACTCCCTGCCCATTTGTCAACTTCTTCACTGGTTTTCCCAATTAGACTCAAGTCTTTGAGGGCACAGACTGTGTATTGTTCACTGTTGAATTCCAACTGCTTCAGTCCATATTCATTGAATGGCTGGCTGGCTGGCTGGATGGATACATGAGTGAGTGAGTGAATGAATGAGTGAATGAATGAGAAAATCAGAGGGAATAAAGTGGGGTGGGGTGTGGGGGCACAGTTTGCCTCATAGACATAGCTCTTTGTCCCTTGGAGGCAAGGCCTTGGCCAAATCAGAAGCAGATCTCCTGCCAAGGCCTGGCCTCATGGGGCGAAGTTGGCTCTGTTGGGTGAGAAGGACTGGGTGGCTGGGCCTTTACCCATCTCTCTGCTGGGTTACTATGGCCCACTTGAAACCCGAATCCTTCAAGTCACACTGCATTATTAACAGGATCTATGTTAAGTGGGCCGCCCTGTGTTGCTCCTAAAAGAAATCCACTCTGCACTTAAAGAAATAATAAATTACGAAAATTATCTCCATGCTTCTCTGGGGCAAAAAGACCAGCTTTCTTCTTAAAGAGCTCACAATGGACCCTAAAAATATCTATTATAGATTAGTCTCTAGACAGATGAACAAAGGCTAAAGCCATTGATAAGGGGCACCTTAAAGTACAGGGTTTAAATCTGGTGGCTTATAACTATTCTTGGATTTTAAAGGGCTAGGTAAGAATCAAGACTCATCTTCTTCCACCTAGATCTAACTTTGGAGTGGGGTAGAAGGCAGCTTCTGGGACAATCTTTTAGTTGTGCTTTTCTCATGTCATAAAATCATTAACTTTCCTCTAGTTATGTCATTAAAAAATATACACTGCACTCCTGTATGCTTTTAATTATGTCTTAAGGCCAAACTTATTACCCCTGGGAATGCAGATCCAATTACGTAATGGAATTCAGTAAGAAAATACATTTCAATTACAAAAGTCATTGGACTCTAACACTTGGGGACCTATTTGCTGACTGGAGGGAGGCATCATGAAAGCTCATCCCTGCCTCAGTGCACATTGTGGGACTGGGGTGTTGGAGTGGGGCTGAGAGTGCCTGCAGCAAAGGCTTGTGTTGCCACCCACAGTGGCTGTCAGCAAGTACCTTACACGACCTCTGAGAGCCTCAGTTGCCTCATCTATAAAGTGGGGATAATTATACTTACTTAGTTGAGTTGCTGTGAAGATGAAAGAGAATCACATGTGCCTGGTGCCTGGCACATGTGGTCTTCTCTCTTCCTTCTACCACTCTCTCTCTCTCTCATCATTTAATGACAAATGTGGCAATAACTTGATTCTAGGAGAAAAAGTAAGATTCTGCTCTCGAGAACTAAATTCCCTTAAGAAACTTAGGTGGCACAATAAGGCTGAGGACAATACCTGGCTTGGAAGTCAGAAAGATGTGGCTTTGCCTTTTTTTGTCTCTTAATGGAGATGATTGCCTCTATCTTACATCTTATGTTTCTAGGAAGATTGAATTAAAACACTTAGGCAAAATTCTTGGCCCTGTACTCAGCACACAATAGGTGCCCACTAAATAGTCACATGGCACTAGAAATGAGGGGAATGTGGCAAAGGCCACAAGAGTTGTCAGATAATGTCACAAGAACTCAGAAGGGAGAGGACTTCCTAGAGAGAAAGCTAGGAAGGCTTCAGAGAGAAGGTGGCGTTTGAGCTAATTTTGACATTAGATAATGGGAGGAGGTGGAATGAGAGAGAGATTTTTCCAAGCGCATGTGTGGAGACAAGAAAATATGGCTGCCATATTAATCGAGCTGGCTGGTATGGACAGGAGACTTAGGAGATGAGACTGGGGTCTGACTTGGACTGCCGTCATGGAGAGAAGAGCTAGGGGTGTCCACTGAGGAGCTGCTAATGGTTCCTGAGTAAGGGGGTGTGAGCTGCGCTAAGCAGGTGGATTTGAGAAGTCAGGGAGGCCGCTGGCTCTGGGACGAAGGCCCTATTCCTTAGAGCCTGCTGATGATTGCAGGCCAGGCTTGCTGAGCCAAGGCCACATGCCAAGGGTGTGTGATGGGTGTGATGCAGACCAGAGCCCCAGGCCAGGGCTTGGGGGTTAAGAAGGAGGGGCCAGAGACTGCAGCCCCTTGGCTTTCTACCTGTTCACTGAGGGAGCAACTCCTTCTCCTTTCCTTTCCTCTCCTCCCTTCCTCTTCTGGTCTTTCACAGCTGAGCAGGCTGTGGGGAGGGCTAAAGACACATGGGAATTGCTGTGCAGGGAGCAGGGCCCTTGCAGATGGTGGGGAGGAGATAAGAGAGGCAGGGACGCTGGAATGGCTGGTGCAGGTAGCTACGTGGTCTGGCCCCACCCTCCTGTGACTCCTTTAGGGTAAAGGAGCTGGGCCCAGGGTTTTAGACTCAATGTAAACTTGGTCAAGACCCATGAAGAATATTTCTCAGGTCTGTGGATGGGCTTCCAACTTATCTGCAAAATGGTGTGAGTCTGTGTGTCCGTCTGCCTTGCCTCAGATTCTCAAAAGGGTCTGTGACATCTCAAAAGCTTAAACACCACTTGTCAATGTAACCCCTTCATTTTCCAGGTGAAGAAACTGAGGCCTAGAGAGGGAGAGGGACTCGCTGGGTCCCACGACTAGTTAACTGCTATCCGGGGCAAACGAGAAGAAAAGGATGTCTGTTCAGGAGAGCAGGGGTGCTGGGAGTTGGCTCAGGAGTGGAAACAGAAAGGGGAGAACGGGGAGTTGGGGGCGGGGGTGGGCAGGGAGGCGAGGAAAGGAAAGCCCAGAACTGCCCAGGGATTAACCATCTGTGTGTTGTGTAGGGGCAGGTTCCCGCCTCCCTCCTTCCCCATCCCCCACCCCCACGATACCTGATACCCTTCCCCAGGTATTGTTCAAGTACTTTCCCAGGAATGGACT
>CM053509.1:19325001-19370130 GCA_028627145.1 Eidolon dupreanum
GCACAGCGCCCCTGCTAAGATCCTAGATCATAGGTTGGGCCTTCTGTACCTGCCCAGGAGGGAAACTGCTCTAGGGTGGAGGCAAGGAGCAGAGGAGGTGGGGAAGCCCCAATTTTATACTCTCAGGTTTAGAGCCCAGGAGTGTTAGGATGACTCTGTGCCCTTGTCAGCTTGGTGGAAAGCTCTGGCACGCCTGTCTCTCTTTTTCTTCCAAGGCTGAGTAGACAGATGAAAGCTGGCCCCCAGCCGCTGAGCTGGGTGCTCCAAGCAGAGGTAGATTCTGGACAGCTGTGAAGGCCTCATTTGCATATATGCAAATAAGTGCCTGGCTCCTCTCTTTCCTAGCACCATCCAGGCAGACCCAGGTGCTATTGGAAGAGTTCCAGATCCTGCATCAAAATTAGCCTCTTGAATGAGTTTTTTGGTTTCCCAATGTGAAATTTCCTTTGAATTCCTTCCAAGACCCCGGGCCCTTTCCCAGTCCTCAACTCCACCCCCTGCCAATCATGTTAGCTTCGTAAAACCTAAGAGTCAGAGCTGAAGAAACAGATTTGGAGACAGTCGAGGATGTTGGGCAGAGTTCCACCTGGGAAGCCTGGGTACTGGTTCCTCCTAAATACTGGTCCCAGCTCTGCCATTGGTTCAGTGTTACCTAGGGTGAGCCACCTAACCTCTCTGCCCCACAATGCCCGCTATGGGTAAACAAAGAAAGGGGGTGAAGGTCCCTTCTAGCTCCAATAGTCTGTAAATGTTTGCGAATCTCTGTACATTAAGTCTCTTTGGTTGTAAATAACAGACACTCACTCAAGGCCACTAAAGTGCAACATATTAGGAGGACACAGGGTGTTGCAAGAGCACATGAGTGACAGTGAGTGAATGGGTTCAGAACAGGAAGGGAAGGAATGCATGGAGAGCTGTCTGGTGCCTCCATCTCTTCTCTCAGATCCTTTCTGGGCAAAGCTTTAATCCTCTCTTTCTCAAGACTGATTTTTCTTTCCTTCTCAGTGTACATGGGGGGGTGGGGGAAAGAAGATCCTACAACACCAAGTCCAGGGAAAGTGGCCCAGAGGGACCGAGTCAAACGTCTGTTAGTGTTTCTCTTCCAGATTCCTGGGGGAGAACATCTATTAGTTTAGCTTGAGTCAGGTGACCATCTCTGGTCTAATCAGCCATGGCCAGATGGTCAGCTACACAGGGGAGAAACATGGCTGCCTGAGGCCTGTACCCTGACTCAGGGAGAGAGTTTCCAGGTTTTGGGCAGACACTCAAGGAGTCCACTACATCCTACTAAGTGTAAGGTGCTGGATTATAGTGAGAGCTACTGAGCTTTTGTAAGGAGACATTGGGCTAAGCACATTTTATATAAGATTCAACAAACCAATGAATTAGATGCTATTGTTGTCACATTTAATCCTCATATCTCTTCCTTGAGGCAGGTTCCATTGTTCCACCCATTTTACAGATGGGGGATCTGAGCATTGATGAAATTAAATAACTTGCCTAAGGTCAGCAGAGCTGCGATTCTCATTTGAGTCGTTCTGTGCATCAGGTTTATCTTCTCCAAAACCATAATTTCTATTCAGTAGGACCCTGGTGAAGATTAAGTGATATAAGGTGTAATAAGTGCTTAGCAACATGTGTGGCATGTAGTTACCACTTGTTTATAATGAAATGGCCCTTTGGCCTATGCTTGAAGTCCTGTAGGAACTGGGGATTCAGTATCTTCAATAGCAGTCTATTCTACCTTTAGGCAGCTCTAACTATTAAAGTGTTCATTGTTTTCTGAGCTTTGTACTGGACTGGAATTGGACTCTCAGTAATTTCTACTGCTGGCCCTACCTATCAGGGGTCACAGTAGGCAGAATCATGGCACTTCAAAGATGTTTACATCCTGATCCTCAGAATACATTATGTCACATAACAGGGAAGAATTAAGGTTGCAGATGGAATTAAGGTTGCTAATCAGATGACTTCAAATAGGGAGATTAATCTGGATTATAAAGATGGGTCCAACATGATCACAAGGGTCTTTAAAAGATAAAAGAAAGAGGCAGAAGGGTCAGCTTCAGAGTGATGTGATGTGAGAAAGACTCGACCAGCCATTGCTGGCTTCGAGAATGGAGGAAGGGGCTGTGAGTCAAGGAACACAGGAAAAGGCAAGAAAGTGGATTTTCCCCTAGAGCCTCCTGAAAAGAATGCAGCTCTGCTGACACCTTGATTTTAGTATCTTTGATCCTCAAAACTGAAGATAACAAATTTGTGTTGTTTTAAGGCACGACTTACAGCAGCCATAGAAAAATGAGTACAGAAGCATTTTAAGCAAATCAGATCCTTGAACCCAGGATTCTGTTCTCTTGAGTGTCTTCTCCTCTAGGCTGTATAACCCTGACTCCTTCAAAAGGTTCTTCAAATGAATATTTTAAAGAGTTCAAACCCTATCAGAACCAAGGAAAGATCATTAGTTTGGCAGTTATTGGTTCTCTGGTCACTTTCCATAAAGATGGGTAACCTAAGTAGCACAGAATGGATTGAGTCTAGACTGTAAGGGTTTGCATTTGTATGATGGCAGTGGTGACGGAGAAAAGTAAATGCAGGTATAATTTATCACTTCTCAGCCTTTCCCAACACCCTGCTAAATATCAGAGTAACCTTTAAAAAAGGCAGAGGGCATCAATTAAATAAACAGATGGCTTGATAGAAAATAGAAGTATAAACACAGGCACCATCTCATAATTGACTGGTGGTAAGTCAGCCTAATTCACTTGGTGGGCTCTTCTCCATCTGCACAAAAGAAATGCATCAAGACATTATGAAGACCTTCATGAAACCTGCTAAATACAAAAATAGATTACAGAAAAATGTTTGACATCTTCCTGGGGTTAACATTTTTTTTGAACAAGAGGTTACTTATGAGTCTGTCTAGAACGATTTAGCCAATGCCTTTGGAGATGCAGGGGAATGAATAAGATGACTTTTGGACAGTTTCTGCCATCTTTTAATTCAAGGAACCAAAAGTTGTGATTGAGTCTGTGCACTTACCCTCATGATTAAACTATTTATACAAGTTGCTTAAAACAGAAAAATACACTGAACCATAGTTCCAATGACCTGATGATGTGTATGACATATTCAGCAAAAATGGACCGGGGATTAATATTGCTAAAGTCAGTGTGGTCATTTTGGTTGTACAGGGGGTAATCCTTCATAAGGGTTCACCACTCTTCCGTATCTTAGTTCATCTATAATGGACTGGCAGAGAGAGATGGTTATGAGAAAATAAAATGCACTTAGAATCCCCCCATGAATCATTTATGGAAGACACCATACTTAGCAAAGACTATGAAAATATGACTGTTAAAGGCATTTCAGTCACTATTTCTGGATAGCTTTCAAGCATGACTACTGACCACAAAAACAGGCGTGGACACACTGGAAGGATTTAAGCCTTCAAGGTAGAAGGGAAAATGTGTGGGCAGAGGCTGAGCCCAAGGGAGCGGCCTCCAGAAGCAACCATGTGGTGGTACCTGTGAGGGGTCTCTCGCCTTGCTTTCTTTCACATTCCCACTATAGGCTAGAGGAGGAGCAGGTCAGCTGAAGAAGCAATTAATTTAACAGAACTGGGGTTTGAGCAATTAACTTTTAAGTATGCAAGCAGTTCAGAAGAGAGAGGAAGTGGTTTCTTAGCACAGCCAGTGAAAGATGGTGCGATGTTATCAAGGCTTTTGTGTAACCAGCAAAAAGTTTTTCAATCCCCACTCAACCCACACTCAGAGTATCAGAGCCATGATAGCCTAATGATAGGGGCCTCAAGAGCCCGAAGAAGGGAAGAATCGGTGCTCACTGGGTCAACTATAAATAGAACTTGTTAAGATCTTTCTAGAAAGCTGGGGGAGGCAATAAGCTAACTAAAGAACTGTGCAGGAGTTTTCCCAAGAGCACATTTTGACTTAGGCTTTTAGTTTCCTTTATAGTCAATAACTAAGGGGGCATGTATTTGCTTCTTGCAGGTGTGTTTGAATCAGAGCAGACCTCCTGCTGGAGAGGTGGTGTGGTGGAAGAGGAAGGGGAGGCCTGCACTTGGGGGCAGGAGACCCTGCTTTAAAACTTTGCTCCACTGTGTTTGAGTTGTTGGGTCCTGGATAAGTCACTTTTCCTGCTCTGGGATGCTCTGTAAAGTAAGGGTCAAAATACTCACCTCACCAAACCCTACCCTGTTATGAGGATTAATAGGTGGCTAATAAACACACACTACTTGGTGGGGGGACTTGTGGGGAGATAAACTACTGTCCTGGGGGAGTTAGAAGACCTTGGTTCTGGTCCCACCTCCACCACTCACCCGTTCCTTTACTCTAGAATGAGGGGGGTGTACCAAGTGCCTCACACTCCCTGGGTCTCGCAGCTGCCCCAGTCCTTCTTCTGGAAGTTCTGATTTAGAAATGGTGCTGTGGGCCCAGGAATTTGTTTCTTGTCACCAGATGTTTGGGAAACACTAGATTAGATTACTGTCTTAACATATCAGATCATAAGGGTTCCAGAGTGGATGCAAAAATGCAGACTTTCAGCACCTCTAGCAGTGAGGCCTAGAAAGTTGCATTGTTAACCAGTGCATCAGATATATTTGGCAAACCTGATTTAAAATGACCTTTATGGTCAAAATTTTGACTATTTCCACTCTAAGCTAAGATACACAGATCTGGCCACGTTGCGTGTCAGAATAAGAAACACTTGCATCCGATTGGTAAATGGCTGCTGTCCCCACCTCTCCCTAGTGTCCCAAACCGGTTTCCTTGGCTCCTTTCCCAGGACCCTCTCCCGCCTCTGCACAGCCCAGTCGCTAAAGGGTTGACACACCACACAGAGGGTCTTGTCCCAGCACCTCTGCTGGCTGATGGGTACCTGTGCCACAATAGCTGTCACATATTTCAGTGTCACCTCTGCTTACCCTCAATGAAGCAATAATCAAGTCCTAGACTGTTACATTTTGTGAGGGGAAGCAGAAACTGAGAACAACTCATGGATTTCCTAATTTTTTCCTGCTTTGATGTGATCTTAGGAGCTAGCTCTTTTTTTGGTGGTGGTGGTGGTGGTGGTGGTGGTGGTGGTGGTGGTGGTATATCTTATACCTTCCCAGAATGCCCGTGTTAGACTCTTGATTGCAAGGAGTGGCCCCTTGGCTCATCTCAATACAGGAGATTGTTTATTGGCACTGATGCTCCTCTCAGTGTCACAGCTTCTGAGACGTCCCCATGGCTTTGCACTACCCTCTGTCCAGCTCTGCCCAGATCATGGGGACTGGGGTGTCAGTAAGTCACCCACTGCAATCATAGCCTGCCAGAGCAACCCATCAGCATACATGCTGCACCACTGCAAACAGGTTTTGGGTATTACTTTGGGTAAAAATGTTTTTAAAAAAGTTTTAGAACTATTTTTAAAAGAGTATTTCTGGCATAAAGATGTTTGTACTCTCACAAGATATTTATTGTGAGGATACATGGATTAAATGGTGGCAGGATGGCAGTCTAGCTTCAGAAGTTAAAAGGACAGACTTTAGAATTAGATTGTCAAGTTTGAATTCTCCTTTCCCACTTGTAACCTGGAGCAAATTGTTACTTAACCCTTTGAAGCCTTTGTTTTCTCCTTTATAAAATTCGGGTAATGAGAGGCCTGGATTAACCTCACAGGGGCTTTATGAGAGCAAAGTGAGATTTTGTAAGTAAAACATTGAGAACAGTGTCTGGCATGTAGAAAGAGTTCAATAATAAATGTTACCTGTAGGTAAACTTCGTAAAACTAAGAGCCAGATAGTAAATATTTCAGATTTTATGGGCTATATGGTCTCTGTCATGATTACTCAAATTTGTCATTCTGGCGTGGAAGCAGCCATAGACAATATCGTAACTGAAGGGTGTGGCTGTGCTGCAATTAAATTTTATTTACAATAACCAGTAGCAGGCTGGATTTGATCTTTGGGCCATAGTTAACTGATGCTTGTTTTAAAGGAGGACAGGTATCTTATGGAAAGCAAGGACAGCTAAATCACCTGGCCTCCTGGATCTTGGAATATAGTTCAGGAACTGGAAGGCTCTGCTGAGCCTTTAAGACTGGCTAGCTTATTGCTTCCTCAGCAGCAAGAGTTCTTGCCCTTTTGCCATTTTGGAGATCTCACTCCTGTTTCCATGTCTGTTGCTCCTGCCACTGTCAATCAACCAGCTTACTCTCTGCTGTTAACATCTTTCCTGTATCTTAGAGCTTCTTCTTTCTCTAGTTTCTGCTTATTCATGCATCTGTACAGGCTTCTCTGAGTACCTTTTGGCTTTTATTCCCACATTGTTTCCTGACTCTTGCCTTGTATTGGAGAGAGTCCAATTCATCTGGTTAATACCCATTGTTCCTGTTTGAGTGGAGATTTTGTTCCAGATATATGATGGTTAATTTTATGTCGGCTTGACTGAGCCACGAGGGTGCACAGAAATTTGGTGAAACATTCTGTGTGTCTGTGGGGGTGTTTTAGATGAGATTAACATTTGCATGGGTAGACTGAGTAAAGCAGATTACTCTCCCTAATGTGGGTAGGTCTTGTCTAATCACTTGAGGACCAGAATAGAACAAAAAGGCTGAGTAAGTAAGGAACTTTGCCTGCCTGACTACTTGAGCCTGACTACATTGGTCTTTTCCTGTCCTTGGACTGGAACTTACACCATCAGGTCACCTGGGTCTCAGTTATTTGGACTCAGACCGGAACTATAGTATTGGTTCTCCTGGGTCTCTACCTTTTCAACTACATATCTTGAGACTTCTCAGCTTCCATAATCATATGACCCACTTTTTAATAGTAAATCTTTATCTCTAAATCAATCAATCTATCAACTATCTATCTACGATCTATCATCTATCTATCTATCTATCATCTATCATCTATCTATCTATCTATCCATCCATGCATCTATCTATAATCTATCACCTCCTACTGGTTCTGTCTCTCTGGAGAACCCTGCGTAATACAAGATCTCTTCATAGGCCTTTGGCTCATATACAGCCATGGAGCTCTTGGGTCAGTCAGCACAGTGGTTGGGGTAAGGGTCAGAGGGTCCAGGATCTGCTTCTCTCAGCAAAGAGCAAAGAGCCATCAGCCAAGCATCCATAGCTCCTTACATTGCACTGCCCATCAGAGTTACTATCTAATTCTTTAACAATATAGAGAGGCAACCTGTATGGTGAGGGAGGGAGTGGGTTCTGTAAACACACAATGTCCAAGAGTAAGGCACTTAACTTCTATAAGTCCCAGTGTTTCCTCTGAAAAATGAGGATAATGACATTACCTTGCATGACAGTGGCAAAAATTAAATGAGATGACATGTGTAAAAGTTACTGGTATATGTAAAGTGTTCACCAAAATATTAGTTTCATTCTTTCCTTCTCCCCCAACCCCAAATTATAATTCTATCCCTGGTTAGTTTCCTTGGATACTGCTGATGAAGCTGGTAGAGCTTTCTGGACCTCTGATTTTGGTACTGCAGAATATCCAAGTCTTGAGAACAGTAATGCCTGCTCAAAGGGCCTTACACCTTCCTTTGCAGGATTTTCCACATTTTATGTTGCTTCTCACCTTCTCAGAGATTTCCCCCTCTGTCCTTTTGAAGATTTTCATTAGCCAGCCTATAGCTCTGTATTTAAGGATTGGAACTGAGTTCAGCTGTGGGGAGGAAGTGCTCTCTGGTTTTGGAGAAGCACTGGATTCCATGGCAGAAGAGGTGATGTGGACTTTGAACAGTTAAGACACCCGAACTCTAAATAGAAAGCAATGGTATTTTCATCTTCATCATTTTTTTCAAATGTATTTGTGGAGGAAAGATTTTCCCTTCCCATTGGATGAAAATTCAAACAGCTCCCTGACTTTTTTGCTCCTTCTTAGATAATAAAAAAATCCAGGAGTCGTTTAAGTTGCCATGCACTGTCTCAATCCAGAAATTAGAATGCCCAGGTCCATGCACCAACCCAAACTCCACAACTCAACAGCTAGGGCGACTACAGGAAGGAAGCCTGTAGTTGGGGAAAGGGTGGGGACAGGGGGTTTCTTTTTTCTTTCTCAGTTCCTCCTCCTCGAACTCCCCAGTCAGAATTAAGATTCCTTTTGAGTTGGAGTAGGCAGAGGAGAAGAGAGGAGATGAGCAGAGAGGCTCTTACTTGACTGGCAGTAGGGAAGGTGGATGATATTCTTTCTCTGGTGTGAGTGAGTCTGTAGGAAATTCTTCATCACTAGGACCTCCCCCTGCAGCTCTCTTATCCAGGGCGGTCAGTTTCCTCCAGCTCTTCACAACACTCTTCCCACAGCTCATAGGAATTAGAGTTCGTGTCAACTTCTCCCTGCTGAGGAGTGTTTATTTCTTCAGTAGGCCCCTGCCTCTTGGACAAGGCCCAGTGTGACCACACCCACTTTCTCTTGCATGATTGGCTCACATCTGGTCAAAGGGAAACACTCAGGTGTCCCTGCCCAGACACACTCTGGGAGTTTGTAGGTCAATCTTGAGACTGCAAAAATATCTCCGTGCACCCACTGTGGAAGCAGCTAACCACCCCATGTCTTCCTACTTTTTAAATTTCCAGGCTGAAATCCAACACAGGTCCACTTTAACACCCTGCCCCTTCCCACCTCCCTCCCTCCGCCCTCCCAATCACAGGGACACGTACCAAGCTTTCTGAATGGTCCCTCTGAAACCCCTTTTGCTAGATTTGAGTTGAGGGACAGACACCGCTCAGCCACCCTCTTGGTAGGGGTGAGGCTCATAGCACATCAGTAATTTTTCCTAAATAAATCTTCCCTACAATGCTTCTCCCTTAATCTCTAAAAGCCAGACAATTTTATATCCTCAATGTGAATGTAGGTAAGAAGTTTGAGTTCTGTAACAAATTTTTGGATCTTACCTTGAAATTTTGCATCTTCTTCAGACTTCAAATTAGAATGTCATGTCACAGTGCCTCAGGCGAAACTTTCAACTTAACACCTTGTTATATTTGCTTTGGTCTTGGCGCAATTGCTGGTGGAGATAGCGACTGCCAAGGAACTTCAGATGCTTGAAATACAGACTACTATGCATCATGGCCATGTCATGCATTTTGTGTTGTTGACAGTCTCTTGGGAACAAGCAAATTTGGCTGGGATCATCAGAAGACTTGAAGACGGACTTTGCCCGTCACACTGTAACTCCTCAGCTTTCTCGTGGAGAGCATTTTCAGAGAGTGCTGAGGGTACTCTTTATTTTTCTTCTTTTTGGCTTCTTAACTTCTTCATGGGAAGACTGATTAAACCTAGCTCACCTGGAGTCGGTGTGGTTGAATGGTAAAGAATCCCAGGTGTTTATTGCTTTTTATCCTTGTCTCAGGCTTTTGGATAACTCACCTCCTGGGGCAGAGGAGGAGGCAGGGAACCTCCTGTAGGATTTAGATGGCAGAAGGGGAAAGTGGGCGTTGAGGATATGGCAGGAGAAGCAGGACGGCCTGGCCTGGGTGAGGTGTCCATCTCTTCAGGTTAGATGTATCCATTTGCTGTAGCTCCGGGCATGTTTTCCATCTATTTTCACATGTGGGTGTTTGTTCTCTTCTGCAAACTGATCTGCCACCACACAAGGTCAGTGTCTGCTGGCACCCTCCACTTCCAGCACCCACGCAGCCTCTGCAGGCCACCGAACACAGTAGGCATTACTAAATGCTGGGTGAGTGACTGAAGGCCAACGGCTCCAATAGAAAAGCAGTCACCAGAGGACCTCATTTACATTTAGGTCTGTTAATGCCACAAGGGTTCACTGAGGGACTTCTAGGTGTCAGCACCACACACAGACATTACACAATTATTTTGGTCTGAAGCCAATAGAGAGATCAAATTTAGTTTTACAGCTCAACCCAGTTTAATATACTTATCATGTAAAAAAAATATATTGGGGAAAAAAGGACAGATAAGATGAAAAAATTCACCCATGATTCTACCACCAAGCTAATTACTGTTAATATTTTCTCAGCTCTCTCTACTTTCATGCATATTGGTTTAAATAAATGGATTCATTTGTATATTCAGGTTTATTTTCTTCGCCTTATTTGCAACATTTTTAAAAACTTATTCCTAAACAGTGTCTTTATTCTTTATATAACTTTTTTCTTTTCATTCATAAAGATAGTAGATGCTCATTGTGGAAAAACATAAGTTGAAAGAGGCTATCTAGCATCATATAACTTCCGCCCAGACGTAGCTACTGTATTTTCTTCGTTTTTTTTCTATAATTTTATTTGTATATATGTGACAATATTGGCAACTATATGCCATATACAGTCTATTAAAAGTTTTTTTTAAAAAGTTGAGTGCATCCGGTTAAATAAAAATAGTGTACAGATTTGCTTGGAATGACAAGCAGTGCTGGTGTCTACTTTCGTGTCCCCAGTCCTGATGCTCAGGGCCAGCTGCTCTTAGCCTTTCTGGTGTTTTCTTTCTGGTAGTTATGTCAGCCTGTATCTCCAGCTGACACGGGCCTACCACTGTTTTCCTGCTTATCGATGTCAGACATTATCCACTAGGCTTCCTGCTTTCATCATATGGCTTCTCTGTCTCTGTCTCCTCCATGGTGATAATTCTTCTATCAGTTACTTTTTACTGTAAGCAACAAACATATCTTTTTAGCCTTGTTTTATTGACTCTATATAGTTATTTTGACACTTCGTTTTCTATATGGAGGATATTGACCCCACTCCCTCCCCTTTTTCTGCTTTCCTCCTGTATTCCGTAGATCAACTTGTGTCTACAGTACTTTGTCTTTTTCAGTGTCAACATCTACGTGGTGTTCTGCAACAACAATTAAATTTTCCATCGTTCCTATAGGTTCATCTGGAAAATTAAGAATCAGTAAACTGTGTTTTTGTCTTCGTGGCTGTATCACTATGGTTCACTGCAGAGCCGAGAAGTACTTACTCCAAGGGTACATTTGCTGCTCGAACAGCTCTGTTTTGCCTGGGTTTTTCTTGTCTGTTTTCTCTGTCTTTTTCAAACTCTCTATTTCACCCCAACCTTTTTGTCCAATGAGGTAATCCAGCAGGTTTGTTGTCCTAATATTTGGACATGGAGTTTCTGGATTGAGCTTTGATTCCTTACCTTTTCTTTTTTCTTTTTTCTTTCTTTTTTTAAAAATTTTGATTTGCTTTCTTGGAGAGTTTCTATAATTTTCTCTGTGTTCTCTCTCTCTCTCTCTCTCTCTCTCTCTCTATCTATCTATCTCTGTGTGTGTTTAAGACTGGAACACATTTATGTTTTGTTTAGGGTGATGTGAGGAGTACTTGATTGCTTTCTGTGCCACAGCAAGGCAGGGTAGGGAACAGATTGTTCCACCTACGATATTGAATTAATTCTCTTGCAGTAACAACCTTGCTTCACTTCTGTTCTTTTTCACACTGACATTTCTGAGTCCCCGGCCTTCTTCCTTTGGCCAAACCACCCAGTGACTGTGCTCTAGGTTGAGGGACCCATTACTTGCTGGGTCGGTTACCTCTCCTTTATCAGATTTCCAACTTGCTCACATCTTTTGAATTTGGGCCCCCTACTTGATCTTTTTCCCTTTACTATCATTTATGGGTCTTGGAGAGATGTGCATGCAGTTAATGCGTCAATTTTTTTTTTTACTGAAAGTATACACCTTTTTTTAAATGAAAAATTATTGAGATATAATTAAATAAAATAAAATGCACCACATTTAAGTGTACAGTTCACTGTTTTAACAAACACATCACAGTCAAGATATAGAATATTTCCATCTCCAAAAAGTTCCTTTGTGCCCCTTCCCAGTCAATCCTTATACCTGCTTCCTCACCCAGCCTCAAGGAACTAGTACTTTTGCTCGTTCTAGGATTTTATATAAATGAAACATACAGTATGGGCACTTTTGTGTCTGGTTTCTTTTTCTCGATGTAGTGTTTGTAGTGTTTGTGAGATTCTTCCAGGGTGTTGAGTAACATTCCATTATATGTAGGTGCCACAGATTGTTCCCCACTCACCTATTGGTGAACATTTAGGTTATCGCCAGTTTTGATGAAGAGATGATAAGCATTCATATTCATGTGAGAGAAGGATTGCTGGATTGTGTGGTAAGAGTATGTTTAACTTTATGAGAACCCGCCAAACTCTTCTCCAAAGTTTCTGGACTACTTTAAACTCCCACTAGCAATAAATGAGAGTTCCAGTTCTTCCATATCTTTGCAATACTTAATATTACCCCTCTTTCTAGTTTTAGACATTCCAGTGAGTGTGTAGTGGTATCTCATTGGTTCAATTTGCATTTCTCTAACTACTATTGATTTTGAGCATCTTTTCACATGCTTATTATCCATTTTACATATTTTCTTTTGTGAAGTGTCTTCAGATCTTTTGCCTACCTTTTAACTGGGTTATTTCCATATTTAGATGTAAGATTGTTCAATATTTTGCAGTCAAGTCTTTTGTGAGATAGTGCCTATGTGTTTTTGAGCTCTGTGTTTTCCCACTTTATATTGTATTGTAAGCAATTCTGCATGTAATTACTTTGTCTAAAAACATATTTAATATTTGTTAATATTCTGCCGTACACATGTATCATTATTTATTTAAATCATTTTTTTTATTGGACATTTATGTCTCTACTTTTGTGGCTCTCCCTTAGGATGGATTCCTAGAAGCAAAGTAACAAGGTCAAAAGGTAGAATATATTAAGGACATTTGATATATACTGCCAAATTTCTTTCCAAAAAATTTGCACCAATTTAAATGCCACCAGTAGCAGGTGGAAACTCCATGTTATACCATCACTGCCAGGTTTGGATATTCTTACCTGAAAAAAAAAAAAAAGGCTAATTTAATGGGTGGAAACAGTAGTTGTTTTTAAGCTACATTTCTTAAATTATTAGTGTGGTTGGATATATTTCCAAGTGTTTAGTAATAATTTATTTTTCCTCCTCCATGAATTGTTTATTCATATATTTTGTTCTCAAATGAGATTTGAGGCATGTTTCCCAACTCTGCAAAGAAGTTGCCGTAGGTGCAACTGGGTGCAAGTGGGTGCAATTGGGTGCAAGTGTTTGGCACTGGAGTCAGGGGAGGAGAGACTCGTGCTGGCCACCAAGCAGAAAGTGGGGCGCTGGATTGATGGGGTGCACTGGGACACCTAGGTACCCTCCACACTTCTTTCTTGGCACAGGTGAACTGATTTGTGAAGACTTCCATTTCTTTCTGTAAATAGGTAGAGGGAAACACTGCCTGTGTTCCAAAAAAGGAGGGACAAAAGCTAACCTTCTGAGAATTAAATTGTAACGTTGTTGCCTAATGGACATGATGGTGTTTTCAGACAGGGTCAAAATGGCTCCCAGGCCAGCAAGTTTTGATAGTGACCTTAACAAAAGAATTGCCAGACCTAAATAATAAGTTTGCCACTCCGGAGGGGGAAAGGGTGTGGTTCTAAGAAATCAAAATGAATGTAAAAATGTTCCAGGCCTGTGGGTGAGAAGGTCACTAAACTGTGATCCTTAAATTTCACTATGTTCATGCAGAATGTGCCCCAAATATTTTGAGCCCAGGAGTGCTTCATATACCCCCACAGTAAGTCCCTCACGTGGAGGTGGGAGTCCCCAGGGATGTCTCTCACGAGCTTATGGATGATAGGTCCCTTGACAACATTTATGAAAGTCCTCAGGGAACCCCATACATCACTTCACAAACAAGTCTGCCCCAAGTATTTCTAGGAACTCCTAGGGGGTATCTCACAAGGGTTCACAGATAAGAGCCCTTCCGATTTTAAGGGTGTCCTTACATAGTGTCTCACATCTGCACCCCAGCCTGTTCCTCTGCCCCAATATTCCTGAGGTTCTTCAGGAAGAGTTGCATCTGAGTTCACAAACAAGGCCTCCCCTTTCTAGTACAGTCACTGCTCCAGCTCGAGGTTCCCTGAGTCCTAGAGCCTCCCACCAGATGTCTGACTTGGCACTGCCCTCTCTTGGTGGGTGATGATGTCTCCCCTGATTGGAGATTTTGGGATACCAAAGCTGCAGAATGGTTTGAAGGAAAATGAGGTCAAATCCATCTTTCTCCTCTGTTGGAGGGTGGTCAAGCAGGGTAGTCTGTGCCTCAGTGTTTTACGTAGAATTAGTCAACACTTCTTTCAATTTTTACTAACAGTTCTGTTCTTAGTGGTTCATATAGGAGTCTTGGTGTGCTGGCCCAGGAGATATATCTGAAGGACAGAATTATTCTTCTGATGACAGAGGCTTTGTTGCCAGGTTAAGTTCACCATATCTGGTTGCTTCTCTCCCTAGGATGAACGCTTTCCAAGGAGAATCCACAGGCCTCCTTGAAAATGGGTGTATTTTTCAGTTGCTGTTTTAAGGATAAAGGATTTATTGCAAGGTACAGGGTCGATTCTACTGAAGAGACAGGAAACCAGCCAGGAGAAATGCCCACAGACTGCTGGAGCAGAAACCCACTTCTGGGCCCACCTGGATGCACTCCATTATCTCTGATGCCAAGGACCAGGCAGTAGGACTTCCACCACAGCTTCTCCCAAGAACCAAACACCTCTGTCACCAGTTCTGATCTCACAGCACATGGCTGCCACCTCATATTACTCACTTCCATTTTCTGACTGTCCGATGGGTGCATCTATCTGCTTGGGGAAAATAGGTCACGTGGAGACATTTTTAGGATGTGGTTTCCAGTTTTAGTCTCTCCAGCGCAGGAAGGCATGTGAGAAGGGGTTTGGCGTGATTGTTAGGTGAGCCCAGTGGACACATCCCACTAGCTTACCAGAAGCACATAGACATGGCTGACTCTCAAGGACTCACTAAAATGTCTAAAATTAAAAAGAAGGATAATATCAAAACCATATTCAAGGATAAAGGGCTGTCATGGCTTCATTCAGTGCTAATACTTTTGGGGGGCTGTTGCTCTGGTATGAGGATTCTATCTTTTTATTCTTTGTGGCTATTATATCCCTACTGTGTAGATGAACTCCTTACAGTATCTAGTTTTGGTATTAAATAGTAAGATAACATTACTAATTCTTCTTATTCCTATTGGTTGGCTAGTTGACTCATCCCTCAAATATTTACTGAGTACTTATTATGTGCCATGTACTGCAATACTGTTTGAAGATATTAAAAAGAATATGATATAGTCTCTATTCTTAAGAATCTTGCTGTCTCACAGGGAAGGGGTGAAGACATCAGGCCATTATGAGAGAGCTGTGCGCAGCAGGATAGAGAGGGAAGACTGAGATGACCTGGGGTGAGGGATGGAGTGGGGATAAATTGTGTTGAGTGTATTGTTTCAAGGTAGAGTGAGTTCTGTAAGGAGTCCTAAAGGTCAGAGAGGGTAGAGTTGGAAAGGCCTCCCTGGCCAAAGAGCCACAAGTCCTAAGAAACACTTAGGGAACACTAAGTTGTGCATAACAGCTGAAGCATAATTCCAGGGGTGAGATGGAGATAGATGAGGTCAGAGGCCTCAATAGAGGTCAGTTCATAAAGGATCTGGAATTCTGTGATCTAAATTCAGACTTCATCCTGAAGAGAATTCAGTTTTTATTCTGAAGATAGCTGATGAAGAGTTTTAAATACTACAATAATGGGTTCAGATTTGTGTCTTAGAAAAATAAGACAGCCATGTGGCAGCCATGTGAAGTATAGACTGGAGAGAGCCAGGAGAGTAGGTCGAAGACCTAGCCCAGGTGAGAAATTTTGAGACTTGAACTAGTGTCAAGGTGGAAGGAGAGAAGAGAATGTTTGGGAGAGACGTATAGAAGATTGACCCCCAGGACACATCTCATCTCTCCTGGGATGATAGGGATGAGGGAAAAGGGTGAAGAAGTAGATGCTTTGATTTGCCACCTTGAATCCCTCAGGACCCAAAGAATTACTTCTCCAGCTGCTGGGAGATTTGCCCTTGGCTGTAGACAAATATTTTGTCCAAGGTCACATCGCCTTCCTAGATAGCCCACATCCAATGACTGGTCAACATCAGGAAAGAAAAGCTACGTCCAAGACCCTTTGTCCCACCTCAAGATAACTCTGAGGGCCATCCCAACTTCAGAACATCCTAAAGTGTTGGCTGAGACTTTACTGCAGCTCAATGTCTTCCCCATCTGCTTTCTTCCCTTTTCTTCCACAGGTGGGTATTCCAAGGGCACTTTTCAATACATCTCTTATGCCAATCTTCATCTAAGATACTGCTTCATGGGAAACCCAAATCTACAATGGATGATGTCCAACTTCCTGGCTTGTGAGCAGTGTAGATGATGTTGTCATTCACTGATATGTGGAATATAGAAAAAGGAGTTGATTTGGAGTGGATGAGAGGGAGATCATGAGTTCAACTTTGGAAAAGGTGAGCTTGAAATTCTTGATACTTTCAGGGAGTCAGGACTACTTTATATATTTGGAAATCATTAGTGTTCTGGGGTTAGTTTAAGTCTTAGATTGGCCTGCAGCAGGAAGCATGCACCCAATTTCCTGGAAATGGGAATGCCGTGATCCATGGGTTTCTTCATCTTTGGCTTTGCATGTAGCTGCTGACTGAATTCTGAATTCCTGATTCATTGAGTTATTCTGGCCTTTATTCCTGCACACCCAGAATCTGACCCTGGGCTTGGTTTGACCCCATCTCATAGATATACCCCAGCTCCAGCCTCTACTATACTTGCCCACTGCATTTTTGGTCTTGACCCAACTCCCTGAGACCTGTCTGCATGATCCAATGCCAGACCTACTCCTAGTGTTAATCCCTTCTAGAATCCTGAGCATCCCAATGATAAATGTTGTTGAGTTAGCCACTGTCAATCCCTGCATTCTCTAGACTCTCTCAGCTGAAAGTGGTGATGCTTGCAACCCATTACTATATAAGTTTCTGGAACCTTTCACTATTGGCTCTCTGTAGGATCACACATTACCAGGATACTGCTATTCCACTGTCTTTGAACATCAACCTTTGCACCAGCTATTTGCTTTTTGCCTGTGTGGTTAGCTGATTCCTCCTTGTCATTCAGAGTGTAGTTTTGAATGTCAGCTTTTCAGAGAGGAATCCCTTAGTCACCCAATCTAAAGTAGCCACACAGTTCTTCTCTATAACATCACCCTATTTTACTTTTGTGGATAGCAGTTATTACTATCTGACTTTTTCTTATTTGTTTCTCCATAACTGGAATGTAAGTCTCTGAAAAGGAGGGCCCTTATGGGAATCATTGACTATTCTGTTTCCTAGAACAGTGCCTGGCAAATGGTAGGTGTTCAATAAATACCTGAACTGCGGTAGGTGTTCAATAAACGTTGAACAGCTGGTTGAATTAATCTGTTCTTTGGCTGTTGCGGCCCATTATTAGATTGAACTTATTAGATTGAACATCTCCAGATATTGCATCAACTAGAATTAAATCTGAAGTCCTCACCAGCTGTCTCCAAGTTTCCGGCATGCTCTAAGGCAAAGCCTGCCTGAAATATGACCATTTATGTTATAAGAATCATCTCTTGCCTCCTTGGCCATCAGTTTATTTCATCTCTTGGATGATGATTCTTTCTCATTTTGTTTTCTCCTTCACCAGTGGCTTGATTGATGGTGATTAGCAGGAGGTGGTCCATTTATGTGAAACACCTGCTTCCCACCTGTATCCCCTTGAGCAGCCAGCTTTGGACTTAGTGCAGGAAGCTGGTGGGTGTCCTTCATAGTTGAATAGGCTTCCAGAATTTTCTCCAGGAGTCAGATCCAAACTGGCACCATATGGGTGACCATCTGTATGTCATTTAGCCAGAATCAAACACATCTGCCAGCTTGTGAAAGAGACCTGGGGAGGCTTGGGGGCACCAAGGATTGATGGAAAAACTGGCCCAAGAAGAAGGCCGAGCCAGATAGAGCAGTTTCCACTTTGTGAGTCAAGTTGTAATTCAGTTGACTTCCCTTTCTTTGGTCATAAAACTGGCAAACACCAACTCAGAAGATTGTGTTCTTGCATCACTCTCATGAACCCATTCTGAAAACAGTGGACAAAGGTGTCAAAGTAATTTTACCCAACCCAGTGTTGAAAAGCACATCTTGGCACATCAAAGTTCTCATGGTAGGGGAACAAGATGACATGGAGGCTATGATTATGTCCTTGCATCACAGCCAAGTCATTCATCCAACACGAGTCAAACTATACTACATGCTAATTACCAAACATTGTTTCTTAGGTCAGTGATAAGACTCACAAAACCAAGAGTCAACACATTTGGTTGGATGGGTCTAGAGGGAAATACACCTGTCAAAAATGTAGAGGAAGCTCTGAGGTGAAACTGAAGACTCTATTTGAAAACATTTCTTTATTCTGCATGTGTGATTTGCATGTATGATTTTGCCATCTTATCCCTTATTATACTCACCCCAAGCTATTGCCCCATTGGGTCATTAGGTGATTTGCAACCTCCTCCCTTATTTTATTTTTCTTTCATCAGTCCAACCATTTGACACTTTGACATGCTTTTCCAGTGTTCCATGCTATAATAGGCATAGAGGATACAAAGTTGACTACAAAGACATCCTTGCCCTGGAGGAGCCCAAAGACAGGTGAGGGAAGAAGCTGTATGGATATTACACATCAATAAGCCCATAACAGGGGCCTTATCCCAGACTTTGGGGAAGGAGGGATCAGAGAAGGCTCTTGGATAGGGGTAAAACTTGAGCCAAGGTCTGAAGGAGGAACAGGATTTAGCTGAGGAGGGAGGAGAAGGGAAAGCATTTCAGGCAGAGACAGCAGTGCATGCAAAGGCTGCTAGTGAGGTAAGCAGAACTGTTGGGACACTATGAGCAGTATGGCCACAGCGTAGACTCGTGGACATACAAAGGCTCAGATGAGGAGTTTGGATATCATCCAAAGGACAACAAGATCTATGGAAAGACTGATCAAAGGCATTAGAGGGTCAAACCTGAACTTCCTGGGAGGTGATTTTGGCTGCAGTGTGGAAAATGGGTTAGAGAGAGATGAAATTGCATGCAGAGGGCCAGGTCAGTCTGTTGTGGTGGCAGCCAGGAACAATTGGAGTAGAAGTGGAAAGAAGGAGAGTGATTGGGCCAAAGGGGTGTAAGTATAGAATTTGTAATTGATTGATGTGGAGGGGGGTGGACTTTAGTCTTTGGAGAATGAATGGATGGGGGTGCCGTGAGCAAAGATAAGTAACCCCAAGGAACAGCAGGTGGGAATTCTTTTTCTTTTTAAGGTCTCTGAAGGAGCAGTTCTGGATCAGCCAAATGGCTCAGAAAGGCCTGGGCAGGGTGCTTCATCTATAGGGGACTCTGAGGATCCCTCTCTCAGCTCCCCCTAGAAATCAGATTGCTGTTGTGACCCCTTGGGGAGCCTGAAGGGGACAGGACAGCCACACTTGGCTTTGGGCACTGGACACTGCACCTGCTGGGGTGCAGAATGGGGTGCCTATAAACTAAAAAAAAGTGTTTACAAGCCAACTGAGTCTCTAGACCCTGAATCGGAAAGAGGACTCATGGCTTGTATTTGCTCATATGGGGCAGGTGGAACAGGTAGAGGGCAGGGCTTTGGCTGGAGGGCACTGCTCCCTTTTGAGGGCCAGGGAAGTGAATATTTTGACTGTGGTCAGCTGGAGACCTGAGTCCTAGCCCCTTGGTCATGTAGGAAGCTGAAGAGCTACTTGAAAGAGATCATATGCATAGATTATATCAACACAGACTCTGCTTTCTCTGGAAAGCAATTTCAAAACCACTTCATTCTCCACCTGCATTTGGCTAATGGCCTGATTATAGCCACCCTAATAACCTTCAAACACTCTCAGGAGCAGTCTTGGCTCTGAAAGGTGCCACCCCCTTTCCTCCTTGCCCGATTTCATGCTTCTCTGGGACTGCAATGACAACAGCTATTTATTCCTCCCAGGGCCCGAGTTACTTGGAGGAGAGGCAGATGGCTGTGGGCTAATTCCTGAAGTACACTTCTGGGGACCATCAGCTCAGGCTCCCAGGCTGACATCCCACACAAACTACAGGTCAGAGGAGGAACACTTCCCATGAATATGGATGCTGAGGATGGAGGCTGATTGCTCTGTTTTACAGGGCAAAGCTGTCACCCTGGGTGGGGATGACATTTTTGCTGAGATACAGGGTCAAGGGGGAGGGTTGTTCCCTGAGCCCCAAGACAAGACATTTTAAGATTTAGGATGCTGGCCTCTGGAGAAAGGTGTCACTATCAGGAAAGGCAGCACAGAGAGGGCTTTGTGTCTGGTACACAATCCCTTCATTCAATTCTTTTCTCCTGCCCTGACAGCACCCAGTGAAGAGCCTGGATGGTCACAGTGCTGTAGGAGGAGTTTTCTGGTGGCTAAGAATTTACAGGGACCACCACCAAGATGTCTTTCATTTCTAAGGTGCTAGATGTCTTGGCTCTTGACTCAGCTGATAATGTTCCCTGGTTGCTCTTTGTTCTTCTTTCTTATTGCCTAAATCTCACCCAACTTCGGTGGTGCAGCTCATGCCCCACCCACTTAGTCATTGAACCCATCCCTATGACTCTAGCCCACACTGATTTAACTTACATTATGTGAAGAGCTCACTTACTGCTATGACCTTCAGTTGGGCACATCATTGTATGTTGCATGGTCACTCATTGCTCTGTATGTCTGCACTGAGATTGGGTCTCATGTATGTATCAAGTCTCATGTACGCACCAAGACTGTGAGTACTTTGTAGTCAGGGGCAATGCCCTGTACCATACATTGTGGGTCTCCTATGGCACTTGGTTGGTGCTGAGCAGTCAGCATTATGAGGGATGGGTTTCTAGGACATCAGTGGGGCTGGCCATTGTCACTGGATATCATTATCCTAGGGCTGTGGGAATGCTTCATCCTGAGAGATGCCAGTGGAGAATAGTCCATAGACTTCCCTCTAGTGTCTCAGGGCCAGATGTTTCGTCTTCTTCCTGCCATTCCATAGCCCCTTAGTAGGTCTGTGGGAAGTGGGCTGCATTCTGAATTGGGCTTGTTATTGAGATGACCAGCTTCCCTCCTGGTGTAACACTCTGACCTAATTTTGATGGTGTTCTGGTAAAGATGGTATATGTGGCATGGGACAGTAATGACTAGGGACAATGTTTTACCTATTCAGAGGACCTGAACCGCTCAGGAGCTTCCATAATCCTATGCCTTTGTCTGAGTCATTTCCTTTCCCAGAAGAATCTCATAGCATCCCTTTCATCAGTGTCCACCTGACAAATACCTACTTACTCCTGAGACTTAGCTCAAATGTCACCAGTCTTCTGTAGTGTCTTCCAATCTCTAGTCCCCAGATTCCAAACGTTTTATAATTCCTTTCATTTTAGTGCTTTTCACACGAAGCCATGTTCATTTATGTGCCTAACTCACTGGCAGACTCCTGTGAACTCTTTCAGGGTCAGACTCTGCCTCCTTTGCCCTTGCGTTAACAGCCCTAACCTAACACATCCTGCGTGTGCAATACACATTTGTGAAATTGAACTGAGCGAATTCCGATGGCAATAGGGAGACATCAAGATGTTTTAAACAAGAAATAGATATATTTTGATAAGTGCTGGAGGCTTTTGGTCCAAGACAGGGATGTTACCGCAAATAATCAAGGTCAAGTTCCAGACCTCACCTTTGGCAGAGGCAATAAGAATGGGGTGAAGCAGAACTGACAGGATCCGATGTCAGGTAGGGATTAAGATTAGAGGTTGAACCTAAGGCATTAGGAAGTGGGGTCCATGGGGTATCCTCAGGGGAAGCATGTCATATGAAAGTAAGAAGATTTGGGTATGTTCTACAAGATAGTAAAGGTCATCTCAAGCCAAAGAAAAATTTGAGGAGCACTTTTTCCTCCTCAAATTAGTAACAATAAGGTCTTTTTAATGGGAGAAATTAAGTTCTAATGGTCAGAGAAGGTAGATAGGCTATTTGTGTTCTGAGCTTGAAGAGAGAAGTAGACAAGTGAGCCATGAGTCAGTACCAAGGTGTAAAAGAATTTCAGCCATTTGCTCTAAGGACTGGGACAGTTTACGGGTCACAGGTTCTGGCCCCTGGAGGGAGAGAAGAGGCTTTTATCCTGTGCCAATTCCCAAGCCACTCATACAGCCTCTGTACATCACTTGAACATGACATACTCTGACTTCTTCCTCTATTTAAAGCAAGATGTGATTCAGGTTTTTGAAAGCAATGTCTATCTGTTACTGGGGCTGGTGACCCAGGTTAGATGGCCATGAATCTGAGCATTTCCTGTGTCCCTCAGATCTGGAAATAGCAGCTCAGTGACATGAAGAAGTGGCTTTCTTCCATAGAGGCTGTGCTTGGCTCCTTCCAAGGACACCGGGAAATTTAAGTCACCTTTCAGCCTTGAGTGGCAATTGGCACTTTAGATGGCACATGTAACTAGAGCTTTAGTGCCTGGTTCAGACAGGTATGTAGTGTGAAGACACTTCATCCTGACTGTGTTTTATTACATATATGGGCAGACTACCCTAGCTTTCTTCAAATTATATTTGTCTTGATGTTTCCTGGTGACATTTCTGCTATTGCCCTGTCGTGCTAAGAAACGGAGCTGCACTAAACGTGTGTGCTTTTCAGAGATGGGGTAAAAAGAGCAACTATTGAGATAGAAAGGGTGGGAGAGACAGAGGTCAGAGATAAATGCTAAGAGCTGGTGAATGTTACAGAAAGGTAGAACCCTGGCCATGTGTAAACGTAAAGAACTCTGTTTCTTCTGAGAGATTTTGCTCAAATGTTCCAAATTTAGGCACAGTAGACCACCCTTAGCTGATGCCATTTCAAACTTCCAACGTAATTGCTCAGAAAATTTTCATATAGTATAAATTTCATGTAGACATGAATATAGAATTCTGGGAAAAAGAAAATTATTGATAGCATTGGTACCCTTCCTGAGTTAGAGACAGTTTATGGCTTCACTGTTACTGTCAATACCCTGGCCTGTGACAGCTCCCTGTTGAGAACTTCAGTGCAGATATGCATAAAGATGACTTTCATAAATGAAATGGGGGTTCAGTCTCGTGAGCCTGGGGGCCCTCTACCAGCAGACTTACTCTTCAGATCACACCAGTGGTCCCAAAATAAAAGGGGGGAGTTCTCTAAACAGAAGGCAATGCTGTCACAAAGCCCATGTATTTATTTCCACCTGAAAGGTACAAGGCATCTCAAAGCCTTGGGCTCTCAAACTGGGGCCTAGATTTAGAAGCTAGTGTAAATTAACATTACTAATGAAATTTGCTTGATTTCAGATCCCCTCAGAAAATTGTTAATCCTTCCCAAGGTATCATGAGCAGCAGGTTAGGGGCACCAAGGGCCTGGACAAGGGCAGGTGGACCCATTGTACTGAGAACCCCGGATTGAGGGAGAAGAGAACTAGATTCCAGCTCTCCAGGACAGCACTGTATCACAAAGCTATACTCATTTTGATGACATTTCTGCAAATGGTTCTGTTCCAAATTGTTAAAACAAACAGAGAAAGGGTCTATGCTTTAAGGTGCAGAAAGCACCTTATGAAATTACAGGTGTGTCCTGATTGGTCTGCTGCTTTAATAATGCATTAGAAGAATGACATTATTGTGTTGGAGACTGAGTTTCTTTGCTATACATTATCATCATTTATATTATCTCTATTACAGATTATAGGACGATGTTATCCAATGAAGACTCTGCGTGCACTTTTTGGGGAGGAGAACACACGATCTTGTTTTGTCATTGAGAATTCTGTAAGAGGTGGGCCTGTGTGTGTAGGTGCCCATCTTTGCATGGCCAGAGAGAGATAGAGCTGAACTGGCTTCATAGGATCTGGAGGAAATGCTCTAAATGGAGAAACTGGGAGAATAAAATGTGTGCTGCTTGTGTGGAAAAGAAAGTAAAGGTAACAGAACCACAAACAAATGACAATCTTTCCTCAATGTGTTTGTGGAGACCAAACACGGTCGTATGAGGCATTTCACCTTTAACCCTGTCGAGGGGTCTAATGACTGAAAAATCAAAGAGATATCATCAGACTGTTTTCCCAAGAGGCAGTCCCACCAGATGGCCCTCGAAGACTAGGGTGGGGAGTCTTGAGCCACGTCCTAGGATGCATTCCCAGAGAGGAGCGGGATGGACAGGAAGAGGTTCTGGAGGAGAAGTCATCCAGTCTGATGTTTGCTCCGTGCGGAGCTCCACGTACAGCATCAACTTCCCAAAGGGGCTGGCTTTTATTTCCAGAGGTGATGGAGGTGGTGGAGAAAGGTTGTCCCAGATGTACTTCTGAGGGCAATCTGAGTGAAGCTGGAGGCAGACATGCCCTTCCTCTCCCTCTCACTGCTGCTTTCAGGCCACCGACCTATGAACTCTGTCCAGGAGCCTTTCTTCTTCTAAAGGAACATCAGTTGGTTATTCCATCCTCTCCTCATCCTCATTACCCTCCTCTATGGACCTCCAGGTCATATCTCCATATTCCCCCAGGACAAGGATTCCAGTCACCCACTCCCAGGCTCTTCCTCCACCTCCTACTGCCATTCCAAGCGACCTCAGCATTCACTGGAATGATCCTTGTCTCTTCCACTCTGACCAGCTGCTCCCCTCCAGTTTAGCTGCACACATGGCCATGCCCTGGATGCCTCAAAATTACTCCATCTCTGAAATCATATACTCTGAAAAGCTCTTTCTGATCACCATCTCCTATCATTTCAGCTCCCTCACTGCTTTTATCCCAGGAAATCTGCTCCCAGCCTGCCAGCTTGGTCCTTACATCCTTTTGGATCAGGTCTTAGGTCTACTGATCCCACACCATTCCTTCATACCCATTGGAATCCTCCAAAATACTCAACACCTACCTCTCCTTTTCTAACCTCCACATTCATTGAGTCACCTTTATATTCTACCACTGAGATCTCCTGAATCTGTCCCCTCCGTCCATTCTCATTGCTGGGCCCTTCCCTGGTTGGGGCCAGGAGCTATTGTAACGTCTCTCTCTTCGATCTCCAGCTCTGACTTTTGTTTTTCCTTTATGCCCACTCCAGTTCTTCACACTCTTCATTCTCCAGTCATGGGCTCCACTCACTGTTCCCTAAATAGGTCAGCAATTTTCATGCCACTTCCTTTCTCATCTCCTCTTAGGGAGAAGTGGTTGTTCCTTGCTATGTCCCTCTGCCTTGTGTTCCATTGGTTACATGTCTGTACCTTCCATCAGAAAGTGTGATCTTCACTTTTACTCCACTCTATAAGTACAGCAGCTAGAGTACCTGCAACCTGCCCAATATCAGTAAACATTTATAGACTTAAATTTCCCAGGACATGACTTTCATCAGAACTGCCCCCTGGGTCATTTATCAGTCCTGCCTTATTCCTACCCATCCTCTTTGGGGGAAGATGCACTCCTGTCTTTTGTTTCTTCCTCTTTCCTCTGTGGGGCCAGTTGCTGGGTGGTCCTTCCTATTCTGCCACTACATGAGGCTAGGCTGTGGAAGGGGCGGGAGGAGGCAGCAGGGACTGGAGGATGGCACAGAACACTGTGTGAGTGAACTGGCAGAAGTTCTGTGGGCTCACCAGCTGGTGCCACGTGGGAGAGCCAAAGGGAAAGTTCATTTTTTCCTGCCCAAATCTCAGAATCCTGAGTGCCATCATGGGCCTTAGTGCTAAAGGCTTAGGAGTGAGGAGTGTCAAGGTCACCTCTGCTTCATGCCTGACAGGGGAGGGGGTTTGTAGATGCTGTATGTGTGGGGGTATTGCCAGCCACTGGGCATGTCCAGACAGCTAATAACATGCCCGAGTGAGAGGAAGAGCCACTGACCCAATTTGTAATTTATCTTTTGGTTTGATCCCAATGTTTTCTCTTTGTTTCTGACTTGATGTATTCATCTGAAGGCTCAGTGAGTTCATGCTGGCAAAGTCTTGCATGAATAGAAGCATTTAACTGCTCAGTAGATTAGCTCATAGTCGTGTGTGTGTGTGTGTGTGTGTGTGTGTGTGTGTGCGCGCGCGCACGTGCGCACGTGTGCATGGAGCATCCTTCACCCCTAAATGAGGAATCTTCTTTCCAGGTTGCTTTGTGAGGTGGCAAGCAGAGAGCCAGCAGAGGGGATTAGAGTTGGTTTAGGGAAATTTAGCCAGATCTCAGCACACAGACCTTTGCCCTAGGAAGGATGGAGGTGGGCATGTTGGTTGGAAAAGAGGTAGATAAGAGTTATATCTTTTCTGGGCTTTATATTCTCTTTCTATACAGTTCTCAAACTGAAAGAAAACATGGGCTGCATCTAGCCCAGTAGTTCCCCTCTGACTATAAGAATCATCTAATATTATTTTCCCCAGTTTTATTGAGATTTAATTGACATATACATTGTATTAGTTTAAGGTATGCCACATAATGATTTGATATATGTATACATTGAGACAAGATTGCCATGGTAAGTTTAGTTAACATCCATCACCTCACATAGTTACAATTTTTTTCTTATGGTGAGAAATTTTAAGATGTACTCTCAGCAATTTCAAATATATAATACAGTATTTTTAACTATAGTCTCCATGCTGTACATTATATTCTATGACTATTTATCTTATAACTGGGAGTTTATAGCTTTTGACCCCCTTCACCCATTCACCTACAGATATTCACCTCCACTTCTGGCAACCACCAATCTGTTATGTTTCTATGAATTTGGTTTTTTAGATTCCACATATATGTGAGGCCATATAGTCTATTTGTCTTTCTCTGTCTGACTTGTTTCACTTAGCATAATGTCCTCAAGGTCCATTCATGTCTCAAGGGGCAGGATATCCTTCTTTTTTACAGCTGAATAATATTCCATTGTATATATATCCACCACATTTTCTTTATCCACTTGTCCATCGGTGGATGCTTAGATTGTATTCATGTCTTAGCTACTGCAAGTAAAGCTGCAATGCATGAACGTGGTGGTGCAGATATCTCCTCAAAATAGTGATTTTATTTTCTTTGAATGTATATTGTAAAGCAGAATTGATGGATTATATGGTAGTTCTATTTTTAATTTTTTGGGGAACCTCCATACTGGCTGCACCAATTTACATTCCCACCAACAGTGCACAAGGGTTCCCTTTTCTCCACATCTTCTCAGGCACTTGTTATCTCTTAACTTTTTGATAACAGCCATTCTAACCGGTATGAGGTGATATCTCACTGTGGTTTTAATTTGTATTTTCCTGACTAGTAATGGTGAGTACTTTTTCATGGACTTGTTGGCCATTTATATGTCTTTGCAAAATTGTCAGTTCATTTCCTCTGCCCATTTAAAAATTTTATATTTGTTATTGAGTTGTAGGAGTTCATTATGTATTTTAGGTATTAACCTTTTATCAGATATATGATTTGCAAATATACTTCCTAATTCCATAGGTTCCCTTTCATTCTGTTGATGGTTTCCATTGCCATGCAGATAGGTTACTTATGAAAATGGAGATTCCTAGGGCCCTTCTCAAACCTCTTGGTTTGGACTCTCTGGAGGTGGTGCCTGGCACTCTCTTTTTAGCACTGGGTGGGGCCACCATGAGCCGGCTAAGGCTGCACTGCCTATGATGGCAGATCCAAGACTAGACCCTGAGGCTTTTGACTCCATCTAGGGCATTTCCTCTCACATCCTGAATGTCCCTGGTTCTTCAAACTTTGGGAAACAAGGTTCATATTGGATGCAGGAGAGTGTGTTGAGTGGATCTCTTACTCTGCAAGCCACTAACCCACCTAATTTAATTAGTTCTCTGTAAGGAGGAGCACAAGGGTTTGCATTCCCAGAGTGGGCAGACAGGGCTGAAATGGACACTTGCTCTGAGATGATCTGGCACCTGCAGACACTGTCTTTGACACTAGGAAGGATTTCAAAGTCCTTTGTAGCTAACTTCGCCTGTTTTCTCTAGGAGCCAGCCGTGCTCTCTTGGCGACTTACAAAAACAGGCTTGGATTTCTTCCTGGTCTATAGATATTCCTTCTCCTCCTCTTCCTCCTCCATATCAGCTAGCAATGAAGCTATCAAAGACTGCCAAAATCATGTCTAAGACTCGGGAGCCAACTTGTAGAGGCGCTCACTGGCTCAAAATGGGATACTTTGGATATCAGTAAGGATAATAAATGTGGTGAATTGAAATATACTAAATCTATTCAAATTTATGAGTTCATAATAATGCTTAAGAACCTCTAATTATTTGTAGCTTCTCGATTTGGAGATTGCTGAGAGAACCCCCAGGTTGTTTCTTCCAGTTGGCCTGGTTCTCATGGCTACACCACTCTATCCTAGATCCCTCTGTCCCTGGGGTCTATTCCAGCACTTTGCTTCCAGGTAGCTTTTATTGCTTCATTATTCTGGGTTAATCTACTTGGAGAAAGCATGGAAGAACTCTAGAGTTATTGGTAGGGGTCTTTCTCTGGTATGCACCATTGCTGCCCTTTGTAAGTAGCTTCTGTAAGATGAATAATCTTGCAGTCTCTTCAGTGAGCAGGTTCTCTGATCATGTGCTTTCTCAAACAGGGGCTCATGGATTTAGTGGGGGCTGTTAAAAGATGACTTTTTGTAGAAAAAATTGTGGCCAGTGGGCCTGAGGGGTGGGTGGTAGTGGGGACCTGGGCTCCAGGTCCTGCTCCTCTACCTCTTCTCTGCCTCTCCCTTCCTACTCTGGGCCTGTTTCTTTACATATAAAAACAAAACATTGAGGGATGTACTGCTGATATATGCAACAATGTGCACTGTGCTAAGTGAGAGAAGCCAGACTCAAAATGTCTCATACTATATGATTCCTTTTATATGGCTTTTGAAAAAGGCAGAACTGTAGGGTCAGAAAACAGATTAATAGCTGCCCAGAACAAGGGGATGGGGAGAGAGGATTGACCATAAAGGGGCACCAAGGAATTTTGAGGGTGATAGAGTTACTCTCTGTCTTGATTTTTGGTATAAGTTAGTCACAATTTATAATGCTACATGTAAAAAAAAGTGAATTTTAGTATATGTAAATTATATCTCAATAAACAAACAAAATATAAATACGCACACACACACACACACACCCATCTGCTGGACCAGAAAATCTCTAAGATCCCTTTCAGTGCTAATATTCCCTGATTCTCTACTGAGGGTCTGGTCGTGGAGTTGCAAGGCAGCAGGAATAGAGTCCAGGGCCTTGTTTCATTTTTAAATTTTCTTTCCCTGATTCCTTCTACTCCTCCCCAACTCAAAAGAGTCTTTCCATGATGTAATGGAAAAAAGAGGAAAATAGGCTTCATTGGCTTGACTGGCCATTTTAGGAACGAGGCCACTCCCTTCATGGAGGTACACGTGTGTCCACGTGTGCCGGACATTCTTAGAGGATGGGCTTTGCCCAGCCCCTTATCTTAGGTCTGAGGTCTGAATTATTGGTCCGAAATGGAATATTTTTTAACAAGAGCTCAGAATCCAAGTTGCAGTGAAGCAGCCATGGAGGCCTATTAGAAAATGGGCACCTAGATGGGGCGCTCAGAGCACATACACAGTGACTTCGGCTTCTATTTTCCACTCGGGGTCTAAAAGAGGAGCCCCTAGCCTCCTGCCCTACCATTCACTGAGGCCTAATGCAAGAGGATTGATTGAGGCCATCTAAGTGACACTCAGCGAGGGAACCAGGCCCTAGCTGGGAAGACAAAAGCAAGGGGCTTGTTGCAGTAAGAGAGAGGCTGCTACCTGCATAGACAAAAAAAACCCAGAGCCTCTGGCTGGCACTCAGGCTGGGCCTCACGGGCTGGTCTGGTGTCAGAGCGAGTTGCCCAGTGGGGATTTACAAATGTGTCCCACCTCTGCCACCTCTCAGTGCATCTCTCAGATGCAGCAACAGCTAATACCAGCACTCACTTCATGAGCACTTACTTTGTGCTAGGCAAAGGCCCTCTGTATTAATTCACAATAAACATAAGATTTCAAAAATGTTATCCCTGTTTTACAAATGAGGAAACTTGGGCTCAGATTGGGACATGCGGCTCAGCCTCTCAATTAGGAGATGTTTTTGGTCCACTGAAATAAGCCAATCCTGGCTGGGCTAGCTCCAAGGCTCTGAGGAGACTCAGGCCATGCTTTTGAGGGAGCAGGAGCCTAACAGAAAGCTCAGTTCTAGTTGGAGCATATACCGAGCTACATCCCTCACCCTGAGCCTCTTTAAAACAAACCTTGGCCAGGGAGGCCTGCCCCTTGGTGTGCAAGGTCTGGGACAGATCCTGTAACCTCCACTGCAGGCACCGAAGGGGTTGGTGCAGGAAAAAGGGCCCAGTAAGGTGAGCCAGGAGTCTGTGTGGGTGTTTCTGCTCGGGGAGGCAGGTGGAAGGAAAGCATGCCACCAGAGCTCTGTGGTCCTGGGGGACACGACTCTCAGAGGGCCTCTTTGATGATGCTCTAAGCCTCAGAAGTTGGAGGCTGCCACATCCCAGGACAAGTCACAGGATCAGAGACAACCATCAGAAGTACTGAAGGTTTCTTGGAGGCTGGGACCAATGAACAATTGGAAGCTGTCACTAAGGGAAAGGACAGCCTCATGCCCTTGATGCCAGAAGTCCCCAAAAGCTTGTGGGGAGAGAGGAAGCAGTCTGAGTAGATCTCAGACAATCACAGGTGGGCATGGCTCTTAGTTTTATAGCTAGCAGCTCCAAAGCACCCCCTTTACCTTGGACCTGGAGCACCTTTCTTCGTGGCGGTCAGAAGGATCGTGAGAGTACACAGTGACAGCTTGCTAAACAAAGATCCTGGAAATAAGCCAGATGGCTCAGCTGTGTAGGAGGAATTGCAGGTTCCTTAGAGGTGGTGGCCATGATCAAGGAGGATGGGGAAGCGTGGTTTGTGGTGGGCCAGGACCTGACAATGGGATATGCTACATACCTGACATTTCAGGTACTGTTGCAGGTATGACCTTGGTCTTGACCTCATGGGGCAGAAAATCCTGTTTTGGGAGTTGGCCCAGGGGTTGGAAGACAAGTTGATTTCTATGCAAGTATGACTGAAGACCCATTTCCATGCCTCCGAGATCATTTCTTTGGGGAACAAAACTTCTGCAACTGAAGCAAACTCCTAGGTTCTGGGTTCATCATTAACAGGACAGCAGTACCATGGTTCCTTTTCCTTGGTTCTCTTCCTCCTCTTATCAGCCTGACTTCTGGGCTTTCAAAGTTCTGCTGCTTTGACATTACTGGGAAATGAGATTGTCTTGTCTGTCGCTCAGGAAACCAAGACCCTCGTAAGGAGCTCTGTCTGTTTGCAACAAACTTTGATCTTGAGGCCTTGTTTAAGAACAGCAGAACCATGTCTGGCCACTGGGTTTTGTGGTTGAACACACACAGTGGGCCACAGAGACCACCCAGCCAAGGAGACCTGGGGAGTGTCAGGGGCTTCGGCCTTTTGGTGAAACCACTGTCCCAGCCTACCAGGATGAGTCCCATACCCTAGAGATCTGGCTTTCCTGAGCTGTTCAGCATCCTGCCTGGGAGTGAGGGGGAAACAGGCTGAGTGTAGATGTGCATGTGTGTTAATGGAGCAGGGTAAGGAGTGGGGAGTAGAGAAAGGTGGTACATTTTCAGGTACATTTTGCCCAATGAACCTCCAAACCATGGAGCACACAGAATTAGCTGGATTATAGTGGGTTCAAGTCATTTATTTTTAGATTGTACCAGCATGTTTGGTTCTGGGGTCCAATCCCCAAATTCCAGAAAAATAAACTAATGAGAACCACATGCACTATGAGAAGGCCATTCCAACGTGTCCGTGATCATGCGGTGAGTGGGCAGAGAATATAGACCAGAAGCCCTGGGCATGGAGCAGGGCCTCACGCCTGGAGAGCTGACAGAAACTGGCTCTGAGCCCTCATTGGGGATGGGGAGAGGGCCGAGGCTGGGTCATTTGGACCCTGTCCCTTATGGCACCGGGCCTTTTATTGCTACATTTGCTACTTTGCTACTTTATGGCCCCTGGGTTGTGCCCAGGGAATGCCTATCACTGGGTGGTACTAATGAGTAGGCTGCTGGCGTCTGCTATTGCCATGGTTACATGAGCACAGGCCTCTCTTCAGAGGGTCCCATGGTGAGTTATCAGGGATTCATTTGGCCGCTATTGGACTGTGCCACACATAGTCCTTGCTACATACTCAACTCAGCCAGCCCCTTTGGAGGCTGGTGGCCCATTATCCACCTCCCCACCCACCAAGGCTTTCCAGCTCCAGGGCCTTGCTGGAATACCTCCCTCTAATACATTTTGCAAGACCCAACACCAACAGCCCTTAAGCCTTTCCAGCTTCTGGTAAGCCTTCTTAGTGGTAGCTTTTGAAGTCCACACATTTGGAGCACAATGGGAGGGGTGCATTTTAGGAAAGACATCAACTTTCACAACCAGCCAAGGGGCCAGATGGGTGGCAAGCTCTTGGTTCAGCGTCCTGTTGGTGAGGTAGTTTGAACACACCAGCAATCCTGCCAGAGGAAAAGTCCCTAGAGCATGTCCCCAGGTGTTCACTGGTCCAAGAAGCAACTTGGAGTTGTGAGAGTTCCCTTCTAAGTACTGGCCTATCTGACTCCTTGGCAGTGGTGGCCTGGGGCACTGCCAGCTGACTGCACTGGCGGACTGGGCCCTGCTGTGTTCCTGGGCTATAGCAACACCTTCCCAGGAGATCAAAGCATTACTTTCTGGCAAAGTAGGAGCCCTCTCTCCAGCTCAGAGAGTTACTGCTGTGCAGGCCTGGCCCTCTGGATGCTGCTGGGCATTTACCTGTGTCAGCCTACAGGTTTTACTCTTCCCATGTAGGTCAAGGCTATATGAGTAAGATATCCAACACGTGCTGTCTGTGTGTCTGTCTTGATGGGTGAGTGGTTGCTTCTAATGCTGTCCTGATGCTTTGGCCATGGGACTGCCAACATATTTGCCCTGTGAGCTCTCATTGGGAAGAGTTTTGGGCCAAGAGATCATGCCCAGTCAGGGGAGCTACAGAAGCTTCTGGAGGCAGGGGAACATGCTTTGCTACAAAACTGGCTTCAAACATTTAATCTGGTCTGAATTTTTGGCTGTGTAGACCAAGCCAACAAGGAACTGGCCAAGACCAGATTTTCCAGGTGTACTTTCATTTTAAAGTCTACACAGTAGACTGAGCTTGGACTGGCCAACTGGGTGGAGCAACTCCATGTCACCTTCTGTTGTTAGGCATGATCTACTGCAGTGGTCGTCACAGGACCAGCATGCCTGGGTGGCAGGTGGGATGAAGGGGTTATTGCTCTAAAGCACCCTTACCTCTATTGAGCCTGCTGGTGGCCCTCTCCTCTGGATGTCCCCAAAGGTGTTTTGAAGCTGTTAGCCTGCTCCATCTCAAGGTCACAGTCCTTCTGGCTCTGGGCGGGCCCTCTGGGGACCTCCAAGGTGAATCAAGTCTCAGGTCAGTGTCACTCAAGAACAGCAGCCAGAGTGGCTAGGGAAGCCTACCCTGCCCTGTCCGCAGTCATGGGAAAGAGCAGGAGACAGCCAGGCCATTGCCTTGGATAACTGAGGGCACAGAGGCACCTGCTATTCTGGAACTTCCTCTGTCCACATGCCCTGTGCCTCCACGTCAGCACAGCTTGGGGACCGTTGGCAGGGAGGGGCGTTCTTTGGGCAATGTTGGGTGCAAAGGAACTTGAACTGCAATTTGGTTCTGAAACAAGAGGTCTGTGTGCAAAGCAAAGGGATTAAAAAAGGGTGGAAGGAGGAGAGGTCAAAAGACCCCATTACAAGGACCAGGGCTTTATTTCAGTCATTATCTCATATCTGCCAAGTGCCAGGCTCTGTGCTGAGGTCATGTGGAATGCCTGATGAGAACCTGGGTCTATAGCGCCACCCCTGGAGACACTCTGAGGACTCAGCATATGTCATCTAACTTCCACTGAATCTCAAAGAGAGAACAACTACTGCCAGTAGGGGAAAATGAGGCATGGTAGTCAAGAACCCAAAAGGGTACAACCCTAATCAAGACCCTTAATGCCCCCAGTGGCCTGTCTGTGACAGATGAAAGCCTGGTGCCCTGGGGACAGGGCCCGGTAGAATCAGACACGACATGGCATAGGGGTGGGGGTTGGAAAGATGGTTCATGGGAGCACCCAGGAGGCAGGGTCTGCAAACAAGCTTATGCACCTTTGGTCACCAGCTGGCGAATTTGCCTACAGAAGCAAAGAAATACCAGTGATCGCTTTTTTGCTTCTATGTTTGCTGTTTATACATTCCCAAGGGAGATTTTTTTCACCTATGGCCAAAAGTAGGTCAAAGGAGGATAGTCATAGCAGGTGGGGGAGGGGGTGTCTGAATTCAAAAACATGTTGCTTAATACTGCTCTGTCCAAAGGTCCATGGGAGACACATGATAATGACAATAATGAGAGTAATAGCTACCATTTGCTAAGCACCTACTATGTGTCAGGCACCTGACTTGGTACTTCACATACATTACCTCACAGCCAAGTTGGCAGATGAGCATTTTGACACACACAGGAAGGGAATACAAGTGGATCTTTCGCAGGTGTTTGCAGGTGTTGCTTTCTATCTGCTTTTTCCCTTGATGACGTGATGACTGGTTTAGTGCGGTGCCTTTGCTCTGCTATCAGAGAACCATTTGGCCCTGGCCTAGCCCCTCTGTAGCATATGGCCCTCCAGCTTCTTGCACCACTGAGACCTGGCTTGGCAGGGGCGGGGCTACTACCCTAAGAATGCCACAATGTGGGGCTGTCAGCTGTGTGACCCAGAGCCCCCCACCCCAGCTGGAACCTTCCTGGGTCTGCCGGAGGGGAGGATCCCAATGGCCCCTGAGTTCATGGCCATGTTTATTTTGAGTTAAATGTGAGGGAGCAAACCAAGGAAAGGGGCAAAAACAGAATCAATTATGAAATCATAAATTTTTAAAGAGATGGTCAGAATCTTCATCGCTGTTAATCCACAAGTTCTTTCATCTACACTAGTGCTTCTCTGGTGTTGGACCCTTGAGGCATTTAACAGGACCAGAGGGTAGCCACCACACCTGTGGAGACCGCTTCGGAAGCTGGCCTCTAAGCGGGTGAAGGAACGGGAGGCACGGCCATCCCGAGGTTGCTCAGCACGGACGGCGTGATTATCTGTTGCGTGGGGTCAGGTGGCCACGGGGACCGGGGCGGGCGTGGGGGTGTCAGTGGGGGGAGGCGGGAGGCGGTGGGGACGCAGTGGCTATAACTGTACTGGGTGCTGTGGGTGCACCAGAGAGACGGTGGGGAGATGGGGCGGAACACTGGATGTGCTGAAGGCCGGACGGTCCTTCTTGCGTTTGCTGGGCAGCGCGACCCCCCAGACAGAGGGAGGAGTGATGGTAATAAGAATATAATCTCAAGTGATAGTCACAACACCCCACAAGATGTTCTCCCCCGAACGAGTTAGGGATAAGGACCTCTCAGAGAACGGGGTGTCGGCGCTCATCTGTACAAGGAAGAGAGGTTTGTAAACAGGGGCCTCTACCAGGCCGACCCCAGGCTCTGTGGATTCTTTCTCTCAGGTCTCCCCGTTCACCCACCGGATCTCCCCACCACTGCCTTTCCTTGCCCTCACTCTTTCTCTTTCACAGTGACCAAATCTCCGGGTAAGGAAACTCTGTCCGTGGAGGTGGAGCGCCGCCTCCTGCCCGCGTGGTCCTCGGGCGCCGGCCCTGCGGTGGGAACCTTCAGGAGGACTGCATCAGGCCCGTGAGGCGCTTGCCCGCCAGCGACTTTCCCTGCAGAGACACGCGACAGAGGCACACACAGGTGCGCGCGTGCGCACACACACACGCACGCACGCACACACACACACAGGCACGCACAGAGGGACAGAGACAGAGAGCCAGACAGGTGAATTAATTGTGGCACGAGCCATGGAGTCCAAATGACTTAGTCACCTGACCCCTTTGATCTCTGGATTTGGGAGCTTTAACTGCAGACAGTTGGAAAAACCAGGAGTCTGGGGCGGGTTAGGGAGGGAGGAGGGTGTGTTGCCCTACTGCTTCTGGAGTGTGGAAATTTTACTTACCCCAAGCCAGGCATTTCAGCTCTTAGAGCGTCTGTCTCTTAATGCCTGTGGGCGGTCCCTGAACTTGGTTTTATTCAAGCGAGGAAGGAAAAAGTGGACTGGGGAGTATTAAGATCAGGGAGGGTAGGTTGACCCAAATAGATGCTGGCTAAGGATCTGGATGATTAGAAACTAATGAATTAACTAGTAGTCTTAAGAATGCAGAAGACCTAGGAATCCTGTTTGAAATGCAGGAGAGACACACAGGCTTTGGGTCCTCTTGATGACCCAGTTTGGGACTGTGGAAGGGGTATTCACTGCAGCTCAGAGCCTGGGCTGGTGACCAGGCGCCGCGGCAGGACCCAGGGCAGTGCGCTGTTGCTGTCTCCTGTGATCTCGGCTCCCCCTCTGTGGTCCCCAGGCCTCCCCATCAGGAATTCTACATGCCCTTTACTTACAACCTATGTAGCTATTCCTGAAACTATGAAGATGAACCAGGCTGTGAGGTCTGTGCATGAGGAACAGAGGGCCTAAGAGAGGCCAGTTGTTCACACACTTGGGAGCAGGTGACTGAGGAGCCGCTAATGTGGGTACAAGGGGAGAGATGATGAGGATGAGTGAGGCTCAGTCGCTCTGCTCAGTTCCCTTGATGTGCTCTGAGCCCATTTCCTGTTCCCCTCTTCAGAAATCCATAGCATCAGAAAGGGGTCTAGAGGATAATGTGGCTGGACCCAAGCACATTGATCACTATGTCTGAGAAAACACTCAAAAGCCATCCTGTTATTGACAGGGGGTCAGTGACACCATTGCCATCTGCGAAGGGCAGCACACATTTGCTCGTCAGCACAGGCAGCAGTACTTGGTAGTGGGAGATTGCAAGGGCCAGTAGTTTCTCATGTTCATTTCCAAGTGGGGTGTGAAGGCTCAGCTTGTTTACTGGGCTTGGCTGCGTGTAAGCTGGATGTAATTAAAAAAATTGATCAGGCTTGCGAAGCCTGGTGGGGTACTCAATAAACCTGCTGATTGATGAATTGATGGATAATGGGCATATCTAACAAATAAACGACATGGGCTGTGAGTTTGCTGGATGCAGGACAATGTGTCATCTGGCTTAACACTCCATGGAGGGACATGCCAGCTTGACTTTGAGAATTCTGATGGCATGGATAGGGAGCTTGTCTGGAAGTGAAATTGCTCTCAGGAGCTACTGGAAAGTCTGCATCCACCTCCTCCTGCTCTTTTTTCCCCCTGTCTTCCTTCCACTATCTTCACGTTTTCCCACTCCTCATTGTCACTAGTGAGATAAACTTTTCATTTTTCCTCCCTACCTTAAAATACACACACATGTGCACACACACAGAATCTCCCCCAACCTTATCTGAATCTTCAAATATACTAACCTTAGCTTGCAGCAGGGTACATTGTTACTAGGCTAAGGATTTTTTAATCAGTTTTTTTTTTTTTAAATCCTAGAGGGTTACAGTGCCAGTCTTCACACATCACTAAAAACAGGATGGCTACTCCTCTGTGTAGAGTGGATAGTACAACAATAACTTGTAGCCAGCAGAGGCTGACCTTCAAGCACTCCCGCCAGCCCTGGATTCTAAGGCACACACATAGCTGGCGCTTCCTTTGACTGCCCTTTCTTAGATGGAGCTTGAGGCATTTGTCATTCAGTTGGTTCACCTGGGATTGTGCCTTCTGGAAGCAGGCCTGAAGGCAGGAAGCATGGGTCTGTGTGTGTGTGTGTGTGTGTGTGTGTGTGTGAACATGTGTGGATGTGTGTGTGTGTGTGAATGTGTGTGAGTGTGTGTGTGTGTGTGTGTGTGTGTGTGTGTGAGGTCCTCTCTGGGGAAATACAGAGCTGATGAGTCTCTAGGCCTCATGGTCCAGAGCTCTACAAACCTCCCCCACCCCCTCTCCCCGTGCTCATATGAAAGGCACCAAGGAATTTTGCTTTCCTCTCAGTGCTCCTTATAACTGCAGTAACCACATACCAAATACCGGTTCCTCCCCACCCCCATGCCCCCTCCACCAGGGCCACAAATTACACATCGTGTCCCCAGATATATGTTCCAGGTTTGCCACACACAGTATTTGGGGCTCTGATTTAGCTGGCAGATGTGAAAAAAAGAATCACAAAAGCTTCTGCAAAAACAGTTTGTTTCCAGTGTGTATGTTAAAAGCCCAGAGACAAAGAAGGTGAGGTTTACCAGGCATGCAAATCCTCATTATAGCTTCTCCCTCATTAGTGAGGTCATTTTGGCTGGAGAGGGGGCTGTGTGTTGAGCAAGGTTGGAGAGTCTATTTCTGGAGGATTGCGACTATTTGTTTCAGCTGAATTTGACCCTGAGCCCCCCCCCCCCCCCCAGACCTTCCAGTTCTATAGAGTGGGCTGGGCTGGGCTTGAAGGCACTAATTAATCTCTTCCTGCCTAAATCCTGGAGCTCAGCCTCACAGCTCTGACTCCAAGGACCTGTGGCCAACCCATCAATCCTGCCCTTCCCCTCCCCCCCAGCTGCTTCTATTTCTTCGGACTTCAGGGGCAGGGGGTGCAGCAGACCAGCCTAGAGAACCGCCTGAGATTGCTCCCAACCGCTCAGCAATCCAGGTGGTGCTCCTTGGCATTTTTCACTCATGCATTTACCAAATGCCAGTTCTGCTGCTAACGGAGGTCATAAGGGTTTGGGTCGGCTGGAGGAGGGCAGCTCAGCCCAGCTGCAATCTGTCTTCTATGCAGTGACCTCCCGGGTGAGGCTGGAAGGTGGTTACTCATGCAGGACGCAGGCAGGGCTCGATGCCTGGCCTCTGGCTTTAGGGAAGAAATCCTGCAATCACACTGGCTCAGCAGCTGCCTCCCTTCTGAAGAGCTGAGGTTCCTGTAGTTTTCTGGGATCAAAGTGAAATCCGATAGCAGAGGCTACCTGTGTTCTGAGAGCAGCTGCCCCAAGGTTTATTCTGCTAGGGGCTTGCTGGGAGCTTCAGAGTTACCTGCTCTGCCCAGACAGAGGTGAGCTCCCACCCTCACCCCCGTCCTGCCTCTAGTCTGGATGATTCTGTCGGAAACACTTAGGAAGGGGAGGGGTAATTTCACCTCTGCCTGCCATCTTGCATAGTTACAGGGGAAGTCGTTTTTTTCAGGGTGTGAGTGTGTGATGTTCTTTAGTGCCGGTCAGTTGGGAACACATCATGGTGCTGGGAAACTGCAGCCAGCTCAGCCTGAAGCCTTGGCGTAGCCGAGCCAAGCAGCTGAAGGTGGTTGAAAATGCTATTAGCAGGCAGCCTTTGTCCAAGTGAAAAAACATACATTCATTAAGAACTGAGCTGCAGAAGTAACATTCCTGAGACACCAAAGCTTTGCATACAAAGCGCTTTTCACCTTTGAGACGTTTGACAAAATTTAATCCAATGGAATTTGGGATCCTTCAGTTTCATGGACCACAGGCTCAGTGCTGGGCTCACAAATGCCCACACGTTCAATTCCCACCTTCCACCCTGACTAATCATTTCAGCTTTGTGGCCATCTTGACGGCTAGAAGCCTGTAAGAATGTGATCACGAAATCCTTTGTTTCTAAAAAGGAAAGGCGCAAAAGGAATTAACCTTTTGCGCAACGCTTTAAGGAAAATCAACATGCTGCTTGACATGCTGTGGCTCTGTGCATTGCACCTGCAGATATTAATCAACAAACATGCACAATCTAGGTTACCAAGACCTGTCGCCACTTACTTACCTGGGAGGCTGACGCTAAACTCTTTGGGTAGGAGAAGGGCTGTGGTTCAGAGAGTAGCCCTGGGGTCAGATGGCATATTAGGAGTAGCGGAGCCACACACTAGGGGCTCAGGCAGGACCCTTTTCAATGCTCAGGGGGTAAAGACATCTGAGCTACTGATGAAATTCTCTTGCTGATTTGCTCAGATGACCTAAGACCAAAGTTACAGATATCAAGTCCACCAAGTCTAAATCCACATTACTATGGGGATAGAAATTAACCATGGTTGCCTCTGGTGGAGAAGGATGGAATTGACTGGAGAGGGGCATGAGGGAACTATCCAGGGTCACGGGCTGTAGGGTACTCTGGTGCATGCAGATTCATTGAACCATGTGTAATTATACCTCAAAAGAAAAAAAAATATTAGAAAAAAAAAACTCCAGCTGTCACACTGTGCTTTGAAATTTCCCATTCCTTACTTTAGTTGCTGTCTCAGCAAATTTGTCTTTTAGCTAAATTTAATGCTTCTCCAATATATAAGAACCAAGCTTCCTCCATGAGGGGGACTAGAACTTGCAACAGAATTCGTTTGGAACACTATTTCTAGTTTCCATGGATCCCAACTTATCACCTTGTTGTGACACACAAGCATTTTTCATCCTTGCTATTGAAAAATGGTGTTTTGCTAAACAAGGCTCACCAAGTGGCTTCAGTAGGCAAGAAGTGGGAGGCCCCAGGGATGAGCTGTTCTCCCAAGGAGAAGAAAGGTCACCTAGGAGTAGGTGATTCTCGAGGCCATTAATGATGAGTAAGCGTGGAATCACAGTCCTGGGGGAACATTCCTAGGAGAGCAGTCAGGAGCCGAAGAGCCAGGTGGGAAGGTCAGGACTCTGACTTGAGTTTGGCAGGAAGCAGGGGGAGTGGACAAGGACGTGCCTAACTCCATCGTGTGACCTCCTCAAAGCCTCTTCTCCACTGAGCAAAGCAGCAGGAATGATTTCAAAAGGGAGCATAAGGAATCCCATGGCATCTCCTTTCTCGATGATGTTTAAAACCGGGGAGAGGGTGCCATTTGGTTGGGATAGTGTAGAACTCTGAGAAACTCTGGCAGGAGATGATAGGTGAATCCATACCTAATACAGAATAGTTTCAAAAAACTTTCAACTCTTTGTCTCTTATCACCCTCTACTGAACTTTGTGAGGCAAGGTGGAACAGACAAAATGGGGAAATCAGGTTATGGCACAAGCCAAAAATTACACACCGCTAACCCACAGCAGAGCTGGGTCTGAGCAGCTGTTTCTGGCTTTCTTACTCTTCAGCAGAAGGGGGCGGGAGCCCTGTGGCAAGGTCCATTCCTGGGTCCTTGCCAAACTTTCTGATCTCTCTCAGGAGCTGAAGGGCATTTTATTTTGTTTTAAAATATTCTCTTTATGTGACTTTTTAAAAATAAGATACCACAAACATAAAACAACAGCCAAATTAAAACAAAAAATCAAGAGATGGGTTAAAGTGAATAAAAAAGAGTTCACTGGCTGAAGAATTAATATACATTAATATACATTTAAGCCTGTTAAAAATAAAGAATACGATCAAAATAAAAATAATGGATTCCTTTGTAACAACACACCATCTCATGTACAGTGGTCTAAAAAATGAGGTTTTGCCACATAAATGGTGGGTCTATGGAATTTGCCAGCCATCACATCTTCTGAAAACTATTCCCACGAAATGTCACTGGGATCATAAGCAGGTTCAGACACTTTACTCCAGTCTGTATTGGCAACTATCAGTGCTTTTTTTCTTTAAAAATATTTTTAATTTAAAAAAGGCGAGTTGCCAGCCTTCCTACCTGAAGTAAATGAGAGAGGACCGGCCTATCCCCTGATTCCCCAGAGATTTTCTCTTTGAATTTCTTAATCCTGCCCAGTGGGGTGGGATCAATCTCACAGGTATCCTCCCTTCTCAAGCGCCCTCCTCTTCAACTCATTCAGACCTTGATGGTGGCAGGGCAGGGATGGTCCCATGACCAGGGACTCAAGTGACAGTTACTATCAGGTTCCCCACCTCCTGCCCACTGACTGAACCGTGAGCAGCTATTGTGTGTCAGGCACACTGGACATTTTCTAGACCCTCAGATGTGCTGATGTCCACACCACCCTTGCCCATTAGGTATTACTCTAATCCCCACTGGACAGAAGAGGAAACAGGCTCAAATAGAGCTCGAGCCACTTGCCTGAGAGCATACAGCTAGTCAGTGTCGGAGACGAGTGGGCTGGTCTCCGTGATCCATACACCTTCTACACTGTACGTGACTGTCACTCTTAAGAAAAGAGGCAGATGAAACGCTCAGGGACCATGAATTTCTCCACATCCACCCACACCAGGCGACCTCTCTGGGCAGCACAGGATGATTTTCTCAACCTCACAGAGAAAGAAGCTGTAGCACTCGGGCACGCTTGAGACCATCTCAGGCCCTCCTGCCCTGCCCGAAGTGCTTCCCTCATCATATTTGGGAATCCTGAGAAACAGAAGGTGCCACCTTTTGTCTGGCAAGCCTGGCAAAGTGAGACTTTGGTTACTGTGCTGAGCTGGGGTGCAGCCACCACTGTTTGGTGTACATGGATTTAAAGTGGTGGCTGCTGGACAGGCCAGGTGAAGCCACCACTTCCATTTGTGGCCCTGTGTTATTGGTGCCTCTGGGATCTCTATAGCAACTTCCCAGGGAAGCGAGAAGCAGGTGTGATGTTTACCTTTCCAAGGAGGTGCAGGCACAGCTGCCCTACTTCCGTTAGGACCAACTCCAGTCAGAACCTTGAATTGGTGTGTCCCAGCCAGGCTGGGGAAGCCCTCCCTGGGGCTTGTTCCTCACGTCTCTGACTTCTGCCTTCTATCATACTCATCACTCACAGGGCTCCTTGCAGAGGCCAGCCTCTGCCTGTCCATTTTGGTGGGTGCTGGGAGACCTTCCTTCCTGGTCTCTAGCAGTGCTGGGACAAATCTGGAAACAGGCAGGCATGCCAGGAGTGACAAGGGCTCAGCAGCTGGGCCCCACACTGGTAGCACAATGCCCAGCACAGACACCCCCAGCCTCTTTTGCAAGTTGTACATTCCTGTTTTCTTATTGCTTTTTCTCTGGTTGCGGGAGAAGTGTCTCCTTTTTCTACCAGATCCTTCTTACCTCCTCCTTCTAGTTCTGACTAAGCAATGCAGATGCTCTTTGTATACACAGTTTGCAGGAAGTTCTTGGTAGACTCAGAAATGGAGTGGAGTCAGGCATTTAACTCTCAAGGCCCCTCAGTAGCCTGTGTCTGGTAGTCTGCAGAATGCCTCCCCTTCCTCTCCTTCTCCTCCCCAAATGTGCTTTGGCATCTCAGCTCTGGTTCACTCCAAATTAGGCAAAGGCTCAAGGAAACAGGGACATGGTCGTGTTGCTATTGGCAACAACTTGATGCTACTTTTTTCCAACTAGGAAGTTCATGTGAGCCTTGACTATGGCTACAGTGGAGGGTGCTACTGAAGTTTTGCAGACGAGATAGCAGGAGGAGTCACTTGCCAGTGTGGGATCCCACACTTGCCAGTGTGGGATTCTCCTGAGGCCCCACAAGGACTCTAACTCTACCCTCCTAAGGGTACATCTCATCTCCTGCAAACACGTTCACCCAAAACATATCCATTGGTTAGGGTCTTTGGTTAAGCCAGCTACTGAGGCAGAGAACAAGGAAGGCACAGGCAGTCAACATGCTGACCACCCCCCACCACCCAGGAGCATATTCTTTCCATGAATGTCCATGTCCATTTGAACACATATGCAGAGGGCCAGCTCATTTCCTTTCTACCACCAGGAATGCAGTTCAGCAGGCATTTATCAGACATGTATTTCTAACCTGAAAAAGTATAGCAGGGGACATGTCAAGCTGTATTTTTCAAGACATCTCTGGATCGAAACTTGGGCCTATGGAATTCCTAGCCACTGAGAACCTTCTTACTTCCCTACAGACCCTTTTCACATGTCACTGTGATGATTTTGGTCCCCGTGGGACAGCAGGTGGGTGGTTGCCCAGCCTTCTCCCCTATGAAGGGGCAGGCAGAGCTGCCTCACTCCTATTAGAGCCAACAATATAGAATATGAGATTGCCAAGTTTCTAGCAGGACTTGGCCTTAGGCCACGGAGGAATGGTTATGGGAGCCTATTTGAGAGATAAAGCCTAAGGCTGCTGCTGTTGCATTTAAAATCATCTTCAAAGGTGGTGGGCTTTTCTATCCTGCTCCGCTAGGGGTCTAGGGGAAGCAACTTATAGAATCAATACCTGAAGGCATTATTTGCACATTGCCAGTGGGACAATGGACTCATCTCAGTGTCATTTCCGGACTCCCTCAGCTCCCTGTTTCTTAGAAAGAAAATACTATGGGCGCAAAAATGGGCAGGAAAAATGGGAACACCAAAAATGTGTGCCACTGACTATCCATGAGACCAGAGAGTGAGTACAGGAGTGGTGGGCAGAAGACGAGGCCACAGACAAACAAACCATCTCTTCCGGATTTTGGAGCACCTTCTGTGCAGAAGGATCCCAAAGAAGGTTAGAGAGTGGGGACGCCGGGGTCACTCACCCACTGCTGGAAGGAAGCCACCTCGGGGGTGAAATGCAGCGGCCATTCTGACTCTGCGCCAGCAGCACTAGGCAATTGTGTTTTTAGGAAGGGAAGTGAAGAATAACTTATCCAGCTGAAACCATGAAGACCTGTGGCTTTAGGGGGACCCCTGCCCAGACACACACACAGCTGTGGCGGGCATGCAATTCATGCGCAGACGACATGCAGGTCCGCAGCGTATGTTACACATGTACCATACACTGAACACGGAGGCATCTAACAGGCAGGCAGCACATGCACCTGTGACTACAGCTGTGCACATGTTCATGTGCATGTTTACACCACAGGCACTTACATAAGCATCTCATGCAAGGTGCATAAGCAACCATGCGATTGGCTGTCGAGCATTAACCTTAGGCTCCTGAGATGTCAATCTTTGACAAACACTGCAAATTTAGAGCGTTTACCTTAAGATACGTATATAAAACCTGAATTCTCCCCAGAAAAAAGCCATTCATGTCAGTGGAAATGACCTCTTTGCTTTTGTCTCTGTCGATACTACAAACAGTAGGAGCATGCACCCCAAGGGTCTGGTTTATTGAGATTTCAAAGCATCCTCTGCCACCTGCTCCTGACTACTCTAACAACCCTACCTTGTAGTACGTGGGTAAAAAATGGAAGCCTTTGTCTATCTGGCAGATGGAGCAACTGGGCTTGCTGAGCCTGTATTGCTCAGGATGGCTCCAGGCAGGCAGACAGCTGAGAGGAGAGGGTTCCTGGGAATGAGGCTTTTGCTGTGCTGAGTGCTACATCTGCA
>CM053509.1:19370630-19400818 GCA_028627145.1 Eidolon dupreanum
GCAGAAATAGACATTATTTCCAAGCTCATTGCACTAATTTCAGGTCACAAATAAATATTCTCTGGAGCAGGGGATGTAGTTATAATGGTCATCCATATGCAGTAAACCAGGCCGACAAGGAGGGGGTAGCAAGTTCTTGCTAAATATTATACCAATGAGGCCCCTTCCTGTTTGGGGCTCTGGTGCCATTGCTCAGGCCAAAACGGTGACTAGGCAGTGTGAAAGAACCACTGCCATTTGGACCCTGCCACTGCTGGGGTGGCTAGACATTCCTAGGCTTGTCCACCATCCAATTCATCAAGGAGCCATCAAACAAATACCCAAGGGTCTTTCGCTCATTGGCCTTCATGTAACATCACTAAACTGAAAATCCCTCTGCTCTGAGCTCTTCTCAGCTCCCTGCAGCTCCGTCCATTTAGCATTCTGCTTCATAGCAATGTCTTACAGATTGTTCCTGTGTACGGATTTGTATCCCACCCTCCTTCCAGGATGCCATGCTTCTCAAACTCAGTTTCAACTGAAGAGTCTCATTTGCTGCTCAAAAAAAAAAAAAAAAGGGAGACTCCGAGTTATTTTCACCAGGAGCTGACTTTGGGGGGAATGCCATGGAGGTCTTACTCCTCAGCCTTCGAAGTCCTTAGACCTTGAGCTCTCTGTCTCTAACTCTCCACAGGCAGAGTTGGGTCTCTTCTTCCTGACCTTGACTTTGACAGCCTTGTCCCCCTCCTAGGTTCCTGCGGTTCCAAAGCTTGAGGAACACCTGGAGGTTTCTCTCTTTCTCGCCCCTTGGGTGGTGCCCGCGTGCCCCTGTCAGGACTGAGGTGGATTCTGTCCTGTGCAGCAGTGCACATCCTGTCCCCAGAACGGTCGGTACTTCCCGTTGTCCGTCCTCCTAAGGGCCCCGCAGTCACCTTCACTCTCTGCCTCCTCACCGGACAGATGGGAGCCCACGGCTGTTCTGTGTGGCTGCCTGGGGATAGGCACCAGCAGTCTGACTGGACAAGTGACAAGGAACAGGCTGAAATCCCACAACTCAATCAGCCACTTCTAAAGGGAGAGCTCCTTCTAGAAGGACGTCTTTTCTGAGTGGAGGGTGGGAGGAAGGTTCTGTTACGGCAAAGGGCTACAGGTCACCTCCCAAAATAGATTCCCGCCTGGCATAGACACGCACAGTTTACCCCCAGCCTGCCTTGCGGAGACTGGCAGGGGATACGATTTGGATCCGAATCAGTGGCTGTAAACACACAGCTGTGCCTTTCTGCCTCAGAGGACTTTGATTTTCACTTGACTGCTCAGCACGCTGGGGTCTCAGGAAGGCAGGGAGGGCCTGGGTGTGGGGAGAGGGTGGGCCTGGGTGGGGCGGAGGGAGTGCCAGGTGTGGGGAGAGGGAGGGCAGGCGAGAGGAGGTAGGTAGCAACTCCGCAGAGCCTTGCTTGACCCATGTGTCCCCACATGTGGGGGCGTGAGTCACCGCTGTGTGTTTTCTCTGAATGGCACTCCCTGGGGAGGGTGTTATGGGCTGCTTTTGGTTGACAAGTTGAACTATCAGCTGCAACAGCTGGGGAAGGTCGGTCCTCCTTCCAAAAAGGTCACAGGGTCTAGAGCTGAGTTTCTCAAAAATGATGACCTCTGACCCTTTAGAGAAATGAAAATCTCACCCATCTGCAGAGTCTTGGAAAGACCCCCATCCGCCTGCCATAGAGAATCACTTCGTCTTCTCTGTATCCCACCAGCCAAGCTGATTTGGTTGTCTTACATTCTATAGTTTGCTTTTAAAAAATAATCATTTTCATTGTTCAGCTACAAAATTATAATATTAACTATGCCTGTTTAAACTTCACTTGGAGCCAAGATGGAGAGAGAAGGCTAGAGGCCAGAGGAGACTTAACCTACCACTGACTGTAACCAGGACACACTAACCTCTTTTTGCCCAGCTCTATGAGGGAACAGTGGCAAGCTGGCCCAGAGTTCTTCAGGGAACCTGAAAGCGTGGTGGCAGGTGAGCAGCGGCGTGATGCTGAGGTCCCCAAACGCTCACATTTCATTCCTTCCTGTGCCCCACGATGCACCACGATGCAGCAGCACCCACTCTGGAATCCACTCTTCTGCCCAGCTGACCTCACCCCCCACCTCCTGACGCACACCAGGCTGGGCGTCCATCCATCCCAGAGGGCGGGGACTGCAGAACTGGCAAAGTTGCCCTAAAGAGGTCACAGTGAGTTAGGGAGCCCTGAGCAATGGAGGGAGGGAGACTGTGGATTAGATAGCCTGCGACACTTTTAGCTATGGTGTTTTATCCTCAAATCCAAATGTCAAAAGATTTTAAATACACACCCAACTCAATTCCATCCATGGATTATTTCCTGGCCTCAAAGGCTGGCAGCCACTTCCTGGGCAGGAAGGCAGCTCCTCTCTCATTCTGAGGGATGATTAGCACAGCTCAAAAATCTCAGGATGGAGAGGAGCACAAACTTGTAGACACTACCAGCTGGAAAAGTCCATAGAGATTATCTAGTCCAAGCCGTTGTACAAAGGAGAAGCCCAGCACTCAGAGAGGGCTACTGATTTGCCTAGGGTCACACAGCTAGTGAGCTCAGGCTGGAAGCAGGAGCTACTCTGCATGAGGGCTGCTGTGGAGTTTCACAGAATCCTAGAAAAAGTCCTCGCTGCCCCAAAGAGGTGCAGTTTCATGCTTTCCCTCCCAAATACTGCTGTGGAGGTCCACCTCTGTCTGTAAGCAGGCCAGAGTTTCATTACTGCTGGATCTCAGATCTCTGAGAAGGGAGAGGCTGGCAGTCTGGTCTGTGACCTAGCGGTCCCAAAGGGGCCTAAGGACTGTTTGCAATCAAAACCAAACCTGCGTAAAGATTTTTAGCCAATCGTCCCCGGCTGGAGGCCCAAAAGCATTTTTTTTTTTTTCCTCGACTGAAGTCAAAGCCCTCTGGGGGCTCTGCTGGGTCCAGGTTTTGAGAACTCACTCCACCAGAGTGCATGGCTGAGCAGGAGGGGAAAGCAAGGTCCTCCGGGAAGGAGCTGCTAATGCCGATTTGGCTGAACACCCTGGTTATCTGCTGTCTGCCTTGCCTGCCAGGAGCCTCTGCCGTTCGCTTCCGGTTCAGCACCTGGGCCTGGAGCAGGGCGTTTCTTTCAGCAGAGCTGCCTGAAAGGGGGCAGGGAGGGGGTGAACTGCCTACTTTTTAGCTCTCATTAGCTTTCAGCTGGGAGGGAGGAAACGGAGAGGGAGGAAGGGTGGGGAAGGGGGAGGGGGAGGGTGACAGCTGGCTTTCAGAGCTTCCTGATCTCCATCTGACTTTCCTGCTGCATTCCTTGGCAGGCATGCCTGTCGCAGAGATGCCACTCGGCACAAGCCAAAGCTCCCTCAGCCCCTGGCCACAGTTGTTTCAATTCCAAGGAGCACCTCAACAAAGCTCAACTGTGATGGCCTCCTGGAGGAGGATGAGCACACCTGGCCCTGGTTCTCATCTCTGCTCTCCTCTGTGGCCTCCTGTGCTTGCTCAGGCACCAGCAGCCCCATTTTCCATTTTTGGAGCTCAAGGCTACAGCTGATGAGGCTCCCAAAAGGGCAGCTGAGGCTTGAACTGAGATCCCAGGCAAAGATGTCCAGGGAGGCTCATGCAGGCATCACTTGGGGCTGCCACTTCCTCTAATGTAAGTGCCATCACTCTGTGGAACTGTAGACAAGGAGCAGGGGACTTTCTGTAGCTTCTTCTTCCTGGGTTAGAGTTCTCACTGGCTGACTTTGGCTACCACCCCAAAAGGGACAATCTAACTGCTGCTGTTGAGACCTGGCTAAAGGCCCTTTGCTGCTCACTCTCCTTTGATGTCATCCCCTGGTCCTCAATGTCAGAGTCGACTCCTAGTGAGGCCCTCCCCACTTTGTGGTAGACCATGAAGGAATGAGCACACCTAAGAGAAAACAGTGGGAGGGAGAGCCTTGTAGCTCTGGCTACCCTCATACCCTCATCCGTCAACCGCAAAACCCGGAAGGCAGCGGGGAAAGGCAGGCTGGTCAGCACTGAGCCGTAGGAAGCTGTCTTCAGTTTGAGAACCCTCCCCCTCCCCCAATCAGTAATGCCTGGGACTTCCCACCAAAGAACCTGAAGAGATGGCAGGTGATGCAAAGGCAACCCACAATGACGTACCAGATGTTTCCTATTGTGGCTTTCATGTTTTACAGCCGCCCTGAAAGAAAGCTTCCCAGAGGACAGGACCGGGGAGAGACAGGCTCCACTCATTTGAGCCGAGGCCATGTCTGGGGCTCCGCTTGAGAAGCTGCTACATGTTACAGGTCTTCCCGAGACTGGGGCTCCTTGGGTCCAGGGCCACCATGTACAGTGGTGTGAGTCATTCACTGCACAAGGGAAGCTGAGGGTCAAGTAGGAGCTGAAATCCAGCCTGCCCTTTCCTTGGCCAGGTGGGCATCTACAGAGCTGGGCCCATCAGAAGGAATCCTATTTCTGGTTTTGAAAAAGGATAAAAATGGGCTAGTTGTGCCATGCCGTGGACTTTCAGTTATGTTTGGTTCTGAACCTGGGCCTTCTCTGTCAAACAGGCAGGGTTTTACGTAGTCCACCAAACTATACAACACTCGGCACAGCATACCTCCAGCCATCTGCTTTGTATATTTGAGCTCTGAGTGACTCAGAATGAAGCTTCCATTGGAAGGAGAAGCTCACGCAGCACTGCTTCTGCTGGGGGTTGCAAAGCCCCTTCTGTACCCAAAGGAGCATGGCCCCAGCAGCCTCCATAAACTGCATTAAACTACTCTTCAGGATCTCATGTAAAAGGGGGCATCTGTCAACTTCAACAGAGAATCCCTCCATGTCATGATACACCTGAGACCTGGAAAGAACAATGTGCTTTCTCCAAATGTTCCTCCTTTACCAAGAAAAGAGAGGACATAGGCATGGGATAAATTCTGGATTCAGATTCAGTCTTGATAAGAAGGTAGCTGACTGAGGTAACCAACCATTTCTTGCCAATAATTAGTCCGACATGGCAGTCAATCTCACATCCTTGATCCATGAGCTGCCTAACTTCACCCTCATTTTTCCATTATTAGCCCCATGAAATGGATTTTTTTTTTTTTTACACATACTTCCTGGCACCATGAAAATACTCCTGAACTAGGCTTTCATTGAGTTTTATATTTCATAGTATGTAGCCAATGAAATAGTCATGTAGATCTACTTTTAAAGAAATCGAACACTTTATGTATATTACATCTAGAAAATGGCTACCAGATTGCAAGGCATATTGGTTAGTTGGTTAACTCTGTTTGATTGGAACCCTGGGCTGTTGAAACAAAGTTCTTGGGTTCCAGACTCAAATACACTGAGAGTCGTCCCTGTTCTACAGCCATGGGCCATCCCCTCAAACTCAGCCATGTCCCGTGGGGATGTGGTGTGCTCTCAAGAGCACAGGAGTGTGGAGGGATCAGTGTGAATCCATCTTCATTTCTACCACTAAAAGATCAGAATTCACCACCCTCTAGAGTCTTCATATAAGAATAGCAGGGAATTTAGGAATTTTTATTTTTATTTTTGAAGTTTTGGGCCTTTTATCTCATAGATACTAAAAATCTCAGGGCGTGGAAGATTCTTCTCCTTCAGCTGGCCCCGAAAACATCTCTGTACATTCTCCCGCGTGTACACTTCCGATGCTGGTAAGGTGTCTGGTGCTTTTTCATTCCAAACGCTTTGTTAATAGACCTTGGAGAACCACTGAACCAATACCACTCTGGGATGAAGGGACATCAATAAATGCTCTTTGTAGAGCCTTATCAAGATTATTCTTGTCTTTCCTGATACTCACTTCTCATGAAAAGCAGCCTGGACGTTCGGACATCTCATCTGAATACCTCTCTCACAACCTTGGCCCACACGGTCACCTGAAGGGCCTCTATGGCGCTGTGGGGGTCCTGCGTTCCTAGTTTGCACCAATAGTTCAAGTTGTCTCACAGCACACTCTGGGCTTGTCAACAAAATCCCTAAGCATCCTCCACCCACTGTATGCAGGCCTCGAAAGAGACAGAGAGGAATGGGTTCCCATAACTCTCCATCAGGCCCTCAGGGGTGTAGGAACTCCCATAGGCCTTGCCTTTGACATTCTGTGGCAATTGCTTGGTGTCTAAAGCCACATGCCATGGCAAACCAGCATGAAGACAGATAGGAGACCAGCAGGCCTTGCATTCTGCAAGTTCTAACTTCTCGTGAGGAAAGACCATAGAGAGAGAAGACCAAAGAAGAGAAGAGATGAACACGCATATTTTAACTGCTACCTAGTAGGGCTACTTTGATGTTTACATCTAGCAAATTCAAAATAATGTTTAAATTCAGTTAAAATGCATCTAGCTATGGCAGGTAAACAACTAGGTTGCTTTCAACCTAGAATTCTTAGATCTTATATTAAAGGAATGAAATAAAGATACTACTCACAAAGTAGTCTGGTTTTACAAGGACTTTCCTTTTCAACAGAGAGGGGAGAAAAGGCAAGCCGACATCAGTGGGTTTCCACCCTTTGGAAAGAGAAATGTGGCCAGTTCCATTGGCGGGATCCCTGCTTCTCAGCTGCCATGTTGGTTCCCTCTGGTTTCATGGTAACAGTGCAGGCTGAGCCCCATGAACTCAGCAGGTTTGTTTTTGACAAGTAAGTGAATGAACGGGATTGCGTACTTCCTGTGCATCAAGCCTGATGTTCAAATCTTGTAGAGTATGGCATGGAAAGCAGAGACGGGTCTCTGACCATAGTACAGGACCTTTACCGTGCACCACGAGGAATACCTACATGATCAGTGCTCTCACCTGTTACCACAGGGTCTCCTATGCGCCACCGTTCTGGTCTCTACGCCATCTAAGCTGGGTGTGCAGGCGTAAGGCCACTTTCCTACAAGGATGGTGAACCTGTAGCCCCTCTTTACTCTAACTATCAGAATCAAGGCCCGGGGACCAAGGCCTTTGCCCCTGGGAGCACAGGGACAGTGCAGGGACTTGCTTCTCCCTCCACCCCATGGCTACTACCATCCTCTCCCTGTCACACTATGCAAATAAGGCTGGCAGGGGGCTATAAAGGATGAACTCATGCAGAGGCCACTAACACACACCAGCTAGACCACATCGCCAGAACCCATGCAGCTCGGCCACCTCCTGCGCACGCAAAAGCCGCCTACACAGCAGCATCAGCTCGCGACCCACTCCTGCATGACTGCCAGAGTTTACAGAAGGAAATTTGGAATTTTTTAAAGATGAGCTACAGTTCTGAGCCAATTTATTTCATGGTACATTTCGATGGCCTTCTCCCTGGGCTGCTACAGAAGATGCACAAACTGCACAGCCCAGAGGATGGTGGGGTCCTTCCTCTTCAGAGCCCTGAGTAGAAGGTCAAATGCGAGGCCCGAGGCTGGGCAGTCATGTGTGCACCTTCTGCAGAGGGAGCCGCTTGGTCTTTTGCAAATCCATCCCTAGAAGTGAAGCTGCAGACACTTGCAAAAGAAAAGGGGTGTGTTGAGGGGGAAAGCACTGGACTCCCTCCCATCCCAAAGGAAATGACAACAACAACAAAAAAAAAAAACAAGAAAAGAAAAACAAAAGAAACATGAGGGAAGAAAACCAGCTGAACTTACCACACTGCGAGTGAACTTTTCTAAGGAAGTTCTACGACCTTGCTCACTTTCTGGCTTTAGGAACAAAAAAAAAAAAAAAAAAAAAAAAAGGTAGGGAGAAAAATACAGAAAAAAAAAATCTTCAGCTTACATGTGGTTTCCAAACAGCACAGCGGCAGCTAATGAACAAAAACAAAAGCAAAACAGGGCGAAAAAACGGGAAAAGAGAAGCAGCCAGCGCTGTATGCGAGAGTCAGTGGGAGAGTCAGAAAACAGAAGCCCACAGGAAATGGTGCTGCCTCCTTGGAGCAGAGAGCAGAGAGGGGTGTGTGCTTCTCCAGGGGCCATTAATTGTGCCTCAGGGCTCAGAGTAGCAGCCACTGCTGCTCTACAGGACCCACAGTCAACAGTTTGAATTGCCTGCTCATTGCTTTCTACTGGCCCTGCCCACTTACAACAGCTTCTGGTGGTTGAGTCCTCCCAGAGGCCACGGGCAGCCATCTGGGGGCCCCAAGTGGAGCCCCAGAACAGACTAGCTCTGAGGACCCGCAGGGTATGTGGGGGATGGTGATGGGACATCAGAATGTGGCTGTGGGTCCGGGCTGGGACTTCTTCTGAGATTTTCCTGCCCAGAAGCAGCTAGAAAGTTTGCTAACTTCAGTGACTCACTAAATGAACCCTTACTGGTTCTCATTCTGTGTCCTTAGAGTAGGGAGGGTCTACCCATGTCCTTTGCAAAGAGTCTTGGGCTTCGAAAGGAGTGCTCTGGAAAGAAAATGTTCTCTTAGTACCCAGGCGGGTGACCCCTTCCAAGGAAGCTTTCTGGGGAGCTCTTAGCCAAGGAGTTCCCAATAGGGGCAAAAGGCGGCAAAGCCCCTCAACGCTCCCTGGGGCTGACTGCTCCCCACCACCGGAAGAGAGTATGGTGTGCACCTGTTGGTTTTCTGCTTGTTCAAGGGGTCTGAGAGAATTGTACCCCACATACCTACCTGCCAGTTTATCCTAGAGCCCCGTTCCAGGGCCCTGAGCACAAGTCTGGGAAATTTGGAGAGAACACACACTCATGTGGGGACACACACACACACACGCACACATGCACACACACACATAGAGCAAATAATGGAAATTAGGGAGCTGAAGAAGCAGCCAGGTTTCTGTGGGTCAGAGGATGTGCTGGAAGCAGAAGGGGTGGGCAGCAGGCGGCCATCTGTCTATGGGGACAGGTTAGAGGGCTCCCTTGGCAGTCATGCCCCATCCCCTCAGCTGGCCGCCAGAAGACAGGACATTGCAGAAAGAAAACACAACATAAGAGACGCAGCGCTGCAGAACCAGGCTGGTCTTTCTTCTTGCACAAGGGACTGAAGGATCCATGCTTGGCCCTGAGTATCACACCAAGTCCTCACTCTGGGGACAGCAGAACTCGACTTCCGCACAGTGGGCCGCCCTGGTGGCAGACATTTGGCTCAAGTCAGGCCAGTCCCAGGCCCTGCAGCTAGCATGCTGTGCCTATTGTTCTTTACTCTGGCTGCTGAGTAGCTGCTTACAGCAGGTAGCCACCGGCCTGACTCATTTGGGTCCCTCTGCCTTGCACAGTCTCTTGGAGCTGCCCTGGAAAATCACTGTCACTGGTGCTTAATTGTCCTGGAGGAGCCATCAAAACCCAGCTCACTTGCCCCTTGAGAACCTGGTACATTGAAGCAACCAACCTAATCTTAGAAAATATTAGGATAGAAGCTGAATCAAGGATGAAGGATCAGAGAGCTATTTCTCTAGACCCTGTTGGGGGCCCTTCTCAGCAAAAAAACCAGTCCCATTCATATCCCCTCTCTTAGCAGAAGGTTGTGACTTTCACATACCTTTTATGACCTGGCCATTTATATCACATGGTAAACCCATCCCTGAAATCAGAAGATATGCTAGGCCTACCTGAAAGTGCTGGGTTACAAATCCAGTCCACACCTGGCAACTCTCAGGGAGAAATGGAAGCAAGAGTAGGTTTTGTCACTTTTTTTTTTTTTTTTGGAAACAATCCCTGAGTATTAAAAGGGCGTTGGCATTTACAAGGGTTTGCTGCCATAAGAATGTCCCTTAAATTGGGGGCTGGCGGATAATTCTAATGAGTATCATTTGCAACATTTCACAGGAAGGCCATGGGTTCTTCTTCACTCCAGTGACCTCCTCTGAGAAGTCTTTCTCTTATGGGAGGACCTGCAGGTGCAGGAATGCCAGCCTCCCTCTCTGAGATAGGGCGCATTTTCTCTTTGTGCTCAAACTCACAAGGAAACTTATGGCCTCTGGCTTCTTCTGGGTGGGTAGACGTCCAGATTGCTCAGACAGAGATTAAAATTTCCCCACGCTGTGACCAGTTCAGAATCTTGAGCCACAAGAAATAAGAAACACTTACTTTGACCTTCTCCCATGAGATCTGGGCTAAAGATACTAAAAGTCTCCATAACTTTTCTTGAAAGAGTGGGCATCAGAGACACTTGCGGGGATAACAGCCCCTTCCTCAGAGCCCCTCCACCTACAGACTCCTGCAAGGGAGTTGGCCATGTGTCACAATTTCTATCATAGTAGGTCACGACTACACCCCTGACAGAAGGGGTGCAGGCAACCAAGAAAGCCAAGTTTCTGACAATCTGGGCACTCCAGAACTCCTTTGCTCTTTCTGACTATCAGGGATGTCCTTGGGGCTACTTAAGGGCAGGACAGCAGGATATAAATACTCTTGCAGGCTCTAGAGTTATGTGGTACCAACCAGATATGCAGACAGGATCCTGGCACATGAGGTGGACAGTACACAGAGAGAAGGGCTGCATGACTGAGAGAGGCAGCCTGACAGAGAGCGTGTGGATGGAGAACCACATGATAGGGCCTGGGGTTGGAAGGCTGAGAGGGGAGAAGAAAGGATGCAGATGCACATGTCCCTAAATGGCATGGCATGGAAGTCATGGAATTTGGTGCAAGGAAGAGCACACTTAACCGCAGGTAGGCCTCAGATCAGAGCTGAAAAGTGCAGAGGGTTCGCAGGCATACTGGAATCATGAGCCATCTCTCCTGTCTCCTCTTTCCCAGATCCCATGCCCCTCCAGCTTTTCCTTCTCTCTTCCCAGAAACCCAGTTGAGTTTATCCCTGCTCAGTCAACCTTCACCGTCTGCATTCTGAGGGTCCCTGGGTTCTGAAACCCAGACACCAAAGGCTGCAGGGAGCCATGACTTAATTCTAAGTGGAAGAGGAAGAAGGAGCTTGAATGCAGTTATTTCCTGGTTAAAAGAAAACACAAGCCCTGTGGGCTGGGTTAAGGCAAGGATGGGGCGACATCAAGGGGTGGACAACCCCAGGAGTGACTTCAGGTGCCAGATGGCCCCCTTGAAACCTATTGTATTTTATCCAATGAGGGGGCCACCCCAATTCTTGCCTCATACTCATCTCTGAGCTGACCAGGGGGAGACAGTCTGTGGGGAGTGGGCTGAACTTTGTAGTGAGGGGCTCTCTCTGGTTTTCTAAGGGATTCAATGGTGTCACCCCTAGCCCTGTACTCCTGTGCTGAGCCACAGTGGCCTTAGTATTTGGTCACACTCCCCGCTGTGGGCAGAACATGCAGATGGAGGTAATAGGCACATGGAGACAGGATGTCACACCATGGACCTTGGGGTGGGCTTGGGTGACAATCTTAATTGTCCTCCATTGGAGTGGGAGCAGATAGAAGAGGGAAAGAGGAAAAGAGAAAGTAAATAAAACCCAAGGGATGATATTCTCATTTCACACCAGCAGCAAGCAGCAGGCAAGGATCAACAGTGCTAAGAAAGGCAAGCCTGTCCTTCTCAAAGATACCTTCTTCTTGGCCAGCAGCAAGTCCTGGTAAGCATTTGATCGGAGGAAGCGGGCATAGCTGTCACTCTTCATCAGCTTGTAGATGTGTTCCTGGGAAGGAAGGAGGCAGAAGACACCAGAAAGAACTGTCAACCAATGGTAAAGGGAATTACCACCCCATCAGCCACTGTTTTAGGAAAGAAACAAGTGAACTGAGGTATGCTAGAAAAACTTGCAACCAGTTTGTTTTGTTTTGTTTTTGTCTCACTCAAGAACACCAAACGAAACATATTTTCTCTCTTAGAATAAGAGATCTTTAAAGATCATGTTCCAAAGGCGTTGTAATTGGGCCTGGTGCCATGTTAGGATGCAGTATTGCTTAATGGTTAAAACCACAGCAGAATAATAAGACGGGACAAACTATTGATGCACCCAACCACTTGGATGAATCCCAAGGGAATAATGATGAGTGGGAAAAGCCCCAGAAGGCTACGTACTGTATGATTCCATTGATAGAACATTCTTGAAATGACAAATTATAGAAACAGACAACAGATAAGTGGTTGCCAGAGGTTGGAGATGAGAGGGGGGAGGGGAGGTAGTTGTGATTAAAAAGACAATAGGAAGGATTCTTGTGGTGACAGAAAAGCTCTGTATCTTGACACATCTTACCCATGTGTTAGAGTTGTACAGAACTAAACATATACACATACCCATGAGTACAGGTAACACTGGGAAATCTAATAAACTAAATGGAAGTAGCAATGTCAATATCATTGCTATGATATAGTATTGCAGATGTTACCATTTGAGGAAACTGGGTAAATGGTATATCTCTGTATTATTTCTTACAACTGCACATGAATCTAGAAGAATCTCAAAATAAAAAGTTTAATTAAAAAAAAATCCACAAGCTGTAATACAGTTGGGTCAGTTGTACATGTCAGGGCCACCATCTCATCTTGGAAGGGTGCCCTTGGAACCAGATCATGGGGTACATGGGCAAATATACCAGGCCTGAGGCTTATATCCAGAAGGGCAGATGCTGTGGCATGATGCCCTCTTTTCTCCTGGGCTCTGAGAGGCATTTACATTCTGGCCTTGGCAAGAAATTTCACTCCTGACTTCCAGCTAATTCCTAGAGCCTAGTGGTCTCTTCCTAACAAATCTGTTCTTACTGAGGGCAGGGAAAGCAGGGTTCATTAAAAGAGGGAAATTGTTGATTGAAAAAGGGTTATTTATCAGTTGAAATGAAATATAGTTCAGCGGCCCAGGTAAGCCTGGCTGTCCCAAGAGTGGATGTGTGAGGAGAGAAGTTGGGGTTGTTAGGCAGAGGCTGGCCTGGTAAGGAAGCATCTTCCCTGATGTGCACTCATTGTTCATCCCATGAAGCTAGACAAGGGCCCCAGAGATCGGGCGATGGAGTGCTGGCCAGCGAGGAGATGGTGCTTAGCTGAGAGGCTGGACTGGTCATTAAAGACTTCTTTCTTGGGTAGAGGAAGGGTGGGAGGGGGCACATTTAGAGATACCTGACCAGGTTGCTGGTGCATCCCAGAGGAAGCTAGAAGTATGGCAATGACTTGCCAAGACCTTGTCCCTACCCACCTCAGAAGAAAGTGAAAGCAGAAAGCAAGAAACTTCTTGGGCGCATGTGGATCCCTCTCTGTGCAACTTCAGTTGGATCACCAGCAGACCTGTTTGGGCTTCAGCTTGATTCTTCCTCAGATACCCCCATGCTTATAAAAGTGGGGTGCAACCTTACTTATGGGGATGGGCCCATTGCAAGGATCCGAGCGAAATTAAATAGTGGCTTAGATCTGAGCTTACTTTGATAGTTCAAATGTGTTTTCAGATTTAATACATTTAGTGAGAACATGCCTTGCTAAACGTTTTTCTACAAATTTCAGACAAAAATCCAGGCCACTGTAGTTTAAGTTCTTTAAGGGAACAATATGTTTTTATCTTTTACACATGCATTGCATCCAGCACGGGGTCAAATGTTAGTGGAATTTACATTGTTTCCTGGTTCACTGGAAGGCTTGTGTGAACTTAACGTTCATTCGGCAAGTATGCAGGCTTGAAACTTGTTTTAGTTTATGGCCAGATCAATTCCTGCTTCCTGTGTGGAAGAAGAATGGCGACTGCACTCAGCACCAAGGAAGTCCATATGTGAGCATCTTGGTTCATCCCTAATGGCCTCAGGGCCCAGACTGAGGAACATCAAGGTCTTCCTTTGTATTTTTTGTCTCTTTAAATTGTTCTAACATTTAAGTAAGTCTCAGGTACAAATGTTAACCCAGAGTAAAAACGACTGTCTCCTTCTTGTCTCATGCATCACTTCTGTCTCGTCAACAGAGCCAGGTGGCTTCTGAGACATCTTTAAAGGCCTGCTGTTCATGCCTGGACCTTCTCTAAAACCTATGGCAACAGGTACCTTCTTCTTGTTCTGACTACTTAGAGGGATCTAAATCTCCAATCTGTCTCACAAAATACCCTCTGTCACCCCACGAGGAATAAGGAAGCCTCTCTCAGCCCAGCTCTTCTGGCTTTGGCAACAAATTTCACCCCCGATCCAGCTAATTCCTCCAGCCTCACTGTGGGCAGGAAAAGCCTCATCCATTAAAAGAAAGAACTTAGCAGTTAAAAAAGAGCAGGGTAAAATATGTGCCTAAATATTTAATCACAAATATATTCAGCAATTATTTGTTGAGCATCTAGTAGGTGCCAAGCACCATGTATGTCGGGCATTGAGACTACAGCCTGAGAAGGCAGAAGGGGCTCCTGCTCTCGTAAAGCTTAGATTTTATTAGGCAAGATTGGTGCACAAAGACTATACACTACTACTGTCAAAGTCATCTCAGACCCAAGCCATTACTTAATTTCATTTGGCTCCTTGCAGTGGGCCCATTCCCATGAATAGGGTTGCACCTTGCTTTTGTAAATATAAGGGCAAGTATGAGCCTAGGGCTACAAAGAAGTGTAAGTAGAGGGTGCCACGAATAGGTGTAAATGGGATGACCTATGCTGCCGGAGGTGGGAAATGGTTGTCTGTCAGCTGGAAGGGTTCTCATCAAGGTAGGAAGATCTATGTAGACACAGAGAAGTGGGAATTGAGGATGGGGGAGTCTGGTCTTGCCACTGTATAGTTTGGTCAGTCAGAGCAAAAAGGACCACTCCCGAGGCAAGGAGGAAGGAATGGCAGACAGCTGTGGTCCACTCTTCAGAGGGGTCATTGTGGGTCAGAGGAGCAGTCTGGGCACCACTGTCATCCTCCCTGGGTCATATGGCCAACTCCAAAGCCAAGGGCAAGGTGAGGCTGGTGTGGGGAGAAAGTAGGGTGTGGGCACATGACCTGTTGGAGGTGGGTCGTATGAAGTGATCTTACTCTGCCAACCCAGTTGCTAGCCCTTGGCCATCATTAGGACAATCTCAAATCACCCTATGAGGGAACAACCACCAAAGCAACAATGGCAGATGGAAGGCATGGTCTGAGAAAAACAGAGTCTGAGGACCTCTGTAGCTGTCCTGTGCCTCCTGCAGGGCCTATGACTCCAGGCCCCTCTGGCCTGGGCCTTCCTTTCCCACAGTCTACAGACCCATGACTCCCGCACTCCCTTCTCCTCCCCCAGCAAAGAAATAGAGCCTTTGATGTATCCAGTTATGGACCTCTGTTCCTTCCTCCTTGCCAGCTTTGTCTTGGAAACACAAAGACAGTAAACAGGGGGTGGGTGAATGGAGTGCTGAGGTTTTTCTGGGAATGAGAATCAAGATCGGACTCAGGGTCTTTGGCCAGTTCCCAAATGCAATGAGTTTATCACTGCCAGGGACAGCAAGTGTACAAAGCTCTTGGCAGTGACCTCTATTGATTTATGGGGGGTTCTGGTTTGTTTCCCCTGCTCTGCAGACAACCAGTCTTAAGGGAAATGTATATCCAGAATCTGCAAAGAGCAAGAGAGCCATTGGCGAAACCAGCCAGCCCCCTCTGGGAGAATTCCTAAGGGGCTAAAGAAAAAGGTTTACTCTTCTCTTTGCTTTTTCTTGTCTTGTTTTCTTTTTTCTTGTCTTATCTTCTTCCTTCTCTGTCCTTTTTTCTTCCCTCTCCCCTTTCCCTTCCTCATTTTCTCTTTTCCTAAAAAAGAGATGATTTAATTGACTATCAATGAGCAGAACTACCAGGATCCACATTTGCCCCCCTGACACAGGAAGAGGCACCCCTCACCCCCCCAGGGAGGGTGAGTATGATTCTTCATAGGTGGAGGAACTGATGCTCTAGTGCTCTAAATCATACTGACCATCTTAGCCACAGTTCTCAGAGGGGAATCTCTTTTCCACCCTCATTTTCTTTCTTGGGCCTGGCTCCAGGGCTGGGAGTTTTACTTCCCTGGGAGGCTAAGGCAGAAACAAAAACAACTGGCATTGGTAGGGCCCATGACACATGTGGGAGCTGGAGGGAGTGAGCCGTGCAAGCTGTCTCAAAACCACGCCTGCTACAAACCAATATGTTGCTGGGATAGTCCTCATCGCCTTTATTTTTAGACAAAACACAGTGACCCTCACAAGCTTAGGAAAGGTAATCAGACAAATGCCTGAGGCCTTGGGCCCCAAGGATACTGGAGCAGCTGAACCACTTAAGACCACCCTTATGTCTCCTCTTTGCTGTGGCTTCCTAAAACAGCTAAGATCTCATTTCCCAGCTTTAGAACAGCCTCAACGAGTGGGAAACCACTCAGCTGGAGCATTGCACAGCTGCCAAGAGTCCTTCTTGTGATTTTCAAGTGTTCTATTTTTCTTTTTGCAGATGTATATGCCTCATCTCTGCCCTCCATACCTGAGCTTCCTGGAACAAATCCAGACTTTGGAAACTATTGGGTACCTCATAGTTCCTTGGTGGAAGATGAGGCTGTGGACAGATGCGATGTTGCTGTGTGAGGTGGTGAAAGGGGAACTGGGATGGCCATCCAAGGCTTAGCTTCAGGTCCTGACTCTGCCCTTTTTCAGCCTCATCTGTCACACAATTAAAGGAGGAAATATAAGTGGAAGCACCTTGAAAGCTATGCACATGCAAAGTAATAATAATCATTGGCCTTCATGGTGTGACTGTCCTTGCCAGGGATGACATGGGTATGAGACTGAAGACCAGAAGGTTCCTGGAGGAGGAGAAAAGGTGAAGCAGAGCCCAGATGTCTTATTTTAGTTGCAGGTGTTGTTTGCCCTGAATTGGTGCTTCGGTTTCAACAACCCCACTTTACAGATGAGGACACTGAAACTCTAAAAGCTTAAGTGACTTGCTCAAGTACACAGCTAGAATTTGAACTCAGACTGTGTGACCCCCAAAACTCATACTTTTCCCTTGTAACATACTGCTTTTCATTGTCCTTGAGTTGGAGTTTTTAGGGGAGTTAGTGCTGCTTGGCTGAGACAAACAAAGTCTTCAACGTGTAGTCAGCAGAAACATTAAGGGCCTCCTCTCAAGTTCTAATCTGAGTCATCCTGTGTTACAGATGCAGCAACTAGTTACCACTCCCTTTTGGGAACCACTCTATTATCACTATTGTCAGTGATAGTAACAGCCAGGTCACCCAGGCTCTGGTTTCTCCCCTCGAAGGCCTTGCACAACTTGACTTTCATAGCAGAAGGAAGGTCCCAACCTGGCAAAGCTCTGAGGACTGACTGAGGCCCTTGAGAAGTCGTAAGTAGCAAGTCCGTATCAAAGAAAGTCATCCAGAAGATCTTTGAGTCTCACCTTCCAGGAGACTCTTGACTAACTTAAACCAAAAGTCTTCAGACCTTAGGCATGGTTAGCTAAGGTCCAATTTTCAACGTGGGTCTACAGGAGCACACGGGGTGGGACTGCACAGTGGTAAAGATTTGTCGTGGATCTTAAGTCAGTGGCCTCTTAATAAACACAGAAGAGGCAATAGAAATGACACCATGGCAATAGGAACATCCACCTGAGTCAAAGACAGTAGCTTGTTGTCCTTGTGGATGCAGCTTTGGACACCATCCTAGGATCATGTGGATTCTAAACGAGAAGCTCCCATTTGGATTTTTTTGTCTTTCTAAGCAGGACACGGGGGCTAGTTTCCATGGAATTCAGTATTCTAGTCATGAGAGAGTGTAAGAGTAAATAAGCATTTGCCTCTAACTCCAAAGCATCTGTATAAACATGTTCAATTTAACTGGCCAAAGGGCACAGTATTTTTATGCTGTTCAATCTCTATCTTTAGATAAGAGTAGCTCCAAAGACAGTTTTACATATTGCCTTTTACCTCTCCGAATACCAGGAGTATCAACTTAGGTGTTTTCCGTTTCCTTGTCACACCATGGGGTTTGGTACAAGAGATCCATGCTCTGAAGCCTCAACAAAGACGTTTTGGAATTTAATTCTCTGATGCCTTCTCTCCAGGAACTACTAGTCTGTGTGGCAATAAACAGAACCCAATTACAAACAACTGATTTGTTCTTTTCAAAATGCATCCCTCCCTCTGCTGTTCATCTCCTTAAAATAAAACCACCCACAGGATGAAATGAGTAACTCCTGGAGCAAGCAGTGCCGTGGCATTCTTTATTAAAATATGTCTGGCATGAGAAGTCTACCAGGAAATGCCCTCTAATCAAGGATTAATATCAGGAAACTTGGTCCAGTCTTGTGATACGGGCACATAATGCTACCACCTCCAACACTGGGGCAAAGATGAATGGCCTTTGCTAGGCTACAAGACTTCTACTTCTGAGAAATCAGGGGTGAACATAAACACGTGCTCCACTGGGCTTGGTGTTTAAGCAAAACAAAACGTTAGAAGCCTTGCATTTTTTAATCAAGTTGCTTTCAAATATCTAAGTTTTGGTAATAATGAAACTTTTGATCAGAGGCTTCTTGACTGGTCAAGGTGGGTGTAGACTTGAGGGTTTATTTTTCTGTTCTTGCGTCACCCTGACCTCATTTTGGCCTTGAGGTTGCTCTTTGATCATTCCATGCATGGATGATGGCCAAATAGAGTTTCAGTAACTTAGATTGAGGTCTGCTTGAGGTAAGTGACCCTCTTCTGTATTTGTATATTCCCAGAGCTAGGACATCTGGCCTTTATGGGTATTCCAAGTTTTGCTCAATTGGCAAAACTTTGCTGAATTTGTAGAAATTTAATTTAACCAGGATTTATTGATTACCTACTGTATGTACTCCCCAAGGTTGTTTGGCAAGATTTTTCAAAGTGGAAAGCCAAATTGCCCCTACCACTCACTTTTAAATGATAGGTACAGCTGAGAGTGTTAGAATGCTGGACTAAGTCATCAAAAAAAGCTTTTTTAAACCTCAACTGTGTGTAGAGCATTACTTTAGTGTTGTAGGGACTTATAAAAGGAAAAGAAGACCAGATGCCTACTCCCATCACAGGACTTTTATATCCAGAGGTGCCGGAAGGCTCAAACACTACAGGTACAGGGAAGGGTAGGGCATCTCAGCAGCTACTGCAGGTCAGGAAAGCAGTGGGGCTTGGACAGCTAGGAGGCCTATGTGAGAACCTGCAGGGACCAAAGCCAATGGGCTGGGTTAGTCCACCCGATTCAAGTGTCAGTCCATTTGATGGACATATTTCCAATCCAATCCAATTCAATTCAATCTAATCCAATCTCATTATAGTGTTTTGTTAGGCCTGTTTTGTTTTGTTTATAAAGAATGATGTGCTCTTAGACAAGCTCTGCGTAATGGCAAAAAGCCATTGATGCCTCCCAGTCCCTTTGCAATTTCCCTCAGTATAGAACTTCATAGGCCACAGGTTAAGGTCTCCCAACTTGAATGGGAGAATGGATGTTCATGATATGGATGGATAGGAGACAGATGAATTGAATGGACACAGTGACACAGTCCTTGGAACATCCTTGGATACTCTGAGATTTTAAAAATTGAAGCTAGGCAGTCATAGCAGCAGCCAGCTAACTCCTATCTTCTTTCTGCAGCCTGTGGAGGCTCTGGAAAAAGGCAAATGCCCTAAGAGGAAGCCCTAAGTTTTCAATGCTTCCTGTCATTTTAGTCTCTCTTCTAAAAACTGCCAGCAAAACTTTAGACTACGTGCCCTGAGATTCAGATCTCTCTTGGCTCTAGCTTGGCCGACCATCATCTGATTTCACCCTTTTCTAGATTAAAGCCTTCAATGCTTTCTTACTGTCTTGAGGGTGAAAAAGTTCAAATTCTGTAGGATGACCCTCAAGGTCCCCAAATTTGGCCTCTTTTTCTACATTTTCCCCCAGCGATTCTTTCCAAGAGCAGATATTTTCTTGGGAGAATTCTTTTTTTGATGTAGCTTGGAATTATGAGACCTCCAGGAAAATTAAAACCATGAAGTTTTGTAAGTATACATGTACAAATACATACCACTTTTTGCTTATTCAAAGAATTTTCAGGGCTATTAGCTCATCTGACTTCTCAGTAATCCTTGGAGGGCCATAAAGAAGACATCATCCCCATTTTACAGATGAGGAAACTAAGGTGCAAAGATCAAGATCCTTGCCTGAGACCACATAGCAAGTGTGAGACAATGCAGGTCCACTGATACCCCACTGAGAATAGAGATTTCAATCCCTAGCATAAGGAACTGGGTCCTTTAAGAAAAACAGACCTTGGCCCATTTTTCTTTTTTTTTTTCTCTCTTCTCATGAGGCTAAATCTATGAAATTGGAACAATATAGCAAATGGCTGAGGGCTATGGTCACAGCCCACAGACCTTTATGGAAGATTTGGTCTTGGCCCAAATTTTTGAAAGAGCCAAATGGATCAGCAAAACACAAATGCAAATGCTGGGCCCATGCTGACAGGGAATCTTGTGAAATATTTCCACAGGAAGCTAAGGCAGGCAATTAACTTTGCTATAACAATGCATGTGGTCAAATAAAAAAAAAAACCCTCAGAGAGAGCTGATACCCCACCTCCCATCCCTATTTCAAATGAATCCATAAATCTGGCTGAGCCTTCATCTGGCTACTGACCCCTAATAATAGGGTGCACACTCACACTTCCCTCGGCATTCTGACCACTGTGGGGGGCTTCTGACAATCATCTGAGAAAGCCACCCAGAGCTCCTGATCCCAGTTGGGGTAGGGGCTTAGGTGTCACCATTTCCACTTTGTAGATGGGCAAACAGAGGAAAACAAGCAGAAAGGACTTAAATGTATAATCCCAGACAAAGCACGTGGCAGAAACAGGAGCAGAGCCTGCTCCCTAGTTCTGGGCCCTTCTCTAGGGACCAGAGTTTCTCCAGCTGTCGGCATGCCAATCAAGCCCTAGGCATTAACCATCCATGGTCAGAGTGATCTGAGCAGCAGAGTCTTGGCCAGCAGGTCAGAGATCTGAGTGCAAGTCCTGGCTGGTCGGGGGCTGCTAGACTTTAACCTCCTTTCCTTACTTGAAAGCTTCTGAATCCAACACCTATGTGGCCGGTGCAGGCAGCATGGAAGGGTAAGGCAGTGTGGGTATAATGGTCTGGCTGTCTTCTCCTCGGTCAGCTCTCTAACACTCAAACGCAGTGCAGAAACCTTCACAGATTGGTGTGTTGCTGTTACCACACCAAGAAGTCTTCTCTAACCTCCTCTCCCACAGAAACTGAAGACTGGCCACTCACAACCTTTTTGTCCTTCTGTAATTCGTGAAGCTATTTCAATGACTTTCATGCACAGAGGTCTAAACTATGGCCTGTTGATCAAATCCAGCCCTCCAGCAATTTCTTTGTCTTAGGAGCTAAGAATGGTTTTTACATTTTTAAATGGCTGAAAAAAAAAATCAAGGAAGAATACTATTTCACAAAAAAGTAGATGAAATTGAACTTTTAGTGTCCATAAATAAAGTTTTTTAGAACATAGCCACACTCACTCATTTATGTTGTTTACATTGTTACCTTGTTATGGTGTAGCTATTTTTATATGACAGAATTGAATAGTGACCTAGACTGTGTGAACCACAAAGCCTAAAATTTATACTATCTGGCCCTTTATAGAAAAAGTTTAGTGTTTTTTTTTTTTTTTTTTTTTTTTTTTTTTTTTTTTAACCAACCCCTGGTTTACTGTAAGAGGTAGGCTACAGAATCACCGTACTTGTATAATCACTCTATATACTTAAATTAAGGAAGGAAATACACTAAAATAGGGTTGTTTTTTTTTTCTGGGTGCTAGGGTTACAGGCAATTATTTGAATTCTTTTACCGAACATGTTAAACATTAAAGTATAAAAAATAATGTTAACAAAATTAGGAATATAAAATAGTAAATATTTGTCCTATCTTACTGTGGGCCAGACACTTCTGGTTGCTGACATGCTTCATTTAACCTAGTCTCCTTTCTACCCTATGCATAGGTATCTCTGTTCCACAGATGAGGAAAGGAAGGCTCAGGCAGTTTAATAACTTGTCTTAGGTCATACCACTAGTTAGAAGCATTTTGTTTATTTATTCTAGAAACACATTTATGGAGGAAAAGAGAACAGGTTAAAAACAGACATCGATTTAGGAAGAATGTTTTGTTTGAATTCATAGGAGACCAATCCTAATAGATAATGAGAAACTTAGAGATGCTTAGGGTGTCCTCGTATCTGGTCTACCTCAAGGATGAGATATAATGTATTTAGAAGTACCTGAAAAATGGCAGAGCACTGTACTAGTGAAGGCTGTATATTTGGAAATTTGTCAAGGCATGACCTGTTGACTTCCAAAGATTTCCCATCAAATCTTTCTTGAATTAGAAATAGCATAAATGTCAAGAAGAGAGGATTTGGTTGACTAAACTATGGAGTTTCCACACAATGGAATACTCTGTAGGAATTAAGAAACCAGGCAATAATCATATTGTTGCTTCTAGTGTTGGCATTGTCATTTGGAGACTGCTCTTTGGTAAAGCAGGATAAAGCTAAAGAGCAATTGTGTCAAGTACTAACACTATTGTCCATGGCGTCCTTAAGAAGCAGGACTCTTGGCATAGGGAAAGGAGGCATAGGTATAAGAAAGAAAATGTTAAACAAAATCCCTTACAGTTTTAAATTTGAATAGAAAGTATCAGTATGAACTCATGATGTATTTTTATGACAAACAACCAACACCTTTTTCCTAGCTTTGGCCACTGAGAAGGCCTAAAACTGATGACCAGCCCAGGAACAATGAGCATCCCCGAGTGCCCAAAATATGGTCTCTAAAAATCATTTTTCTCTAAGAAAAACCAGGAATTCTTGGAGAAATGGCTGATTGTAGGTCTGGAGCAGGACCTGGAACATCTTTGCTGGACAAAGGGATGATTCATGTCCTGAATGGGACAGAGCAGGAAGGCTTACGACTTCACCATGCTACTCAGAACACAGCACAACTGAGAACTTGTGTTTTATTTCTGGGATATACCATTTGATATTTTGGTCCATGGTTGACCGTGGGTAACTGAAACCATGGAAAGTGAAACCACAGATAAAGCAAGGGACAGCTGTACGCAGTTACTATTTGGGGAGCACCTCTATGTTCCACCAGGCCCTGTGCTATGTGATAAAATACTACAAAGAATGACAAAAGCCCCTACTCTCAAAAAGATTGCAGGCTAGTTGGGGAGAATGACAAGGAAACAGGCAATTTTACCAATGGACGAAGTGCCTCAAAGAAATGAACTCTAGGGATTGAGGAAGCCCACAGAAGGGACACCTAACCCTCTACAACACAATTAAGGCACAGATGCTGGTGAGGCCGGTGAAAGAAACAGAGGCTACTAAGCCACCTAAACTGCAAACTTTATCATGAGGGATGGGAGGTGCCATTTCTAAAGATAAGCGTCAAGTCAGTGTCTTGCTTCCTGTTCCCTAACTTCTTTTTCCTCCTACCACCCTACACTTGGTGACAGGACTTACTGTTTTGCTCAGTTCTATTCATTCCTCTGCCCTGTGGGGTTCTATAAAGAATCTGAATAGTTTGCCTTCCTACAGACACTATAGCAGTCCCCCCTTACCTGAAGTTTCATTTTCTGTGGTTTTGATTACCCTCAGTCAACCATGGTCCAAAATATTAAATGGGAAATTCCAGAAATAAACAATTCATGAGTGTTTAATTATGCACAGTTCTGAGCAGTGTGATGAAATCTCACTCTAAACCACGCGGGACATGAATTATCCCTTTGTCCAGGGTATCCCGCTATATCCACTCCCTGCCCATTACTCACTTAGTAGGTGTCTCAGTTATCAGTTCGATTGTCGTGGTGTCGCAGTGCTTGTGTTCAAGTGACCCATATTCTACTTAATAATGGCTCCAAAGTGCAAGAGTAGTGATGCTGGCAATTTGGATATGCCAAAGAGAAGCCAGAAAGTGCTTTCTTTTAGGGAAAAAGTGAAAGTTCTCAACTTAAAAGGCAAGAAACAAAGTTGTTATGTTGAGATTGCTAAGAGCTACGGTAAGAATGCATCTTCTATCACGGAATTGTGAAGAAGGAAGAAGAAATTTGTGCTAGTTTTGCTGTCGCACCTCAAGCTGCAAAAGTTACAGCCACAGTGTGTGGTAAGTCCTTAGTTAAGATGGAAAAGGCATTAAATTTGTGGGTGGAAGACATGAACAGAGAATGTGTTCCACCTGATGGCAATGTGTTGAGCCTATAGGAAGACATCAATCAGTAAGGGATTCCCTGAAATGAGTGACACCAGGCCATTTATTCTAAGAGATGGTGGAACAGATTCAGGAATAGATTTGGACTGAATATTATAAAAATTACCGGAGAGAGAAAGAAAGAGAGAGAGAGAGAGCAAGCATGTGGGCACACATTCACATAACTTTCATTATAGTATATTGTGATAATTGTTCATAATTGTTCTATTTTCTTATTAGTTATTCTTGTTAATCTCTTACTGTGTCTGATTTATAAATTGAACTTCATCGTAGGTATGTATGTATAGGAAAAAATACAGCATATATAGAGCTTGTTACTATCTGTGGTTTCAGGCATCCACTGGGGTCTTAGAACATATCCCCTGCGGACACGAGAGGACTAATGTATTTGGAAATCACTAAGGATGCAGTTCAGGGTGCTGGTTATAAGTGTGGGCTTCGTGGTTCAATGTGTGCTTGACCTATGGCCCTACCAGCTCACCAGACCCACTCGGCTGATGTTGTCTTATGGTTTCCAGATTCTACTACTAACTTATTACATAACTTCACATGTAGTAAAACATTGAGATTTTCCTGGAGAAGATAAAGCATGTAACTGTAAATTTTTATTTCTATGTAAAAATGTAACTAGTGTAGGAAACAATCCTCCTGGAATTTCATTGCACACCTACTTGGAATGGTTTCCATGGTTGGCCTTATGCATAATAAAACCTGAAATTCTAACTATACACAATACCTTGGACTCATGTTATAGGTGGGGTGGTGGAGTGGACAAGTGAACACGTTTCAACAGAACCCTTTGAGTAGTTGAGCAAACCTGGGCGTCTTCAAATGTGTATCTCCCTCCATCTTTGACGTTTTGACTGGTTATCTCGTAGCTATGAGAATCCAGATTGATTGCACTTGGGGCCCCTGGAGCCAGAAACTCTTGCCATATTTCTTCCACCCGCTTGGCCACATCCTGTAGGGGTTGTTTCTTGAGATCTTGGACAGCCAACCAGAACCTGAAGTGGAAGTAGAAAGAGAGTCAGTTTCAGGGGGCTTAGTTAGTATCTGGTCTGTGCTGGACATGATCCTAGAACTGACATCCCATGAAACTCATTCTGCTGCATCCTCCAACTTTCCCTGCTGCCACTACCAGGCAACAAAGATCATGGGGACTGATGAAAACACCATTGTGGAGAACCGAAAAGAAGTGCTCAGTAGAAGCTCATTGTGCTTCTGGTTACCAAGAAGAGCTCCGTCTCTCACCACATCAAGATTTCTTAATCACATTTTGGGCTGGATCATTTTTCGTTGTGGGCCCTGCCTTGTACATTGCAGGATGTTTAACAGCAACCATGGCCTCTACCCACCAGATACCAGTGGCCACCTCTCCCCAAATTGTGACAACCAAAAATGTTCCCAGACATTACCAAATGTCCCCTGGGAGGTAAAATCACCGTTGGTTGAGAACCACTGCTCTCCACAGATGTCATGACACAGGCCAAGGTGAGTTTCTTTGTCACATCTGATTGAGATCAGTTAGAGGCATCAAAATTGGGATCAGTTAGAGGCATCACAGAAGCAGATAGAATCTTGGATTCATAAAAAATATTTGAGCTGGAAGGACCTGACTATTCATGTTACAGATCGGGAAACTGGTTGATTTACAACATCAGTGCCCAGCATGATGCTTGCACATAGTAGGTGCTCAATAAATGACCGTGGACTAAAGATGAACTCATCTGGAACAAAGCTAAAGGGGCCTGAATAGGGAACCTCTGCTGAAAGATTCCCCAGGGAGCACTGGAAAGAAAACCCTCCTGCTCACTTCCATGTTTGCCTCTCACAAATCCCTCAGTGTCAGCATGGCAGGGCCCCTGGGAGAGCTGGGTGTGAGCACTTTTCTGCTGAGAGCAGCAGCAACCAGAGCCAAAGCTTGGTCAATAGCTCCCTGAGTCCTGAGGATGGTTTCCAAGGCAGCCCTGGGGAGGGCTTTCTGCAGGGCCAGGTGTGGGTGGCACACTTTGTGTCCTGTGAACAAGACAGGCCAGTTTCCTCATCCATGAGACAGGATAGGCTCCTGGCTAAGTGATTCCCACAGCCATGGGAATCCCATGCATGGTCGAGTCAACAAAAGGGCAGGAGAAGCTGAAAAAAAAAAACACAACATGGTGGAAAGTGCATTCAATCTGTCATCGAATTTCACCCAAAGTAAGATGTACTTGTTGTTTTTTAAAAGGTTAAGAATGTTTTTCTGTTGCTGTTGGGAGAAATGCCTTTGGAGTCAAGTGTGTGGCCCAAAGGCACCATTCAGTGGCGAACTGCGGTAATGCAGCTCCCTTTCCGCAAGGAGAGAAGCCTGGCGTGTGCGTCTGCGCCCGGAACTATTCTTCTTCTCCCGATTTGCCATTTGGGATTCTAATAATCGCTTTAAAGAAACCATTACGGTTCCCTTGGTGACCCCAAAGAGCACGAGTGAGAGGCAAGGAAGGAGACTGAATGACTTCACTGAACCGAAAAATCAGGAAGCACAGTTCTGTCCTCCTCCTGGCGGCGCCACCGTCTTGGAATTGTTGTACCTTTCTGGGCGTCTCTTTCCTCATCTGTAAAGTGGGTGCAAAGTGAGTGGAGGGATATGTGACATGGGGCTAAAGAACTCCCCACCCGGTGTGAATCTGAAATGCTTTCAGGTCCCGGTGGGAGCTGTGGAGGGATCAGCGTGCTGGTCCCAAGTTCCATACCCGGCCAGTATGAGCCCTTGAAGTTTATCTCTTTCTTCTCGGGTGGCCTGGGCAAAAGCTGCCTGGGGCTCTTGCCACTGCCATCTGTCGTTGCCTGCCCTTCAACGCCAGCTCTCTTTCTTTCTGTTGCAGATGTTTGGTGCTCATGTCCTCTGGCTGCCCCAGGAGAGGAAATGGTAATGGCTCTCTAACCAGAGTCCAGAGGGGTGGAGATTGAAGGAGCTATACACCTGCTCAGTTGTGCAGGTGGGCCCTGGAAACCCAGCTGGGGAGTGAGTGGGTCTCCTCTGTCCCCCAGGCCTGCTTCCTAGGTTCCTAAGTTCTCCCTGTCCCACCCTCTGGGTCTGCCATGAAATGAAGGAGGTAGCTGAATGTGTAAAGGTGACAGTATGGGCTACCTTCACCTGGACGACAGTGTTTGACAGGCAGGTGGAATTTAGGAAACCAGCTCTAAAGAAGAAGCTGGCATGGGCTTTTCAAAGGACTGGAAGGAGTGAGAATGGGCAACCCACCAGGCTAAATGAGTCTCCTGCAGCCACATGCTGGGAAGACGGGAGAATGGCCCTCCCTCGGGAACTGCCTCTAGGTCGAGTTCCCCTGGTGAAGCAATTTCTCAGACCCTGTGACCTCTCACATAAATGGATGACAACTGGGCAACTTCGTGCTCCCTCAATCAGTGTCTCCCTTCTGCTATCTTTTGTCCCTTGTTCCAGTCTGCTTTGAGGAAGAGCCATTGAGCCTCTTTGGGAAGGCTCTGAGGACCAGCAGCTTCTGAGCTGTGCAAGCTTCCCTGGTTCCGGAGGCCCCAGGGTCCCTTTTGTAGAATGACTTAGAGGTCACGTTAATGCACATCACTCAGCTGGGTATAGAGGAGGTCTGGAGCTGATGTAAAAGGAAATTTCAGAATCAAATTTAATAAACGTTTGCATTAAACATTAAAAGATTCCCTTTGTCACATAAAAATAAGAATTAAAAAAAGGTACAGGAAGAAACAATGAGCATACTGGAGGAGGAGGGGCTGGAGAAGGAGGAAGAGAGGAAGGAGGGAGGAAGGAGACAGTACTTTCCTCTCCCCGCATGCAGGGAGACCCTCTCGGCCTTCTGTCTGCCTTGGAGATGACCTGCCTTATCCCTCTCAGGTGACAGCAAAAAATGCTGTCACAACAGCATCCTGACATCCCATCTGTGTTTACCATCACTGGCTTTGAAGAACCTTTGTGTCAATTTGAAATTCAGAACAGGCTTCGGTTTTGTGTGCCATCTGCAAGCCCACAGGCCTGAGCTGGAGCTCTGAGCCCCGCCGCCCAGCCCCGCTCTCCCCAAAAAAGCCATCCTCTCCCCTCATTTACTGCTGCTGCAAGGCCCAGTCGAGGCTTGTGCAGCTTCTGTCTTTATCAAAAGCTAGCAGGTACACTCCTCCTCGAGGACGCCAGCAGGGAGGAGGATGTCAGCAGCAGGCATCAAATCCACCCATCCTGCACTAAGCTTCTGTGGCTTGCTGCAGAAGGGCTGTCATGACTGGCAGGCTGTGAGGACTCATTGGTATCAGGAAGCCCACCTGTCCTGCTGGCCCAAGTCATCAGAGCTCAAGGAGGCGGCCCGTGTGCCCCATGTGATCTATGTCCATGGCTTAGGAATGCAGGCTGGACATTAGGCTTTATGGGGAGGCAGCCTGGGCTCAGATACCACTAGGCCGGCTGAGCAGCAGCGGATGGAACTGTGGGCGGGCTGGGGCCGTTCCAGGTGGCCTCCTGGCTTGCTCAGGACTGGATGCTGACAGGAAATGGGCTTTTCCCCTCATGGCTGGCTGAACCAAGGGAAACCAGTTGGTCATTCTCCATTTTGCCAGGAGGTCTGGGCAGCCCCTTCGTTCCTAGTTTACACAGCTTTTCGTCAACTAGAATTTTCATGGGTTAGAAAAATTCAGCTTTTAGTCGCTTTGCAGAGAAAAAGCAAACTCCACATGGAAGGAAGGGTTTCTGTGCCCTCTGCTGGTCAACAGAGACTCAGGAACACGGGCTCCGACTTGACTTAGGCTCTGGTTGGGCTGAAACCCTCTGGCGCCAACATTAGCAACACCGTCAGCACCACACCACGGAAGCAGAGTCGTGTTCACCCGGCAGTAGCTGAAATGCCACAGATTGTCACAACATTGTGTGAGTCATTTCTGTCTCGATGAATCATGTGTTTGGTTAGTGGTGAATCCCACTGGGTCTGGTGAACCTTTTGAGGTCTTTCTAGAACTTGGGGCAACCATTGGAGATGGGGGATCTGGAGGCAAACCTGGCAACTCCCCTGTGCTCTCTTTAATTGCTTCTCCTCTCAGCTGACACTGTGCAGAACCAGGATAATCAATCTGCAGGTTAGAAGAACAACCCCATTCTCTCTGGAGATGGTGCAGCTCATAAAAAATGTACGGGGGACGCTCTTTGCTGCAGGTTTTGATTTTTAACTCATGCCTTGCCATGTGCAGAGGGTGTCAAGCCAGGGAGGATAAAGATTTGTGCAGGGGAGATTGAGAAGGGGTAAAGATGGCAAAGGGCTCCTGTCATCATTTTAGGACATGTTCAGATAACTCACTGGAAGTCCTTGCTTCAGAATTGGGAGGCCCCCACCTTGTGGAAGACAGGCCACATGCATTCTAAAGGCCCCAAGCACACAGCTATCTCTAGGGGCTCAGCTCAGAGTGCTGCAGAGAGTGTGCTGTCACATGCTGTGCTGTCTGGCCTTGCCACCTCCGGGCCCTGGAGATGATGCCCCTTCCTCATCTCATAAGCTTATCCCACCAAAAACAAAAGATCAAAGGAGACTGCAACTTATATTGTATTATCATAGACATCTTGGGTCCAGGGTGACTCTTTGCTGTGACAGCAACAATACCTATGTCTCTTTTGAGCTCATCTGTTCTGCATTCTGAAGCTCTGGTATAAATTCAATCACTTGGCTACTTAACTGGCGCTCCAATTACTGTGCAAACACGTTATGATCTTAGTAGCCCTTACACTGAGGAGAAGCCAGGGAGCACAGGAAGACCTGTGCAGAGGCCCAGCCGAGTTCTGGTCAGTCTCCTGCTCTTCCTCCCAGGCTCCAGTGCCAGTTGCCTAAGCCCTTGAGTGATCCTGGGAAGAAGGGCCAATCCCAGTGCGGCCAATATGACAGATGGGTGGGATCCTCGAGCTGTGCCACGTAGCCCAGCCCCAGGAGCTGCCATGCACGTGGACCACAGTGGAGTTGCACCTGCTGGGCTGTGCCTCGACACGGGTAAAACGTTTTCCCCTCCGAGTTCAGGGTCATGCTAGGTGCTAAGCCCATATCTGTGGCTGAAGGAATGAATAGAAAGGGAAAGGGGAGAAAATACCTGGTTACGAGTGACCGAAGAGTCCTGAAGTTGTGTGATTTAAAACTGAGCTTCACCC
>CM053509.1:19401318-19483331 GCA_028627145.1 Eidolon dupreanum
TTTTTTTTTTTTTTTTGCATTCAGTATTACTATTGAGAAGTCTGGATTCATTTTGATTCTAAATAGTTTCTTTTCTCTCTGGAAACTTAGAATCTTCTCTCTATTGCTATAGTTCTCTAAAATTTCACCATGGCCCTTGCTGATTGTTTTTATTCACTGTGCTGAGTACAACGTGCAATAAGCAAAAAAATATTTCCCAGGAATATTACATTATTTCTTTGCTAATGTCATACCTTTCATTTTTCTTTTTATAATTCTTTTTAGTTAAATATTGGACATCCCAAATTAATAAATTTCCTAAATTTTCACTCCAATTTTTCTTCTTTTTGTCTTTTTGACAGTTTTTCCAATCTTTCTCTATTTTTTTTTAAATGTGGCTATCATTTTCTTAAGTTTCCAGAGTTCACTCTTATTTATCATAGCATTTAGTTCTTGTTTTGTGGATGAAATATCTTCTCATATCTCTGAAGATATTAATTCTATATTTTTATTTTCAGTTTCTTCTGTTTCTTGAATAATTTTTTAGTTCCTTCAAGTTTCTTTCTCTGTTTATTTGTTTTGATCACATTTCTCTGCATTGGGTTTTCCCTTGAGTGTCTGGAAAATCTCTAGACATCCATTTGTGCTAAAGAGTGATGTACTAAAATCTTCTTGGAGGCTCAATGTGTGCATGGACAGGACCTGCCAACTGAAGGGCTTCATTGCCAGGTTATGGGACAGCTTGCCAGTCTTTTCACTAGATCTCCAAATGAGGAATCTGGAGTCTTTCCTCTGGAGACATCTATTTTTATCTAGAGCAGGGGTAGGCAAACTTCTTCTGCAAAACCCAGAGAGTAACCATTTTAGGCTTTGCAGGCCAGATGGCTTCTGTTGCAACTACTCAGCTCTTCTGCTGTAGCACAAAAGCAGCTGTAGATAATTCTTTTTTTTTTTTTACTTTTTACTTTTTAATTTTTATTATACACAATATAATACATTGCATGGTATGCAATACACTGTATAACTTTCTAGTAAGGGTAGATAAGACTGAGTTTTTTTTCATTAATCAGGAAAATCCTTCCTTAATCAATGTTCTCCAAATCCTCTGGCACATGGTGATGGCTAACTCTAGAGGCACACCTGTCTCTTTCCATCAAAGTCCACTGATATGAATAACAGGCATCCCTCTTTCTCTTGCTCCTCTTAGTGAACTTGGGGATGCATGCAGTGGCCACTCTGGGGATGAGTAAGCATGCTCCCAGGATGGCATCTAGGGGAGAACCACGAATCACATTGTGGTAGGTTACCAAGCAGCAATTCTTAAATGAACGCATGTGGCTATTCCAAAAAAACTTTATTTCCAAAAACAGGGAGTGTAGTGAATTTGGCCCAGAGGTTGTAGTTTGCCAGTCTCTTGCCTATGGGCATACACATTTGGCTCCTGCAGGGCTGTGAGCAGGACAGGGGAGGGTCCCACAGTTCAGTCTATTGACCTTTGATTAATTCTCTTGTTTTCAGCTGGCCCTTTATGATGTGTTGTACCTGAGTTCTCAGTTGATGTGGCTCAATTTCTCTGGAGAATAAACTGCCTATCCCCTGTGGTGGTAGTAATTGGGGAGAGACAGCCCCTAGTGGGGCAGGGAGGCTCCAGAGACAAACTTTATCCATCCCGGCGGGCTTAGCTCCAAACCGCGTTCCTGCCTTCCATTGTCCCTGGTGCCTTTAAGAGCCAAGACCAGATTTTGTTGGGTAAACTGGCTCACTTCATTATAATACTCACACCCCTAAAATGTAGGTTTTGATGGTCTTCACTCTGTTTCCATCCATTTTTTTAAATTAAATTTTGAAGTATTTCAGGCATACTTCAAAGGTATAAAAATAAAAAAGGTAAAAAAAAAAAAAGGTATAAAAATCTAAGACTATTACTCTTGAACATTACAAATAGAGATGGAGGCCTGTGGTTATGCTCCCCAATTCCTTAGACTTTATATCTTTGACACATTTGTTGAAACCATTAATTCATTAATTTCTTGACCTTGTGAGTTCATACCATTTTTATTCCTTTTCTGATATCTTGATTTTGAGGAGGGATAGAAGATAAACATATGTTCACAATTCTGTCTTGAGTGAACTTTTTATAATTTACATAATCATTTCCTCTATATTAGACACTAACTTTTAATTCTTTAGTATACATAGTACTATAGAACACTATTGTTCACATTGGATTTTCCATCTTTTGGGTTATTTAGAATTAACATCCATAAGTAGAATCATGTGGGGCCAAACGTTATGGAAATTTTTATGGCTATTGATCCATTTAGAGAAAAAACAAAGCTTTCCCCTACGCATTGCCAGCTTGCGTGTCATGTTCCCTCTGCAATGGCAAATTCAGAGCCACAGTTCTTACTACTGAGTTGCAAAGGGCAAGCATGACCCATTAGCTTACTGCTGAAAATGTGAAGAAATTAGCCAGTCGTTCCATCTCATTGCCACTCAGAGTGTGGTCCACAAACCAGCAGCAGTGCTATCACCTGGGAGCTTGTTAGAAATGCAGAATCTCAGGCCCTGCCCTGGACCTACTGGGTCAGAAGCTGACTCCAGCTATTCTTGAGCTTAGTGGCATCTCTGTGCTTCCCACAGTTCACTCTGCAGCCCCTCCTTATACTCTGTGAACCAATAGCTGAATCGAGTTCCAGTTGGGGTTCCATTGCTCAGAACCAAATTAATACAGCAGAAAAAGCGGTGAAGGTGATGGGAATGTGAAGTCAGGTTCATTGAGGCAGCCCTCTGTAGCACTGGCCAGAGAGGTTTCCTCTTTCCAGAGCACTCACTTCCTTGCAGTGCACACACAAGATGAACAGGCTGCTAGGGACACGCGAAGATGATAAAAAGGCCAGGCAGGCAACGGGGGAGGTAGCGATGATTGATACAAAGTACCATTTGAGTCCAAAGTCAATATCAATAATGACAGAAAGGCTTGAAGTAGGACAGAAAAAGCACAAAAGAGAGACATGGAAAGAGCTTTATCGAACACCCGGCACCCAACTGCCTGTGGGGCATTGCAACTTGAGTGCTAGTATGTGTCAAGAGCTCTACAAAGCTCTTTCCACAAAAGCAGAATTGAGAGGTGTTGCAGACTGAATTGTGTTCCCCCAAATTTTGTATGTCGAAGCCCTAACGCTCAACGTGACTATTTTTAGAGACAGAGCCGTTAAGGAGGTAATTAAGGTTAATCGAGGTTACAAGTGGGGACCTAATCTGATAGGACTGTCCCTATAAAAAGAGGAAGAGCTCAGAGCTCTCTCTCCTCTGTGTGAGCGCAGAGGAAAGGCCATGTGAGGACACAGGGGGAGGGCGGCCAGCTGCAAGCCAGGAAGAAGGTTGTCATCAGAAACCGGCCCTGCTGGCACCTTGATCATGAACTTGCAGCCTCCAGAACTGTGAGAAAGTCAATGTCTGTTGTTTAAGTCACCCAGTCTTTGGTATTTTGATATGGCGGTCCAGGCAGAATAATACAGGAGAAAGAAAGAATAAACACAGAAAATCCAGAGGAATTCCAGGAGGAACAATATTTCTCTTTAAGCATTTTTAACATCCCTGTGCCTTATCTCTGCCTCCTTTTTATTAGTATATGGTTTTGTTATTTTTAAATGATAAACTTACACAACATTAGAAGATGCTAATGTACTGACTGTTAGCAAGCGTGCTACCCACCATCATCAGGAACTTTGAAATAGTTCTTGGGTGGAGGTGTGGAGCTGGCCGATTTGTCCACATACCGCTGCCCATTTGCTTATATATATAGTAAGTGGCAAAAATGTGCCACATGGAAGTCAGGGGTACATTATTCAGCATCTACTGGTGTCATGAAATAGTGAATAGCTTTCCAGATCACAGGAAAATGCTGGCATTGAGCTAACACCAAAGTCATGGCTTCTAACTACATTAACCAGTCATGGGTTATTATATATACATGCATATTATATAAGGGGTTATTATACATACATTGTGTATATAATGGGGGTTATTAATACAGAAACTTTGCAACTTAGATTGCTAATTGTGTTCTATCTTTGATAAACCTGGAGAGGAGGAAAATAATAAAAGAGAATTTAAAAAACTTAGTCCAACAACTTGAAAAATACTGAGAAAAAAGTTTTAGATTTTATCTTCTCTCCCTTAACAACAACAACAACAATAATAAAGACTCAAAATTTTGCTACAGATTATATAAAACATGACAAAAGAAGTGTGACAGGCAAGTTAGAGAAAGAGGAGATGCTGTCATTATGGGTTGAGGGGTGACTAGGAAGAAATCTGAGAGAAAACAGAAAACATAAATATTTGGTCTTTGACCCAGATCCCTGAGCCAGGGCTCCTGAAACCCCTGGAATTTCCTGGGTGATAAGAGTGTCTTTTGTCCAAATGAGGTGACCCTTGGTGGCCTCCTGAATGTGGGCTGGTCACCAGAAAGACCAAGCCATGATTAGAAGCTTGGGATTTTAAGCAGCACCCTCTCCATTCTTTTGTGAAAGAGAAGGGCTGGAAATAGAGCTAATGATTGCTCATGCCTATGATTGAACGCTTCCACGAAATCCAAATAGTCTGGGTTTGGAGAGCTTTCAGGTTGGTGAACACACCCATGTACTGGGAGAGGTTACATAGTCCACACCCCAACTCCATGGGAACAGAAGCTCCTGCACTGGGGTCCCTCCCAGACCTCCTCCTCCATATCTCTTCATCCGGCTGTTCATCTGTATCCTTTATCATATCCTTTAATACATTGGTAAACATAAATGTTTCTCCAAGTTCTGTGAGTTGCTCTAGCAAATTAATCGAACCGAAGCAGGGGGTTGTGGGAACCTCTGATTTGGAGCTAACCTGGAGAGACGTTGTGGATAACCTGGGGACCTACTACTCGGGATTGGCTTCTGAAGTAGTGTGGGAGCAGTTGTGGGACCGAGCCCTTCACCTGTGGGATCTGATGCCATCACCAGGTAGCCAGTGTCAGAACTGAGTTAAATTGTAGGATACCCAGCTGGTGTCAGAGAGTTGCTTGGTGTGGAGAAAACCCACATATTGGTGTCAGAGTGTTGTGAGTGTGATAGTAGTGAGAGAGTAAAGGTAAGGCACTGGTGAAGGAAGACTGGGGGTTTTCCCTACACAGAATCCCAAGAGTGAAGTACATACATGGAATTTGATCTACAGAGCAGGTGAGGGAAGATACTCTTACGCTCCAGGGAAAAAGGACAAGTGAGGGTTGGCTTGCAGTGATTAGTCAAGGGAAAACAAGGCATAGAATGTAAAGCGTTATGGCATAGTGATCATCGTTCCTACTTTAAAAATTCAATAAAAATGTGCTTAAACACTCATTAGGAAATCAGGGCCTCTAAGTGGGAAGAAAGCTGTAGTGTGGAAAGAAGTGGACAGGAGAGTCTATCTGCACCCACTTCGGTACGTGCAGTCTCTAAGTGATGACGCAGAGAAGGAAACCAGACAGGAAGAGGAGCTGAGTCAAAAGGGAAGTGAAAAGCAGAGCAGCACGGCAGAGAGGGAAGAAGAAAGTTTAGTTTCCATTGACTAATTAATTAATCTAATTTGTTTTTCACATTGGAAGAGGTGGGGAAGGAGAGAGAATATTAAAAAAAAAAGAACTCCTTAATTGCAGGTCACCCAGAGAAAATATAATCAATAGAGAAATTTGGGCTGAGTGAAGGGCTGTGAAAGTGAATTCGGCCTCTCAGCAAAGAGAGCATATGCCAGGCTGAGTATCACAGCCCTTCTAGATTTTGGTCTGGATACAGTCACCCTGGCTATGTTACCTCTGATCTTTTCTTTTCTGTCACCTAATGCGGGCTGGGAAAAGGAGTAGCAAGGAGGATCTCAAGGTGTCTAGAATCATATAAAAGCAAAATTGTAATGACCTCTTTGGCTCCTTTTTTCCCCCCTTCTCTGAAACTATCATTAGACATTAAGTTCACGGATTTCTATCACCCTAGCAGGGTTTTAATAGACACTTAAGATATTCAGTCCCTTGTTATCCTATCTCATTTTATTAATTACATTTCATAATCATGTAGGGTTAGGAGGCAGAGGAAGAACCAGCATCCAATTTCAGGGAACAGTGGTGATCTCTAGATAGTCAAGATGATGATAAAAAAATCAATTCGGCAGTCAGCTGTGGTGCACAAATGGCTCCCAGGATAGTGTCAGGGTGAGCCAAGTATAGGAGCAAACATACCATGACACAACTCTATCTCTCCACATGGGCAGTGTGTGGTGAGTTTCCTACAGTTACCTGCTCAGTGCCACTGTGGGTAGGGAGAAGTCTCTGGGGACAGCCAGCACAACACAGAGACTTTCCAGACCATTTGGAACTAGAATATAAATTTCTGTATTCTAAAAGTTGGTTTGTCAAGTGTTAGAAGACTTGGGTGAATAAAAAAGGGACTCCTTGAGGACTCTTGCAAAGAAGAGTAAGACCTCTTTTATTTGGCAACTTCCACTATTAGAGAACACCGGTGAGATAAGTGACCAAAAGGGTCTCCGAGCAGAGTCTACAACAAAATGACCTCTTTACCTTGTCATCTTTCCTTGTGACTTGCTTTAGCCAATAAAATGAAGCAGAAGTGACTGAGTGCCAGTTTCAAGCCTCAAGAGGTTTGACACATTTCTGCTCTGTCTCTTGAAATTCTGCTCTCTCTATGTGAACAAGGTCGAAGTAGTCTGCTGAAAGTGAGAAACCATGTGAGGGCAGCTAGCTGTCCCAGTGGAAGTTATCCTAAACCAGCTGAAGCCAAACATGTGAGAGAGACCAGCCAAGATTAACAAGCTGCTTACTCAACCCTCAGCTCCACACAGACACCAGGGGAAGCCCTAGAGAGCCAGCTGGTGCACAGACACGTGAGTAGCAGTAAATGCCTATTGTCTGAAGCCACTATGTTTTGAGGTGGTTTGTTACTCAGCAATAGCTAACTGATATACTTGGAATGTTACGGATTGGAAATAGTGGTTGATGAGGGAGGAGGAAGGGCTACTGGAGACAAGGATGTTGACAGGAACAAGAAAACAAAATAACTAAAAAGCAGAGACTCAAATAACTTAATGGTCTGGGGTAGTTTTGGGAAAGGGAAGCAATTTGTGGCACTTTATAAGACCCTGACTGCTGACAGAATTTTAAAGAACAGTGTAAGAACATTGACCCTGAGTCATCAAGACAAATGAACTGAAATGTGTGTCCTTTTTTAAGAAGGCAAGCTCATGAGCTAGATTCAAGACAGATTCTCATTTAAAATAGTTAAAATAAAAAGCTTACGGTGGTATTATTTATCTGGAGAATTCATTTGAATGAGCAGGGACCATACTTCCTGAAACAAAAATTGGGTAACATCTCAGATGAGCTTTTTACTATTTCCAGGTGTAAAAGGAAATGTAGTTTGGTTGCCATGATGTTGGCATTTTGGGAACATTTAACCACTCACGGGGACGATAGAACAGAATAGTTGAAACCGGGATGAGCTGAGAAAATCTATACAGAAGAGCCAGCCGCTTCATGTACGGTCCCTCCCTCCTCAAAGGCACCGGATTATGAGTGTCACAAGAGGCAGCCAAGGGGGACACACATCTTGTGGACAGCAGGATCAGCCCTAGGCAGCAGGCAGGGCTCTCTGCTCATAAGATTGAGAAGAAAGAGGGAGCACAGAACTGCATTAGCACAAAGCTGCCACCTGCAAGGCCAGCCTCCTCCTTGGCCTGTGCCTTGTTCCTCAGAATACCCTACACCCTGTTCATTCCATCTCATGCATTTGAATTCTGCTCCTTTCCAAAGCACCATAAAGCAACCCACTGGAAGATAATAATTGTTCATTGCATGTGCCAAGGAATGGATCAGCTCATGCTTGGATTAACTCATTAACCCTGTAAATTAACTGTTACTTCCCCTTTAAAGGTGTGGCACAGAGGCACAGAGAGATAAAGCAACTTGGCCAAGGTCACACAGGAAATGGCAGAGGCAGGACCCAAACCCCTATGGCTGGCTCTACACCCACTCCCTAAATTGTTCTGTTCTGCTCCTTTAGTTCCTGAAGTTTTCTTATTCTCTTCCCCACTAGACCCGGTTGCACCCTTTGACCCAATCCCGACTCTTGCCTTTTCAGAGGTTGGATCTGCAAGATCACCAGCCCTCCCTCTGCCCCCCAGTGTCAATTCTCAGGAACTAAGTGAAAGACGGGTTGGACCTGCTCTCAGGGGGATGAGGTCCTTTGCCTGATGGCTTCTGGCTAATTACCATGGCTCACCTGGAGCAGGCCCAGGGAAACCAGACCCGTCATAGGGATGCGTTTGCCCACCTGAGACGGCTCAGCTTTCACCCCAGGTGAGCATAGCAGCCACACCCAAGGCCAGCTGCTGGTGCCACCCGCCCTGTTCCCCACCTCCACAGAGCTACCAACAGACCAGGGCTCCAGGCTGCTTTATCTACTGCACGCACGCGGCCCCTCTCCTTCCTCTTCTCTATCTGGGAGTTTCCTTGTGGCTCTAATGAGAAACCCTGGTGTCACGTTGAAAAGTTGCCAGATATTGCTGCTGGAAATCAAATCAAATCTCCTCTGAGCGGAGACGCAGGGAAGCTTCAAACTGGGGAGTGAGGAGTGGCTGGTTGGACTAGTGTCTTCAGTGTGGCAGCCTCTCAAGTATAATGAGATGGCACCAGGTGGGGCCCCTCCCTGACCGCTGGAAAACAAACAAACAATGGGCCCTGCCAGCCTCCCCTCCCCCACCTCAGCTGTTCCTCTTTCCCCCTCAGCATACCTGCCCAGTGTGGGCCTCCCTCATGCTGACTGGTTCAGGCTCTTTCCTCACACCTGAGGGATAAGATAAAGCTGGGTGAACCTTCGAATATGAGCTCTCAGGTCCATCTGAATGACGGACAGTGGCTTCACCAAATCCTCAGAGACCCAGTCAGTCCACTTGCACATTATTCAAAATGCAGTTTCTTCAGATCTACCTGGAACCACTGAATCTGAATTCCCAGAGCTAGAGTTTGGGGATCTCTGTTCCTCAGCTCCCTCCCCTACCTGGACCATCATGCTTAAAACCACTGGACCTAAGCAACTAGCCCCAAGGTATGGTGGTCCCACATATACTCTCCTGGGATTGCAAACACTGAAGCGCCCTTTGAAGGCCAGGCATTGCTAGTACGGACCCTCACAGCATAGCAGGATGGCCATTCCTGTCTCTTTTTCACAGAGAAGCTTCTAGTTCTTCACAGGCTATGACATCAATGGAGTCAAGGTCATCCCAGCTATGTCAAACAAAGGCTCTCTTCTGGGACAAAAGCAACCACAGCAAGATTTAAAAGGAATGTTAGAGGCTGGTACTGTGGAAGCCCCACGTTATGGCAGTGGGGTGAGGTGGCTCCGTAGCCTACAGAGTTAGCTGAAACTGTGACTCCAGAGCAACTGGTGTCTAGGTGTAAGCTGAGCCCCAGCCACGGCCACCTTCTGAAGCAGGTACATCAGGGAGTACCAGTGAATCCCAATGGGGTTGATTCTCTGCTCCTCTCCACAGGGGACATTTGGCAATGTCTGCAGACAGTTTTGGTTGTCACAACTGTGAGGTGGAGTTTTGGCATCTAACAGATAAAGGTCAGGGATGCTGCCAAATCCTATAATGCACAGAACAGCCTCCTGCAACAAAGAAGTATTCCATCTAGAATATCAGTAGTTACACTATTGAGAAATCCTGGAATAGCTACAAGATGCTGTCTAAGACAAGAGCCCAGATCCAGAGATGTCCTTGGTCACCTGAAGGCGGAGCATTAATTCAGGTTTTGGGTGTGGGAGTAAGGTTTTCTTAACTTCAACTTGTTATTTATCTAGAATAAAATTTCCAACAGAGAAAGGCTTACAGGCTCAACACACAGCCAGCCCCCTGTGGGAGTTGGGCTTACAGACCCACTTTACTCTGATAGCCAATAAATACTAAGACCCAACTGAAGCCGCTGATCCTTCAGATATTGGTCATGGCGTTAGCAGCAGCACATGGACGAGTAAATGCTCAGTTTGGGGCTGGCTGATCAGATTTAATTCCATGTAGATTCCCCAGGTGGTCTCCCCTCCTCGCTGAGAGTTCAAAAACAGACTATATAGTTGACAAAATTGAGTCTCCCATGAGTTAACGGAGTGGAACCAGTTACTGGTGCAGATTGTAGCACAAACGCTCCTGCAGAAGCCAGACTGGAGGTGCCAAATATTTTCTTTACATTTGATTCAATGCAGTTCGGTGGTTGACGGTGTGTGGAGGCGGAACGCCTCCTGATGGTCCAGTCCCCTCCTGTTTGTGCGGGTAACACCACAAAGGGCACACAATTTCTTTCTCCCTGTAAAGTGAATCTGGATGTTTTATAGCTGAAAAGGCAGCAATTTCATTTGAATTAATCGAGAGGCTGAAGGCAATAGTGCGTCATGTAGCTTTTAAGGACATTTGACCTTGATTGACAGGGTACCGTGGCCACCTCCTGAAAAGCTTCTGCAACAGAACATTTCTTGACATCAGTCAGGGGAGGTCTGCTATCTTAGTTGTACTCACATGGGCTCTGTGTTTTTTTTCATCTATCAGTTTTAGGAATGCCTACGGTCTGCCTCTTGGCGTTGTATACACTTGTTAGCCATACCCCATAACACTTCTCTTTTGTTAAATTAGAAGAAAGTAGTAATTTTACTAAGCGGAAACATACCTTTCAGCCACTTTCGACATTTTTAAACAATGTCTGTCAATCTGTGCATTCAAAAATGTTATCTGGAGAAAGACAGAACAGAAGTGTTAAGACCAAACTAGTTTTTATTTTCCTTTCACCCCAGGAATCCAAATCCTGTATTTTCACTAAGATCTAAACTCTTCCTCTGCGCAGGCTTCAACCCTCCAGCTTTGCACGCCAGTAACCACTTTGCCCTTTTGAAAATTCCTACCGCTGTTAAGATTCATTCATACTCTACAAGTTAGCCTATGTCACGTATCCTCCTATTCTGTGTTATAGCTTAAGTCTTGATTTCCAAAAGCGATGGCAAACTTAAAGGCAGTTTATATTCTCTAAAGCTTAGCAACAGCATGGGCAGGTAATACATACACCGTAAATATCTGGTTTGACTAATTTCCTGTGATCATCCCCTGAACATCTGTCACACTTACATCACACCCATGTGCTTGACGTACTTGACTAAAATCATCAAACAGCTATTTTGCACACTTCTGTTTCCTCTTCATCATCCAATAATAAATAAGCTTGTCAAGAGCAGGTACCTACCAATTTACTCCTTTGGGTTCCTCCCAACCCCAGAAGCCAATAAAGTGTAATGTAAGGAGTAGGCCTGAAGTTACTTCATTACTAGTGAGCCCCAGAAAAAAATGAAAAAAAAAAAAAAAAGCAGCCATTGTCTGCTGACGTGGGTTGACCAATTAACTCCTCGTCATAAAGATAACATTGAACCAAATAATGTTGAGATGGTATTGGGAGTGGGGCTTGCTTTATTTGTAAACTTTACTCTTGTATCACAGCAATAAAGTCAGTGGTGTGAGCTGGCTGACTCTGGAAGGGTATTACAATTTTAAGGAACCTCCCGCCCCCGCTTCTGTGGGAGACCTGCCTACAGCAGTCACCCCACAGCGCGAGGATAACTCATTAACGTCCTTCTCTCATCACTGCTGGAGAATTTTCCCCTCTCAAGCTTCCACAGGTTGTTCACATACAGCACTCAAAGGTTCAAGTCACCCACAGCTGGGTTCCACTATGGTTTCCAGGAACTCAAAGCTCCCTCAGCCTTCAGAGGTGAACATTCAAAGGGTTTTCAAACTGGCCATGGCTCCTCTTGGGAGCGCAGGAGTCCATTCATTCACCTGCTTCCGGACGTCCTCTTTTGTGGTTTTCCTGATTGGCTGACTGGGTATGTGCACAGGGCTTTGCGACTGGGACTCTTCTGTCACGCCATACACTGACTAGAGAAGAAGCAAGAAAATAGAATTATGCACCCTCAGAGTTGAAGGGGCCTTAGGGGCCACCTATTTCGACCATTTATCTGATGCTTCCAACCCTCTCAGTGACATCCCACAATAAATGATTGGCCTCTGCTTGACTTTCTCCAATGACGGCAACTCTGTCTCTTGAGGCAGCTTTTCCCATCCGTTGGGGTATCACTGTTAGAAAATCCTTGTATATCAGTGATTCTCCAAACGTGGTCCATCTGCAGTGAATCATCTGGGAGTACTTGGTAATGACGCACATAGCCGAGCCCTGCCCGGGCCGTCTGGTACCCGCTCCCGGCACTCCTGAACCATCCTGGAGGGGGCTTGGGAATCTGCACTTGGATCAAATGCCCATGTGATTCTGAACCACAAATGAGGTTCAAGAACAACTGCTGAAGATTATGCACAAAGATTCCCTCTAGACTTTCTCTTTGCCAGCAGATGACATGCCCATCAGGTACGAAGTTGAGATGGCAGAGTTTCAGGGTTTTTGCTTTTAAGCTAAACAGTTTTCTGGTCTTAGTTTCTCCACATGCTCACAGCTATGGCTACTTTTTAAGCTGTTCCTTGTGTTAGAGACAATCTTTGCTTTGGGAAAGAAACAAAACCTCAAAGGGTATACGATGTACAGCTGAAATCTATAAATCAAGAAGGACTCAGGGTGGATGTGGGCTCCATGAAATTCTGGAATAAAATTCTAATATAATTAGGTGGCCCTTAAATGAGGACATTTTAAGATTAAAATTATAACATATAATACAATGGGCATCATATCTCCATGAAGACTAAAATATGTAAGTAGATTCAAGAAGTCGATGTATATATCATGTCATATCTATGAGAAAATGAGAGGACTGGTCATCTGGGGACACATCTCCAACCTTTAGAAAGGAACATTATGGAGGACAGACATGTTCTCCCACAGTATGGTCCCTGGTGCTGTTGCAAGAGTGGGGTGTACCCACTGTGGCAGACTGAGTGTGGCGCCCTTGGGTATGCCGTGGCCACTGCCCGCTCAGCATAGTGAAACACAAGTGATCACTGGCTCATTCACAGTGGAGCAAGATGGTGATTTGAGTTTGGATGACCCAGCTATACTAAAAGACTTTCAAAGCACCAAGCTCACCTTCACCTGTGGGATTTCCATACTTCTTGATCCTCTAGTTTCCTTTCCTCTCTGCCTCTTTTCCAGAGCCAACTGCCACTAACCCTTCAGACCTCAGCACCTAGAGCCTATTTTGGAAGCCCGTGGAAAGCCCCAGTCTAGCGCCCCCTCCAGGCATTCCTGAACCACCCCGTACTTTGCTAATGCAGCCCTCCTGGCACTGTTTGTTGCCCGTAGGCTTGTTTCCTCACTGCCAGGATGTGGGCTTTGTGAGGATGGCATTTCACCAGCAAGAAGAGCGCCAGGCACACATCAGCCACGCCACAAATATTTGTAGAATAAATGAATGAAATGGTTTCAAAGTACGAAATGGGGTAGAATTAACAAATAGCAAATTATTGTTTGAACAGTACTAGAAATGAAAGGGCCATTCACATCAAGAATTTTTAATTCAGCTAAACTAGCGAACCTTTTTAACCTTTTGCGGGTTCTTCAAACGTCGACATTTTCTGATATCCATTTCCGTGGTGTTCACACAGCCTGGCTGAGAAAAAAAAAATCATCACATAAATTACTAAGTGAAAATCACCCTTCCAATTTAGCCCCAGTGGTTTACCAGTCATTATCTTTCTCATTACAGATAATGCACAATTATCTCCATTTTGCCACTTATAATTTTTTTACAAAGATGTTTCATCTTCAATATGTGTTCCTGTCTATATAAATATCCTGAAATATAAAAACTTACCTCATACTGTCTAAGGATGACATGTCGACGGTATAGTGTACAGTTGATAAGAGCAAACTTATTATTCGAAGCTGCAAGGTGGTCTCAGTCACAGCCTTTGTTATTTCACATATCTAACCATCTAAAAATACTCCAAAATCCGGATGGGGAATTACTTCTTTGTGTTTGCTTTTAATCAGCTTTTTAGGAAGGCTGAAATAGTTGATTCATTTTAGTTCCATTTCATGAAGGAAATGCAAGATTTGTTTTAATAACATGAAATTAGAAGTAGAGTCAAACCTCATTATTCTCAGATTTCATATTTGTGAATTTGCCTAATTGCTAAAACTTATTTATAACCCCAAATCAATACTGTGGTGCATTTGTGGTCATTCATGGACATGTACAGAGCAGCAAAAATTGGGAATTGCCTGATGTGCATGTTCCCAGCTGAGGTCAGATAGGGTGACGCTCTGCCTTCTTGTTCCAACTTTCATGCTGTAAACAAGTGTCCTTTTCAAGGTTTATCTAGTGCCACATTTTGCACATTTCTGTTTTTCTTATTGTTGTTGTTGGTGGTGATTATGTTCTTTAAAATGGCCCCCAAACATAGTGCTGAACTGCTGCCTGGTGTTCCTAAGCACCAGAAGGCTGTGATGTGCCTTACAGAGAAAATACTGGCATTAGGTAAGCTTTATTTCAGGATGAGCTATAGTGTCATTGGCCATGAGTTCAATGGTAACGAATCAATGATATACATTAAGGTGTCTTTAAACAGAGATGCACATTAAACAAGTTTATGTATTAATCAGTCGATGAAATGGTCCAAATGCAGTGGTTCAGCAGTGGTTCAGCATTCATTGATTTAGTGTTTGCGGTGACTTTATGGAATGTAACTACTGTGAATAATAAGGATCGGCTGCATTTGAAAAACAGTATTCTAAGATCTAGAGCTGAGTGACAGTAGAAGTGGAAATTGCTTGTTTTGGGACTATAAACTTCTGGGGCCCGAAGGTCACCAGGTGGAATTCCCACAGCTCTCCCATTTTCAATTCCGTATTTTTATGGATGGACAATTTATAAAAGGTAGAATTGACATACATTACAGAAAATCTACTGAGATTATATGAATGAATGGCAAAATTACTTCACAAAGCTTAGCAATTTTCTTAAGAATGAGACATCTGGTGGCTAAAGATAGTCATTTCTTTCAAGAGGAGGAAGTGGGGAAAAAGAAATCGTCGTAGAGAACCAAGCAGAGCTTTCTCACCACTGGCCGGTGGACATCCCAAAAGGCCCGTTCTTGACTATCCAAAATTTTTCTTTCCGTCTTGTCCTTTTTCCGATCAATCCTGAAAGAGTAAAAGAAGGAAAGCAAAGGCTTTTGTATTGTTTTTCCTCTGACCCCTGCCCCAGCTTTCTGCTCCTGTTTCTAGAGCTACAGCACACAGGGCAACTGACACTTATGTAGTCCCTGTTCTGTGCAGAGCTGTAAAATATGAGTGGACAATTCCCTCAAGGAAACCTCAAGAAGTCCACACGTGGTGAGAGAACTTCTTTTAGGTTACATTGCAAATTACTGTAGATGTGTCATGAACATGGCAGGCCTAAGGAGAGCACAAGAATGCAACTGTGTATTTACATTATTAAGATTTGGATTATTAAGAACCGAATCATCCATGATATGTCCCCATCAAAGTGGATACTGTGTACTCGAATCATAGGAAGGAATATAACCACAAGCTTTTAGTGTTTCACCCTCAAATCTGAAAGTTTTCTTTGGATTCACAGTCAGTAGAAATGCCTTCAAATGCTGCAATTACATGTTTTAAGAGTCACTTAAGCCATCTGGCTTTCTAAAAGCAGAGTAATAGTCCTGGCGTGTGACAAGATTCAGGAGGCAAGTATCACTGGTCTCAGCTGGGGGAGGCACAAATTGGAAGAGGGAAATTACAGGTGACAAAGACAGATTCTTTATGGTCTGATCAGGAGCAAAGATAAGAGCCTTTAAAATTAAAAAGTCTGTATTACTTCACATTATCTCTTTAAGTAAAAAGTAACTCAGATTAATTGCCGTGTAACTTCTGGTTCTTGGCTCTCTTGGGAGCACTTTAGTTTACTGGACTGAAATAAACCCTTAATCGCCCTGTGATTTTTGTGATAATTACTGCGTCCTTAAATGGCCCACAATTATAATGTAATCATGGAGTTAATCAAAAAAGTTAATCAAGAAATACCATATATGTACAAAGTGACAATCTCCCCTCCTTTTATAACATGCGATGCTCTGTGATTCTAAAAGTACAAATTATCACTCCTCTTTGCTTCCAGTGGTGTGAGTACATGGGCTCAATTCTGCCTCTTTCTTGCCCACTCACTCACTCTCCTGCTTTCTCCTTCCTCAGGGGCCAGGCCTCCTCCTGCTACAGCTCAGCACCCAGTGCCCTGGGCCCACCTCCCCTCAGCAAGGGGAGCAAGAGGGTGGACAGCAGGTAGCTGCAATCACAGATGGGGGAAAGGCAGAGACCACCCAGGAAGAGTGAGAACCATGGCATCGTCCAGGTCACTGGACCCAATGACCTCGGGTCATTTTAAACTATGACCATACCTGTGATCAGAGCTCACCCACATAGTCTGAAACTCAGCCCTAGGCCATGGGCTGCAACACTGCCTAGGTAATGCAAAGAGGGTCATCTGAAAACCCACGGGGGATCTTCTCAGGTCCAAGTGGTACTCAGAGAAAAGACTGACCTTCTCCCAACTCAGCATCCCTTTCTTTCCCCACATCTGTCCCACTTCTGTTAACACTCGGCTAAACCAGAGACGACTTCTGGAAAGGACAAGAGGAAACCCAACCTGAGCAAGTCCATTTACCAGAATCATAAGGATCTGATCGACAGTCATGTTTGTGGGCTGGAGTACACATACTGCCCACTTCTTATGTTTCCTTGGAAGAGGAAATTTCCACTATATTCCCTAAGAGGGAAAAATATGGTGAAAACACTCCAACTTCTCTCCTTCTGTCATCTTTTGTCCTCCAGGGGAGAAGAGAACCTTAACTTATATGAGGATTTGAAAGAAGATATTGAGAAAGCTCTGGTTGATCCTTTCTGAACGCCTGCTCCCTGCATTTAGTAAGCGTATAGTGGTCAACTCTGCCCTGGGCAGGCGGGGCACGTGCGAGGCTACAGAAATCCAGCTCTGCCCACAATGGATAGATAACATCTGTGGTCACAGATCCAAAGTCATGTGCTATAATCTAGCTTTAATCAGTAACAATCTGACATTTTGGACTCCAAATGTCTGAATATATGTCTTATTTTAGATTTGTTCTGAAACCCTCCAGGATGAGGGTCGGGTAGGGGTGACTTGTTGGCCTCCTTCAAACGCCACCATGTTTTCCTATGAAGACAAAACCTCCAAAACTACATGATCTGATGTTTATCAGCCTCTGAGCACAAAAGAATAATTGGACATCTCTTTGGAAAATAGGTATGTCTTCTTATAACCAGAGTTCTACATTTGAGAAGAACCCCATTGCCTGCCAGAACACACACTTTTGAAATGATTTTAGAGTGGCATTGGTTACAAAGATGAAACATCTATGTTGATTTTGTTTTCTGCTCAGTTGCTCCCATGAGAGATGACAGTGACTAACCACAGCTGGCTGTCTGCAGAAAGTAACCCCGCTTTGGCAATCCCACAATCACATCACCTCCAAATTCCAGAGACTTTTTCTCTTTGCAAGTGTCACCTACTTTACTTGTGCTTCTGCTTGCATAAAGATGAATTCCCACTTCCTTGCGAAGGCTCTCTGAAGTCTTGCTAAGTTTTCCTAATGAGATATAAAAACGAATGAGAAGGGATTCATCATCATAAGTTTGCACATCACCACTTATGCTTATTATAAGGCAGCCATCTGTTTTGGTTACTTCCAACAAAAGAGTTGGGCCCCACTTTAAATCCACTGGATGTGGACCCAATTTGACTTTGTACCAGACTCTGCTGTACAGAGCAGAACTATTAATATTCATTTACATGCCCATTAAGTCTGAAGTCCCTTTGGTTCAACCGATTCCTCTCTTCTGTGTGTTTTAGAAGAACACAACTCTCACTTGTCATAAAGGCTATTGAAGACAGGCAGAACCCTTTGTGGTTATGCATGCAAGATTTGGGGAAGGGACAAAGGGGTCTTCGCAACCTACTGGACACCTTCAAGAGCAAAGCTAAGAATGGCTTTCTGAAGGCTCGGCTTCCATCAGGAGTCTCAGAAGGGGGCAGGAAAGAAGAAACCAGAAGATCTGGTATTCATGTCTTTGAAAGTCCACATTCAATAGTGGATAAAGAGGAAATGTCTATGTTTGTGATGTTCATGAAAGGAAAACCCAAAAACAGAAAGAAAGAAAAGGCATTCAGAAGAAGAGGGGAGAAGCCTTTTCTCTAACTCTGTAGACTTACCTAGTGGCACAATAGGACAGTGAGGAGGGGCGTTTGACAGGTCCCCTAATGATCTGCCTAATTCTGATGGAATGCAAGGCTGGAGCCCACAGTATGCTATGTATTTTCATAGAGCTCATGCCAACACTAATTGATTACCCTCATCAGTGGATTATTAATATAAAAGGAACTTCAGTTGAAGATCAACACATTAAACTTAGTTATTGCCAAGGCTTGGTGTACAAGTACCTCAAAAAAATTGTTCTTTTGATTCTTCCACTCTTTATAAGAAGCAAAGCTAGTAATGACTAAATGCCAGTCAACTGGGGGGTAGTTACATAAACTATGACAGTCATACCATGGAATACTAGGCAGCCATTAAAGATAATAATGTAGATTATTATTAGTGACATGGAAATATTCCCAACATACTTACAATATAAAATTGGGGGGAAATAGCAGTTTACACAATAATGTTTACAGTATGATTCAAGTTTTTTTTTTTTTGGTAAGGAAAAAAATGTATGTACAGAAAAAAGCTTAGTGGAGAAGGACTGCAGGTTATTTTCTCTGCTTTTTTTGCTGTTTGGATTTGTTTCTACAGAGAATATGTTATCAGAAAAAATTAATAAAATTACTATGTTTAAAAAAAAAAAACTTTGTTAGTCTCTGACCACTTTTAGGCAGAACTTCGACCTGAAAGAACATTTTAATGCCATATTCTTTACAAATACCAAAGCGGGACATATTATGGCAATAGAAGAGAAACCTGAATAAAGCAGGAGTTGACGCTATCTTGTTTCTATTTAGAACCTTTTCTAAAACATGGAAAATACAGGGGAGAGAGACGGAGGATGGAGGGGCCACGTACTTCCGTCGTCTGGGTCTTTCCCACAGGTCGAGTTAGGGAAGGGTTGTAGTCAGGTCGAAGTTAAAGCACTTTGCACCAGATGCACAAAGGGTGAGATAGCAGTCTTCTGAGAGGGGTGGCTGCAGGTGTGTAAGGGCAGACGGGGGGCAGGGACTGGGTACCCAGGATGCTCAGCTCTACAGAACAGCCATGCCAGGGTTTGCTCGGGAAGATCATGGTTCAGCATATTTGTTTAATGGCTCCCACTGAGAAGCAAACTTGAGCCAGGCTCCTGCATTGAATCCTCCTTCCCTGTCTTCCTCCATGCACAGATCCTGTGATGCTCATGGGATCAAAGGGGGCAGGGGGCCATGCACTGGTCCTGCTCTCCGATGGCATGAACATTCCCCTTGGGTGATAGAGAGGGGAGTGATAGCTCAGTAGGTTGGTTGGCTTGGGCACAGGTATCCAAGAGTGACAAGGTCTGACGGAGTGGGACTTCATGCTTATTTTGGAAGACTAAGATAGTGAAATCAGGAGGGCATTCGGAAGGCGGGTGGATTTGAAGGAGCTGTTAATCTTGGATTATCCAGAGAAGGATATTTCATTCTCCTTAATGTTGACCCTCCTCCTAGCTGCTGACCTTCAATCATTTCATGGCTCAGCAGCATTTCCTAAAATTAAAAATGTTAAAAAAATTATCTCTGAGTCCTCAAGTTCTCTGAGCCTTGGCTCTGTTAAATGGGCATGGATATGAGTGTGGTGGTGGGGCCTCCAATTCTTGCAAGGAATCACGTGTTGTGAAGGTGGAGGGGGAGGCAAGCTGGGAAAGTATATACCTCATATAATATACATCTATTTTATCTTCTGGATTGAATTTGGTCTTCAGATTCTGCATCTACTGCCAAGCACAGGTGAATGTAATTTAAAAAATTATCATATATTAAAGTTAAAAAAATTATTATATAGTAAATTCTCTTTTTTCCGGCTTTTGGCATACAGTTCTGTGAATTTTAACATATGTATAGATTCATCTAACCAACACCACAATCAGGATACAGAACACTTCCATCACCTCCCAAAACTCTCTCAGGCTATCTCTTTACAGCTACATCCTACCTCTACTCATAACTGTTGGCAACCACTGATCCGTTTTCCTTCATGATAGTCTTGTATTTAGAAGAATGTCACATAAATAGAATCATACATTTTGTAATTCTTTGAAACTGGCTTCTTTTATTCAATATAGTGTCTTTGGTGCTCATCCAAGTTTGTATGTATTAATAGTTTGTTCCTTTTCACTGCAGAGTAGTATTCCACCAAAAGGATATACCAATGTTTGTTTAAACATTCACCTGTTAAAGTGCATTTGGGTTGTTTTTATCTGTTGGTTATCAGAAATAAAACTGCTACACACATTAGTCTATAGGTTTTAGTGTGAACATAAATTCTGAACTCTCTAGTGGGATTGCTTGGTTATGTGGTAAGTGTATATTTAACTTTATAAAAAACTGCCAAACCATTTCCCAAAGTGGCTGTACCATTTCACATTCCCACCAGCAGCATCGTAGGAGAGTTCTAGTTGCTCACCACGTTCTCAGCAGCACTTGGCATTATTAGTACCTTTTATTTTAGCTATGCTAATAGGGGTGTATTAGTATCTCAGCATGGATTTAATCTGTATTCCCTAATGGCTAATGATGTTGAATGTCTTTTCATGTGTTTGTATGTCATCCTAGGTCCTCTTTGGTGAAATGTCTGTTTAAATCCTTTGCCCATTTTTAAGTCAAATTGTTTTTTTATTGCTGAGTTTTGAGACTCCTTTATATAAAGATATAATTTTATTGTGATGGTAAGAGGAGCTGAGAACAAAGGAGAGGAAATAGAGTAGACTTCCTTTCCACTGTCTGAAAGGGTTTGGGAAGAGTAAAAGGGAAAAATGTGAGTTAAAACAGTGCTGTAGATATGTTTTCACTCTCCTCCCACACCTATCCTGGAAAAGAATCATACTCACTGCTTCATAGTCTGCCAATTCCAGCCTTGCTTTATTCTGCATTGTCCTCTTACAGAGATAGATGGCTGAGGGAAGAAGAGAAATCACAACACATACAAAACCAGCAGTGTGGTGGGATCATAAATGCATCCATTCATCTGTTCATCCACTCGTCCAGCCAGCCAGCCAGCTCAGTGGGCTAAGTGCCCAGCACTGAACTGTGAGGAATATGTTTCTATGTGGAAGCCACGACACCTGACCTCTAGGAATCTTTCTGCAGGTCAGGAACAGATGAGAAACCCATCTTCCAATCCTGACCACTCTCCTCCATCTTTCTAATTTTGCTTCGCCCCAAACATCCTCCATCAAGGTGATCTTTCTCAAATATGAGCATGTTACCCTCTTGCCTAAATGCCCTGCATTGACTCCTCAGTGACCTCAGAAGAAAGGTTGGGCTCCTTCACGTAGCATTTTGGTTCTTTAAGATTTAGTCTTTGCTTATTTCAGCAACCCCTTCCCTTCTGCACTCAGACAAGAGAGACTACTCAAACCCTTTCAGCTTCACTCCTTTGCATATGTGTCCGCTGTATGGAAGGCCTTTCCTCTTCTCTCTTCTTCCCCTCTGTCTATCTGGCAACCACCTACTAATCTTTGAAGACCCAGCTTGGTGGTCCAGATAGCTTGGTGTTGCATCTATCTATCCTCAACCATGGAACCTAATTCCAGTGAACTGTAATCGTGGATCTACTAGACTGTCCCTTGTTCTAGGATGAAGGCTCTTCAAGGGCAGAAGCTATGCCCTACTCACCTCCAATCCCTGGACCTAGCACTGGGGCATGGCCTGCCAGATGAAGAGAATGGACAGTGGAAAGGGTGGACAATTTAGGTCCCTCTTCTCCAGCTAAGGAAGTGTTCTTGAACCTTGTTTGCTAGGACATTCTTTCTCACACATGGCCTTCATCACTTCCTCTCCCTACTTCTGCTCCTTCAGTATCTCTCCTTCTCCAGTGCCATACAGACTGATCCAAGGGAGACAATAGATAAATAAACAATAGAATGACTTGGAGGGAAGGTCAGAGAAATACAACTGTTGTTTCACAACTTAAGCACACTAGGATATCTACTCAACTTCTTTCTGGATTAACAAACCTACACCATGTTGTCTGAAAAATTTACTGACGGCAGCCTATGATATGCTGGAAACTTGCAGCTAGCATCCTACTCTGGTGTGCCCACACTTTGTATACACCAGTCAAGTTGTATGTAGATGAGAGTCAGTTGTATTTGTTCTCAAGTCTGTTTATGTTAGGCACACCTGCTTATTTTAATAACATAAGTTCATCATAATGTAAGTAAATATTACACACACTGATGCAATTAATTGAAAAGAGCTGTTTCTATGAAGACACAGTTGAATGGTTTGAAACAACTTGATAAAGGAGAGTTGGCTAAGACAATTGCTGATGACTTTGGTACAGGTGAGATACTGAAAAAAATGGGAAAAAATAATAAAAATTTCAAGTGGGTCAACACACAGTTTGCTTCAAAAAAGTGTTTTTAAATTCTTGATGCACTTTAAAGATGCCCAAAATGGATGGTTTATTCTGAGTATGGTTTATTTAAGAAAGAAACTCAAATTATTGGGATCCACAATCAAAGAGACTCTTTGGTCCTACCTTAAAAGGCTGCCAAATGAATGTTCCTTTGTATACCATTCATTAATATGAAGTGATTAAGATATGTACATATCATTTTTCATGATTCTCTCACCAACTTTTTTAATGAACCAAGTAACTATACCTCTCCACTGTGTCTGGTAAAGAAGTGTTTTCTCTATTACAAGGTACATCTCAGTCTCTTGGACCACCAGTTATGCAGCCTGTGGAATTGGGGGCAACCTAAGGCACGAAGCCCCGCAGGCCAGGTCTCAATGACCCAGAAGCAGTGAAGGCCAGTGGAGTGTTAACAGTGCTGTCTCAGACAGTATTTTGTATTGGCCAAATGTGAAACTCATGAAAGTCTAAGCCAGATCTGGGCTCTATTTAGGCGGAAGCATCCCGAGAAATTTCCAACCCATCTGGGGCAAAATGGACCAGCTAAATTATAAGTTAAAGTACCATACACAGAATGAAAAGCTGGTATCACTCCTGATGACCATGAGTTATGTGGTCGCATGCTTTCAGCCCACTTCCCCTGTGGCTAATGTCACATAATGGGGAGTCTGATCACCAGAACTAGGAAGGTAGGATGCAGCTGTTGAATGGACCTCTTCTTGGCACAGACCTTCCCTGGGCTTATCTACACTGCCACGGTACCTTCAACAGTGCTCGCTCTAATGTCTAACCAAGCAAATGACCACTGGCAACAATAGCCAGTCCTATAACAGAGCATCTATGGGATTTGCTTAAGTTCAGATGTTGGTCTTTATAGGCTATTTGATTTCTCACTGAAAAAAATCATTGCCTTCTTGCCTTCACACCTCATTTCTCATTTCACCAGCATCTCACTTGGATGACCCACTGCCATCTCAAGCTCACTGTCTCTCACCATGACAAAAGTAGAACATGTTAAAAAATTTTATAAGCAGCATGGGTTCATGTGCTACATGTGCAATTAAACATTAGAAAATATATTGACTTTGTCCTATTTAGTGTCCTTAAAAAACTAACTCCCTTTCCAGACTTCCTGTCTTTACTAGTGATATCATTATTTACCTCAATCTCTTAAACCAGGGAACATATAAATCACGTATTCCTCTATTTTCCTCATACCCTCTAATTATTTTTTAGAACAATGGGATTTTAGTATGGGAAGTAACCTTGGCAACCATCAAGTATGGACCCTTCATTGACAGATGGGAAAACTAAAGACCAAGATTGGTGAATTAATTTACCCACGGACTAGTTACTGGTAGAGGAGGAATTAGAATTAAGGTCCAGTTCAGAGCTTTTTCCACTATGACATTCATTGTCTCATTTACTTATTTGTTTAAAAATTTATTGAATGTCTCTTATGTGCCAAGCACTGTTATAGGTGCCGGGAAAATCACCATAACAGCAGCTGCCAATTATATGGCACTCTTTGAATGTCAGACATCATTTTAGGGGCCTTCTAAATGTTCACTTACTTAATACTCACAATAACCCTATGAGATGTGTTTTGGTATTATCCTCATTTTATAGATGAGGAAAATTTTTCAGGGAAATTGTTTGTTGGGGAATCCATAATAGATCCCTAAAACTGGTGAATCCATTCTAAATGCCTCTTCTTGACAGAAGGTTTTTTTTATAAACCTGCCCCTCCCAAACAATTCAACCTTTTCATCAGCATAATGCCACTGAATACTCAGATCGCACTCCTCAACAGGCCCTTCTTCCCCCATTATTCCACCTCCCCCAGCCTGAAATGCTTCAAGGGCCAGACTATGACTTACTCAACTCTGTGACAGAGCAGTTGACACAGAGCAGTTGATCAGTAAATGGTGGCTGAATAAATGAAAGCTTTGTCAATTCATATCATACCCATTCTGAATTCTTAGCTTCAGTTTTATATCTTTTTGGCAAGAGGGTCACCACAGAACCAATAAAATCAAACATCACCCTAGAGTAATAACACCAACCACCACCATGGTTTTTATTAACTCCTTACTATGTGCCACACATCAAATCTTGCGTGCTTTTCACTTAATCATAACAGAACAATGCTGGGAGATAAGTATTATTGTTATTTTGGTTTTAATGTGAGGGTTCTGAGGCACAGAGAGGTTAAGTACCTTGTCAGGCTCACGCAGTTAGTGGAGCTACTCAATCCTGGGCCCCCTGTGCTGAATTCCTTCTTGGTAAATACTTACTGATTTTCTGACTTAACTGCTTTGGAAATGTGAGTGAGCACTTCAAAATCCTGCACCTTGACTTCTCCATCTGATTGCCAAGACTGAGGTGGAGGAATTCAAAATAATTTTGCTTTAATGAGAGCCTGATATAAATTATTATTTCTATCCCTGTTTATGCTACATAACTAAAATTAAGAAATGGAGAAAATCTGTAGAGAAAGGGAAATAATGCCTGTTGTATGCAGTTTCAGATGGCCTATGCTTTAGATTCAAGAAAATATTTTAATCTTACTTGGGCCCAGTTATCTGGTCCCACCATCCTTCCACCCTCACCATTGCCTGGAAAAATATTGGTTTTCATAGTCACAAGGGCACACGGCTGCTGCATAAAACTGAGCTACAATTATTTAAATTCCGAGTTGGGCTTTTGTGAGCAGAATTTCAGTCCGAGAAATACTTGTTTCATGAGCAGCCAAATGCAGTTCCATTTGTGAGCCAGAAGCTTTGCTGGACCCACTTCTTAGATCATTTAGGGCACAGCCCAGTTCAGGGGGACCCAGAGTGGTGCCTGTGGACAGCTGATGAGGCAATCAGAGGGGTCTACCCTCTGTATCAGGGCCATCTTCCAGACTTGGACACGGAACATCCGTAACCTTATTAGGCAATGACTTGTCCACATTCCATCCTTAGGATTGCTTCCAGTTGCTGGTTACCCCTCCCTCAGACATGTGATCCAGAGGGTGTAGCTTATCGCACAGGTCTCCCCAACAGGCTCCTGGGAACATCACCCAGCTGCAGATACCTCTGCTTTCCTGTACAAACAATCCTGCAAAGAGCTTTGAGAGAAGCTGCAGGTTTCATCGTCTCAGTACAAAAAGAGCTGTTATGGACTGCCCCATCAGCTAAGTAGCCATGAGGATGCTGTGTAAAGGGGCAGGTGCTTCTGTGACAATGCCATGCACAAGACTATGAAAGGAGTGTGAGCCTTGGAGCCACTAAGATCTGAATTCAAATTCTGCTGCTTCTACTGAGTGTCTGCTAATCAATCACCTTTAGTGAAGAAACAGAACCATCAGCAAATATTTACTCAGCACCAACTATGCCTCAGGCATGCACTATGCCCTGAGGGACATGAGAGCAAATGAGGTGGACCAACCCCACCCTCAAGGAACTTCCAGACAAGTAGAATACAGTGTGATAAGTGTGAAGATGTGGCTTCTCCTGGCCTCAGGTTTTTAACTAAAGTTGAGGGACAATATAACATTTTAGAGGATTGACACAGACAAATGTTATTCTCCACAGAGAGTATATGGTAAGAATCTAATAGATCCCTGCTTTTATGGAGGGGACTTCCTGCTTACCCAGCTCTCATCTTTGTCCACTCTATATTTTCCAAGTCCAGGATAACTTCTGTATACCTCTCCCCGGTCCATCTCCATGTTCCCCTAACTTCCAACTATCAAAATTGCGAATGAGTTATTAATAAGTCTTAACAAACCTGTGAGACTAAGGGGTCAGGGGAAGGTGGATCTGGCTTTCCCTGAAGCTCTGCCCCAGAAGGAACAGTTGACAGTCACTGTCCTTCAAGGTTGCTGTGGGATCCTGGTTCTCTACAGTCCCAGCAGAACGAGCATGTTGACCGCCCTTGACAGACTTTTCTTCCTTCCCCCATTCCCTTCCACGGCTGCACTTTCAGTGTGTTCTGCTTTTCTTTGATGCATGGAACAGGATGTTTATTACATGTCAACAGTATGAGAAAGGGCTAAGCAAGGTAAAGACCCTCCTCCCTGTGCACCCCAGCCACCAGCCACCAAGCATTTATCTTCTGCACTCCTGAGGGTAATGCTAAGTGTGGGCTGTGGCTTCACTGCTCACCATAGTCGGTGTTTTCAGGCTCCCAGCAGTTTGAAGGCCAGAAGTATGGAGCCTGCAAAAGAGCAGAGGTGTCAGGACCCAGAGGCATGCCAGCACTTGGCCCCGTCCCCCGCCTGGGGGCCAGGGTCAGCCCTTCCCTGCACCCAGTGAGGACGCCACACTAGGACAGGCTCTGTCCTCATCTCCTTCATGCTGACACCACAGCCCAGCTCTCTCTTGCTCTTAAAACAGCTGAGGCCAGCCAACATTTCAATCTAGGTGTTGAGAAATGAATCCAGGTAAGCAAAATGAATACAAAAATGAGAAACAGTTTTTAGGGCAAAAATTTCTTATCCTGAGACAATAGAAGTCTAACTACAAAAGTCAGCCTGGCACAGCTCCCTGGGCACACAAGCCCCAAGTTCTTTTTATCCTTTTGCTATGGACTGAATTGTGTCCCCTCTTATCCTCTGCCCTGCCTCCAATTCATATGATGAAGCCCTAACCCCCAGTGTGGCTGTATTTGGAGTTTGGAAGTAATTAAGCTTAAATGAGGCCATTAGAGTGGGGCCCCGATCCCAGAGGATTAGTGTCCGTATATAAGGAAACATCAGCTCTCTCTCTGTCTCTCTCTGTCTCTCCCCTTCTCTGTCTCTCTCTCTGTCTCTCTCTCAATCTCTCTCTCTCTCATTCTCCCTCTCTCTCACCTCCCCCGCCCCCATGTGAAAACTCAATGAGAAGCAGCTATCTGTGTGCATGCTCACCATAAACTAAACCCTACAGGAACCCTGATCTTGGACTTCCAGCCTCCAGAACTGTGAGAAATAAATTTCTACTGTTTAAGCCACGCCCACTGCAGTATTTTGTTATGGTAGCCCCAGTAGACTAAGATACTCTTTGATTCTGTCTGAAGAACTCTGCTCCCAAACCCTTTGGTTTTGACCTTGACACAACCCCTGTTCTCTGTGTCAGATCTAGGACAGAATCTGAGAACAGGAATGGAAAATGTATGGGAAGAATTAATAGGTAGTGAATGGGAACTTCATAGCAGGAAAGCAGCACGATAGAGTAGAAAGATTCAGGACTTTGCTATTAGGCTGACCTATGTTCAAATCAAGGCTGTCTTTTCGATTTACTAAGTGCTCCATTAACTCTCAGAGCACCTCAGTTTTCTCGTCTGTAAAATGGGTGATATTTGCTCCCCCAAAAGTTTTTCTTCAGAATAAATGAGGAAACATGTATAAAGTGCCCAACAAATAGTAGGTTTTAGGCTTTTTAGTATTATTTGGGTAGAGCAACAAATGGCCCAGACAAAAGTTTTCTTGGTTATTCCAGTGCTGATGAGAGAGATAAGGGTTACTTTCTTAAATAGCCTTTTTTTTTTTTTTTTTTTTTAATATGGTTCTAATCTGAGATCAGATGATGATGATAAGAAAAGGTTCTTTGGAAGAGGAGCTGGCAGGCCTACCTGGAAACGATAAAAGGTGCCATCATCCTTCATGGTGAGAACATGGTCCGAGATGGGAAAGATGTAGCCCTGGGCAGCTATAAGGCTTCCCAAGTGTATTGCTTCAACTGTGGGGACAAGGTGTGGGAGAGAGAAGTAATTAGGAAGCTGTCAGAATGCAGGGCTACTTAGCTGAAATGTAGCTTGTGAGAGCAGAAAGGCAACCGGAAGTCAATTGTCATCACTCTCAGATAACTGCATGACTGATTGATAACTTCAGGATACAACTGTTTTGGGCTGAAGGGAGACGTCAGTGGTTGGGAAGGGCTGCCATGTGTCTGGGGTACCTTTGGACCCCAGCTCTGAGAGTCTGATATTGTTTTAACCTCCCCCCCACCTAATTTTTCCAGAAGAAAGTCTAGCTTCACCGTTACGAGCATGAGCTTTGGTGTAGATAAACCTGTGCTTAATTGAGATATTTCACATAAAGTGCTTAGCAGTGACTGCTGTAGGGTAAGTGCTGGCAGCCCTGACTTATATTTTTATTTTCATTATTTCTTACTATCCTCAGCAATGAGCATGTAGCCTCACTACCCACAGAGACTCTGGACTTACAGAGCATTCTCCGATACCACAGTCCCAATAGTGATGAGGAGCGTGTTACCCTTCTCTTAGGGACATATATTAAAACCTCACTTTTGAGGTGAGCAGTGTAGTGGGCAGTGGCACAGGCAGGCCAATACGATAAAAAATATTTATATTTTGCCACAGTCAACCTGTTGTCTTGTTACTCTAGCATCAACCATAAGTAGATGCACATAAATCATTAAGAATTTATATTTATTCTGAGCAGAGCTAAGGAAAAATATTAAATTTAAATGGTTCTACCACAGTGTTAATCTTACATAAATATAAAAGCACTCTCTCTGGTAAAAACTAATTTTTGGACATAGAAATTACTGACATGGAGAGGAGTTTCGAGGAATTATTAAGTTCATAAACTTTGAGGTTTTTAAAGTGACTTGTTTCAGCCTTACGGGCAAACTTTTGAAGAGGTTATATATAACCCGAGTGTTTTGTTTATTTAGAACCACCTATTCTTCAGAAGGAACGTACACTTTGACTAGTGGAATAAAAATGAATGGAGTTTTATTTTACTTGCTTAGTGATGACCAGTTTGCTTTTAAAGTCAACATGTTTCAAGAATCATGGATCCAACATAAAAGGGAAGTTTCATCACCTGCAGTTGCTACTTTCCCAGGGAAGGTAACTTTCATGTCAGCAATCTAGGAGCTGGAACTCTCATTTCATTCTTTGAGAAAAAGGTCTTTTGCTTAGAAGTGTGGCAGATGGGAAGAATGGAAGGAGGGGCGGAAGTTAGACATGCTTGGCTTCCCAGGGCCTTGGTTTGCTTCATTTCCGCCCTTCTATTCCCAGCTGGTGAATTGTTCTTAACTCTTCCTGCTCAGCCACCTCGCAGGAGCGCCAACAGTTCCCAACACATGGGTGTCCTCCCAAGGGCATCGAGGTATAACAGACCTTCATAGACATGACTCTTATCATTCTGGACTTGCACAGAAGCTTCTCATACTAGGGTCAGATGATTCCTGAACCTATTCTCCCACCACTAGCTGGTTCAAGGTTCTCAGACAACTACTACTTCTACTACTGCTACTGCTATTGCTAACAATAATAATAAAACATATGTCAGTAATACAATGATTATTTTAGAAGGGCGAGGAAAACAGTGTTCTTGGAAGAGAAAAGACCACTATGAAGAAAGGTGCTCCTTTGTTTAGCATCCTCATCATCATCAAAAGAAATGTTAACTTGAAATACATGTAACTAAACTAGTAGAGACTTTTTCAGTCCAGTTTTTATAAGTGAAGAATCAGAAGTCTGGGCTGCATAAGGGAAACACATAGGCTAGTTGGTTTGGGTTCTTTCCTTGAAAGATTAACACGTGTAGTTTTCCCTTGTGGATTAAGAACTTGATTAGAATTAAGAATTTTCACTAGTCATGAGAGTGGCCATTAATCAAGATGGTGAAAAAAGCTAGTGTCAATTCCATTAATGACCTGCTTTTCCAGCACTCAGATTTCTGGCAACTATATTTAATCCAACTCTAGGTAAATTGTATTGTTTCATAATCAATAGTATATTAAGAGCATCAGATTAAAATACAGGAATGCCTGAGCTGTCATAGTGACTCCAGCAAGGAATCACAATTGAAGGTCAGATACCTAGAAAGGGGGCTTGAACGAATTCTTAAAAAGCATAGCAATTGGAGGCCATTTAATTTGGGGTAAACAGGCAGAAGCCCTAAAAACATCAGGATACATTTGTGGATATTTATAAATATGACATGTAGACATTGAGAATAATCAGTGAAGACATGGAGTGCATAATAAATTCATTAAAGTATTAACTATCAGCACATGGATAACAAAATATACTTATCTAGAATTTTCATGTTTCTAGAACTCCCATTTTTTAATTGTGCTGTAAAAATAAATTTTACTGCTTATTTTCTGGTGGGAGGACAGATTTGAAAATGTTTTATTGGCCAGGATTTTGTTGTTTTTCCGATAAGGTTTTCCTAATTGAAATGCACAATTAAAGTTGAAAAAAAAAATCATTCCTTCACTTCTTGCAGAAGCAGAAAACAGAAGGCATCTTAGCAAATAATTAAACATCTTAATTGTGGATCAGGCAATCTAATTTTAAGAGTCAGCTCTAGAAGGCCTTTCATGACAGTGCTACAACTTATCTTTAATTGCTGTGGCTAACGAGAATTCATCTCATTTCACATGTTATTGTATTGGGTTCTTTGGCATTCTAAATAGTTGCTCATTTTCTCAAAGGGTGATTTAAATTTAAAAGTAGATATTCAGTGGAGAACATAAATTAATTTTATTTGTAAGTAAAGTGATTCCACATCGTGGAATTCGCATTTATAAGCCCAGTTCTCAGGAGGGTAGGAGAATCTAGTTTAGAAATGGTGATGGGATGTTTCCCTATACCGCAGGGGATAAAGTCAGGGTCAAGGGTTAAGTACCTGGGTCCTCGATGGAAAGGTTCCTCATAAGCCACTGCACAATGTCAGTACCTGCAATGATAAAGCAATCCAACTGAAGACCTCATGGGTGTTAAACCCTGTGGCAGAAGAACCTGTTTGCCTAAGAGACTCCAAATTCTAATTAGCACACACCAGGAGAGCTGAGTAATATTGATTTTTCTATCCTGACCAACTCTTTCTACCCATCAGTTCACTTCCATAGTCACGATCCCATTTTTTTCCAAATAACATCCACTTCTGACAACTTAGCATAATCTTCTGTCCACATTTCTAGGGAGCATCTGTAGGGGACTTCCTGTGAATACAGATTTTGATGAGTTCCCCAAGACAGGCTGGTGAAGTCTTATCACGCCTGGCCTCCAGGCAATTTTCTGCGGGAAGAGGCTCTTCAGCGCCCTACCCTTATTGACAAGGGCTAACTGACATAGGTGACCTTAAGGTTCCTGAAAAGAATCTCTAATTTCCTCTGGCATGGGCTGACCCGTGTCTGTGGGAGAAACGTCTATGTTTTCACCTATCCTCTGGGCCACAGCCAGATTCCATTTCCAGACTCCCCTGTAGTTTGGGGTGGACTGAGTTCTGATAGTGGGATGTAAATGGAAATGATGTATGCCCCTTCCACACCTGGACCATAAAAATTCCCATGTGACCCTCCACAGCTCCACACCCTTACACTCCCCATCTGCTGGCTGAAGGGAGACGAATTCGGGGGCCCAGAGGAGGGCGGAGTCACAATGCCGAGGGAGTCTGGGCTTCTGAAGAACCGTGGAAATTGATGCCCATTTTGGGCTCTGACCTGACAGGTGTTGTGTTAAGCTCCAGAAATTTGGGTTTACCTGTTTTGGCATCTAGTACTCTCTTAACTAATTTAAAATCTTAAGAGTCACAGGGGACTTTTAAAGCTTATTTACTCCAACCCTAGACAGTACATGAGCCCCAGCCACAACACTTTGGATAAGAGGCACCCTAATCTCCATTTAGAAAAACTCTAGTACCTGGGACCTCACAAACTGCCTCCTGGGCAGCCTGTTCCAGCTAAACTGAGGTTTCTCTGAGCAGAAACTCAACCCTCTCTGACTTTCTCTCTTTGGCCTTAGTTTTGCCTTCTGGCGATAGAAAAACAAACCCAGCCTCCTCACTCTGTGAGTCTCTGACCAATGCACTATCAATGTCTCCTTGAGTTTTCCCTGCTCTGGGTGAAACATGTCTGGATCCCCCAGCTGCTTCTTTGCATGACATGCCCTGGAGCCCCTCATCATTTTGGCCACAATTCTCTCAATACGTTCTCTTTTGTTTGCCTCCTTTCAAAAAATGTGACATCTAGGGTACCACAGTTCTTAGGGCACCACAGTTCACATAGGAGTATAAGATTCCAATTTTCTAGAAGATTCTGAGTTTCTAATCAATACACCTTTGCCATCCCCCAGTAATCTCACTTTGAACCAGTGCGGACCTTTGAAGGCGGCTTTGTGGCTTCAAGATGGTGATGCACGATGGAAGTCGCGTAAAGGGCAACATTTCCAGATATCTGAGTCCTGTCATGGGTCTGGGGCTTGACGGGAGGCAAACGGACTGCCGACAGCTCTCCAGGGTAGATTCTGAGGTGGAAGACTGGAGAGCTGGCAGAACGGTTTAACTATTGCCCTTGGCCCGGAAGTAAAATTTCTCAGAAATTTTACTGGTTGCCAGAAGTGAGACCAGTACAGACCTAAGTGCCTACATATTTTGTTTCTCTCTGGCTCTCTGGAAGGTCAATGGGCCCTGCACAGTAAACTACCAGGGCCTGTGAGCTTCCCCTAGGACAAGCCTCCACCAACATGGCCCTGCAAGTCCCCCAGCCCTCTCCCCCATTTCAACCTCCAAAGCAAGACTTCTAAGCTTTCCCCCCATGCTTGCTCTGGGCTGGCATCTATGAGCTAAACTTTGGATCCAAACATCCCTATTCATTCACACTCTTTGAGAGAAAGGGAGAGTATGTCTGTGTGTACTTGTGGGTGTAGGTCCATTTCCTCCAAATTATACAAGTTCAACATTTGTCCTAGGAAATGAAGAACAAAGCAGAAATCAAATAGAACTGTAATACCAAGTTGGGGGTGGGGAAGAGACTCTAACCTGTTTTTTCCTCAAAAGAAAAATAGTTCTTTTTTGTGGGTTGCCTAGAAACGGAGAGGTTTCCAGCATCAGCAATGGCTCTCCCCCGGGCAGGCGGATTATCTTTCTGCTGAGCTGGCTGAACCATTATTTATCACCTGCCAAGATTGATTACTCACCCTGGGACAATGACAGGCCTTCCTTTCCCCTGTTAATTACTGTCATCATTAATATCCATGTCACTAATTAGTATTCATTCACATTGAAACTCCTTCCTTGCTGTCATGTCCGTTTCCCCTGCACACCACCCCAGCCTTCAGCGCCATTGTCTGGGTTTCTACCCGCTTTTGGCTTTATGTGCTCAATGTCTGGCCTAATTGTCTCCCTAGTCCACCAGGCCTCTGTTTGCATTCACAGAGCTGAAGGATCCCATTTAAGCACTTTTTTTTTTTTTTTTTTTTTTTGGTAAAGAAGGGAAAATCACAAAGGCCCCTTTCCTTTTCCCCTAGCACTGTGGGCACCACAGGCCTGGGTTTCCTGTCCCTGGTGCAGCCACCATGAAGTCAGTGTCTTCATCTGGGGATCGGTGTGACTGTCCTTAGGCCCTGGTGAAGGCTGGGCTGCTGGCCCTTGTTGTCCTGAGCCAATACCCCAAATCCACAGCTATGCCTGCATCTGGCCATCCTTCACACGCTGCAAACACAACGAGGCCTAGGGCTGCGGACACGCTCGAGCTGTGGGTATGGAGTATTCTGGGCTTCTGAAGACTAGTCCAGAATGGGCCAGCCTGGTGGCAGAAAGCAAATCGTTGCATGTTCAGCCCCAGGAACAAGTAAGGAATGGAAATCTGTCATAATATTATGTCCTTTAAAAGACCTACAATTATTACACTGTAGAATCAGACAAGAATAGTGCAAATAATCATCAGGAAAAAGGGCTATTCTTTTTCTCTTTTCTCTTTCCTTTCTTCCTCATTTCCTCACTCCCCCAATCACTCTTTCCCTTCCTAGTCTAAAAAGAATTTGAAACAGATTATTTCTCTGTTCTATCTAAAATTAATTGTTGCCCTTTGTAATCATGATTAGATTCTGGCTCTTCTTAGTCAAGCTGCCCTGCCAAGGACTTAAAGTCAATATGGAAACATTAGGAACAAATGCAGAATGATCACCCTTTACTCCCAAAGGACCTAAAACACTTGGCCTAAAGTTTTCTTTTTGAGGCTAATTTATCAACATATATTCCAGGGATATCTCTGAAATACACCAGAGGCACATGAAACGCTGCTCTACAACGGGAGTGGTCTGTCATATACTTAAGTATACATTTATTATATTCAGGTATGCTTTATGTGTCTACATGCGTTTCAGTTATGTCTTTTATATGTAATTATGTTTATTGAAAAGGTATTTGGATACAACTCAGAAGTTCTCTAGTAGGGGGCTGAATAAATAAATTATGGCTCATCATACAATAAATATTTATTGAACATCTACTATATTAAATGAAAAAGCCAATTGAGAACAGTGTATATTTTAGAATGACATTTTTACAATAGAAAAATGTATTTGTATTTCTATTCTAATTACATATGTATGGATATATAGAGGGATGGAGAAAAAAATTCTGGAAGTATATTTAAACTGTTAACTTTAGGTTATTCTGGAAAGAGGGGAGGGTCACATTTTGGGAAATTTCTATTCTTTATATTTCTTTATGATTTGAAGTTCATAGAATGTTAATATATTACTTTTGCATGGAGATAATACTTTTTATTTCAAAGAGCAGAAAGGGAAAGTTTAGCTTCTTAGGCTAAAGAGGAGAGGGTGTGGAGAAGGGGTTGCAGACAGGGAGTAGAGAGGGTATGGGGACGTTGAATGGCACCCTGCTGCTTTCTGGAGCCTGGGCATTTTCTGTTCCCCAGGGAAAGGGCAGAAAGTGAAGGCAGGACTCAAAAAGCTGTCTTTTCCCTATGAAATAAAGAGTGGGAGGCTCAGCCATGGGTCTCTAATTGGTCACTCTCTCTGGCCATCTGGCCAGCTCTGGAGCCTTGGAGTGGCCTCTTGTATACTCTGTTGGGCTGTTTACCGCAGTCCTGGACTCAGGGTGACAACCTGCACCCCTCCTTGTGTTGCTTACTTATTTATTGGGTAGAGTGAGACTCAGCAATCTCTTCCTGGCGGCTTCCCGTTATATTAACCCTAGATCAATATAAACCGGATTTAACTAGGCTGGTGAGATCTTCCAATATTCTAGGGCATTCTCTTTCTTTTTTGGAGGAGACCCTTTTTACAAAAGGGTTCTATTCTGGGCTTCGTTTTCAGATGTTTTAAGCTCCCCTGAAGATTTAGGGATACCTGGAAGTTTCTTTCAAATAAGTCAGAATTCAAGCAGATCCTGCTGTGAAACACTTCTCCCATTCTTCCCAAGGTAGAGTCTCAATCTGAGCCCAAATTAGATTATGCTAACTTGTTAAAAGACTGGTTCTAATCACCTGCATATTTCAAGTTACCTGAAACTTCGTAGCTTATATATCATAGTACAGATAACTGAAGCAATTAATAACTTACTTATCAATCCTCACCATTGGGGAAAGACACTTCCATTTGAGTAAACTGTATTGGAGTCCAACAAAGATAAAATGGTTACTGCTGTGAGTGTGCTCACAGTCCTCCTCAGTCAAGGTTATGACTCAGCCTACCACTGGATTCTCATGTGCCTGCCAAGGTCTCAGCTGCACCTGTGAGGGGAGAGAGCAGCTTTGTGCCACTTCATCACGCATGTTGGTACCGTGTACAGGCCAACACACGTGAAGGGGGAGCTACATTCTTGAATGCTCATTGTGTACGAGGCCAGAGCTGTCCACTTGACTCTGTTATCACATATCATCTTAACAATAATTGTGTAAAATATAATAACTATTACACCCATTTTAAAGACGAGGCCAAGAGAGGCCCAAGGCCACAAACTAGTACCTATTAGAGCCAAGGTTGAAATCCAGGCAATCTCCTGTGAAATATTATTTCTACCACACCATTTTTCCTCTCTTATTTCTGAATACTTTTCTGAATAATTGGAAAAGTTCTATACTCAGTTTTTTCTTGAAGCAGAGACATTAATTTAATGATAATAATACTTAATACTATGTGCTATTTAGCTAATAATTTATTGAGTGCTTTATACTTTCCAGGCTTTGGAATGATCCTACTGTAATAATCATATGATGTAAATAGATGATTATTTGCTTTTTGCAGATAAATTGAAGGACACTCTAAGTAGAATTGTCTTTATAGTTTTAGATCTTTCTTTTATGCCTTAGTTAAAAAAAAAAAACAATAGAAAATGCAACAATTAGGCAGCAGATAAAGTAAGAGGAACTGCTAAACCAGGCTTTTGATGGTGGACATGATGAATAGCTGTCAGTAGGACAGAAGGAGAAGCAGGCTAAAGGACTAGTATGGTGAAAAGCCTGGTGGCATTTCTGAGGAGTATTGTTTGGTCAATGGGCTTGAGTTTTTCCAAGGAAAAGCATGCCAAATTTAACAGATATACACTTGCTTAACAAGCATATAAAGCAATAAAGCACAGTGTTTACAGAGTTGGGTAGACTTGAGTCCAATTCATGCTGTGATTTATGAACTATGTGATCTGGACAGGTCCCTTCACTGCCATCCACCCAATTTCCATTTCCTCCTGGGTCTGCTGGGGAAAATATCACCTTCTTACAGGATGAAATAAGATCATTTGTTAGAAGCCCTCGCCACAAAGCCTGGCCCATGGTTTTGCTGAAATGGCCTGTTTACTACTAGGTCACCTATCTGTTTTATGTTTTCATTTGCTCATATGAAAATGAGGACAATAATAATAGGACCTGCTGCATAGGCTCTGAGGGCTAAAGGAATGGCTGTGTGTGCAATGCTAGCACAGTGCTTCATACTGAACAAGCATTAACACGCATTAGCTACTGACACAGTCCATGTTTTAGGAAACTTGTGTGAGAGCCAGTGTCTAATCAAGTCATCTGCATGGCTGGGAGAAAGAGCAGCAACTCGGAATTCTTGTGTTATTTGCCTGCTTTCTCATTTTAGGCCTTAGAGAATCTTAAATGTCTTCTGATGTTTTTAGGAAGGGATCTGATGATGAGCAGCTTGTCACTCAGAAGGAGAAACAAAGGAGGGAGTGGGAGCAGGCAAACTCAGGGAGCCTGATGGGGCCTTCCTGGGGGGTGGGACCCCTCCCGGTAACTGTGCTGGCCTCACTGCTATGGAGTATGTTTTCTGGGAAGTGAGGGGGAAACACAAAACGGGTGCCCTTACTCCATTGTCATTGATTCAAAAATAAGAAACTGAGCCTCGTTCTGGTTCTCTGGCCACCCTTACATCCTCATCTCCCTCCCTTCTCTCCTCTTCTGCCACACGGACCAACTTTCTACCCCCAGAATGCACCTTGCTCCATCCCACTACAGGGCCTTTGCATATACTGTTCCCTGGGCCAGTAACGCATTCCCATTTCTCCAGTCCACCTCTTCCTCTTGCTGACTCCTGCAGTCTTTTGGCGCTAGCTTCTCAGGAAGGCCTTCGCTGCTCTCTGCAGCAGGCGCACATTCTCTGGCTTTCACTTCTAGAGAATGGGGTTCCTTCTCTTTGATGCACTTATGTCAGTTTGGAATTAAACATCCACGATGTGATTATTTGATCGGTGTCTACGTCCCCCTCTGTGTTAGTTTTCTGAAGCTGCTTAAACAAAGAACCACAAACTGAGTGGCCGAAATGACAGATATCTATTGTCTCACAGTTCTGGAGGCCAGAAGCCCAGGTGTCAGCAGGGTTGGCTCATTGGAGGGCTGTTGGGGAGGACCTGACCCAAACCCCTCCCCTAGCTGCTGGCAGTCTTTAGTGTTCCTTGGCTTGTAGGCGCACCACCCCAGTTTCTGCCTTCATCTTTACATGGTGTTCTTGCGTGCATGCCTCTGTGTCCAATTTCACCTTTTTTGTAAGGACATCAGTCACACTGGATTAGGGGTTACCCTAACGAGCTCATCTTAACTAATTACATGTGTAACGACGCTATGTCCACATAAGGTTATAGTCTGAGGCACTGGAGGTTAGGACTTAAACATATGAATTTTGGGGAAGACACAATTTAGCCCATAACACTTGCTAAACTACAGCTCTAAGAGAGCAGGACTCTATTATACTGTTCTATCTTTGGAACCTATCAAAGGCCTGGCATGGAGTTGGGGTTTAATAAATGCTTATTGATCAATAGTTATATTCAAATAAACATTATATGATATATATCCATCCAGATGTACTTATTCACTACATTTAAAATTTTTCTCTCAATTTTTTTGTAATCCATGAAAACTTCACCACAGACTGGCATCAACCTTGGATGGGCATTTTGCAACCACTGCTTTAGATGAAAGGTTTGGGGTTTTTCATCTGTCGACATTGTCTTTTTTTCAAAAGTCACACCTTTTTTTTTCTTGTAGAAAGAAATCTCAACAAATAAATGCGTTAAAAAATATTGGGCAGCAATTTAGACTGTCTGTTTTTCCTCATTCTGCCTTGGCTGTCACCTGGAGAGAACAGAGAGTAGAAGGAAAAGTAAAGTCTTCAGGACTCTTCTCTAGGGGCTGAAAGACGCTGACCCATTCCCACCTCTCTGCCTGCCCCTGCTGCTCGCTCACTGGCTTCCAGACTGCAGCGATCAAGCTGCCCTGTGACTGGCTTTGTTCCAGTGTGTGATTCTCGCTTTTCAACAGGAAGCCTTCTGCCTCTGTCCAACTTGGTTTTGAACAGGTTGGGGGGAATTATATCTAGACACATGGGATATTGAATCCAGAGATACCCAAGCATCACCGACTTATCCAGCCCTAAACCAGGCCCAGTCGGGGCCACCTCCCTAAGGTCTCTTTGCAGGCCAGGCAGATCTGCTTGCCAATCTCCATGGGCATGTGGCAACTGCACCCCACTGCACCCCTCAGCCCACGGAGCAGGGAAGACAACCAGCTGACAGAAAACTCCTGGGGGGCCTTCTTCCCCACCTACAGCTCCAGCCCCCTCCTGCTCAGACTCTGTGCTTCTCCATTCTCTGAAATGCAAAGCTTCCATGTGCATTATGAAAAATAACAGGGGGCAGGAGACCAGCGAGGTTATTACTAACTCATAAATCAACCAAGAAGCTCTGAGGCCTGTGGTGAGGCATCTGGGATGGGCGCCCCTGAATTGTTACCTCGCCCAAGCCCCCACCATTGATTCATAACCTCATAACCCTCCTGCGTCCGAATCCCAAGTCTTCTATCTAATTGTCAGCAGCCGAGTACATGATTTGCAAGAGGATGTGGGCAGCAGCAGATGTGGGGGTAGAGGAGAGATTAGTTTTGTCAATCAAAAGCAACCAGGGCCAGGCTGAGAGCGTTCGGGACTTAGCCCAACGATCAGCTTATTAAAGGAGAGGCTGAATGTGGCTGCATTGATTGGGCCTCAGTGCAGAGAAGCAGAGGATCGTGGCCACCATGGGTATAGCCTCCATTCCCTGAGGGAGGCTGCCACTGATGACCGCCTTCCACTCAATCTGAAGGCAGAAACGAAAACCAAATAAGATGACGTGTGGCTTTGGGGACAAGTGATCTAATGTCAGGTGTGCAGCAGCAGCAGAAAGCATTATAAATATTTTGAAGGCTGCTGAGCATTTCCAGGAGGGCTGGGTGGAGGGGACCCAGTGGCTGGAAGGCTTCAGGGGCTTTATTGCCTCCCGGTGTCATCTAATGGTCATTTCATTTGTGCACATTTGAAGGTAAAACATGGTTCATGAACATTTTATATTGAAATTAACTGTGGGGCTAAAGGTTGCTTAAGGGGAGCAGGAGAGGAGAGTCAAGAGGGTAGCATTTACAACACCCAGGTCCGCCGGCTGCAGTCACTTAAACCGGCTTCTGACGCATCGAACCACAGTACTAAGGCAATGACGCTGACACACATCCACAGCATGCTTTAAGGTTTAAGTCTGCAAAACGCGCTGGACATCTGCTATCACCTTGGGACAGGTGATGTGAGCAGAGCAGGGAGTGTGTGCCAGCCAGATTTCAAGCAGAGTCTGAGACACACAGGTTCTTGAGCAAAAAATTTTTTGGTGTGACACTAATTCCAGCTCCAGTTCCCTAGAGCTCGGCTTGGTGGAATGAATTTGGTTTTTGAAATCAGACAGACCTGAGTCCAAACCCCGGCTATTCCACTTACTAGCATATCACCATGGACGAGTTACTCAACCACTCTGAGCCCCAGTTTACCCACCGGAAAAATGGGGCCAATCACAGAATCTACCACAGATTTTGTTGCATTAAAATAAAGAATCAGAGGCAGACCCCGGCACTGGCCAGGCATCCCGTCGAATGTTGGTTCTTCTCCTTCCCTTTCCACTTAGCACTGATGCACACCCTCCATCTGCCCAAAGTGGAATCTGGCTTGGAGCTGATCTCCTGGGCAGAGATCCCCAACCTGAAATCAGCTCTTTTTCTCCTCTTGTCCTTAGGTCGATGCTGCGGGCCTCCTGGACAGTTCAGAGCTTGTTCTAGTTTGGTTCTTTCAAACTTCTCCGTTTTATTCCGATAGATCAGCTCATCCTTTCGGTAACTGGCTTGGGATCTTCTCTATCAGCAGAGCATCTACTCCCAGATCAGCTTCCAGTTCTTGAGGCGAAACATCAGAAGAACCCCTAGAGCTCCCCTGCTCTCTCCCGCTATGGCCGAGCCCTCCGTGTGGAGGCCTGGGTGTCAATCTGGGTCCCCCTCCCACCAGCTCTGTGACCTTGGCGATGTGCTTTGTCCTTTCTAAGCTTCGGTTTGTATAAGAGATGATAAAAATAGTATGAGAGCATGAACATGAGGATAATGCTTGTAAAAGGTTCAGCCCTGTGTCCTTTAGCACACAGCAAATAATCAGTAAATGCTGACTTTATCATTATTATCATTGCTATTATTCCGAGTGGCATGTTTTCATTCATTTATCCGCAATGATGAATAAGGTGAGACGGCTCTGTCCAAATAGGTGCACTAGCGTGCTGCAAGGGTTCTGACAGGAGTGTCTGTGGGTGCTACGGGGCCACAGACAGGGAGTGTTTAATTCAAGCTGACCGAGTGTCAGGAAAGGCTGCACAGTGAGGGAGGTGCTTAGGATCAATGGGAAACAGCAAGAAAAGATAGACTGAGGAGCGAAGTATTAAATGAAGAGTCAAAGGCTGTAACAGAGCAGCCCGAAGCAACCACACCAATGGCACCAAGTAACAGCTGACATTTAAATTCAGGAAGGGGGTTGAACAGCAAGTTTCTGTGACAAGGAAGAGGGTCCTAGGGGGATAAAACCACCAGCATGCTCTGGCACCACCTACGTGCAAAGCAGTGTGCCAGACACCAGAGGCCGAGGTCCAAGCATGAATTAGAGAAAGAACCAGGCTTAACAGCTAAAGGGAAAGGACCGCAGAGCTGCTGAGCAATGATCTCATGCTTTCCTGGCATCAGGGCGCCGGCCTTTCCCTCCATCCTCGCTCTCAGCCGAGGCCTCGGGGTCCCTGCCGGCAGCGCCATGAGCCCTCCCTGCAGTCTGCCTCAGGTTTGTGGTGTGCTGCTGGGTCAGTCTGCAGCCTCTGCACCTCCACTACCGGTCACTGTCCTGGATCCCTGCCCAGCTGCTGTCTGTGAGGCCCCTAACCCAGAAGGGCTTGTGTGCAGGACAGCTGAACACCACTGTCTCCCCACTGCCCCATCCTTCAGGGGACGGCCAGCAGCTCTGGGCTTCTCTGGGCTCCACTGCCATCTTTCCTCCTCAGGACCCCGCCCCACTGACTCCACCCCAGACAACAGCCGTGAGCGCTGGGCCGTCTGAGGTGGTGATGATCACAGAACAGAAGCAGCTGCAGGGGAGACAGAAGATGGTCAGAGGCCTGTGTGTCCTGATCCTGCTGAGGGCTGATGAGGGCCCTGCATCACCAGGAGGCCAGCAGGATGCTACTCACTGCCCTGGTCATCGGCGAGAAACCGGGGCACTGTTCATACTGCCCACCTTCCCTGCCCTACTCTTTCCTCCTGAAATTCCTAAATCCTTTTCTTCTTCAGGCATTTAGGTAAAGGATCAGAGCCTGGCATTAGAGGACTTGAGAGAAGTGGAGCCAGCCACCTGCGATGAAGGGGAGCTGTTAGAATCTGCAATTCAGACCTCCACAGCTTCCTTTTCTGCTTTTTGCAGGCCAGGTTCTCAGATCAATAGCAGACCCACAGAAGGGGACAGGGAGGGACACCGAAGAAGGGAAACTATGTCCCTGAATCTTGCAGAGGTTGGCATCCTCCTTATCACCTCCCCATAGACAAACTGCATTCCTCACCCTTGTGAAGTCAGCAAGTAAGCCACACAAAAACAAGAAAAGACAGTACAGGAATGAAGGTAAAATGGGGCAACCAGAAAGAGGGTGACTTGGGAGTGGGAGGTTAGCAAGATGAGATTTTTATGAAGGCTTGAACAGCAGGAAGGATGCAGCTGGGTTAGTATTTGGAGAAAGAACATCTCCAATAGAGGGACAATGATGCTAAAACCCTGAGGTGGGGACAAGTGGAAGAAGGTACGTGTGACAGGAGAATGGAGATCCAGGCCAGACTGGAGGCAAGCCCAGAAAGGGAGAGGCTGCCTCCCACAGGGAAGCTTTGGGAGGCCTTTGAGTAGGGGAGGGGTCTGGGGTATGTTTCTAAAAGATCGTGAGGGCTGCTGGGTGGAGGAGTTGGGAAGGGACAGGAGCAGAAGCAGGGAGACCAGCTAGGAGCCGTTTTCAGTGGGTTCGAGTAACTGAATGCTGGCTGGGCTGAGTAAAGTGAGCTGAGCAAGGAAAGCAAGTGGGTTCGGGTCTATCTTGGAGGCAGGGCTCCTGGTCCTCTCTAATAGACAGGACATGAGAACAAGAGGAGCCCGGATGGACTAGCTTGACTAATTGGCTGCGTGGTGGGGCTTAGACTAACTGAGATGGGGAAGCAGGGTGGGGAGGAGCCATGTTCCTCTCTTGGCTGTGTTTTGTCTGAGATGGATGTGTGGAGCAGCCATCTAAGTGGCGATACTGATTTGGTCGTTGAATACATGAATCTGGAATTTGAGAGAGAGAGAGCAGGCTGGAGATATTACATGAGAGTCATTGGTGTGTAGGAATGTACCTGAAATATTGAGGCTGGATGAATTCACCCAAGGAGACAATGTAGAAAGAGAAGAGAGGGGCGTTGGAACCAAGCCCTCAGCCTGTGAAACGGCATCGCAGGCTGCTCCCTTGCCTGTCCCAAGCCTGTCCGTCCTCCATCTGGAACGCCTTCCATCACCCTGAGTGCCTGGCCTTGTCTCTTCTGTGACTTATCTTATTATGATCACGGAGCTCCAATGCCCGCCCCTCCACCCACCTCAGGAGATAGCAAGAGGAATGAGCTCAAACGGTGGACCCTGCTGGGCCCTCCCGGAACCTGCCGTTGTACCACCTCCCTCGGTTCAAGAAAAAAAAAAAAATCCACCCTCACCACCATTTCCAGCACCTGATGGCTCTGCCCAGTGACCAAAGAGACAGCTAAGAATTTCCGTGTCCTCTTCCGGTTTATAACAAGCTTAAACTTGTTTTCTGGCTTTCCTATCGCTAAATTACAGCAGCCTCCCTGAAAGCATGCTGTGCGACCCTGGAGCTGGCTTGTGGCCATGCACTGCTGTGAGAACACTGCTTTTGAGCGACACAGTCGCTCAGCCTGGGATGCGACTTCCAGCTCCAGACCCCACCACGTCATGACACTGAGCGGGGACCGTCCTGAGGAGCCAGGCATCTTTCTAACATGCAATCCTCACTTCATACCCATCAACTCCAGACAGAGGGAAGGTGGCATTTCAGAGAACATGCTGAGAATATTCCCAAGTGGAGACACTCTATAACTAGGCAAAGGACAGAATAAATAAATATAAAACCCATTGTGAGTTTATTCTTTCTATCCCTGTTTCCTTGTCATTGCTCCTGCCCCTACTTCCAAAATGGATTAGGTTTGAGGCAGCGGATAATTAAAGGTATTGCTAGAATTAATACAGAGCATACGACGGGACCTGAATACTGAATGGGGAGACAGCAGTGTGAGGGAGCCCCAGTGAAGGATAGTGCTATAAGTGATCACAGAATTTAGCTTATGATTCCTGGAAATAATAAACTAATAAAGTCTATGGCACTCATTTCCTGGCCTGTCTCTCCATGAGTACGTGTCAGAGGGATATTAGTGCTTAAGGAGGGAGATCCCCCCGTCCCTTCAGCTCTGCCCCCCTGATTCATTGCACTGGGGACTTCGCAGATTTATATGAAAGAATGTTGGCCAAAATCAATGATTTGCACTTTGGGATAGTTAATAACTATGCTGTTTTTCCTTCCAGATGTTGGTTTTGATAGTTACTTCTCAGGACCGCTTCTGTATCTTGATAGCAAGACAGGCCGGATCTTCGGTGCGGGAAGCTATCTCACCGTTTGCTATTGCAGATTATCGACATGTATGTTAAAGAAGAGGGGCCAGCACATGGCTCTCTCTTAAGCTACTCAGGACTAGAATCCGATGCATCAGAAGCCCATTCCTGCCCACCCCGATTCTCCGGGTGGTGTTACAGTCAAATATGGTCAGAGCCCTGAAGGAAGTTAAAAGCCCCGATTAATACTGAGCTTGTACGGCTCAGCCTGCAGGCAGAACGAAAGGCTGATCTGTGCTCAGGACACGATAACAGCACTGTCCATTTTTCTAAAACATTTTCTCAGTGACAGTTATATCTCTGCTGCCATGAAGGTAGTAGATTGAGAGACCCAGACTTGGAGTTTATTCAGAAGAGAGTTGTGTCATCACATATTCGACCCCTTTTACCCCATCTACCTCCCTCCTCCCCCTCCCCCCTCCCCCCCTCACCTCTGGTGACCACTAGTCTATTGTCCATGTCTGAGTCTCTGTTTGTTTGTTGCTTTTAGGTTTACATTCCACATATAAGTGATATCACATGGTTTTCACCATTTTCTGTCTGGCTTATTTCATTTAGCATGATTGAAAGAAATCTGGCTATGGGCGGTAAACACACAATGCAATATATATATATATATACACACACACACACACACACACACACACACACACACACATACATATATACATATATATATGCATATGTGTGTGTATGTATATATGCCTTACTGTTAAATTGTACACCTGGAATTTACTGGACTTTGTTAACCAATGTCATAATAATAGAAATTAATTAAAAAAAGAAAAAAGAAAACAGCAATAGTATTTAAAAAAAAGGAGTTGTGTATAGTTTGAAGGACTAGGATTAGGTTTGGCTGTACATTACAGAAAAACAAAACAAAAAATCCAAACAAAATAACAGTGTTTTAAACAAGTTAGAAACGTATTTTGTAAAAGAAGTTTGGAGGTGACTCTATGGGGACCTCAGGAATCCACATGTCAATGTTTCTCTTCCACCCTCTTAGTGCTTGGCTTCCATCCCCAAGGTCACTCTGTGGGTCAAAATGTCTGCTGAAGCCTTGGGCATCACCTCTGAGCTTCAGGCAGGGAAAGGAGAAGCAGAGAGCTAAAGAGTGCCTTTCTCAGTGGAGACACCTCCCTTTAAGCACAGTTTCTGAAGTCCCATTCTCTATTTACACATTGTGATATACAGAATATTGCCACTCCTCCCCCACTGCCAAAGATGTCTATGTCCTAATCCCTGGAACTGTGAAGATCTATCTTACATGGCAAAAGAGATTTTGCAGATGTAATTAAGGGCCTCAAGATGGAGACATCCTGGATTATGCAGGTGGGACCTATACAAGGAAAGAGGTGAGTGTTAGAGAGAGAAGGAGATGTGATGATAGAGAGAGAGAGAGGAGAGGAGAGGAGAGGAGAGGAGAGGAGAGGAGAGGAGAGGAGAGGAGAGGAGGGGTGTAGAGGGGAGGGGAGGGGAGTGCAGGGGAGGGGAGGGCAGGGGAGAGAAGAGCAAGAGATGGGGAAAAGGAGAGCCAGCTAGCTGCTGGCTTTGAAAATAGAGGCAAGGACCATAAGCCAAGGAATGCAGGCAACCTCTAGAGGCTGGAAAAGGCAAGGGAACTGATTCCCCCCTAGAGCCTCCAGAAGGAATGGAGTTCTGCCTTGATTTTATCTAAGACCCATTTCAGACTTCTGACCTCCAGAACTAGAAGGTAATACATTTGTATTGTAAATGTATTCAATTTAATTTAATTTAATTTAATTTAGTGGTAATTTGTTGCAGCTGCAATAGGAAAAATATAGTTATTTTGTTGCCTCCTATGATTTCCTTAAGATAAACTTCCATGAGTGAAATTTCTAGGTCATTTTCAAGGCTTCAAAACCTACTGCACAACTGGCTTCAAGAATATGCTGAGCCAAATTCTCCTTCCTGTGGAGGGTCACACTCTGGCTTCCTCCCCTAGACCCCAGTCAGCACTGGATATTTGTGATCTTGTTTACCATTGGCAGTCTGATTGGGAGGAAATGATAGCCCACTAAAGAAAATAACTTTTTATAAGTGAGATTTAAATTATTCTAATACATTTATTCACCATTTATATTTCTTCTGTTGGGGCATCCATCTTTTTATATTGGTTGATAGGAACTTATAAGTATTGAGGATATAATACTTTAGAGATTTGTGCCATACGGTTTCCCCTCCTCTCATTTGTTATTTACATTTAAATGTCTTTAGAGGTAGAGTTTTAAAATATTTCATATTCAAACCCATCAACTCTTTCTTTTACCATTGATGTCATGATTACAATATTGTCAAGACGTTTTAATGGATTTATTTATCCATTCATTCAATAAATACTTACTGAATGCTTCCTACATGCCAGGCACTGTTCTAAGCACTGGAGTATCATCTGAAACATAGAGCTGAACTCAGAAGAAAAACATCTATCACTTAAGAGCTCATAAACTGCAATAAGAATAAACCCCAAACACATTCCACTGTATTGAAAGACCAGCTGCACACACAGCTTTGGTCCTGAGCAGAGACTGCAGGATGCTACCCAGAACTCAAATTCCTGGATCTCAGGGCATTTTAGAGTGGATAAAATTTACATGAGCATGACAATGCTAAGGAAGTAGAAATAAGTGCCCACATATGAGAAGACTTGAAATGACACTAAAGAAAGTATAAATGGAATTTGTTCCACGTCAGTCCCAAGAGAACAATCATCAATGATACACCTTTTCATTTCATTAGTAAGTTAAATGCAAATATTATCTACCCTCTAGGACTCTTTTAGAATCTCTCCGAATCAAAGAATACCAGCAAGGGAAGAATTACCCTTCCTTTGAGGATTTTCATTGAGAAAAGTCTATACACAAGGAAATAGCATCTCCAGGTTACTGCCTTTGGCCTCATTTATTCAAGAAACGTTAAAATATTCTGAGGTTTGTAGGCTCCAAACTGAACAAGCCTCTAATTATTTATTTGTTACACTTTACTTTTTTCCAGCCCACATTTTTCTTTTGAAGTGAAACATAATAAATCCCCAGAAAACTCATCCTAAAGTTAAGGCCCTGCAAGAAGCACAAAGAACTCAAACCTACAACACTCGAGACATTCTAGAGAAGCCCTGATGGGACACGGTACTCGGCCTGTCCTCATGACCCTGGGAGAAGAGACATGGCTTTGTGTAGGGTCAGGCAGAGAGCCAGGCCTTTCCAGGAAAATCCCCACGCAGGTGGCAACCCAAGGAGACTTTCTACCTCCATTTGCTGGAACCAGTTCATGCCTGAAATGCCCACCCGTATGGCTTTATGGCTTGGACAAATGTCCCCAGGAGACTGGAGGCCACATAAGAAGAGGGACAAGGTCTGCTTTTGCTCATGATAACTCCAGGCTAGCACTGAATGAGTGGGTGGATGGGAATGAGGATGAGAATTCCTGGGGGAGAGGCAGGGCCCTGACTTATGACTTATATGTGCTAAGTGATTTTGGAATGAATAAATTGCTAACTTCACTTTATTTCTTAGAATGAGGGACCAGCCATTTGATTTTGAGAGGAGAAAGCCAGCCTGAGACCATTCAGCATGTGCCTGAGGGACAAGTAAATATTACATGGGGAAATACGGGTGGAAGAGAAATGGTCCTATAAATAGAACAAATTTTTGCCTATTTCACAATCTTTTCTATAGCCAGCCCTGACACTAATGGTTCCTGAAAGTCTTTCTAAAGTTGTGTTCCTCATTCAAAACATTGCTGAAGGGTCACCTTCTGGAGGCTAGAAGTTCAAAATCAAAGTTTTGGCAGAGTTGGTTCTTTTCAAGATCCATGAGGGAGAATTTGTTCCATGCCACCTCCTAGCTTCCGGTGGTTCCTGATGTCCTTGGCCTTCCTTGGCTTGTATCTGCCTTGGTCTTCACATGTCTGTCTTCTCTTAGTCCTCTTCATATTCTTAATGAGTGACTCCATTCGTATTTGACCTCCCACACTTATTGAATGGCAAATTCCTTCATGTGTGACATCAATATACTTGTTCCCTGAAGTGCGACCCCATCCCACCTTCATATGGGTACCCGTTCCCCTGAGTACACAGGGCACTCCCAGTCTCCAGGGCTGGCTCACTGAACTGAGTTGACGTTGTTAAAAAAAAGAGAGACTTCTTTCACTCGCTTGACTATAGTTCCACTTTAACACCATTTCAGACCTCTCATTTCTCTAGATTTGGTTTCTCCAACAATGTAGACACTAACAAGAAATCACTAAGTTATCTCATGCTTTATTATAATATCTAACAGAGATATTATATACATACAGTATATTATATATCAGATATAAAGCTGCATATTACAGTTATGATGAAATAAGAATTCCATCCTCGTTTCCCATTTAACCCTTGAAACAACTCTGAGAGGTCACCATGGAACATTATTGCCACTTTTCAGATAAGGAAAGTGGAGTCCCAGCTTCCACGTGGTACGTGACAGGTTGTCGGGCAGTGGCCTCCGAGGGAGGCATGCAGGGTGTGCTGTCCACAGAGAATTTACGAACAGTTTAAGAAAATGCTACCCCACTGGTGCAGGGATCAGATCCCAGACTTGAGGTTTCAAGTCTGGTGCTTGTCCTTCTTTATTTCGGCCCCTGAGAGGTCAGGGCATGGTGATTTTAGAGGCATCTGGAGGGGGCAGCATCCCTACATTCAGCTCACAGTCAGGAGAAATGAAATCTTTTCTCAAGGGACTGTGGAGGGTCAGCCAAAGGCATCACGTTATAGCTGGGAATTGTTAATTTTGGTGACACTTTCTCTGTTCTGGGTGCAAGACATTTCTATGCAGCTTTTTATTTAGTTTTAAATACAAACTTGACATTTCCCATAATCTTATTACCAGGTAAACCTTACCCTATCTTCACTCTACTTCCTGTCTCCCAGCCCATCCTGCTACTCCCCATCTCTGTACTGATTTTCACATCACTGGACCAGCTCATCCCTTTCTCTGATCTCATACCTTCCACTCATCCCACACTTTTGAACCATGGAGATTATTCCAACCAGTCTGTGCTGTTTGCTGCTGTTTTCCTGGTTTCACAGGGAAAAAGAGATTCTCTCCAAGTTTGAAGATTGAATATCAGTACAATAAAATTTAACTGCATTCATCTTTTTGGCAGAAATAGCCTGTTGCTTTAAAGCAGAAGTTATTTGGGGGTGGATGGGGTCCTTGCTGGAGGCCAGCGTTCCTTTCCGCTTTGAGTTTTCAAGCGCTCCTGGGGTGCAATGCATATGTTCACCACACAGAGGCGCTGTTGCACTTGAAAGCCACAATACTTCAGCGAGCGGCTTCTCCAGTTAAGAAAAGAATGCCAGGATCTAGCATTGATATTGATTTCTTATTTCTTTTAAATTAATAATCATTGGCGTTATGAATAACTGCTTAATTTCTTAGTTCTAGAGGTGGAGATCTGAAGTCTGTTTAAGTCATTTATAGAGTTTTTCCAGAAGCAAATAATGAAGGCCAAGAGAAACCTTTGGTTACAGCTAAAGTTACTCCTGCAGGTTTTTCATGAATTTAAAAGTTCCTGGATGTTCAGATTATATGTATTAAATTAACATGTTAATTGTGGCAGTCCAAAGATAAACAGGAATAAAATGAGTGGGCAGGAAAAGGAAGTTTTAGATTTATTTAAAAAGGGCAGTGGGAGGGGGAAGCCGAGTTAGCTGAAGCAAGCAGGAACCATGTTATACCAGGCCTTGTAAATTATGCAGCAATGATGGCTGGTTATTAAAGAAATCGAATTAAACCAGCAGTTCCAGAATTTAGGGTACTGTGGATTGGAGGCCTAGCTTCTTCAAAGTGTCTGCAGCAAACCTTAATTTCCCCAGTCCTCAGCTTCTCCCAGTATAAAGGGGGTGTGTTTCCTTGCCTGCAGACAGGGGTAGTGTTTGCTTAATATTGACTCCAATACTTATCCCCCAATACAGGCTATGTGGTTGGAGACCCTCATAGAGAATAGTATAATAAAAAAGTAAAGCTTTTCTGGCTTTACCTGTGAGACTCTCGTTAACCACACGCTTGCGCCTGTTGAAAAGTGCAAAGAAAATTTGGGGCAAGCCCTAGGTTTGAGGGTTAGTTCCATCACTAATTATTGCACTGTGTAGGTCACTTACTCTGTGTTTCAAGTTTATCATTTGTAAATGGAGGGGTTTGGCTAAGCTGCCTTCTGAGTCCATTCTGATTCTGACAGACACCCTTCCTCTATCTGCCCACTGGTGACAGACTTCCTGGTCTTCCAGGTTATCGCTGTCTCATACAGTAAATGGCCAAATTGGACTCTTTATTGTACCCTGAACAAAACCTCTCCTTCCTATCTGACCGTTCTTGCTCAACCTCCCCTGCCTGGAAGGTCCTTCCTCCATTTCTTAGTTGTACTACTATTTCAAGTCCCACCTCCTCTGAGAAGCCTTCTCTGATACTATGGGTACAGATAGTCTTGTCCTTCATGAATTTGCAGCATTTTATCTATAATTCTCTTTCAGCATCTACCATTTTACCTCTTATGTTATAATGATTTCTGGAACCTTTTTGTACTAACTGGATCTTCAAGGTCATGATCTGCATATGATTCATCCATCCCACAGGGTCCAGCTCAGTGACCAGCACTGAGCAGGAATCCAGGAGATGGCTGATTGAATTAACAATCCTGTGTACACAAACACATTGTAGTTTGTGTAAAGGATCTGGAAAAACAAGCTGATGTTCAGCTGACAGGACTCGATCCCTGGTGTCCTCACATTGTCCCTCTCCTGCAGCACAGGCAGGCTGGCAGAGGGGTTAGCGCTCAGACTGGAGCCAGACTGCCCAAGTTCATAGACTGGCTTTGCCGCTTATAAGCTGTGTGAACTTGGGCAAGTTATGCAACTTCTCTGTGGGTCTGTTGCCTCCCTTCTATGGTGAGAATAATGACAACGGCCACTTTCCATGGATGCTGTGGGGATAAAATGCCTCACCAGGGGTCAGAGTGACTTGAACTTAAGGCCAGGGTGGAAATAACCACAGAACTACTTCTTCGTTTGGTGTCTAAGAGGAGAAGGCACTTACCTGGTAGAGCCTCAGTTTCTAGCTTCTCAAACCTACTAGATAATGGAACCCCTAGGAACTTTCCTTGGGCTACCTGCTGTAAGATATCTCTTAGTATTCCTAGCCCTGGTCTCCTACCCAACCCCCAAACTGGCTGATCCCCTTGCCCCCACCTGGCTCACGTGTCTGGGTACCAGGAGGAAAAAAAAGTAATGCACTTTAAAAAGTACCCAACACAAAGCAAGTTCTCAATATGTGCTAGCTTTGAATGGTATTTTTCTTATTACTAATTACAATACAAACACCTCAGGACTTCTTGCCAATTAGCAGCATCTTTTTTTCATGATAAGAAAAAAAAATCACCTTGTGTTTATCCCTATGCCTGTTCATGTCTCTGGTTAGTTTTATTGGCATCCTCTGCAGCGGGCTTGAAAATGCAATCTAAGACAGCCCGTTCCCTGGGTGGGCTCCAGCTTTGCATTTTCAGAGTGAACCTTTGGCAAAGGCCTTGAGTGCATGGAAAACAGATTAACTTGCTATATCATTCCCGCCTGCCACCGGCCATTTGCTAAATTGCACAATTTGATAATGGCAAGTGTCGTCCCGCCCCCTCCCAGGCCAGCCCAGGCGCCAGCCTTACTTCTTATCTGTATGGTGTTATGGCTGTAATTCACCTGACCACTTGTGACATGCATGCTCTCAGCAGATTTGTGCTTTTATCTGCTGGGATTCAAGGACAGAGAAGACAGGAAAAGGGATAAAGAGAGGTGAGAGAGAACAACAACCTGGCAAAATAAACGTGTTTCAAGTCACTTTCCACAAAGGAAGGTCTGAGACATTCTCTCTCGGACTCAGAGCTCAGCCCTGGGTGTGTGTGTGTCTCCTTATCTTGGGTCTACTCAGTCTGTATCCTGGCTTCACCACTATTTCAGAAAAATATCCCCAAAGAAACAAACCACATATTCCTATTTTTTCTGACCTTGCTCTAATTTCCTTCTACCCCCACTCAATTCCATTTCCCGGTAAAGTTTATTTTGAAGTTAGACGCTGGTGCTAAAAGAGGATGCTGTCTGCCGCGTGTTCTTCTCCCACACTACCTGGATCCTTCCGCGTGGATGTGCAGCCTGGGGGCGGGGCACGGAGGAAAGGAGAGAGTGTGGTGGAAACAGGGATGGCCTCAGCCGTCCTCCTGTCTCCTAGCTCTCATGCCTCCTCCAGGCTGCCCTATAAACCACTGCCACTTTAAGCTGAAGACACAGCCTTAGATCTGCCGGTCAAACACCTGAGAACAAAAGGATGTGAAATTTCGCAGCCCAGTTGCTTCTTGTTACAGATGTGGAAACTGAGGCCCAGAGAGGTGAAAAATAGTAATAGTGACACCGACATAGCTCTGGTGATGTGACAGCTACCATCCCAAATGCTTTAAATAGATTAACTCATTTAAGCCTCATAACAACTCTGTGAGGTACTATTTTACATGTATTTGTTGGTGAGGAAACCGAGGTACAGATTTACTAAATAATTCATCCAAGATCATCTGGCCAATGGGTGGCAGAACTGAGATTCAAACCCAGAACGAGGTTCAGAACCCATGCTCTCCACCAGTTACCCCGTCTCCCCAGCAGTGATTTATTTGTACTGTTAATATAGTGCTAGAGGGTCTAGAAGCATTTCTTGTCCTCAAATCCAGGCTCCCTATTGTCTGGAAAACAAAATAATAAACCCAAGATCTTCATCCTGGCTTTCTGCCCCTTCTAAGCTTAATGCCAAGTCACCTTTCCAGGCTCCACTGCCACCTGCTTCTAAACACACTAAACCCCAGTCAACTGTTGGCCGAGTGAAGGAATGGACGTAAGTAAATAATAAAGAAAGCAAAGGACTGAGCTCTCCCAGTCTTGCCTGCCAGCACGTCTCCTAGTAGACTGGGGATGTTTGACAATGACATAATCAATATCTCAATAAATCTTTCCAGTTCCTTCAGAGTAGGGTGCTTATCGCACAATCCAGCTGGCAGAGAACATTCCTGAAACCAGACATTGGCTGTTCACAATCCATTTCTTCCCTTTATGCAGACATCACACTCAGGGTGCAATGCTGGTAAGTGCCTGAAGCGTTATGTTCCTTTGCCTCTTCACGCAGCAGCAGCAGTAGTAATAGTAACAGATACAATGATATGAGCCACTGACATTTGCTGAATGCTTTCCATGTGCTGGGCACTGCTCTAAGGAACTAGTCTAATCCTCACACCACCACTATGGGGGGCACTTACACTATGAGTGGACCTGTTTTTCAGTTGAGACATGGAGAAATTAAGACAGCACCATAGCTGATGGCAGAGGTGGGATTCGAACGCAGGCAGTCTATTGTCAAAGCCTGTACTTTTAACCACACTCTCTAGATGCCTCAGATGGCTCAGAGAGAGTGGCGCTTGCTTCTTCCTGAGCCTGGGTCTGGAGGGTCAGCTCGCTGGTTGCAGTGAACAGCTACTGGCTCTGCTTATATGAGTGTCAGAGCCTAAGCTCAAGGCCTCCACTGCCACTTCTTTAGAGCAGCTGTGGGGTTCCACCTAAAGGCCTAAGATTCTAAACAGAATGACTTAAGTTTAACTCTTTCGTGGGGGATCCCTTTATACTTCGGGGTTAACTTAAGGAACTGAAAACATTTTGTGGAATTAAAGTTAAGACAATCAACTTCACTTCCACATTCAATATTTTATGAGTTTTAGGCTTAATGCGCCGTACTGACATATCTGTAAAACTTCTCCCATTCGGAGCTGAGAAGAGGCGATGAGAAGAAAAGGAGACTCGCTTTAATGCCTATTGCCAGAGCTTGGGGTCCACGAGGCATAGGAACATTCAGAGCAATGTTTCTCAAAATCAGGTAATGTGTATAGAGCTCTGTTAACAAGTGCCATCTCCTGCTGCTCCAGTACTGATTTGCGTTATTCTAATTTCAATGTTACAGACATAAAACTAGGAATAAACTTTTTATGCTTTTAGTTCTTATACAAGTACACAACCAAATGAAGGTGCATATAAACACAGAGATGTAAATGAGCAAAATTTAAATGAAGAAGCATCGATTCTTGTGATGGACGTTGCTTTGCGGACACAAAATGGGCACTGTTGTGCTTCTCAGGTGGAGCCACAGGCAGCTGCCATTTTTGTAGGTCGTTAATAATACTGGCTAAATGATTATGCTGTGTGCTTCATTTTTGTTGTGCTGAATTCTTGGTCTCTGAACAAGATGGGAGACCCACTCATGAGAGTCTCTATTATTATTCTTGTTATTATTATTATTATAACTTGATAATATTCTAGTTTTTGCAGAACCAATCCAAGTGTACCTTGAAATATATGACTTAAAAAACTTTGTTTCTTCAACATAAGAGCCAGTTTGTATTTTCTGCTTAAATGGTATGTACCAAGATGGAATCTGAAAAAGGCATCTGCTAGCACGGTAGACCACTTAGAATGGTCAAAGACATCCTGTGATAACTCAATTCTCCCATCATTTTTATCTTTCCCAATTACTATGAAACTTCTGTGTGTTCAGCCTGCCATGACTTCACTTAGCAGAAATGTATCAATTACCTAATATGCCCTTTTTGTCTCTTATCATTAGGCTGTGACACTTTGAGTAGTATGTGACTCTGATGTACTATGTAATTTCCATGATGCCAAATCAATTTATTAACTACTCTAAGAAACTAAGCTCCTGGTCTATAAAAATGTCATTCAGCTGTGAACTATCAAGGCAAAAGAGAAGTTCTGCTTTTGCACCTGGTGATAGATTCCAACACAGTATGAAATGAATACAAGATGAATATTGCCAACCAAACCACAGCCTGATATGCCTTACAAATATTTAAAGTCAAATGATGTTAGCTCAGATGATATCCAGGTGAACAGCAGGACTGAGAACACAGGCACTGAAATCTCACAGCTGTATTTAGTTATAAGGTGGTTGTTTAGGTTATAGATACGTATCATTTTCATAAACATTGAAAAGATTATTATAAAAATATAAAGCAAGTGTCATGAAAAATAAAACCAGAAAATTAAAAAAAAAAATAGTAGAATTTGCAAATCTTCAGGTCAGCTGAGAACCACCAGGATCTGTAGATCTTGGTATAAATAGCCCTGTTCAACCTAAAAAGTGCTCGGTATAAGTCAGTCTTCATGCTAGAACAACAAAAAAGGACTCTTCAACATTTTCTTTAAAGAGTAAGTGTTATTAATGGATTAAGGAGCATGTCTCAGTTTATTAAAACTTGATTTAAATACAGCTGTTGGGGGGAGCATATCTTTCACATAAAGTGAGAGCCAGTTACTCTAGTTCTCTCCAGAGGTGTAGAGGAGAAGACTCCAGAAAGCAAAGCAAACCCTGTAGTTTAACAGCTGGCCGTACTATTTCAAGACAGAGCTCCTTTTCCCACACTGGTCTACTTTCCCAGTTAACACTGACTGCAACAAACACTACAATAAGAATAAAGCATAAATTAAGAAAATGGCAATGGCGACGGTGTTCTTGACCCATTGAGAGGCCACAAGATGTTTATGGTTCCACCATGAACAGCAAAGAGCTAGTTCCCTTGAGCTTCAACTACTGGGGGAAATTTTAATGCTCGTCCATTGCAGAGGTCATGGCATCTGTGTTTCACACCAGGTCAGATTATAAAAGGAAGTAATGTTTCCTGACAAAGGGGTCGAGCCCAGCTCACTGCCCTGAATAACACTGACCTTGCTGGTGTGAAAGTGACAGTTAAAGAATACAGCACTCATTAGAGGGATGGGGGACAGCAATACCAGAGTGCCCTGGAGGGAAGCAAAGCTTTCCATAGACATTAACCAGTACAGACTCATCACTGCACAAGTGCATAAACAAAGGCTAGGAAGGTCGAACCCCTACACAGGCAGCGTGCTATACTGCATGGGACATACAGGATGGACCCAGGTCATTCCAGAACTATCAGTGCTCTGCCACATGAGTTAAAGGTGGTCACTGGTTTTTAAGAGAGGAAGACCTTGGGACTTGGTGTTAGACTGCATGGTACGGTATGACATGATGTAATAATACAAGTCAATGTAATTAATTATGAATGTTATGTAACAATGTTAATGTAACTAAAGAAAATTGTATACAGTTTTCACTACCAAATATGACTTTTGTTATTCTCATTCTCATTTTCATAAAGTCTGAGTTAATGTTACATGTAGACATCCGAACAGCGTGGACCAACTCAACTGTAAAATCAAGACTGAATGCCCATCGTGGGCTAAACCACAGAAGCTGTTGCCCACCCGCTACCCTCCTTACAGAATTCAGCCATAAAAAGACTCATTTCCCTAAATCTGTTTCCCGTAACCAAGAGACACCTTTGTGTGGTGGTTGGTTTGTGAGTCTTGGCCCCTGATACTCTGATAAACTCACCTATATAGCTGCACATCAGCTACAAGGAGAGAACAGACATTGTCCAACACAAAGAAAACACGAAATTGGAACTGTCACTATATGGAGCTTTTTCCCTCTTTGGGATAAATCTGGTAGCTGGTGATAGAAATTAGCAGCAGCCCGCACCCCCTCATAAAGGACTCACGGCCCCTGTACAGTTTCAGTCCACGCTGCCTACGCCCCCACACAGCTGCTGCCACTGTGGTTTTCAAAGCAGCTAACGCTCAGATGAGCACAACAAAGCGCTGGACCGCTGTTCTGCCAAGTGCCACTGTCTTTTTGCAGTCAAGAGCCTTCCCCTAGGCCTTGGGGTACAGGGAAGTACCCCCTTTAAGTCCCTCTCCCGTTATTGTTGACGCCGACATTGAAATCTGGATTTGGACGTCTCGAAAAGAAGAGGGCTATGTTGTATGAAGAAAACAGCAACCCTGAGAAACTGAGGTGGCACTCTAATTGTTGAGAGAAGAGACAAGGCAGTGGTCACTGTTGAAAATGAAAACTGATTGCATTTCGGGAAGTAGAAAATTAGATCCCATTACCAGAGGAAGTCCCTGGCGCTGATTCCTTCATCTAAGGGGGCAGGTGAGGAGACCCCATGTAAATATGAAGGTTTTGTGCTTCTCCAAGACTCTGGTTGCTGGGAGCTTAGATGAGCGTATGTGTGATGACATACTGTACGCGTTAGAGGTGGCCACCACTTACACATATGTACACATACAAATACTGTCTATGTCGTCATGTCTAAGCTCTCAGCAACCTACCTAGGGGGACAGCATTGCTTTACCAAGAAAAAAAGCAAGGCTTAGGTGACTGTCTGAAGTGATATGGTTAGTCATTTTTGGAGCCAGCTCTTATGAAAGCGAGTCCTAACTCCTTGCTTTAATGGCCTTTCAGAAGTTTAAATAGCTCAACAAATGTAAGGGATTATTATTATTATTTAGTGGTCCTTTGAGGGCAGTTTTCTATCCTGCTATGAGGAGATCGATTAGTAACTTTTGGGTAAAAGGAAGGATGAAAAATTATTGTGAAAAGGTCCTCTTCTCCCTCTTTTCCATGCTACCTTCCACCTTCCCTCACGGTTTATAGGCTCATGAACAAGCAGGTTGGGAAGGCAGTAACGACTTTGCAGAGACAAATCCCACATACCCTGGCAGGAGTCATCCAACCCCATCCTTACATTCTTACTGTAGTGACCCCATCTCAAAAAGCTGCAGTCCTGTTTTGAAACATCTCTGATTGTCAAGGATTTTATTCCTTACACTGATCTTAAAACCAGTTTCCTTGTGACCTCATCTCACCTGGTTCTGTCCTCTTCAACTTCTTGTGAACCCCTTCAAGTTTTTCACTTTTCCGGGGTCCCCACTTCTTCTCATCACTTCCTGTTGACAGATTTCCCAGCCTCACCCTGCTGGTCACTCTCCCCGTGAGAATCTAGGATTTGTCATTGTTCTCTTAAAATGGATGCCTCACCACATAGATAGCACTTCTGATAGGCTCTTGCTATGTCAGAATACAAGAGAACTGTCACTTCTTTTAATTTAGACACTGTAATTCCACCAGTGGCAGGCTTAGCAGTGGCAGCCCTGTCATTCCTTTGGCCTTCATTCTGGCCCATCGTTAGTATACGACAGACAAACTAGCTCTATAAACCATACAAATCCATTACACAACATTTCATTTAATTTGGCCCATGAGTTGAGATCTTTCAAAATTCTGTCATTTGGCCTATTTGTCATGCTTGCCCTGTGGGGCCACAGAGAGAGAGAGGGAGGGAGGGAGGGAGAGGGAGGGAGGGAGGGAGGGAGGGGGAGAGAGAGAGAGAGAGAGAGAGAGAGAGAGAGAGAGAGAGAGAGAAAGAGAAAGTGTGTGTGTGTGTGTGTGTGTGTGTGTGTGTGTGTGTGTGTGTCCAGAGGCAGGACGGGTTGCTAGCAGTGTCTCTGCCTTCCTGGGGACAGCTCACACAGCATCCTGGTTGGCTGCAGAGGGACTGGCAACGGGTTTTCCTCAGGGGTGAAGGGCCATTGTTAGGAGCTGGAATCTGAAGTTCAGAGGCAGGGCTAGTCCCAGACCAAAGGAATGTGCCGGCTCTGGTTCAACCCAGAGCATATCAAAGAAATGTCATCAAAAACCTTCCCTCAAGCTTCAGGCAGTATTTTTCCAGCCACCTAGAATTTCCACCCCTCCCATGGCATCATACTCTGAGGCATCTTAACCGAGTGGCTCAGAATTACTTCTCCTTTCTGGCTTTGAATCAGTCATAGCTTTGATATGAATATCCCTCTTATCTTCACTTAAGTCCTTCACAACCTTGAACAGGAGTGGGTCAGAGAAGATCCTGTCCCCTCTTTCCTCTATGCCATGTACTAATTATTGCTACTAATTAACAGTCATTGTGTATTACTGCTTGGCCAGGGCTAAGTCCCACCTTTCTGTCTACCAACGTTTCTCCAGCAACATGCCCAACCAAACTGTGAGACGTGCCATCAGATAGCTCTCTAAAGCTAAGCTACTCAAGATCTTCAATATTTCTTTTAATTTCAGTAATTTTATTATATTCAATTATGTACTATTTTGATTCTGTCTGGAAATTAAACATAACTTTTTTCAGCATGCTTAGATAAAATTTATACAGGCCCACTGGGTTGGTTGAAAGTTTAGTGTTGGTTTATAATTGTGACCATTTTGGGCTTCACTTTGCCCTTGATCCTGTTCGTATGTTTCTTTTCAGCTAGATCATCGTCTTTGATAGGAAAGATACCAAATTCATCTGCTTTCTTATTGTCAAGTACTGTACCAACTCAACCTCTTTGAGTAGTAAGTAATTTTGTCCTCTTTTTGTCCTTTTTGCTGGGTATCTTCTATTTATCCATCAAAAAACACCTTTCTGCACCCTGCCGTGAGCACCAAGAGGCTGGTCTGGATAGACTGGATCAATGGGTCCCCGTGTTTTCTGGTTTCTGGGTTCAGCCAATGGGAGGTAGCAGCAGAGGGAGGTGGGAGAGCCTGGAAAGACAGTGGGGTCAGCCCACTCTCTGCCCAACTGGCTGGGGTCCATGACCGAGAGCCATTGTTTCTGTGTTCTGTCCCTTTCCAAATAATTACTCTCATCAAGTTCCAACTTGTTCCATCTCTTGTTCCTTTCCCCAACTCTACCCATACCATTTAAAAAGCCTTCTGTCAAAATTTCCTCAAATATCATCAGTGAACCATCTGTTTCCTCTGAGACCTTCACTCCTCCTTCTTGTCACTTCAAATCTGTCTCTTTTTGTTGTTGTCATTGACCTCAGGATAGTTCACAATACTCTGATCTTTCTCAGCGTTAGCCTATCTGAATATTATTCTTTCAGCTTTGGTTGCTTTATGTTTATTTCTCCTTATCTTCCTTGCTTTGTTACATCCATCCTTTTAAGTTTTGAGCTCTACAGAAAGCTTCTTATGTAGCTTTCTGATTTATTTAGATACTTTCCCTTTCCTTTCTCATTACAATTATTTGGAAATCCCAAACTGCCACAGAATCTCAAGGTTGGAAGGGACCTGGGAGGTCGCCTAGTCAATCTCTTCTCATTCTACATCCACTTACTCAAGCAACATCTCACATATATAAAATCACTGTCCATTTTGTTCTTTATTTCTAGTAACAAAGTAGTTGAGAGGTACCCTCACAGATGATGAAGTATGTTGCAACAATGAGTCTTGTGAACCTAGCCAATTATCAAAGATATTCCCATCTGCTTTGAAGCTCTTCAGGAGAACAAGCCAGGGCTGGGAAAGAGAAGGAGTGGCAATTATTCTTTAGGAATTGATCCAACATGAGCAGACAACAAAGATTTAGTTAACATATCTCTCTGCCCCTCCTCCAGGAAACATGTGGTTTGACTTTATATCAGGGATTGTGTTCATAATTGCATCTTAGAGTTAGACTTTGGGTAAGGATAATATAGCAAAGACTTATAACATTTCTCTAACTTCACGATACTTAATAAAATGAACAATGACAACATCGAAATAGTGAAAACTAATCAGAATTTTTATCAGCAGAAACCAAAAAGGGAAAGGAACATAACATATTGCCACATACTTCAAACTAGCAGTCAAGGACATCCTGCAGTGAAGCAGTGAAGGGCTCAGCCTGTAACTGCTCCTCCTCCTTGTTCCTCAAAAGCAAACCTGGGAGTTAGCATGATGGGGAAACTGGTGAATCTGGAAAGGAAAGAACTTTTTCTTCTTCTAAAGAGGCTGGAGCAAGGAGGGATGTGGGGAAAATTCAAGAGAGGAAGGAAAGTAAAGAATGGGGCTGACTTTCAATGATGGGAGTAAATTTATAGTATCACCCCATTTTCATAAAAGTGTGCTTGCCTTTCTCTCAAGTCTACCAGACTTCTCCTTGTAGACGCGTTGATTGAATTTGTATACAGGAACAATACTGAGCAATTATGAGGCTTATGGCTAGGGAACAGAATCAGCATATCAAAGTTGTAATTCATTTTTTTTCTCTGTATGGAAAATGTAAGAACCGTGATGGGTGAGAATTTCGTCTGTTCTGAACACAGCTTATAGCTATGGGCTCAGCACCTTGAAAGTGCCTTGCACGAAGTAGAATCTCAATAAACTCATTGAATGAAAGACTGAGAATCAACTGTGAATATTGGGACGTAAAGGATAGAAAAATAGGAAAAAGTGTTAGCATTCTTCTTTCATAGCAGGGAGTTGATTGATATGATATAAAACTGAACTATGTATATAATAAAAATATTAGACTCTAGTTACTTTTATAATCTCTTTTGTTAAGGTATCTTTAAGGAAACATATGTTAGGTGGCAAAGAAACACTTATATGAGGTTCAGAATTCTGCCAGTGTTAACTCAGTTTCCCTTACTTCTGTATATTAGTAAAATTGATCTGAATATATTTTTAAATTTAAAAAGGCATTAGAGTGTAATCCAAATTTTATAGTTTTTCTGTCTAACCAGTCAGCTAGCTTCTTTCTCTTCCTCTGTATACATATGTATGTGTAATATATATCTACATATGTATCTATCTATAGAGATATATGTCTATAGATAGAGATATGTAATATTATATAAACACATTATGTATTATATATATATAATACATGCACATATTCTTTGAAATAGTCTAAATTGATGTCTACCTAATGTTCAACATCTTTATTTATTTATTTTTTATATTATGGTGACATAGGTTAATGAAACCCAGTATGTTTCAGGTGTGCAATCAAACAGTAAGGCATATATATAATGTATTGTGTGTTCACTGCCTATAGTTAGATTTCTTTCTGTCACCACATATTTGACCCCCTTTACCCTGTCTACCTCCCCTCTCACCACTCCCCCCTTCCCTCTGGTAATAACTAGTCTATTGTCCATGTCCATGAATCTCTGTTTGACCTGTTCGTTTGTTGCTTTTAGGTTTATATCTCACATATAAGTGATATTATGTGGTTTTCAACTTTTTCTGTCTGGCTTATTTCACTTAACATGATTATCTCGAGGTCCATTCATGTCAATATAATTATTTTGGGATGGTGGGATTATGAAGATTATTTTACTTTCTTCTTTGTAGTTTTTGCAAGCTTTGGATTCTTTAAAATGAGCACGGATATTTTTTATAGAAACAAAACTGCATTTTTTCTTTAAATTAAAAAAATAAAGGAATTCATAAAAGTAGATACTGGTATATTATGTTATTACCACAGGCTGAAAATGTCCAATAATTAGATTTTGTTTCTTTTAAAAGAAATAACCGATGATAATTATGAGCACAGAATATTGGTTGAATATGGCTATGCTTATTTACAAAAGCTTTCTTAATCCAATTCACCATTTCTTTCTATTATCTTTCTTTCCAAAGCATACTGTCACAGAGACTCCTGGCTCAAGTCTATTTTAGACTGAGCATGTGACCATATGCTAGTTAAGATGGCTCCATTTTTAGGAGAGCTAATTATTGGCTATTAAGGCTCTCCTGTAATTTATGGAATCATTCCAAAATGCATTCCACTGAACAATGTATTTCTAAACTTGTCTATTTTCCTTTTTTCTTTCTTATGTCATGGAAAAGGTAAACTAATAGACTGAGACTGCCAGAAAGCATTAAGACTGTAGGGTCACAGGTGTTTGTCTACATACTTTAGGAGTTTGAGTGATTGGCTGCTTGTCAGACTCACTACCTTTTTTCTATAAATAACATATATTTTAAAAATCATCACATTCTCAGGACACAGCCGAGAATGCAGCTTTAATTTGTGCTTCTTGTTATTTTCCATATGGCAGGATACACAGTGGAAAATGACAAGTTTAAAAGTCAGGAGACTTGGCTTCTATTCTTTGTATGTACTGCTGCTGCTCAGCATCGAACTTTTCTACGACTTAGATTTACAATCTGAAACCAGGAGGATTAGACTAGATTCCTGGTTCTCAGTCCTGGTTGCACATTAGCATCACCTGGGGAGCTTTACTTGCTAGTGATGCTTTGCCTCCACCCAAAAATCTTTGGAGAGCTTGGGCTTCAGAAAGGCTGTAAAGCTCTGTAGGCAAATCTAAGGTACAGTCAGGATTAAGGACTGTCAAGCTATTTTATCACCAAAACACTCTTTTTTTCTCAAATCCCATCTTACATCACAGAGTATCTTGCTGCAGGCTCAGTCCTTGCTCCCCAATACTCTGAGAAAAGTAGTGGCCAAACTGTGGCAGATCCTCGTGTGTGTGGCTTGGAGATCCTCCGGGAGAAGAAGACAGAAAAACACCCTATCTAAGCAGATAAACCAAGGATGAAATGACATCAGACTCTTTGTTCCATGGACATGTCACATAGGTTTTGGTATCATCTTCAGAAGCCTGCTCACTTTGATGTGATTTGGCCATTAAGAAAGTCTCTTTTCCCTCCACTTGCTCTAATAGTGATGGTGGAGGTTTGCTTCGCTGCCAAATGGACTCGTAATGTTATTAGCTGCTGCTTCCCAATGTTTGCCTGTTGGCAGCTCATCTGGGAATTCCAAATTTTCCCCCAGTACAACTGGTGTGCACGGTGGAGAGTCTATGTCCTCTGAAAGTGCACACTCAACCTGAGAGACTTGGGCAGAAACTACCAGAGAGGAATGTGGAAGGCTTTGCACACCCTATGCCCACACTGTGGCCAGGCTGCCTGGGTAGCTTCAGAAATTGTCAGTGTGGCTAGAATAAACCACTTCTTCCAGATTCTCTTTCCCTACAGTTTCCAGTTCGGATGGGCCAGAGACATTCCTGTGAGAGAACAGAGAGCAGAAGTGACGGGCAGCCATCTGTAGCTCACACATATGGCTCATCTACAGGCTCACCTGCTGGGTGCAGTGGCCTGGCCCGCAACTGCCCCACATTCCTCTGGCTCCTGGGTCAGGCATGTGTTTACCTCTGTGGCATTCTGCAGGACAACTACATCATCAAGGGAGGCTGCAAAAACTGACGTGAGTTTCGGTCAGCCTTCATGGGTCCTGACACATAAGTGTGTGTGCGTGGAGGGGGGTGTCCCAGTTTGTCTTTGCTCTCCCTTCTTTACTTCCATCGTCACTTGCTGCCTGTCCTGTAGACTCTGAGCTCCAGCATCAGATGATCAGATGTGAAGGTAACAGCTTTATTGCTTAACTAGCAACCACAACTGCACAATATCAAATTCCTGTAACACATGTATATTCATGTGTACACTTATAATGGTATTCATTATAAATATATAAATGTGTATATGTATATACATATACATACAAACACACAAATACATATAATGCTATATCCTAGCGATTCTACTTCTCTGTTTGAACCCTGAGTGACATTTTCAAAATTCGTATCTGATTATGTCATATTATTTAAAACCTTCAGTGGTTTCCCAGTGTTCTGAAGACCAAAGTCCCTGTCCGCCCTTCCAGCCACACACCACACCATGCCCCTCTGCCTGCTCTCTGCTCTGCCACCATGATCATCTTTTAGTCCCATGTAGTTCCATGTTATTGCTCACAATAGGGATTCTGCAGTTGGTGTCCCCTTGGCCTGACTCCCTCTTTTCAGCCATCCTTACCTGGCTGATGCCAACTCGTCTTTCATATCTATCAAATTCTCCTGTAGTGAGCTCTTATGTCACTGTGTACCTCTCCTCTGAGGGTCATCACATGCACGATTGTTCAATTATTAGTCTAATGGTTTTGTTTGTGAATTTTCAATATTTTGGGATTTCTTTCTTCTGTTGGGTTCTAAGCTCTGGGAGGGCAGAGAGAGCTATTTTTGCTTTCCATTGTGTTTTTCCTACACCCTACTTTGCTTGGCACACAATTAACTTTTCTTTTCGGCCCAAGGAATATCGGTGGAATAAATTAATAAATAAAAGATGCCGAACAGATGAAGAAGACGGAGGAGTTGCAGCAGGAAATGACCAAAAGGATGAGCTGTAAAGGAAGTCAAGTCTGGGAGCACTGCCAAGCCTGGGGTCCATCAGGGTCAGCCGCCGTGGGGAACTTGGTCCTGGCAGCATACAGTTAGGTGCTGTGTTTTTCTCCAACAAAAGAAAAAGAGTTATTCACTCATGCAAGATGGATGTTTGTTGTGAACTAGACACATTTCCTTTTTCTGTGGCTAATTTTTGCCAATGATTCTTTGAAGTTACGATAGCTGATATTCTTCACTATTGAAGCAATCACAAATACAGTGTTCGACTTGTGTGTGTGTGTGTGTGTGTGTGTGTGTGTGTGAAGTCTGAGTTTCTTTAAAGTAAAAGTAGAATTTGGAAATGTATCCCTTCAGAATAAATTAGTGAATGTCTGTGGAAGAAATAAACAATTAGCACATTCATGAATTATGGTTAAATTTCCACCTTTCTTTCCAATGGCAATTTATATAAGAAAAGCTTTCTGCTTGGATTTTAGTTGATCTATCCATGTGCTTGCATTTTTCAAGGCATGTTTGAATTTCACAATCTCTGCTTCCAGCCTTGGACAACATCCTCCTAAACTCTGGACATAATCCTGAGCATGAAGTCTGATTGGAAAGTTCTAGAAGATTATTGCTTGTCTGTGGCTCCAAAAGGAAGTAACCTGCAACCCATTAGGGTCAGATCTCTACATCTCAGCCCTGGAATAAGAGCCAGGAAGCCTGGTTTTAGTTCTTGATTCCAGCACTAACTAGTCATGAGAGCTTGGAGAGCTCACCGAGGCAACTTCTCTGAAACTTGGCAACTTCCATTTTCTTGCCTGTATAATGAGTCAATTGGACCAGAATATCACAAAGGAACTTTAAACTCTGGTATAGTATAGTATGATTCTAAGGTTTACTCTTTTTACTGACAGGAATTATGATACACGGCTTTTATTAGACAAATACAACGACTTTTTGGAAGATTGGTGGTGTAACAGCTAAATTTATGAGATTACTACTGATCTCGAGCTTTTCTGAAACATTTTTTCCCTCAAAAGACTTTACCTCTGAACATTTCCCACATAAACATTTTAAATCTGAGTATAGTAACTTTTTTTCATTAAGGTATCCCCAAACTTTTATTTTATACAATTATGGTTTATAATTAAAATATTTCATAACTGTCCTAATGTCCTCTTTCTTCTCCCCATTAAACCTTTTAATCACATCCATAATTAGCATTTTTCCAGGCACTATAGCTGATGTGAAAGGCTTCACTTTCCACTAAGAACCATAGCTCTTAACACTCTTCTGTTTTATTTGGCATTTATCTATTTTAAGTACCCATTTATTTTTTAAAGTTTTTTTTTTTTGCAGTTTTCCTACACTTTACTGTTCCTACCATCTGTTGTTGAGTCTTTAACTACACAAATCTGTTTATTCAGTGTGTTCTCTCTTTGGACCCTAACTTTAAATTCTAGTTTGACTTTTATTGTTAATTTGAGGATGTGCAATTGAATCAGAAGAATTTATGAAAATCAATTCAATAGACTCATTTAACTAACGTGATTTCAAGATTTTTACTCACATGGGATAGATTTCAATTTTATTAATTTACACAAGGCATTCAAACTTAAATATAAGCTATTAAAACATTTTTATTGTGGGATTTCCCCGAGTCTTGAAAAACAGTTTGTGTCTAAATGACTAGAAAAAGAAAGAAAAGAAAGAAAAAATTCAAACTCACCAGTCATAAATACTGGTGGATCTGGGAAGTAAAAATTATACTACTCGCAATGTTACAGTTCATGATTATTAGTTTCCAAATATTCCCTGGACCTTTCTAAGTATGCCCTGGGGATCTGATGATGGGACACAGGTGATACAGTCCCACTCTCAAATGTCAGAAGAGCCTTTATGAAGTTTCCTTGGTGTCATTAGGGAATATTTTGATAAATTAATTCAAGTGACTTTCCTCATCACACTTCCATCACCCAAAGTGTCCTGTTCTTCACCCCAGGGAGAAGTCAAAGAGATCTCAATTGCTGCCTCGGGAGTGGGCGACCCAGCAGAACTAGGGGACCAAATGTCAGTCCTTCACATCTGAGTCTCAAAAGCCCATTTTTTCTTTGGGGGTCTCCCAGGCAAAGCAATGGATGTGAAGAATGGTGGCAAAAAAGAGAAGGGAAGGAAGCTGAGGAGCCAGGTACCCCTGAGGGGCTTGGTACCTGGCCACACAGTTGACAGAACAAAGGTTTGGGCATCTGGGATATAGGTGATTTCCTTTCTACCTCCCAAGGGGAACACAGGGAGTCAGCAAGGTCCCGTATCTCTTTGCACCCCAGCTCCACAACCTGAATTTCTAGCTTACTGTAGGAGCAGAATAATTTGTCCAGCAGATTGACCTGAGATGCTCAGCAGAATTCCTCACAGCTAAGAGGAATAAATTAAATGTTTTATGCACTTCCAAGAAAAGCGTCAATGAAGCATGTACAATAACAAGAACAATGCTACTACTAATACTAATAATAGGAAACATTTATAAAATAGAGCTCTTACTATGGGATCAGACACTATTTTAAATATTTTACATATTAACTCATTTAATCCAACAGTCTTATGAAGTAGGTACTATTATTATCAATAGCTATAATTTATAGATGAGAAAACTGAGGCATGGAGAGGTTAAGTGAAGTGGCCAGGGCACATAGCCAGTAATGAGTAGAGTTGGGATTCAAACCCAGTGAGTCCAGCTCCAGAGTCATAAGTGAAGAGCCTTGGGGTCAGGGCAAAGAGGATGCAACAATGACACGTGTGGACAGGAGACTAGATAGAAACGAGACTGTGTAAGGGATGCTACTGTGGAGAGTTCCTGTCCACTTTCTGCTGTGCTGGCTCTTTGCTTACTCATTTGGCTTATATACAAATGCTTCCTGGGGCTCTGGGGAAAACCCCCCAGATATTACTTACTATAAAAGTAGGTCACTATCAAATTGATTCTGCAAAATTTTTCACATAGGAGAAAGTGAGATGAAAAGATAAGGGATGCCATCCATGCCAGGACTAGAAATATAAGGCAGACAACTCCTACTGCCCAAGATGCCAGTGACCTTCCTTCAATCCTCTTCCAGCACATGCCTGTGACCCTGAGTAAGAAAACCCCAGAGATAACTCTCTTATGAAGGGCACTGCTTATCCAACAGCATGAATTTCCTGACGTTTTTCTAAGCTCCCTGGCAAGAATGAGTTGTCTTTCAGAACATTCTAGAGGAGCTTCTTGATGGCAAAATGAAAGGTCAACTTGTGATAGAAGCCTTCTCCACCCACGTGCATGATTAAAAGTATACCAGATTTAAAATAGATTTTGGCTGTGTTTACAAATTAAAGGGCAGTTTGGGAAATGTGCTTCCTTCTCCATTTGTCCCATTGGAGTTCTGTGTTCAGCATTATGTTATAAATCAAATCTAGATCTAAATCAGGAAAGAGGAGGTGGGGGAGGATCCACATAGCTGACTGGATGAGAATCTTCACCCAACCACCAACCAGCCCAGGGTCCCCAGCAGGGCGAGTCAGCCCCCTGACTCCCAGCTTTGCCTTCGGCAAAAGCGTCTCACGTAGCTATGCTTCACTTCATTGTTATTAAATAAGAAGACATATATTAAGTACTGGTTAACCAGTAGTGAACTTTCAACAACATGGTTCGTTACCATGTGATTTAAGGAATGTATCCCAACTGCCTGAGATTTCTTTCTCAAGAATTCTTTCACAAGAGACTCTGAAGAGATTGGCTCCTGAGTGCTGAAGCACCCCCAAATGTGTACTCTGTCTGCTGACACAGCTGCAGTCTTCAAAAAGTTTTCTTCCTCATGTTATCTGGGAAGAATTTTGAAAAGCTCAGCACTACTTACATAATTTTTAACATAACATCTAAACATTTAAAAAGATGTTGAAATAGCTGCAAGGATGTAATTTCAGGTGTAATGTATTTGACACCCAATCTTTAATTATATTTTTGACAAAACCTTGGAAATGCACATCACTCAGTTTATAGAAAAGGACTGCTATACAAGCAACATGATTAGCAAGGTGCATTCACAGGCAGACCAAGTTTGGGAAAATATGTGGAAGTTAGATTCCTTTAAAATTATCCAAACAAGTCTATGGCCATGCCACCCCGAACATGCCTGATCCCATCTGATCTCGGAAGCTAAGCAGGGTTGGGCCTGCTTAGTCCCTGGAAGGGAGACCATGTAGGAAGACTGGGTGCTATAGGAGTTAACAAAATAAAATAAAATAAAATAAAATAAAATAAAATAAAATAAAATAAAATAAAATAAAATGACCCAAACCATGTCCCCACCAGTTAAAGGACTCCTCCTCTTCTTGCCTTTAGCTGTAGATTTCTCACTGACCCCCTGGAGAGCTGAAAGGAAAGGATTCTAGGATACATTATGCATCTGACACCTGGGACAAATCACTTTTAACACCCTCTTCTTCCTGACAACAACCAATAAACGAACTTTAATAAAATGAATACACTCCAAAAGGCAAGATTTAGGTAACCACTATATTGTACCTCTCAGTAACAATGCATCATTTTCCTGATTTCTTTTAACTTTTAAAACCAAAAAATGACAAAAAAAAATTTGTTTAAAGTTATTTCTGAAATGCAGTACATATTTTATGCATGAACTGAAACTTAAGTTTACCAAACAAAAAGTATTACACCTTGCAACTTTCGCTTGTGATTACAAAATTTAAATGGTAATTTAAACTCCAAGTAGTCACACAAAATGACGATTGAAATAACCTAAGTTCTGTTTCTACATCTTTATAGTCACTGTGCTATCAGTGTGTACTTTAACCTACGATTTGAAGAGTGCCACGGAGGTATGATATGCGCCACGGAGATGTGAGGTGCGAATTGCTCCTAATTCTAAACTTTGAGGCACCTGCTCTCAAAATGAATGCCTTTTGCTCAGTACCTGGGGAGTCCCTTTAACTGCTGGTTCTCTGAGTTAACATCAGTGTAGAATATAAGGATCTTAAGGGTAGGTAATCAAAATGTGCTAATTTGAAGCTTGTGTATATGTTATTATAATTTAATAGTAACTGTAGCATTTAAGAACTCTTAGGCCAACAAAATAATTTGGGGAGGGGGAGAGGTATTTTAACGCCAACACTATTTAGAATTGCATGGTGGTAACAAAAAGCAGATGACTTTTATTCAGTTTTATTACTTTAAGATTCTCTACAGACTTGGCCCTCCGGTCCCCACCTCCCTTAATGCCTGCGTTTGGAGTGAGTGGCTCCCACTGCTCTGCCCTTGGCTCTCTGAGGATAAATGATCTTCCTTGGGAAGGAGTAAAACAGAAGGAATTTGGCAAGAGAACTTGGTAAGGAAGATAAAGTCTGCTTTTTCCCTTCACAATTTCGCTTAGGGCTGGCCACATGACCCATCAAGGGAAGGTGTCAGTTCTATGAAGCAGTATCGCCTGTTTAAGGCTGTTAATAAGCGGGATAGGTGATAATTGGGTAATAACTAGGGAGCAGTCAGATGGATCTTGTTGCAGGTTTGTTTACAGAAGCTTGACAGTGTGGGGGAAACACATAACACCCAAAGTAAGACAGCCTGTTTGAAAATACGTAAGCTTGAATAGTTTTCTATGGCCTCCTGCCTGCTAAAAGCCCAAAGTTACATTTATGAGGCAGGGTATAATCCCAAAGCACAGGGAAGTCAAATTTGTCTTCTAAAAGAAAATGTGTTCATTTAGCTCCATCTCATAATATACTTTTATTTTATATTCCTTAAAAACATTTCTCTCCCCTCTTTCCTCTCTCTCTCTCTTTTTCTCTGTCTCTAGCTCTTTCTCTGTCTTCCCTGTGCACACACATCCGTACACACTTGTATATGTATATATATTTTTTACATGATTGTAATTATAGTGTACACATATAACGGTTGTAAACTCCTGAAAAAATTTTCATTGTGAAATACATATATATGTGTGTTTATAATGTCCATTGATGTATGTATAGATAAAGAATATGCGGCCTATGTATACAATGGAATATTGTTCAGTCATAAAAAAGAAGGAAATCACACCATTTGCAGCAATACCAATGGAACTTGAGGACATTATGTTAAGTGAAATAAGTCAGACAGAGAAAGACAAACACCTCATATGTGGAATTTAAAAATAACAACAAATAAACAAAATCCAAACTCATAGATGTAGAGAACAGATAGGTGGTTGGCAGTGGTGGAGGTAGGCAGTGGAAAAATGGGTGAAGATGGTCAAAAGGTATAAACTTCCAGTTATAAAATAAATCGGTCATGGGATGTAATATACAACATGGTGACTGTAGTTCAATAATACTGTGTTGTATATTTGAAAATTGCTTGATCTTATGGGTTCTTGTCACAAGAAAAAATATTATAACAGTGATGTTAACTAGACTTATTGTGGTGATCATTTCACAATATACACAGATATTGTATATCTGAAATAAATGTTATGTCGATTATATCTCAATAAAATACATACACGAAAGGTATGAAGCATAGATATATTTAAAGTATATATAACAACACGCAATTCTATACAATGCTGGTGTTAAATATATAACGATAATGAGATAACCACACACAGACCCACTAGCTAGTAAAAGTGATACTGGTGCCTTTATTATCCCACGTGCTCTCACCCCTCAGCATTTGTCCTTTACAAGAGCTAGTCCCTCCGTTGAGTTTCTTCCTTTACCCAACAAGAGCTATGATCATTTTTTATTTCAGTGTTTGTAGATTTAGTTTTCTACTATTTTGTTTAGAATTTTTTTCATCTACGTTCATGAAAGAAACTGGGCTGCAATTTCTCTATGTCACACTGGCACTGTCTAGTCTGGATATTAAGGTTGAACTAATCTCAGAATGAGTTGGAGAATGATCTCTTTTTTCTACTGTTTCTAAAAGTTTATATAAGATTGAATTCATTTCTAAAATGTTTGCAAAACCTATGTGCAAAAACCTGCTATTTTATTTGTAAGATTATTTTAAAACATTAATTAAAAGGTTATACATTCAATACTCTATTTCTTTGAGAATGTTAGATTAAATATATGAAATTTCAGATACTACCCAGTTTTGACCTACAAAAATGGTAATTTCGTGTGGTTTGATCTAATAGTTATTCCATACTTATGTAATTCTGTTATCCACTATCTCTATGGGTTGGATTCTGCTGTTTATGCTTTTTGTTGACTTTCACTCACATAGGTTTGTATTCTTACATTTCTAGTGATTTTTTTTTCTGGGAAAATTTGAGGTCCATATTTAAAGTATGTCCCTCCAGAGATGAGATGAGATCTCTTCTGCCAGGTACGTGGGGGCAGTGCCGAAATGGAGAAACTTTATATTTTTGCTTCGCTCCTTTGGACTAAATGGGTTTTGGTGAGAGACATACTAGCAAGGGAGACGTAGGATTTGAGATTAGAAATTATCTAAGGAGATATGTTTTCTCTTTTCATTCACTCCAACAATAACTAAGACTAAAATAAGTACCCCAGCATCTCCCTTTCTGAGGCCCTTTTCCCTCTGGTTCACCTGGTGACAGCACTGCCCCTCAGGAGTCTCTGAAGTGACTGTTTCTCTCCCAGCTTTGTTTTTTTGACACCTAAGTGTGCGAGCTCTTAAAATTCAGGGTCTGGACTACCCAGGGTTGACAGATGCCCTCTGAGTAAAGACTGACCCAATACTAGTTTACTTTTCTGGATTCTCATTTTCCAGTTTATGGCCTCTAAAGACTTCCTTTCGTTTTTCACCAGGTCAGTGTTCTGCACCAAGGGGCGCCCTTCTGACACCAGGTTGGCTGTATGACCAGAAACAGAAGTCACAGGTTCCTTTTGCCACAAAGTATTATATCCAGTGTATTGAACGATACGGGCTCAATGAGGCACAAACATGAAATGGTTTTTTTCTTCCTAATCACTGCCCTCAAATACGTGAAGCCAAATCTCCTTTGCCCTTGTTTAATGGCGTCTTGGGCAGACATTATAGCTTTCTGGTTACTTGCAATTAGTTCTGTTTAAAATTTAAATCCCAACTTAACTCTTATTTCTTATCCTTTTACTAGTCTCGTCCAGAGGGTCTTGAGGTGGAATGAGGTGAGCTCTCCTTCATTTCTCCTTTCTCTACCTCTTCTTTAGTCTTCAGGGAGATCCTTCCTTGAGCCTCCAGAGGTCCTAGGCATCCTGGGGGTCTCAGTGTTCCACATCTTTCTCCTTGGGCACCATACCATAACACTGTGGTCCCTGTTTGCCAGTTGGTGTGGTCTGCTCCATCCAAACTCTTAGTTTTGCAAAACCGACATCATTCTTGGTTTACATACATCCACAAACTCAAAAAGGTACCTACCAAGCTCTCCATAAACTTTTCCATATTTCCATTTGGTGGCAGAAGTGGGGAAGGCCTATGGGTTCAAGAGCTCAGCAAGAATCTGGTTAGGGAGAGGATTCGATGTGGCCCTCCTGTGGCACCCCTAGTCACCACCAGCACTTCTCTGGGATCCTCACTTGGTTTGGAGGGAGGAAATACTTGGATTTGGGAAGTATTGTTTAGGAAAATTTATGAACAGTGACTCTGGAGAATGACCTCTTTAGATGTCCTAACCTGTTCTTTACCCCAGCAGTTTGCTTATATATCAGGATAAAGATGACAGTGTTTTAGATAATATTGATAGTCAACGAATGTTAGCTATGATGGATTCAACAAATGTTGCTGTCACCATTAATTCTCAGAAAAATAATACTCTAGGGGCATATTACCTGAAGAATATATAGGGTAGAACTCTGCAGATCTTGTTCCTGGATATAGAAAATGATGTCTTAGAACCCCAAACCAGATTAAGTGTTATAATCCAAGTTTTATATAAAAATGACTTCAAATTTTTGTTGGTTGCAACTGAGGGTAGAATCAGTCTTTATTTGTGCAGAACATGCCTTATTAAAGCCAGTATGTTTAAGGGGAAAAAAAGCCCTCATAGATGACATAATGACAAATTCTAAATTTGGCTTAAAATTTTTTCTATGTAAAATATGCCATAATTATTTTAAAATGCCAGTAAAAATGTTTTGTGTTTCCATAAGTTAAAGATTTATCTGCTACCATTGTACTCAGAACAAAATCACTGAACAAGGAGCTAAGTTAAAAATTAATGGTTTCCACGTTCACAATCTTTGCATAGACTTTCTACCAGCAACATGATTTTGCCTGCCTTCTTACCAGCCACATATCCAGCCACTTGAGTGTATAGAAGACTCAATGAAATCAGTAGTCATTGTTGCTAACCTACCACCCCTTGTTACAGAGTGTAGTACCCCCATTAGTCACCTGATTCTTTAAATAGACTCAATGACTCTGGGTCAGGTACAATAAATCTGGACTCCATTCTCTTAAATTTCATCTCACTCTGAAATAAACTTTCAATAGAAGTGTTTCTATAAAATTCTGGAGCATGAATTAGAGGGTTGTGTGATACATTTTCACTTTTAATAAATGAGCTGTTTTTTCCTCTTTTATTCCACTTAGCATTCTTCTTGAAGGGGAAAAAAAAAGTCAAGAAAAAAATGTGAAAAAGATGAATGAATGTGACATTTACAGTAAGATTTTAATGGCACAAAGGCCAAGAATATGAGAGTTACGCCTTTTGCTTTCATAATATAACTTGACAGGATTTCAGGATGTTGTTATTAAAATGAACTTCATCAAAAGAAGCAAAAATGCATACACTTAAATAAAATGTGTTATAGTAGAGTTATATTTGTTAAGGCAAACACAGCATAGTCAATATTTAATCAAGCATTGTCTTTTTCAGACTTGTCCCCTCAGAGGCTGTATCCTTATTTTGATTAGTAGTAGCTGTGCTACAAATGTTTGGAAATCTCTGAAATAAATTTACAAACCAGTTTATAAAGACAAGAAAATTAGGTTCATTTATTCAGTCATACCTTATTTAAACCAAAACTGATATTTAGTACTGGCAACTGTCATTGCCTAGACCTTATTCACTAACCTGACTTCAAATTATTTTTTATGAAAAATAAAAAAACTTTAAAAAATTATGAAACATTACACATAAATATGTACTGTTTAATATATTCTTTAAAAATTCATGTTACCATAACGAAGCTTAAAAAATTTCCCTGACACTCCTTCAGGAGTTCCTTAAATGTATTATCTCAATCACACTATACCCTGCCCTTTAGAGGTAAATGGTAGTCACTTCCATATTTTCCTGTCACGTATACCACCTATTATATATTCGCTGATACTATCATTCCATAGTTGGTTTTTAAAATTTTATATAAATAAAATCATATACTATATATCCTTCTGCAATATCCCTCCCTTCTTTTTTGCTCAATATCTTGTTTATGAGCTACATCTAAGGCACGGGTAGGCAAACTATGGCTTGCTACCTACTTTGTGAATAATTTCATAGAAAAACAACCATGCCTGCTCATTTACATATTATCTCTGGTGGCTTTTGCATTACAAGGGTAGAGTTGAATAATTGCAACAGAGAAGGTATAGCTCACATAGCCTATGTATTGAATTTTAGATTGACAATTATTTGCTCTCAGCTATTGTTGTTCAGCTGTTACTGTTTCTCAAGAAAAACTAGCTGTCAGGCTAATTGTTGCTTTTTTGAAGTTACATCGGTTTTTTTTTTTTCTCTTGCTGTCTTTACAATTTTTATCTTTTTCTTCAGTGTTCTGTAATTTTTCTATGATGTATCTACATGTAGATTTATTTTTTTTTAATGCTTGAGGATGGTTTGGTTTCCTGACTTTGTGGGCTGGTGTCTTTTATTAGTTTTGAATAGAGTCTCAGTTAAAATCTCTTCAAATATTGCTTCTGCCTCATTCCCTCTCTCTTCTACGTATGAGACTCCATTAAACGTTAGTTTAACCTTCTCATATATTGTTTTCCCCTCCCCCTTTCTTCTCAATTGTTTATACTGTTCATTCTCTGTTTTTATTCTGGATTTTTTTGAATGATCTTTCAGTACAACTCTCTTTTTAGCAACATTTAATATGCTATTAAACCCATGCACTGAATTCTTAGTATTGGTTAATAATTTTATCTAGTTCTAGAATTTCCATTAAAAATATTCTATGGGTTTTTTTTTTTTTTTTACAGTTTGCAGTTTTTGTTAAAAATTTCCTTTTTGTTCTCTATCTCTTTAACAGTCATGACAATTATTTTAAAATTAGTGTCTGATAATTTTGATATCTGTGCTCCTTTGAGTTTGTTTCTATCATCTGTTATTTCTACTAGTCCTTATTCATGTTGTCTCCTTATGTGCCTGGTTATCTGTGATTAGGTACTGATCTCACATTTGGAAAGTCGTTGGTAGAAATAATTTGAGGACTAGAATTAAGTTATCTGTTTCTTCCAAGTGCCCAGGGCACCAAAAATCTGGGATCACTTTTCACCAATGTCAACAATTTAGAATTTTCTTGCCTATTGTAATTACTGGAAGCTGGCCTTCAGGCTGTGTGAAGGTTGGATATTTTCACCTCATTTAAGCCTTCCAGAGTCTCAAAGAATGCTGAATTTATCAAGGTTCCCATCTGCAGTGGTCTTCAGACTCTGAATTAAGTTATCCCATGATGCGGTAAAAGCACCCTCAGCTTTGGAGTTGTCTCTTTTGATTGTCAAATATCCCTGGGGCAAAAACAATTTCCAAAGCCAGGATTATCTGTAGATTTACATTTTATCATAAATGTTGGCCCAGTAATTCTTCACTTTCTTGTTAAATCTCCAATGACATCAAGTTGATTTCCCCTGCCCCTGCCCCCAGCTTTTGTAGTTGCTCTCAGCCAGCTGGTTGGTCTGAGTAGGCTAGTCCTCTATTCCCCAAAGCAGAAATCTCAAAATCAATTTTAATAGTACATATATATATGTATGTGTGTGCAAATGTATACACATATGGATTTATGGCTTTGCTTCTATTGAGGATATTTAAGCAAATTCTAAAAGCTTTAAAAGGTCTTATCAGAAAGAAATTCTGGAAGTAATCAAAGTGAAAATATGCCACTTCTCAAAGTGACTATTTGAAGGAAGTAATATTCTGGCATGCTAATTGAAAATAAATTATGTTTATATACTACTAATTAATTTAATTCATCACAAATGTAAGAGTAATAAGATTACTTAGGATAGCTGAAATGTGTATTACACTACATTGAGACCTGTACAAATAAGATTTGTGTTACAGCATTATTACACAACTTTAGCTGACTACTCATTGAGCAATTAATTATACCACATAGGTATATGTCAGTGCAATTTGCTTTCAGAATTAATACTATAATTTATATTTTCCCCTAAAACTTTGGAAGAAAACTATTTATAAACTTGTACCTGTTTCTTTTTTCAATTAATAACACCTCAATTTTCTAAGACATCACATATCCTGCCATTTTCTTCATGCTACAATGTGTTCAGTGCAATTTTAGCACTCTATTAGTTCTCTATGGCTGTTGGAACAAATCACTACAAACTTTGTGGCTTAAAACAACAGAAATTTATTCAATCACAGATTTGAGGTCAGAAGTCTAGGCCCAAATCAAGATGTCTGAAGGGCCACACTCCCTCTAGAAGCCCAGAGGGAGTGTCTGTTGGCTGCTGACACTTCTTAGCTTGTGGTCACATCACTCTAATCTCTGCTTCTGTGGTCACATGGCCTTCTCCTCTTTTGTCTGTGTCAAATCTTTAACTTTCTTTTTTAAGGATACATATGATTGCAAGAATCCAGGATAATCTATCTCAAAATCCTTAATCACACTGCAAAGACCCTTTATCAAAGTAAGATAAATTTTTCAAAATTCAAGAGTTAGGACCTGATATTTTGGGGGACCACCATTCAGCATACTGTAGGCACCCAGCAAATTATCTCCTTCTTGAGTCTTTTTTTTTTTTTTTAAGATCTTTTTCCTCTCAATGATACAGAAGCAGAGGAGAGTAACAAAGTCAAAGAACGGTGACTAATTTGGGGTAACTCTCAGGTTTCTTAATCTAGTTCTCTTGTTTTCTCAATTGGGAGTATCACAATTTAAGAGAAAACTGATAGCCTGGATTAATTCAGGGGTAGATTCAGTTAGAACATCTAGAATTCTAAATAGAAAGCACTAACTTCACAGGCCTTCATATATATCCTGTGAAGAACCACAGAAGATCAGAGCTAGAATGGATTATAAATACTGTTTAATTCAAACCTATTAATTAACAAATGAAGAGACTGAGGCCAAGAGAGATGGGTGACCAGCTCCAAGGTCACACATTTACCAGCTCAAGTCACACTAACAGAGTGTAGCCCTAAACTCCTTCACCCAAACTGCATTGCCAAGAAGCCATAAGGAAAATACTTTTAAATGTTTTCTATCCATGTAAAGCCATTAAAAATAAGTATGTAGACTATGAAAAGAGATAAAAATGTACACAGGAAAGAATATGCATACATATATATACCTAGCATGTAATCTGAATATTATTTGTATAACAAAAATTCATAAGAAAGAGGTGGGTATATTTTTAATCAAATTAATTCCTCTATTCTTCGATTGTGAGAAAGAGGCTGAATTGGGACTAATGGGTTGAAACTATAAGGAGGTGGGTAAATTTCTGTTTATTAAAAGGAAGAAGTTTCTACAGGTAAAACCTGTCCAAAAGTGGAATAAGAGAAGATGACATCCAACATTAGAAGTTATTAAAACGGAGGCTGCAGAACACTTTGCGGCAATATGGTGGTTGTACTGATTCCTAAATTCAGACAAGCTGTATTAGATATTGTCAGCAGATGCTCAGTCCCATGGGGATTTTCCAAGATCTGTATTTTTAACAAACTACTCAAGTGATTCTCATGTTCAGAGGGCATGCATCAGACAACTGTAAAGAACTGTTCCAAATTCAAGAGTCTATATTTTTTTACATGAGGTAATGGAAACAGCATTGCAATAGTAGTGAGGAATCCAGATTCTATTTTGGTTCTGTCCTTAACAAGCTGCATGAGTTTTGAACACATTACATCATGTCTCTGGGACTCAATTTTCCTGTCTGCAAGAGTAAGTGAGACTAGATCTTATGGCTAGTCTCTTATGGCTCTTACATGTTAGAAATTTGTGTTTCTGAGGGTGGCCTGGAAGAAATGAATCTTCAAAGTCCCTGGAAAATTCTTCATGACATTCAGGTGATGGAGAATTATCCTTGAATAACTGTCTATGACAGATGGGCAAGGCCATGCTACCTGGCTGGTTTCCTGGAGTTGGCAGGCAATCGGCCCAGGATACGTCTATCACATGTAGGACAGGCAGTGAGTGGCTAGGGCTGGCAGGCTGGAAGTTGTAGACTCAGAAACCTCACCATCTTGGCTCCAACTACCATCTTTGTTACTTACTATTCAAAAAGAAGGCCTATCCGCTGAAATCAGTGACACAAGAGGTGGTGGGTATTTCTTGACCTTCCACCTTACAAATTAAATTTATCTGGTGAATTCCTGCAAGATCCATATAGTGCCTGGACAAAAAGCACTTATTTGGATCATCTTTGCTGAAAATAAAACCTTTTCCCATCACATTCTCTTCTTTGCCTTCTGGCATTTAAATATCTGAGCTAATGTTATTGGTCAGATTTTTATCAATAATTAACATTTAATTAAAAGAAATGTAATAAATTTAAATAAATTTAATAAAAAATGAAGATAGCCTTTATTGATCCAAAAAGGAGCTTGTTGTCTACCACTTCTTGTGTCACTGATGGGCACCAACATTTTAGGAAGCCCATAAACAAAAGCATCACAACACCTGCTTCGAAGGGACCTATCTGAAAGAAAAAAACATCCACACTGATCTTTTTGGGTCATTGGGTGCCAGGGATCTCTTTGATGTCACCTGTGAATTCTAGAAAACTTCCTTTATTTCAATTATTTGCTCTTCTTACAACTCTATCTTCCTCTCACCTCTACTCTCATTCCTCACAAATTCTTTTTTTTAAAGGCCATATTTCCCAGGTCTATATTTTTTCCCTTTATTTCAATGTTGATTTTTTTCCCTTTGGTGAATATATTCTTGTTCAGAGAACTTTTCCTTATATTCTAAAGCCTTCAGTTAAAGTTTCTCACCCAGACTCACTCATTTGGTTCATTACAATGTACATGTCTGCATATTTCTTTGTATTAGTGTACTTATTTGGCATGTCACTAATGCTTCTTCTTCTTTTTTGTCTTCATCTTTTGCTTTGTTTTTACTTTTGGGACAATTTGTATAAATTGGTGACATTTTCAACTCAGCATGATAGCTGGACAGCACAGAGATTGGCTTTCCAGTAGAGCTACTTCCTATATGTTTAATAGGTCTCTAAAACATATCTAAAATGGATTTTTTGATTTCTTATACTTCAGTTAAACCAACCAACCAACCAACAAACCAAGCAATAAACCTCTTGCCCCATTCACAGTCTTCCTCATTGAAGCTGATGGCAATTTCATTCTTCCAGTTGCTCAAGCCCAAAAGTGTGGAGTCATCAGCAACTCCTTTCTTTTTTTTTTCATATTCTACATAGGATCTATCCCCAAATACTATTCTGCTTTTGAACTTGAATTGAAGTCTGACCACTTCACATATCATCTGTGCTGAGCACCTAGTCTGAATCACCATTTTTATAACAGCTTCCTATCTGGTGCTTAACCCGCCAACTTCCCAGAGTATGCAGAATGCAATAGAGTGATCCTGTTGAAACACAAGTCAGGGTATGTCACCCCATGCTCAAAGTCTTCCAGTGGCCTTGTAATGGTCAAGAGGCTCCATAAGCTAGCTCACCATTATCACTCTGACTTCATCTCTATTATTCATTCTTTTCTTCATTTTATTCCAGGGCCCTCCTCTTAGTTCTTCAGCACATCAGAAACATGCCTGCCTTGGAGACTTAGCATTTGCTTCTGGAATACTCTTTCTCTCAATATCCACATGATTAAATTGCTCATCTCCTTTCTATCTTTACTCAAATGATCTTGGCAAGTTTTTGCTTGGCTACCTGTTTTAAAATTGCAACACTTCTATCCCCTCTTCATACTTTATTTTTTTCCCTGGGCCTTTATTA
>CM053509.1:19483831-19552616 GCA_028627145.1 Eidolon dupreanum
GGATCCTTCCCTCACAGACCTCAGAAGGAACCAGCCCTGTTGATACCTGGATCCGAGACTTCTAGACTCCAGAACTTTGAGACAATACATTTGTGTTGTTTAGGCCACCCAGTCTCCAATACTTCATTATAGCAGTCCTAGCAAACTAATATACTATTTCTGACTTTACAGATAAACAGAAATTAATTTCTCCAACTCTTTCTTTTCAATACATAATGAAAATAATTTCCTTTTACACTCCCTTCCTCTCCACTCTCTCCTCCTCCTCTTCCTCCTCCTCCTCCTCCTCCTCCTCCTTTCTTCTTCTTCTTCTCCTCCTCTCTCTCTCTCTCTCTCTTTCCCTCCCTCCCTCCCTCCCTCCCTCCCTCCCTCCTTCTCTCTCTCTCAGACTAATTTCTAGATTAGAAAGTGCTGCACATGCCAAATTGACTAATGTGACATCTTGTGTATTGTCTTTCCCAGGAAGCCAATACTTCAAAGCTCCAGCTTTCTAAAAGCCAAGTCTATGTCTACCATTAGGGCTGGTAATGAATACCAGATTCATAAATGAGATTGAAAACCAGGAGGGTCAGGAAAACACTGTTTCTCAGAATCAGAAGTGAGGAGTATCATAATTAGAGCTGGTATTTTGTTTGTTCTATAACTATCTGTAATAAAGAATAAGTGTAAACTCCTACACTTAGGGTACAGATACACAGAACACCACATAAACAGTTTGAAAGATAAATGATTGAGCATCCCAAATATAAGATAGTTTGCATTTGAGTCAAATGAAAACTTACAATATACTATGGCAGCAAAAAAAGTGAATAAATAAATGAAAGCTAATTTGACGTTAGGATGCATTACCAGAAACATAGTGCGCCAAATGAGGGAGGTAATAGGTCCCTTATCTGCACTGGCGAGGCTATACTTAGGAATGCCAAGTTCCCTCCTGGCACTAGACTTCAGAGGACACCCACAAACTGTAGTGAGCATAAAAGCAAGTGACCTAGATCTCGTGAAAGCATTAAATGGCAGGGTAGAGGTTGGCAGGGCAGTAATTAGTCCCTCTTCCCTAATAGATATCAACTTAAATAAAACCGTAGTCCGAGTAAAGTGTGCTTGCTCTACACATGCAGCTTCCAAGCAAAGACTTGTAGCCCTTCACTCTCTGTATAGAGATTCTGGATCTGCCACTGCCCAGCTCGTGAAGCACTTCTTGAACTAAGGCCTGGCCCCTAGCAGTCGATTTTGTACCTTAAAATGCAACTAAGTCAGCCTGGAAGGGCTGACTTAACCTATTAGCCTCGTCCTCCCTAGGATGAATTAGTCTATCAGAAGAGCTAACTCTTACCAGAAAACCTGGAGAACAGGACCATCCTGAAGGACTGGCAATAGCTAGACAGGGGGTGGGAGGCTGGAAGGAGGGGTGGCCTATGAGGCTTGGATTCTGAGGTGAGTAGGCCCAGATGAGGGGCTGCAAGCGAAAGGGATGTAAGTGGAGGTGGGACAAACTGGGCCCTCTAGAGCCAGGGGAAGCCTGAGCTCGCCAGGTCCTGGGGAGAGAGCGATGGTCTAGAAGGGAAGGGAGATGCTGAATGGGGGTGTGGTGAAGGTCTCACCTCAGAAACCCCCAGAGTGGCTTTTCTGCATGTTACTCTTACCCTTGCTTTGTCACGAGGAAATCTTTTCCCCTCTGAGGGTCTCATTCTCCTCGTGGATGAACTGGATGGGCTCCATCTTCATGGAACACACTTTTGCAGAAAATGTTTAAGACTGGCATTTCTCATTTCCCTAAAATCCAAGTGGGTACTATCTGGATTGCTGGTTGTTTCTAGGCTGATCCAGACCCACACTCCTCCTCCCTCCTGCCTTCGATCACTGATAGTCCCATGTGGAAGGAGTGGGGAAGTAAGAAAGGAGAAGAGCTCCCTGCCTTCCTACCCTGCAGCCTTAACCTCTGAGCCACCTCTCTTGCCTCTTCCCCAGGTTAGTGTAGGGTTCAAACGATGTAGGTGGTAGCTTTTTCAAGAGTTGATAGGGGCTGTACTTGGCCCAGTACCCAGGCCAAGTGCCTCTGGAGAGAGGTGGGGCTCAGCATGAGCCTCAGGGTGTGGGGTTCCAGCATGGTTGGGGGGCTTTCCAGCACTGAGCCTTCTGCGGAAGGACGGCGCCATTGAAAATATGGGGGAGCTCTCTTAAAAATGTTCTTTTCATCCCTAAGGGGCCTCCTTTTGGACACCAATTACATGCTGGCTTTGGACATTCTCCACGGGCATTCAAGAGCCTGGGGAGTTGGCAGGTGGAGGGTTTAGGGGAGAGAACTGGTGATACGGAGAGAAAAGTGCACAACCTGCATTTGTGGCAATGCATGTGCAGTGGAGAGAGAGAGAACTTCCATTTGATAATAACTTCTGACAGATAAAAAGCCTTTGCCAACATGTAGGTCATTTTGGGATGCAGAGATTTGATGGGAATAGAAATCTGGCGTGTGTGCGTGTGTGAGTGTGTGTGAGTGAGTGAGTGTGTGTGTGTGTGTGTGTGTGTGTGTGTATGTGTGTGAACTTGTTACCTTGCAGAGCTGGAAATAAAACTCAGCTGGTAGGTGTTGAGATTTCAGTCACTCCACAGTAGGAAGGGGAACGAGAGCTTTTGGGAAATGTTATGGCAAAGGTGCTGGCCTCCCCCAAGTCACCATGGATGCTGGGAAGGGCACTTTCCTACCGTCTCTAGCACACGATGTGGGTGCTCCACTGGGGCCTAGACCTGAGCACTTTGGAGTTTAAGCCCCCAACACCAGCTGAAGAAAAGACAGAGAACAAATCTAGCAATGCAGTGAGTGAGAAATATGGTTTTCACAGCAGAAATTTCTGGAGGTAAATATAGCAGTGGGGATTGTGTCCAGCGGACAGAAAGGAGCCACAGAGCTACCTCGAGTTCTGAGCATTTGCAGAGGCAGGTGTGACAATGATCCCCATCCAACTGGGAGGCAACGGCATTCTCCCAGCGACACTCTGATTAGGTCCCTGCCCCTTCCCTGTTTCTTCCAAAGCTGGCTGTCCTGCCCCCATGGCTCAGGCAGGAGCTGGTTGCATTCCCAACTTGTCTGTTCAGCCAAAAAGGATCAGGGACAAAGCATCGACAAAGACCTGTATTTGATTCAATTCCATGGTATTAAGAAAGACTTATTCTAAATTACAATTTGCTACGAATAGCAGTCAGATTACTGTGCATTCTCTAAGCATATCCCACTCCCAAGGAGGGTAGATGAGGTGGGGGTGGGATTGCGGCCTGAGACCCACAGTGAGGTACAGCCACTATGGATCAAGAAGCAGTGCATCCTCCCATGGTCAGATCGTGGTGTGAAAGCCGTCTGCTGTCCCATCCTTCAGGTGTTCCTTACACCATAGCAGGTGGGGTAAGGAGCAGTTAAACTATAAAGTGCCACATGTAACTCAGTCTTGCCCCTAACTAGCTATATAACTACAAATAAGTCTGTGCCTCAGTTTCCTTCTGCTAATAAAAGGATTTCAATGGCTTCTAAAACCCTCTCCAGTTTATAATCTCTACATTTTGTCCTCCAGATCCACAGATTGTCACGTCTCCTCAGGACATACATGGAATACTGTTTTCCCTGAGAAAGGTTTGTTCCCAGATGCCTCTGTCTCTTGCTGTAGCCTCTACCCCCTCCTCAACAGGAGAGAGGAGAAACTCAGCTGAAAGGCAAGTATGGTTCGTGAAACTGGCTCCTGGATGCTGCTTCTCAGGATGTGGAGCTTGTAGAAAGTATGGCTCATCTCTGCTCCCTGTCCCAGGGTAAAATGAACCGGGATTGTGCCCTATGGCATGAGGCTTCTGGTTTCCAGCATTGAGCAAGGAAGTATGCCTCCATCTGGGGTTCCAAATCAGGATGTCCAGTGTCCCATATTCTCCACAGGTCAATCGCTAATAAAGGTGATATTTTGATCTTCGTCTGCCTCATTCCTCTTTCTCTCTCTCATTGGTTCCGAATGCAGATGGGAACTTGGGGTGTTATTAAATGAACTTTCTAAAACCCCAGCAATAATACTTGAGTTCACAGCATGAGGGTAAACCTACCGCCTGGATTGAAACATTGCTAAGTCTTTTTTTTGGCAAAGATTCCAAAACTCCACTGTAGTTTGCAAGCCATCTGGAGCCTGTAGGAGCTTAGTGCAAGTTGTTCTCAAGGAGACCTGGTGCTGGCAATAGCTCACAGTGTCTGTCACAGTTTCCTTAGCCAAGCGGAAGCTCAGGGCCACAAATGGCACCTCCAAAGTAACTCAGGCTGAACTGTGTCTAGCCAGACTCTGAGCCAAGGGTCCACTGGATTAAATAATTCACAGGCCGCCTCTGGGTATGTAAACACAGCCCGGTCTAATGTGGGCTGACAGGTGATTTCATGCATCATTTAACTCTTTGCATTGCTGAGGAATGCGACAGAGATTAGATAATCAGAATAATTTCACATTTGTAAATGGCTTTTTTCTCAAAGGAACAAAATATTGCAAACACAAACTGGAAAAGAAGCATTCATCTAAATAGCCCATGAAGAAAAACAAAACTGGCATTTGTTACAATAATAAATTGGATACACTTTCCCTCTCCTCTATCCAGGATGAGTAGCCTTAAAGAGTGTTTCTCAAGGCCAGGGGGAGGTACTACTTCTGCTGTGCTCCCAAGCGCCCAGAAGCAGTGAAAGAAAAGAAGAGAGAAAGAGTAAGTGGAACGGAGACAGAGAAAAGGGCAGTACACCCTTGACCTTGGAGCCTTGGTATGAAATGAACCTTGAAACCCCAAGTCAGGAGTCTCTGTCCAACACCAAGTGGCAATGCAGCTTTGCAGGCTGTCTGCCCCAGTCGTCTCCCGTGACTATGTCATCCTATTCAACCCTCTGTAATAACAACTTCGCTGGGCCATCCCATCTTGCAAAGCAGAGGGCATTAAACGAACCTGTTTTGTTTATTCCCAGACTACAAATGAAATCTGAATGCCTGGTCACCTCTCTGACAAACTAAAACCCTCAGTAAAGAAAGAGTTCAAACTCAAGGGCACACAGCTCAACGTTCTTGAACAACAGGGCGGTTTTAAGCCTGTTGACACTTTAGCACAGCAAGCCGGTGCACGTGCTACAGGAAAAGGTAACAGGGGGACTCATATCTCCTTCTTGAGTCTTCCTGACCTTCGCTTGTGGCCAGGGGGCCTCCTCTCTGTGTCTAGCAGAATCCTGGGCCAGGTGGCTGCCTTGAGCATATACCTTGCAGACTGACCCTCCAGATGGACTCAGCTGAGAGCCATTGCTGGCCTGCATCGTCTGTGATAAGCTGATTAATTGGGAATGGGCAAGCCCCACCCCAAGGTCCCTGCAGACCACTGGGCTTTGGAAAGAGTGCAGACTATCATGTTGTCTGGGAGGATGAAACACACCAAAACTTTAAAATGTCACCTCAGAATGTCATCTTGCAGGTGCTGAGTTGAAAGCTGAGATGGAACTCCTGTCACCCCCATCTGGCCCAGGTGTCTCTGGGTCCCATGCAGGGCTGCTCTGAGACGGTTTAGAATTTGTTCTGACAAGCATGCAATATTAAGGTTAGATACGGGCCCTGTGGATCTGAAATAAAATATTCTGTCACTAATATGGATTTTAAAATCCCACTTGGCTGAAGTATATGAAAAGTTAATGCCCTTACAAGCAGATGAATCAAACCCAGAAGGAAATGTGGCAGAAGCTTTGACTTTTCAACCTGCCAACCACATCTCTGGCGAAGGGAAAAGTATGCTAAAGAGCCAGTCCTCCTCCTTGGGTGCCACCTTTTCTCCTGCTGGTGAGTGCTCAGGGTGCTGATGGCCTAAGGGACTCACACGAGCTCTCAAACACGTCTCCCATAGTTACAACCACCCCCTACAGAGGAGGGTGCAGACAGGTACGCAAAATTACCAAGGAAAGAGGAGAGGGTTGGAAAAATCTGCTCTTTTGTAAAAATGTTGTTCCTTCTGTGGAGCCACCCTAACACCCACTGGCTGTGCGTTACACACACACACAGGAGCATGTAATGCGTGCACTGTTTCAGACGAAGGCTGATAACTGAGGGGAGAAGTAGATGGGCTTGTGATCCCGGTGGCAGATCCTAGCAAGGCTCCCGGTGCTGGAGAGACATCTGCACCTACACTGTCAGCCCCTCGCTAACACTTACTGCGCACCTGCTGTGTCAGGTGCTGTGGAGAACACAAATGTACATGATACAGTTGAGGAGTTTAGAGTTCACCTCGCGGGAGTCTTTATGCCACTCGGAAGTTTGATGCAGTGGTCTCTGACTTCCAAATTCCTTGTATGGAGAAGGGCAGGAAGTTGTATAGTTCGAAGTGGTGAGAAGAGAGGTTGTCCCATAACATCCTCCCAGAGCAGTCCTCATGACCCCATTTAGGGGACATCCCTGCACACCCCTACCCTCTCGGTGTGTCAGTTCCTCCTTCTTCATACCACAGGTGCCCACTGCCCTCGTGGTGGGCCCTTCCTGCCCCCAAAGTCCCTCCTTCATTTAGATGTCTCACTTGGCATGCTCTTTCCCAAAAGTGCTCCCACACTCTGGGTTATGCCAGCTCATCAGTGACATTAACAAACCTATATCCAGCCCCATAATTCTAGAACCCTTCTTTTCCTAAAATGAAAAAAAAATACTCTATGGTGCTAATTAGTTGATACTTGCTTTCCTTATAAAAGAATTCAGACAGGGACCTTCTGGACATCAAATGCCAGTTTAAGCCTACTCAGGAGAGCACTGCCTGGGGACTGCCCCGTGTTCTCTGCCGATACTCTCTCCGAGCAGGCAGTGCTGCGTCTGCTGGCGTGCTGCCTTGGCTACCTGGAGTGTGAGGGTCCCAAGAGACCTGGCACGGGGGTGTGGTTGGAGGTGTTGTTCCTCACCAAGATTTCATCAAATTACCATTAGTTGTAGGAAGCACCGTGGAGCGTGTGTGCATGTGCGTATGTGCCGGTGTACGCACGTGTGTGTATTTGTGGGTGTGCATATAAGGGACTGTGAGCCAGCAAGAGAATTTTCATTAAAGCTTTCCAACAACTAAAATAACAAATAAGAGTACATGTGTGAATGTGAATGTTATATACGTAGTTCACATTTTTTTGATTCAGGGAAGATTCACATGTATTGTGTGAGAACAGAGAAGTTCAAAATGTCTCTCTGTTTTTTGTTACTTTTTAAATCTCACCCCAGTTTTCTTCTTGTTCCCAGCAGCTCTTAGACTCTCCTGAGCATTTCAGTGGTTTGCAGTGTGTAGGACTGACTCTCATGATGCTGGTATTTCTCCTCCTCAGTATTCCATCTGCAGTTAGTCAATGTGGTCACCAGGTCACTGGTGATTACGCTTTATTACTCCTGCTTACCCTCTTCACTTCACTTTCTGCCACTAAATGGCTTAGTATTCTAGTCCCCTGAGTCATTGTTTCATCTCCCTATTCATCTGTAAAGACTTCGAAGGTATAAACATCTCTTGCTCCTGGCACAAAAAGTTTTTTTAGCACCTACTATGTTTTGGGTGCTTTTCTAGACTGACTAACTTTAATCCAGAGAGGTAGATGTTCCCATTTTTAAAGTGATTCTATGTAAGGGTAAAGAAGGAATAAAACATCTCCAGTGACAAACAGCTGTTAAGTGGCAGTCAGCAGTGATGGAGGTAGCATTTGGACCCAGCAATCTGAAATCCAAGGCCATAATTGTGCTTCCATAGCTTTAGTCCTTTTAATTTTATTCTAGTTGTGCCAAAGACTGGTTAGCATCTAGACTTGCCTCTTGAAATAAAAGGTGTTACTTTTACAACAGGGAAAGAAGTATACTGATCTCCCTCTGATTTAATTATGTCTAAGGAAGGCAGATGTTTAAGTATGACAAGGAAAATTTAAAACACAGCAAAGCACGATCATGCAGCTTATTAAGCTGCAATAGTTAGATGCGACTTACTTTAATTCTCAGGGAAAAGATCTGGGTGACATTTACTAAGCAATACATGTAATTGCTGGGTATTGTGCAGGCTGCTTCTCCAGGATGATATCATGTAGCTCTGATCACAACCTGGGAAGGGGATTATGATCACCCCTGCTCCATGGAGAGGGAAAGTGGGGTGTAGTTTGCTCAAGGTCACAAAGTTGGAAATAGTGATATAGGATTTGAATTGGAATCTTAATTAATTTAAAATTAACTTTTGGAATAAGTAAAACATATGCATGATACAAAATTTAACAGACAGGAGACAGTTTAAGAAGTAAGCCTACCTCTCACCACCAACCCCAGCCACTCAAGTACTCTTCCAAGAGGCATTTACTGTTGTCCAGTTCATGGGTATACTTTCAATGATATTTTTATTCATATTCAAGCATACATTTTATATATAATAATCATTATTACCATCATTACTTTACAGTAATGGTAGCATACTCTACAATACTGTCAGCACTTTATTTTCTTAGAGATCACACCCTTAAAGGATGTAATATTCCTTGGTTGACCAGATCTTTGAGGTAATAAGTCAATATTGATCACCATTCAGTTTATAATCATTTGCTTTTACAAACAATGTGGCAATGAATATTCTTAAGTATACACAACTGCACACAAGTGTAATGTAGGATAAATTTCTAAAAATGGAATTTGTGTCAGAAGATACATGCAAATTATATTTTGATAAATATTGGCAATTTGGTCCTAATACCCATTGTAACAATTATTCATGGTCCCACAAAAACATCTAAGAAAGTACTGACTTTCCCACAGTGTCAACAGAAATGTGTAATTAAGCTTTTTGATCTCTCATTCTGAGTGATATTTGGCATTTTTCAACTGTCTGCATCATGAATATTTCTTTTGGGGAAGCACCTATTATATTCATTGTCCTTTTTATTTCTATTTTTTTAAACAGCTTTATTGAGGTATAATTGATATACAAAAATCTAGACATATGTAATGTATATCTTTGATGAGTTTAAAGATATGCCTCCAAACTGTGAAACCACCACCACGTCAGGTGTTAAACATATCTATTACCTCCAAAAGATGCCTTCTGCTCCTTTTAATTATTTTCTGTGTGTGTGTGTGTGTGTGTGTGTGTGTGTGTGTGTGTGTATGTGTGTGTGTGTGTTAACATTTAACATGAGGTTTACCCTCTTAATAGTTTTTTAAGTGTACAATTCTGAATTAACTGTCATTTTTAATATGTTAAGAAGAGAAATCCTTAGAATTTATTAATATTTTAACTTACAGTTTTGTATTTTGAGTCAAAAAATAAAAAGGTCTTCCACCTATCAGGATAGTAAAAAATTTCCATTTTTTTTTCTAGTGCCTTCATGGCTTTATATTTTTGTATTTAAATATTTGAGTTATCTGGCATTTATTTTTGTGTGAGTTTTGAGGATGAAATCCAGCTTTACTTTGTCCCAAAGGGGTATCTGTTTCAATAGAACTTTTGAATAGGTTATCTTTTTATCATTGATATGTAACACTACATTTAGCGTATGTAGTTTAGTTTATTTTTAAACACTTTCCATTGATTTCCTGGCTAGACTTTTTTATCTAATTTTTTTAACTTCTGTAGCTTTACAATATATTTTAATATGTGAAGGGCCGACCCCTACTATTAATTTTTTGTCAGAATTTTTCAGGCTGTGCTTGCTTATTTAAATTTGAGCTTTAGAATCATCCTGACTACTTCTAAGAACACCTATTGGTGTTTGATTGCATTGTATTACATTTATAGTTTAGTTAAGACATCTTTACGTTAAACAGGGTATCTTTCCATTTGCTTAAATCATCTTGTATTCTCCTTAGTAGCATTAAAAAGTTTTATTTGTATACATTTTTGGCACATTTCTTGTTAAATTTATTTCTATTGTAAATGGGATCTTTTCAGTTTCATTTCCTAACCAACTTCTGTTTGTATATGGAAGGTTATTAGGTATTTTTATACTCCATCACCTTAATGAATTTCCTTACTGTTTATACTATTTTTTTTCATTTGATTCTTTATGGTTTACACTATATAATCATATCACCTGCATATAATAATAATTTTGACTCTTGATTCTAATTTCTATGCTTATTTTTATCTCTCTTCTACTTGGGCTGGCCAGGATCTCTAGAGTAATGTTAACTAATACAGTTGATTAAGGCATCTTTTCTTGTAGCTGATATTAATGGCATTGTGTTTACTTTTTCTCAGTAGGTATATTAGTAGTAGCTTTGGGGACATATGTTACTAAGTATCTCCAAGGGTATATATGTGTGTGTCTCTGTGTATAACATCATTTTATGATGCATTTTTCATCAGAAATAAAGAACAGATTTTATCAAATGCATTTATAGAGATAATAAAAACAATCCTTAATTTTGACAATATTTTATAAATTGATTTTGAATTTTGAAACATTCTTACATTTTAAAAATTCCACTTAGTCATAGTACATTCTCATCTTTGTGAGGTCTTAGGTTTGTTTGCTAATATTTTAGAATTTTTTACATCGATATTCATAGACAGTATTGGTTTGCTTTTTTGTGTTCTCTTTATCAGGATATGATTGATGCATGCTAGCTTCAGAAAAAGGGATTTAGGAGCCTTCTCTTTTTATATGCTCTATAAGAGTGTAAATAATATTGGGCCTATCTTTTCCTTGGAGGTTTGGTAGAAGTAATCTGTGAAATATTCTGGGCCTGGTGCTTTCTTTGCAGAGGTTTGCTTTTTGTCCATGTGCTGTATTTCTTCTATGCTGCTTAGTTTAGATTTTTTTCTATCAGGGGTCATGCTTGGTAATTTGTATTTTCCTAGAAGATGATTTCTTTTTATCCCTTTTGGTTAGTGTACTGATGATTTATTGACTTTTCCCTAAAGTTTATTTCCTCTCCCCTCCCCCTTAATTTATCTTCTGCTTTTATTATCATTCATATCTTCCTTATATGTTCCTTAGGTTAATTTTATTTTTCATGTTTTTAGCCTCATGAGTGGAAGACAATGTATTGATTTCTTGTCTTTTTCATTCATTAAGTACTCATATCTACAAATTTTTCTTTGAGCAACTGTTTTAGCTGATGCCATAGGATATGCAATATGGTTGTAATCACTACCATTAATTTTAAATATTTTGTAATTTCAGATCATTTCTTTTTTGATTCAGAGTGATTACAGAAAATTATCTGTACTATTTTTGGTTTGCCAAGTTTATTTAGGTTTTCTGTGTGGTCTAAAGTACGGTCAGTTTTGGGGAACGTTCTATGGACATGTGAAAAAGATGAAGTATGACATATGTGACTTTGCTAATTATGTCATTTAGGCTATCTATATCATTACTTTCTTTTGGTCCATTTTATTTGTTAATCTTCCTAAAACTAAAGTTCTATTTTTCCTGTGTTTCTGTAGTTTTGCTTAATAACTGCCCATGCTATGTTAGTTGAGGCGGGAATACTCATGACTGCTAGGTCTTCCTGGTGGAATATACTCCTTACCACACCAAGTATCATTATTTTTCTTGCTTAATGCTTTTTGCTTTAAATTCAACCTCGGTTTATACTAAGATCATAGCCTCTCCTTTATTTCTTGTTGGGATTTAATAATATTTTTTTCATCCTTCTATTTTCAAGTTTCTGAGTCACTTTGTTTTAGGTATATGTCTGGTCTATAGCATATAGTTAAGTTTTACTTTATTTCTAAATTTGAGAATCTTTTTCTTTTCATATGTGAGTTTAGACCACTTGTACTTATTAATATGACAGATATGTTTGTTTTTAATTCACAATATTTTGTGTCATGTTTTATGTTTTTATTGATTATTATTTTTTAAATCTGATATTCTTCAGCCTAATAAATCAGATATTCTTTGTTTTGTGTTAGTGAGTGTTCCTTGTACTGTTTGGGCAGGTTTGTATTATGATTAATTCTTCCAGTGATCACCTTTATAAATAACGTGTATTTAATTATTTAAATTATATCTTGAAACATTGACTTTTAACTTTCTGCTTTGAACAATAAAAATTGTTCTTTTCCATCTTCTTTTCCTTCCAATACCTGAATTTTGTTAAAAAAAATATATAATACACATGCAATTTTACACTGTATATAAAACTAAGGTACATATATATTCTTATACTTTACCTTTGTATATTTAAATATAGTTATACATCAATTACTTAGTCTATTGTGTTTAAATGCGATCCTTTGATATTCGTCTGTAAATTATGAAAAAATCAACATATACCACCTTTTGCCTTCTCTAACCTTAATATTATGTTGGTTATGATATTTACATACATTCAGAGCTTATAACATTTTTCTGCAACCAAAATTTTGACATTTTTAAAGATTTAGTCCAAAAGCTAAATAGATTCAATGTTCACTGGAAGTTCTTTTGTCAGGATTTCTCCCATCTCTTAGTTAGCTTAAGTCTTTCCTTTAATAGTTTTAAAGGAATAACTCATGGGAAGCTATTTTCTCTGGGTTCTTGAATGTTGGACAAGTTTTATCTATTAACTTTATTTTGAATTACAGTTTGACTGTGTACAAATTCTTAGCCCCCACACATTTTTTTTTTTAAATTGATGACTTCGTAGGCATTATCTTTATTGTCTGTGAATGTTTCTATAGGTTAGCTTCATGTCTACCTGACTTTAAAAATGTTTGGCCTTACATGTAGAGCCAGATGGGTGCCAGAGTAATCAGAGGGATCATGTCATAAACTATACAAATGTCTAACCCATGTACTATAAATCTGAAACTAATATAAAGTAAAAATAAAAATAATTTTTTTGGCCTTGTATAGGTTTCTTGATATTTTCACTTGGTTGACCAAATGATTATTTCTTATTTCTAAAGTTTATTAATACTCCTAAAATATAGCACAGTATTGATGGTTCTTCAGCAATTTTTCCTGGAACACAGCATACCTTTTCAATCTATAAATTTGAATCTTTTATTTTTTGAAAGTTGTGTGCATTTATATCTTTTAGTGTGTGTGTGTGTGTGTGTGTGTGTGTGTGTGTGTGTGTGTGTGTGTGTTCTATTTGTATAGTTCTCTTCTTCAGAGATATTTTATTATGTATCTTTGGGGTCTTTTTTGTCACCCAAATCTACCAATTTATCTCTAATCCTTTTAAATTGTTATTTCTATTTTATTTTATTTGCTTTGATAATCTTGTCCTTCAGATCCCCTATTCTATTTTCAGCAGTGTTTATTTTGTGTTGTTTAAAAATTATCTGTGATGATTTTCCTCCTTCACTTTTTTTGATGAGCTATGTCTTTATGTTTCTTTCCCTCTAATTTCACCATATCATCTTTGCCCTCTTTATTTCTGTTTTTGAGCTCTTTGGTGGTTTCTTTAATTTGTCTGAATTCATGGTCACATTATTTTTTCATTTGTCTGTTAGAATCACCAATAGTGAGAATTCTGCATTTGCCATTTGTTTTCCAGTTCTTTTTCTCCTTTTCTGTTGCAATATTTTTTTGTTGTAGCATGTAGTATGTTGTAGCATCCTGTTCTGGTTTCTTTTTTAATGCTACTTTTCATTGAATGTGGAAAATTCTTCTTGATCCAGATACTTGAAAGATGTTTGTGTTGGGTAGGAGGCAGAATGTTGTGAGCTGTTAAAAATTTGCCCCGATTCACTCTTAAATCTCATTACAAATGCTTGTGTGTTTATGAGTTATTTTAGCCATTGCTTCTTCTTAGTCAACAGCCTGCAGCCATGCCTTACCAACAGTCTGCTTCTTATACTCATCACACAACTGCATTTCCTGTTTCAGCTTCATCTGCTACTATACATGGTATCAGGCAGGGTCCGAGGATGCTTCTGTTTGCAGTACTTGTGTCTTTTTCCAAAGGGTTGTTGGCTTCATCCTTTAGGGCAGGGTCCCAAATCCCCAGGCTGTGGACTGGTACCAGTCTGTGGACTGTTAGGAACTGGAACATACAGCAGGAGGTGAGCAACTGGCGAGCGAACAAAGCTTCGTCTGTCTTTGCAGCCGCTCCCCAGAACTAACATCACTGCCTCAGCTCCACCTCAGATCATCAGGTATTATTAGATTCTCACAGGAGCATTTGTCTCCAAAAATGTTGGGAACTGCTATTCTAGGGTGTGTCTACTCTAGGGTGCCAATCTTGGAAATGTGTTTTCTGCTCACTTTGTCAGAACCTACAGTCTGGTCACAGTCATCTTTGCTCTTCCTGAACTCCTGCTCCATTGCTTTGGCCAGCTGTACATAATATACTGTGATTTGTGGATACAGAACCTCCCAGCTTTGTTGAAAATGGAATTTATGCTTTTCACTCTTGTTCTATGTTATGATTTTCAAGAGGAAAATGGGAAGAGCTTTCTTTCTAAGGATATCTTGAAATTTAAAGTGCACCATGATGTTTTTGCTCCTCCCAAGTTTACAGCAGCACAGGGAATTGGAGTCTAAAGAAACCAAATCAAGTATTGAACTTTCAGTCCCTAGAAGTATCAGGAAACAGTTGGCTAGAATAATTAGGTAAGGTAGCAAAGGCTTTTGACAATGGAAATAGAAAAAAGGGGCAAGCATACACACTGTCACATTAAAAAAGAGCTTCTCTAGGATGAGAAATCATTGACCTTTGAGGAAAAAAATTGATCTAATTCTGGAAGGATATCAATGTTAGGTTAAGTTTAAAAGGGACCATAACAGATAAATTCAGAGGAAGAAAATTAGAAGACTTTTACACTGATTGTTATAGGTTTTATAAATATAAGTCTCTTGAATAACTCTATTATTCTTATTATTATTAGCAACTGTAATACCATCAACTGAGTGCTTATTATGTGCCAGATCCAGTGCCAGATGCCTCCCAAATCCCAGTGAGGTGGAACTATTACCCCCGATCATACGTGTGGAAACTGAGACTTAGGAAGTTTAACTAAGTAGCTCGAGGTCACATAATTAATAAGTACGATGGCCAGCACTAGAACCCAGAACTGCCTGACTAACACATCTTTTACTTTAATCATTATACACAATCAATTATCTAATTTATACTACCACTTTAATGGAGGTTGTAGTCTACGTGTAAAAGCAACACTGAATCATATAATCACATATGACCTTTCTCAGTTATCTACACCTAGAGAACAACTTATATACTAGGAGCTGCCAGATGGCCACTTTCAGAAATGCAAGTTTACTGATTTGTCTATGGGGTTTGTGAGGTGGGCAAAGGAGACAGAACGCCAATCAATAGCTTCCTGAATACAGTAAGAGACTATTGTTTCTCTTGGAATCTAATATCAGGCACTCCAGGGCTAGTGTGACTGGCCAAGAACGTCATCAAGTAACTGGACTTCCTGCTACACCGACCTTAATTGTGCAGCTTTTCTTCTCATGGTCGGGAGTGGCTGTTAGATGTCTAGAGAGTGTATGTTCTTTTCCTGAAGGAAAAAGGAATGACAAAGGGCAAGAGGCAAAGAGGCTTTACGTATCTGGGGGGAGGGAAGCTTTCTGCTATATACACATCGTTGGACAGAACTGTGTCTTATGGCTACCCAAGGCCAAGCCACAGGAAGGCTGGGAATTTGAGGTTTCTGGCTTCTGTGGAGAACGTAGACAAGATGGAAGGAGCTGTAACAAGGATTAAGTGAGACAATCTGTTGGGTCTCCCACACTGCCTGAGAAGAACTTACTTCTATGAATAAGTGGTAGAAAAACTTGACTCCTTCCTGGCTGTGGTCTTGGACAACTTACATGACCTGTCAGGGTCTTGGTTATTCATCTAGAAATACAGAGGTAAGAACTGCACCAGTCTGGGTGAAAATTTAATGATCTGATGCTCATAAAATTGCCTAACACAGTGCCTAGCACATAAACAGCAGTTTTTAAACATTGCCACTATTTTCATTCCAACCTGTGAAAACTCTTAATTAACTTAGGAGTATCACACACCCTTGCTAAAAAATAAGATTCTCCAGAAAAATTTAAGGGGATTTATTTATTTTGTCAACACTGAATTACAATTCTCTCCGGGGCAGCTATTATTCAGTTCACCTACAGATTTCATGATTTATTCAATGTTTCAAATACTGACTAAACATTTAGCAGGTGCTATGTTTCCAATTTACTGCCGGGAGCATTTAAAGAAAATACAACAAAAATTCCTCACACAACATTCCCCAGACAAAAAAAGGAAAAAGCTGGTGATAATGTTATTTCAAGTATCTCCAACAGAAACCTATTTACATTTCCAGATTCTGTTGTTTCTCTACCTTGGACTGAATTACACAGCTCGGCTTCCCCGCTGTGGGAACTGCATGTGGTGATGACAGTGGAGAAAATCCATCTTGGCTTTTGTTTCTCATCTCTCAAGTTGATAGTAATGTATGTTTATGACTCCAGTCTTGCTTTAGGAGAGTGAGTTTAATAAATAGCTAAGGGCATCCAACCATGTTCTTCAACTGTAAAAAGTTCTTACCAAAAAAACAGGTTGGTTGTGATTCGAAGCAGGGTGGGAGGAGAAACAGCTTAAGGCTGGCAGGGCACAGAGCCTAAATGTGTCACACGATGTTGCATCTGTTTCCAAATACAGTAGCCTCACTCCCCTCTTATCCGCGATTTTACTTTCTGTGGTTTTGGTTAACTGCAGTTAACAAAGCTCTGAAAATATTAAATGGGAAATTCCAGAAAAAAGCAATTCTTATTTCAAGTTTGAAATGTCACGCCTTTCTGAGTTGTGTGATAAAATCTTGCGCCATCCCTCCCAGGACATGAATCATCCCTTTGTCTAGTGTCTCCATGCTGTATGTGCTGACCACCTGTTAGTCACTTATCAGCCATCTCAATGATCAGATTGATTGTCCCCGTATCACAGTGCTTGTGTTCCGGTAACCCTTGTTTTACTTAATATGGTCCCAAAACACAAGAGTAGCGATGCTGGCAATTTGGATATGCCAATGAGAAGCCATAAAGGGTTTCTTATAAAGGGAAAGGTGAAAGTTCCTGACTTAATAATATCTATTTTCATCTCATGTCATCATAAGAAGGGTGAGTTTGGTACAATAAGATATTTTGAGAGAGAAAGAGAGCACATTCACATAACTGTTATTACAGTAAATTGTTATAATTGTTCTATTTTATTATTTGTATTGTTAATCTCTTACTGTGCTTAACTTATAAATTAAACTTTATCATAGGTATGCAACCTATATATTGTGGTTGGTATAGATAGGGGTTGGTACTCTCTGCTTTCAGGCATCCACTGGAATGTATCTCCTGTGGATAAGGGGGACTGCTGTATTCCACAACTAGTTCCATCAAACTTCAAATGTACATGATGTCTTCTATGAGGAATGGATTCTCTATATGCCACCTATCTCTCAGTTTTGCATGCCATAGGGGAGAGTCTCTGAAGAGCCTTAAGGCAAGGCAATTGTAAATGTATTCCCTGTTTTTAAATGTCCATATGTGGTGTGACTTCTGTCTGCTCATCTTAGCAGGAAGTGGCCAAGTTGGATGGTGCTGAACACGTTTTTAAAAGAAAAGCAATGTGACGGAGTGGTAAAAACACTCAACTTGGGATCAGAGGATTTGAGTTCAGTCTCTGTCCTTGCCACTTGCTATTTGTGTCACTAGGGCCTATGCTGTTTTGTGCTTCACTCAAGAGGTGTCTTAACACCCTTCTCTCTCACCACTTGTATAAAGGCTGGAAAGCCATACACCTACTTTCTCTGCCTTTTTTGTAGCTAAGAACTTCAATGTGACATGCTTCTGGAGAATGAGACATAAGCAGAAGTCTGCAAGCCAGAGGATGTCTGAAAAAGTTTAACCTTCATGAGAAAAGGAGACAATATGGCTCATACTGCTCCTTCCCACATTTCTTCTTCTTTTGACCATGGTCATGACACCTGGAGCCAAAGCAACCATCTTATGACCTTGAAGGAAAGGCCAAGAGAACAGCAGTAAGGAGCCATGATGTACGTGAGCTGTCCAACCCCTGGGGCAGCAGTCTGCTTCCAAGCCTCTTGTTAGGAGGGCCTCTGCACACCCAGATACAGGCACAGTAATTCAGGTTTTCTGTTGCTTGGAGCCAAAACATTTCCAACTGACACAGTAACTATGGAAGATTACTTTATCTCCTCCTCTACGAAATGAAGCTAAAAGTAGCATACCCAAACACATAGATGCTGTGAATTCTGAATAAAATAATGCATAGCAAAATACGTTGTTAATTATAAAGTTAGAAACAAGGGAACCGAGCTCTCAGAAAATGTTTGCTTTATTTCAACTAATCTGTGTCAACTGCGCTTAGACATATGGCAGCAAAATAATATCCTTTGTGAAATGCAAGCTCTTTTCTCCTAATACTTTTATTTTCCTTTGTTCTTTTTCTTTTGCCTCAGTTAACCTCCATCCTTTCTTTCCCCTCTGCACACACACACACACACACACACACACACACACACACACACACTTTCCAGCTTCTTATACACCATGCTGTAAGTTCTTTATTTTGTTGCACTATATTTGAGAGAACTTGGGAAATACAAACTCAGAGATGGGAGGGTCGTTAAGATGAGGTATCCTCTCTCAATCCTACTATCTGACTCTGATTTCAAGGGCAAAATGAAAGACGTGGTTTAATCAGAGAGAACTATCCTAGGAGGCTTCTGAGAGAAATTGCAATAGGAGGTGTATGAGTAAAACCCACTCTTCCTAGGAATACATAGCTATGAAGGAAAAACAGAAAAAGAGAGGAAAAGAAAGAAAAGCAAGCAGTTATTACTGAGCAGGTTTATTAGGTAGCAGGCTGCCACTGTGCCAGCAACTGTGGCCGGAGTCAGCTTTGTGGGAGTGACTGGCTCAATTGCACAGGATCCTGGGCTGGGAAGGGCCCCATGATTAGTTTAATGCTCTGTTGCCATCTTGAAATTCTTAATAATGTTTGAACAAGGGATCCTGTATTTTCATTTTGGACTGGAGCCTGCAAATTAGGTAGCCTCTTCTGAGGGTGGCATTTATGTCATTTCAACCCACAACTCCCTTGTGAAGGAGATGATATAACACTTGCCCCAGATGAAGAAACTGAGGCACAACATATTGAAGAAGGTTTGCTGAATCACACTCAGGAAGTAAGGAGTGGAGCTAGAATTCAAACACAAGTTGCTGCAGCTTCAAGGTCATTCCAACTCTAAGGCCATTCCTTGTTGATGCCGGATTCCCTTTAGTAGGACAGTTAAACTGCAAATGTTCAGAAAGCAGGAATGTGAGGCTCCAAAAAATCAGTCTCCAAAGCCAAAGAATATTTGCACTGCAGTGTTCTTTGAGGCCAATTAGGCTTCTTTGCTTCACATGGGAGGAGGTTATGAAAGGGATTCGGTGGGAATACCCCCAAAGCTTGGTCTTCCAGTGGCTATCTACAGAGTGTTATTTATGTGTCAGGGTCTTTTATGAGTCCTCCGACATTCAATCCTCATAACTGCATTTTTGCCATAGGAATGTAATTAATTACCTCCCCACCATGACACATGAAGAAATGCTGTCTAAACGTTTTAGAATTTTGCACACACTTTCACATCTCTGTTTTTACTTAACCCATGTATAGGTCAGTGGGGGCAGGTTTTATTAGATCCATTTGATGAATAAAGAAATTAATTCCCAGAAAGATTCAGATCTTTGCATAAAGAAACATATTAAGTTCGTGGGCAGAGCTAAAACTAGAACCTGGTCCTTTAATCTTCTATGGATTCTTCTCCCACTAAAACATGAAAAGATGAAAAGGCAAAACAAACAAAAAACACAAAAAACTTAATTGGTCACTTGATAGCTTTCTCCACTAATGTTTCCTGGCAAAAACGATGGGTGATAATAGAACTGCATGAGAATTTATTCCAGAGTTTTCAAGGGGTGCATTTATCTCAAAGCTATGAAACAATATCTGTCAGGGAAAATTAGGGCTGAGTACCAAAATAAAAAAAATTATCAGCCAAACAAAGCAACTCTTTTAGCTGATGTAGAAGCTTAATACCGAACACCGATATGCGCTCCGTGCAGTTTCTGCAGGGGCCATCCATGCACCGCACATGCGCACAGAACCCAGCACCCCCCAGGCTTCCCCCAGGAGCCGGCGCCCTTTCTGGGGCATCACAAGGTACCCAAGATCAGTTGCTTCTTTTTTCGATCACTGGAAATCCTAGGGCTGGAGTTTTCTGTTGAGGCCTCTTCAGAATGCTGCCTAAAGTAAATGAAGAAATCGGTCTTGACCCTTGTCATCTTTTGATTTAGCAAGGGGACCGGGAGCAGAACTCTTTCCAATTTCCTGTTGCATTGCTGAAGGTGGATCTCTGTTTCCCCATCAGAAGTGAGAACCTCCATCATCACAGTCCAAAACCAAACCACATTCTTGTATGTAAATTAACTGTGCATATTGCTGATTGTAATATGACCCAACAGTGGTCTTTTGTAGTGACAATGAGAGGAGCGCTTGGGAGATGGGGCACATTCCAGACATGCTTTTCATAATCATCATTAGAAACAAAGAGGAAGAGGAAAAAGACAAACCACATGAACAATATAAGGGAAATTGCCAGATCACCAGGAAATATCTATCCTGCGTTTGGTGATAATAAATTTATGCTAGAGATTCATTTGAGTTAGAAAAACGGAACAGCTACAATAATGTTTTCTATTTTTTTAAAAAGGCTCTTTTGACCTTCAAGAGCAGGATTATCCCACTTTGATGTGAGTGCATTAAACATTAACAATCTTACCATGTTAGTCTCCCAGGCCAAATCTTATTAGCATTTAGTTCTGACATTGGTTCTTGCTGGTGAATTATTTAAAAAATGTAAGAGTCTGAGATTGTGTGATAAAAATCACATAGCCACAAAGTGGAGATTATTAAAGGCCTTTGAAGATGTGAAATAAGCAGGACCAGTAGTACATGAGGCTCTTAGTCTTTGTTTTGCTTTCATTAAAATATTTTGTGAAGCAAAGGACTGTTCCTTTTGTGATACAATTCTGAATGAAGCTCAAAAGCTTTAGGTGCATGTCCCTCGTGGGAGATTAGGGTTAAAAAGATGGTTTTCCCTTCTGTCCATGCTTCTTAGCTCAAGTGAGCAAATATATCTCTCCCTTACTTTCTAGAATTCTCAGAGAAGTTTGCTGGATACCTGGGACACAGCAGGGTTCTCTTCCTTTATTCTGTCAAAAAGAACACCTTTTTAACTTTTGGGACCTGGGAAGCAGACATTTGATTGTCTTTTTTCTAAAATTACCCTTGTCTCTGGGAATTCTGAATTCTTCAATATGAAGTCTGATCACGGTGGGCAGAGCCACCCAGATGAGTCCCTGGAAAGCTATGGTTACTAACAGTCCCTAAAGCAGCAGCCTGCATCCTGCAAAGCCTCCGGGGAGGGTAACTGGACATGTGCAGGAAGTTGATGCCTGTGAATCATGCGTCCAAAGGGGAGCTGGACAGGTCCCAGTGGTGTGGATCCAGACCTCTCTGTGGCATCCTCCAGCAGAGAGACTGCTTCAGAAAGGGTACTCCATGGAAATTATTCACTCAATTGTATCTTCTCAAAACTTGGAGGGAAACAGAGAAAATCAATTTCTTTTCCTCCAATGCTTGTTCCCAATAACTAAGCCAACAACACACATTAGCCTCCTTCGTCCTGACCAAATAGAAGGCAGAGAAAAACCACTCTCAGGAGTGGGCAGCTGAGGTGCTGAAGTAAAGGTCAAGAGCCTAGGAATCTGCCCACTCCAGGAAGACCAAGCTCAGTATTTTATACCCAGGGGGTTCTCTAAAAATGAAGTTTAACCTTTTGCTTCCTAGAGAACAGAGGAGAGAAACCCTCCCTAATGCCGGCTGCTGCTGCCACTGCTGTCACATCTCTGGTGCCAGGTGTCCTCTCTGGCAGCCAGGAAGAGAAAGGAGCCCAGCGGCCATGGAGCAGCAGCCCTGGCCCCCCTACCAGACCCTGCACCTGTCTCTGCTCAGCGGTGCACAAGGGCTTCGGGAACACTGGGGTGAAGAAGGTGCTGAAGAGTCATCAATAATGTATGACCAACATGCGTGAAGAGCTGGCAGAGAGGAGAGGATGGGAGGCAGGAGGAGGAGAGAAGCTGTCCTCTCAAAGAGCAGATGCGAGCATTGGTATAAGTCAGCTTATACCAATGTGTGGGGAAAGAAGGAGGGGAAAGAATGATAGTGCCAGAAAATAAAGGTTGAGATGAACTAATAATCCCAATACCCAGAATATATCTCCAATGACAAAGCCATTCTTTGAGTTAAATACTGATAATATGATTTTGGCCCACTACAGAAGAAACAATACAGGTGGCCTGTAATCATGGGCTCTCTCCTCCACAGGGTATGACCAGAGATTTGAAGAAACAGTCTATTGCCATCATCACCACCGATTTTTCTTTAACAGATTGTAGAGCTTAAAAGGATTTGCTGCTGCTTTCAATGACTGTGTTCTTTCAAATGCGTGAATTAATAATAAAACTATATCAAGTAAATTTATCAGCCTAAAATTCACAATACCGCATGAGGACCAGGTTAAGAGAAAATTTCTAAATGAAGTACAAACATATAAGCCACTAATTTGAATCAAACTGAAAAGTCAGAAAAGCCATAGGTCAGTTCATGATCCATCTCCTGTTGAGACACAAGTGTGTTCACTCATTCACTATCCATTTAGTCACTCATTCATTGAACAGACATTTTACTAAGAGCCAAGTATGTGCCAGCCAGTGTGCTAGGTTTTAGGGACCAAGTCAGGATGCCTGCCGTTGATACGCTTCTTCCTATTAATTTAAGGTCCCACATCCACTTCCCTGTGCCCACCCTTACGTAGGCCTCTGAGGATGTTGGTAAGGAGGTGCCAACAGGCTGAAGACAGCACCCCCCAAACAGCTCCAGCTCTACATTAAATGTTTTTATGTGGACTTGAAAAGGGTGTGTGGATAAATCTCTGGTGCGAGGGGGTGGAGAGTGAGAGTGAACACATACACAATATATGGAGAAGCTAAAAATAGGAATTTAAAATCGGGAGGACATTCCACACCAGATAAAACCAATTGCATGTTACAGAGAAACCAAACGCTAATACTAAGGTCACTCACTCTATTATCCCCATTGAGAGAGGCTTTTTAGAGAAAAAGATTCTGAGATTAAACCTAAAAGGCATGAAATGATTTGATGATTGATATCATTTTGTCTAGATTTAGAGAAATGATCAAGGTTCAAAGGTTCCAAACTCTCCAGCTGCAAGGGGCTTTTTCCTTTCTATTTTGTTCCCTCTATAATGATATAAAGGTAAATGTTACACCCCTTTTTTTGAGTAGTGATGAATATGAATATGCACATGTGTGCATTTTTTGTCAGCTAGATTTATATTTGTTACTCATGGCTAAGTGCTCTATATGAGAATCCCATTGGATCAAAGGTTGACCGTATCATAATCCAGGAGAATCAGGTCCTTCTCTCTTCAATCTGAGATTGGGACAACAAGCAATAGATCAGTTGGATGGTTGGAGGTGAGAATGTAAATGCTTGAAATGAAAGGACCCGTTGAGCCAGGGCTGGGGCAGACTACATTGAGTAGAAGTTGAGAAAATGAAGAAATAAAAAGAGGCAAGGATAAGGGGGGGTCACATGTGGTTCTATGACAGGAAACAGTTGCCCCCTCTATTGTCATAGCCTGCTGTGTTGTACATTCTGTCTCCTCCTTTCTTTTTAGACCTTCCATGGACTTGGGGGTATGAATGGGTTTCTACTCCTTGCAGTCAAATGGTCCTGATGATGGCACTCACAGTAATTATGTCTATAAGAGTGTTGTGGATACTAAAACAGATGTAGTGAGACCCTACTTTTAAACACCTACTAGAAAAAGCAAAGTACTCAGCACTACATTTACATATGTGGCACCTTTTTGCAAATTAGGCATGATAGTTAATTTTATGTGCCATAAAGTGCCCAGACATTTGGCCAAACATTATTCTGGGAGTGTCTGTGAGGGTCTTACTAGATGAGATTAACATTCAACTCAGTAGACTGAGTAAAGCATACTGCCCTCTCTAATGTGGGTGGGCCTCATCTAATCAGTTGAAGGCCCAAATAGAACAAAAAGCCTGATTCTTCTCTTACAGGTTACAGAGAATATTTCCTATCTCTGAACTCAAAACAAAACATTGGCTCTGCCTGCGTTTTGAACCTGTCAGCCTTCAGGTTAGAACTGAAACATCAGGTCTTCTGGTTCTCAGGTTTTCTGACTTGAATGAGAACTATACCATTGGCTCGCATAGCCGGCCTTTATAACTGTATGATTCCATTCCATATAACAAATATCTTTCTGTTTACATACATCCTATTGGTTTGGTTTCTCTAGAGAACCCTGACTAATCCATTAGGGAAGATGCTCCTTCTGGTTGGATACAACCTGGGAGCAGATGGTACCTTTGTGCAAATTGCACCAAGTGCTCCTTGTAGTAGGACATAGGGAAAGGTAGAGCATGGGTTGGATATCTGGTCCCACTTGCACCTTTGGCTGGGCACCATCATGTAGGGACCAATCTGCACATCTGTTAGTAGTGGCCCTGCAAGAGCTGAGCTAAGGGATTGGCAAACAAAGGTGTGTGGGCCAAATCCAGGCTGCCACCTGTTTCTGTGAATGAATTTACTGGAACACAGCCATGCCCATTTGTTTGGCATTGTCTGTGACTGCTTTTGCATTACAGCAGTAGAATTGAAAGTAATTGTAACAAAGACCATATAGCCCAGGAGCTGCAAACACTTGTTATCTGGCCCTGTACAGATAAAGTTTATTAACTCTGGGCTTAGTCCATGTCTGATATTTATTTTCTTAAGATCCATACTCCTAAATAATGAAATGAACCTATCACTGGGTACAGAATATGCAACTCAAATGTTGGAATTGAATGAATACTTGGGCCACTTGGGCAACATTTGCTTATAAACACAGTGCAGTGCTAGGGCCCTACAGAAGTTCATTCTTCCTCACCCCAAAGATTGAGCAGTGTGTTCGCTGGCAGGATGAATCAGGTCTACTGATTATAAGACTATGTGTGATTTCATTTCAATTTAAGTGGGGGAGTGGGAGGGAGAGGAGATAACAAAAGCAAAACTCTGTCCCATCAGAAGAAACTTTCAAAGCCTCACCCCAATCAAAAGTTGAGGAATGTTGTGTACCAGCTCCATAGTTTTTTTTTTTAAATAGGCCTCATTGGTTGCTTTACCATTTTTCTGTGCTGCCTCAATAACCTTCAACATGCAGAGAGATCATAAATGCTAACTGGGGATGAAAATACAATTTGCTTGAATATTTTACATGATAGTGGCTTAGAATGAACCAAAATAGATGGATGAGGGGTTCTGACGGAAATATCTAGTAAGAAAACACCTGTTTGATATAACTTATTGCTGTATGTATGTTGTTGTATGTTGTTGATGTAAGTTGTAAGCATGTTGTTGTTTAGAGTTTCTTTACGAGGGATAAAAGAAACTAATCAGCCCAGGGTAATTTGTGTGTGTGTGTGTGGAGGGGCAAAGAATGAGTTAAAATGGGATGAAATTCTGACAGATACAGAATAACCACAATAAAAATATTACCAGAGAAAAGCCAGTATACTCCAAGGACAAGAAAGAGCATTTCATATGAGACTAAGAGCTGTCAGCAAAGTGATGTGTTCAGAAAATGTTACAATGTTCTCAATCCATTAGCCCATGTCAAGCTTTCTGCGTAATGTCTTCCAGGACAGCTCCAGGCTTCTGTCCCCAGTTCAGGAGGTGGTGAGACTCTCAAATCCTAGTGGACCTTTACAAAGAAATCTTTCTTTGTAAGGGTGAGAGTTTTTCCTTCCAGTGGAATAGAAGGAATCACTTTCACGCTCTTAAGAAGTTACAAATCAGTAATCTATTGCTTATGTCAAGAAAGCTTTGGGTTCAGCCCTTTCTGCAGAAGTAAGTCCTAAACAAGGAGTGAGTGGAAGGAGGCAAGTCCCCACAGCACTGTAGTTTTGCAAATAACCTGTAGAGGGCACTGTTAAAACAGTGTGATGGCAAAAAAAATATAAGTAAACTGAATATAGACGGGGAAAGGTTTGTTTCATTACTAGGACCAACTCCTTTCCTTCTAGTCTGCAGATATGAATAATTCTAGGTACATGGGATTCCTTGGCCTTTTTAAATTTCACTGTCCTATTCTCCTTGGCTCAGCCTCCCTTCTATCTTCTTCACTTTCCCTGGCAGTGAGAGATGTGGCTGTCACTCCTCGTCTATGCACGTGCTCAGGGAAAGTACCATGCTGTGACATCTGAGATACAGGTTCCAGCCACTGTACCAGAGAAGAGAAGGCAGGGCAGATGACAGTTGGAGGTGACCAGACAGAAGTGTCAAATCTGTGCCTGTGACTTGAATATAAATTTACTAAATACAAGGCTTGAAGCCCTGGTGGGGATTAACTTGATTCCATGCTGTGAGGGAAAACCAATAAACTGGAGGAAGCAGGCGCCACCTTTCCTGGTGTGAGAATCTCCACCCACAGCCTTTTTGCCCAGGATGGTCTGAATTACATGGCTCTGTAGCAGTAGATTCAGTCAACTTACAGTGCTCATGTCTCTTAGACTTGGGTTCCTCTGCAATGTGCGACATAATAGCAGATTTTAAAAAACACACTGGCATGTATATATACACATATAATACATATGTGCACATATCAATGTATGTGTGCATACAGCTAGACATTATTACAATTATTTTAGGGTGAATAATAGAATGCACTTTGGGGCCTTAGACGAAAATCACTGGAAAATGACCAGCTCTTTAAAAAAAAAAAAAAAAGCATCTGCTCTTTCTTTTGGTGATTTTTCCATTATATGCCATACTTGGCTCTATGTATTCGTGCACTCAATCAGTACTTCTGATGAGCTGAGCACTGTTCTCCCCCACCCCAAACCTGCTATGGTAAAATGATGAAGGTCCTAAAAAGGAAATCTTTCTTAGAACAAGATTTTAGTCAGCCTTGCCATTCACGTCCTTGGAAAAGCTAATCTGCTCTACCTTTCTGACGATATCTTTCTAGCTCATCAGAAAGGCTGGCCTGCTGCTTTCTACTTAAAGAACACTTTTTTAACATTGGTTTGTACAAAGAACTCTATTAGGTACTATGAGGTTACAGAGATGAATAAGACTTTGGACCAAGCCCTTAAAAACTTTAAATTCAGCGGGGGAGAAAAGCCTACAAACTACTGTGATGCAGAGCAGAGCAAATACATGCTATACTGCTGGCATAAGAGGAGTACTTTAGAAGCGTTACAAAAAGAACAAATAACTCTTGCCAGGGAGGGAAGGAGGTGGATTTGAACACAGCCATGAAGAATTAACAGAATTTCCTAAAGTGAGGACAAGAGAAACGGTAGTTTGGATAAACTGATGGCCTGGGAACTGGGCAGAGGGACAAACAACTGTCCACTGTGGGTTGGCTACTAAACTCAGGGAAAGACATAGGGGTGGGGATTGACACGGGGAGGTCACAGAGGAATGCCATGCTAAAAGCTTAAGCTTAATAACATAGGGAATGAGGGAGCTGAAAAATTGGAGTCTGGGAGATCAATTAGAAGGACCTGGCCATAGGCTAGTCAGGGAAGATGGGGATGGGGATAGTGTGAGCTGGAGCGCAGGCAGGAAGGAAGACCAGGAGAGCTGAGAGGGATGGTGGTCATCTGGGAAGAGCAGAAATAGGAAGAAAATTTACCCCAACTGCTCCTCCATATCTTGTCCCTTGAGATGTCAGGAACCCAGAGTCTGCAGAATGAAAAAAAACTTCTGCATTTGAAAGATCCCTTTGTAGATGTCTGGTAGCTGCAAATGATCCTACTCAGCCATGAAAACTTCACTGATGGGAATAGATGATTTTAATTAACTGATAAGGACCTAAGATAGGTACAAATCAAACATTTCCTTTAAGATCTTCTATATGGACCAATTTCTGAATAAGCATATTTCTCCCATTACATGCTCGGTTTCCCCTTGCTTCTGCAGCAACAGAAGCAACATTGCTGTATTGCTAAATCACCCCTCAAAGGTGTTATTAACTCTGTGAGTCCAAGAACTTGGAAAAGTCTTAGATTCAACACAGGGGTTTACTGGGAAAGGATTGGTTCAAAGGGGCTTCCAAAATACCTTAAACTGAGGCTGTAGAAAGGAACAGAGCTGGGGAATTAGAAGGCTTACAAGAGGTCTGAAGAAAACCTTCCCACCTACTAAGTTTGAAGCTAATGTCATCATTAGGGAGTCTCTTTGGAATGGGGAAGGCAAAATGAGAACTGTCTGAACAGCTAGTGGCCTAATAAAGGGGGTGGGGATGAGACCAAGGAGGGAGTATGGTAACGGTGTCTTCTTGGGAATGAACCCAAACTGTAAATAGGGTTTCTGTGATATATTGGATGTAACACTTGAATTCAGAGATCAGTCCAATCTTAGCTTTATTCTCCTGCAGAATTCTTTGCAAGGAGTCATTTCTCCTATTTCTTCATTTTGTTTTAAGAGAAATTGATCTTCCTTGGATTTATCTAGTCGCTTTTTCTTATTTCTGATTTTCTACACCAAAATGAAAAGTTTATTCATTTTGGAATGAAAATTTCTATTTGGTTTGATGGAGAAGAATAAACACATTTTAAATGCCAATTCTCTTCACCCTTAATTTTTTTTTTTTTTTTTTTAGTTTTGGTATCCAATCTGAGGAGTGACAGAAAAAACAATTCTGACAAGGAGCAACCAATAACTTTCAGCCAATCTATTAATTAGGGTGATGTTTATACTTCCTGTTGCCAACTAAACATCTGCCTAAATAGGTTTTCTTAGTATATAAAGTCATAACCATCTGTCCACATGAGATAATATACTCTACTTAAGTTTTATAATTATAGGAGAACTGCAGGCTTACATTTTCTGTTGGAAGAAGACTTTGGCTACATAAGGAGTGCTGGAGATGGGGTCAGAAGACCTGAGCTGAGTCTTACCTTTGTCACTTGGCAGTAAGTGGCCTCTGCTTCAGTGTTTGAAAAAGGAGAGTGATAACTACTTGCCAGGATGCAAGTGAATGCATAACTTCTATGATACTGGGCATTGAGAGATTAAACAATAATTTCCTGAGGAACTTTTGCTAAGGGTAGAGGTGGGGAATACTTCTTAGCTGTGTTGCTTAGGAAGAAGCATGACATTTGTGCTTCTGGGAAATGGGCAATTCATTGACAGATTGACTTCAATAAGCAATAAAGCACTCATCCTGACAATGAATGTTCAATACCATGGCAAAGAAAGAGAAAAAGGTAACCCCATAGGGAGAACATGAGAGCCAAAAAAATAGAGAGAGAGCACACACAGGTTAAGAAAGCTGGCTTCAGACACCACTTCCCAGATCAAGTGGATAGAAATCCATCACTAGACAGTAAAGGAGATACAAAAATGAGGATCCACATTGGACTAAAAATGATTCACAGAGCCGCTGTTTAATGGTTAATACCAGTTCCTGAGTAGAGAGAATTTAAAGACTGATATCAGAAATCATTGTATTCTTTCTGGTTTATTGTGTAGACATTGATTATAATCCTCATTTCAAAAGGTGGGTTTAATGGCTCAACGGAGCCCTTGGCCATCTTCATAGCATTACCATTTTTCAAGGACTACCCTAGACTTGGCATTTATAAATAGGTAGGCCAAGTGGACCTTAGAATCAAGATTCAGATACCTTGAGTGAAAAAACCCAGGGCAGCTAACTTCCTATAAAAATTCTGTCTTAGCAAGATGTTTCTGGCAGGGCGAGAAATCCATGAAAAAAGCATGCTGACGCACCACCTTCAGGGAGCCATCCTCCTGTCAGGCACTCTTACTCATGCTTCTTGATACTCTCAGCCTTCTAAAGCACCTGACCTTCCTCCCAAGCCACACTCACTTCATTCTCCAAATCTCCTTGGCCAGCAACCCTCATTGCCATCCACCATTACATACTAGACATGTCCCTTCTGTTCTACATACAATCCAGTTCACCCAGAAGACTCTGACTTCCCTCTAAGCCTACAAATTCATCTTCCACTCTGACTTGGCCAACCTTGGGGTTATTCCTCTTCCATCCCAACCAGACCAACATGACCTTCTTCCCTGCTTGTCATCCCTGGGGGTAGCCCCCTAGCCAACCTATCTTAGGTTTCACTGGTGATGTTTTTCATTGGAGGCTGCACCTGGTCAAACATCAAGTCTGTTTCTGGAAGTGGGCCTCTTTCATTCAACAGTATTATGGGATGATTTTCAGTATTATGGTGTTGCTTAAGAAGCCAAGATACCAGAAAAATAGAAGAGTCTTAAAAGTAAGAATTGAGCTTTCTAGTACCTTTTGAAGGACATGTTTGACATGTGTACAAAATTACACACATGTAATATTTCTGTTATTGTACCAGCTACAGAGAAAATTTGGCTAAGGGCTTAAACCAGGGATAGCACAGGCACGGGCAGAGCAGGTGGCCATCGCTACCTCTGTGTTCCATTTTGTCGTCCAACTGCTCTGTTACTGGCATATTACAGACTTGAAAACCAACTCTGTTAGAGTCACATATTAAGGGCTTTCTGACAATTTGGGTATTTCAAATGGTTTAAGGACCCTAACAAATTGATTATCTGTTACAGAGACCTGAAAACTCACAAAGCTAACAAATTGATTATCTGTCACAGAGACCTGAAAACTAACTGACGTGACTACACTGGTACTCAGTTACCAAGCAGTGGAAAGGGTCATATGAAGGTCAGGCATATTTGATGAAGAAAGGTGACAAACAAGGGACTCAACTGCTACCATAACTATCTCTCATGAATGTCACAACTCAAAGGTCTCCATTGCAGTCAGAATCTTCCCAGTTCTTTACTCTTTTTGATATTCCCAGAAGTTCTCCATCTTCCTCATCTGGTTCAAGTCTGGAATGCATGAATGATCCAGGGCACGGTAATCTTTAAAAAGAGCTAAACATCTAGAATTGTTCTATAAGTAATGATAACTTTATATCCTGCTTAAAATCTTCCGATGGCTTCCCTTGCACTTTGTATAAAATTAAAATCCCTCACTGTGGGCTACAAGGCCCTGCAGCATCTGGCTCTTTTCTGTCTTTCCAGATGCATGGGTTACCATGTCCCACTTGCTTACCAACCTCCAGCCACTCTTCTGTTCCTCAAGCACACCAAGCTAGTTCTCTTTCCTCAGGGACTTTGCACTTGCAGTCTCTCTCCTACAATGGGCTTCCTCCAGATTTTTGCATTCTGCCTCCTCAGGTCTTATCTCAAAATCACCTCCTCATAGTGGCCTTTCCTGACCAACCTGTAGGAAGAGGCCTCCTGCCCTAGTCCCTGGATCCCATCAACATCTTTTAATTCCTTTATTACATTTATCGCTCTAGTAGTAGTTACTCAATATGATTCGAATTCATAAATTAGCCCCCAATGGTTTCTCTTGCCTTAAGAATCCTGTTTTACTTCTCACTTTTTAGCTTGCTACATATGCCTAACTCTCTGCATTAGTACACCAATAACTATCCCTGTATTTATAGCAACCAATAACTTTCAGCAACTCCATTAATTAGGGTCATGTTTATAAATCTTGTCATCAAGTAAACATCTGCCTAAATAGATTTTTTAGTATGAAAAATCATAACCATCTATCCACATGAGATAATGTACTGTACTTAAGTTTTAGAACTATGTGAAAATGCAGGTTTATATTTTCTGTCAGAAAAGGGTTTTGGCTGCATAAGGAGTACTGATGTGGAGTCCGAAGACCTGAGCTGAATCTCACCTTTGACGCTTGGCAGGAAAGAGGAAGTGATAACTACTTGCCAGGATGTAAGTGAATGTATAACTTCTATGATACTGGGCATTGAGAGATTAAACAATCGATTATTGATTTGCTTTGATCTGTCTCTTCTCACTACACATGAGCTCCACGAGAGCTCAGACCTGGTCTCTCCATTACTGCGTCTGCAGCGTAAGGGACAGTGCCCGGCATGTATTTGATGCTCACTACATTTGTTGAATATTCATATTACCAGTTGGTTGTTACAATTGTACTGGAAGCTAAATACATCACCTCCACTTCACTATGAAAAGCCTGAGGTTATAAAAGGGTGGCCAGTCTGATAAAACTGAGACTTGACTCCCATGGGCACATTCTTTGTATCATAATGTGGTGGTTAATTTTGTGGGCAACAGAGCGCTCAGATGTTTGGTCAAATATTACTCTGGGTGTTTCTGTGAGGGTATTTTTGGATGCGTTTAACATGAAAGTGATAGACTGAACAAAGCAGATTGCTCCCCCTAATGTGGGTGGGCCTCATGCAATCAGTTGAATTCCTGAATAGAATAAAAGGATGACCATCCCCTGAATAAGAGGGAATTTCTCTTGCCTCACTGCCTTTGAGCTGGAACATTGTTTTTTTTCCTGCCTTTGGACTTGAACTGAAAAATCAGCTCTTCCTGGGTCTCAAGCCTGCTGGTCATTAGACTGGAACTATGCCATTGGCTCTCCTGGGCCTCCAGCTTGCTGACTCTTTCAGATCTTGTGACTTGTCAGCCTCCGTAATTGCATGAGCAAATTTCTTACAATAAATCTTTCTCTTTCTTTCTCTTTCTCTCTGTGTATCCTACCGGTTGTTCCTCAGGAGAACCCAGACTAATCTAATACATATGAATTGGAGGGAATCTGGGGCTTTAAAACTACATATACTATATATAGTCTGTTTTAAGAATCATTCATGCTACCTCTTTTGCCTTGCAGAGTTTTAATTCTAAAACAAACTGTGTTAGTTGCTGCCTGTCTCTGCTCCTCATTAAATCAGAAATACATCCATCTATTCTGATACCTGCTGTAAATGCTTCAACTTTTCAGTTCTGAATTTATCCATTGCTTCCAGCTCCCAAAAGAAAAAGATCTTTTCCCTTTTTGGAACTTGTCTGAAATCCAGGTAAATATCTTCAGTGTTTGGGCTGAGAGGCAGTGGTAACAGTGCTGGCTTCACAACTCTTTCCTTAAATAATTTAGGGCAGGAGTCATATGTTCATCATTTTAATGGGCAACAAACACAGTACTCTGTGGTAGTAGAAACTATCAGTGAGTTCATGAAATAAATGTGACTGGTTTTCTCTTGCCCTGAGAATCTTGTTTGACCTCTTACTTTTTCATTTGCTACATATGCCTTACTCTGCATTAATATACTCTGTTCTGGTATTTTGGCCTTTTTTCCTTCTGCGGTTTATACTTCTGTATTTCATACAGACCTTTGCAATTCCCATTCTTGCACCTTCTTTCTCATTCTCATGTCTTTAACTCTTAACCAACATCCCATCACCATAGAACTCTTCCTTTACTTGCACCAATATCCAAGGATATACTTTTTCATCAGCACAGATCCTTTGGTCCTTTACATGTCTGTTCCTGGGCCATCAATTGTTCATCTAAAACTATTAATGATTCCCTTCTCCCGTGGTCCAAGACATGATATGATTCTCTTTAGAGACCCTGGTGACTTTGTAATGTGTCAACTTGGGTAGGCTTAACTACATTTCCCTGCCCTATATGTTTCTGACTAGAATGGGCCACAGGAGAACTTCATGTGTGTAATTTAGAGGAAAGAAGTGAAACAGCAGCTTTACTAATTTATCCTATAAATCCAACAATGACATTACAAATCCTTCCCATTCTTCGAGTCTGATTTCCGCTTTTGCTACTACTCAGAGAAAACTCTCTGCTTTTAAACGGTTCATGTGGTTAGGTTATGCCCACCCAAATAATTTCCCAGTCATAAGTCTGGGCCATATAACATATCTAATCATAGAAGTAAAAATCCATCATATTCATGGACCCAGAGATGATGTAGGGCAGGTGCTCCTACAGGAGCCTTGCTACAATGCTGCCTACTACAGTACCCTTATTAAGCTCATGAGAATCTGGATATCTACAGGCGAGACTCACTTTTGTTCAGTGTTCCTGGTATGTGAGGAAATTAATTGGTTTCACTCACAGGACTGCTCTTCTATTCTTCTTCTATCTTCTATTTGGCTAAGTAATACTCATGTTCTCATTAATGATTAGGCAACACAAGATTAGGGCACTATAGAAATGACACATTTCTCCTTTCCTTTAAAATTTTTAAATTATTATGTCATTTAATCACAAAATTAATACTCCTTAAAGACATATTTAGAAAATTAGAATAGTAGAAATAGTATTCTGGCCCTCCAAATACAACCATCACACAAGACAAATGAATATTTTGTTCATTGTAATATGAAAGCAAAATACTATAGCAGACAAGTTGACTGCCCAAGGTTGGTACTACAGTGGTTTGTGACATTTGTTGGAACCAAGGTGGCAAACTTTCACTGTGTGGGTGAGGGTAAGTTTTCTGGTGAAGGAAATCAATGCGCTCTTGTTAATTAGCTCATGAGAAAATTAATCTTGAGTCAGGGGACAAGGTAAACTGCTGCTGCTGTTACAAATCATCACAAACTAAGTGACTTAAAGCAACACATATTTATTCTCTTACAGTTTAGGTCGGAAGTCTAAAATGAGTGGCAGGGCTATGTTCCTTCTGGAGGTTTTAAACAAAAATTCATCTCCTTGTCTTTTTCGGCTTTTAGAGGCTGCCTGCATTCTTTGGCTTACGGCTCTTTCCTTCTTCAAATCCAGCAGTAGCATCACTCTGATGTCTGCTTCCATTGTTACAATCCCTTCTCTGACTCTGACCCTCCTGACATCCTCTGACTGATTACACTAGATCCATACAGATAATCCAGAGCAATCTCCTTATTTTAAGATTCTTAATTTACACACGCAAAGTCCCTTTTTCCATGTGAGTCAATGTATACACCGGTCCTGAGCATTGAGGCATGGACTTCACTGAGGGCCATTATTTTGTCTACCACATAAGCCTTGGGCTAGAAAAGAACAAATTCTTGTGGCCTTTGGGTTCACTCTTGGAGGCAGTAGGAGGTCTGAAATGGTGCCAGACTGAGCTGTTCTAATCATGGTGTCCTTGATGGCAGGGAGCAGAACCCCCAAGCCTTGGATGCAGCACTGATGGGCACAGATTTGAGAGCTCATGGACATGCCACCTGAGTTCCAATCACACCAGCAGGTGGGAAGATGAATCAGGACTGACATAATAGACTCAAGTAGAGCCTGATCTTACTACTTAGGTCAGAGGGGAAAGGTGTTTCTGGGCCCAGTGTGGGTTGGTGCTAGAACTTCTCCTAACCCACTGTTTTTGCTACTGCAAGTTTGCCTGGAATAAATGACCTTCTGGAAGAGTCCTAACTGGGTGTGATCTCCATGAGCAGTCTGGACACTGCCACCAACTGTGTGGACTGTCTTAGTCCAATATTAGCACTGTATCGTAGTGAGGAAACGTTGCTGGTCAGTATCAATAAATGGTTCCAAATCATCTATACACCTGAGCAGAGAATACCTGCCCTTTTGCAGCTGGGCACATTTCCATATGCACTCCTGATGAAATTCCACTTCTATCTGCACAAACCAGGGTCAAGGAAGACTTTTTTACATCTTCTTAAGCTGAATTAATAATAGCTTTTGCAAATGAATGCAACTCCATGTATCTGCCATACTTCATGCTTTCAGGTCTGCCCATAGCCACCCAAAGCTATTCTTTGAACGACTACAAAGGTGACATTTCTTAAGTGTTCTTTAGGCTGACTCTGGGGGATAAAAGTTTCCTTGAGAGATTATACTGGAGGCATTAGATGTCAGTAAGTGAAACTAAGGCCTCCATAAGGCAGGAAAGTTTATCAGCTGCTGGTAAACATCTTTCCTCTCATTTCTTATTACTTTAAATCTTAATAGGGCCCTTGCCCTATTCAACAGCTTATCTATGTCGGCTGCACAGTGTCATTTATTTCCTGTATATATACCACTTGCTATCCCTGCCGTCTATACTCATGCTGTGTTAGCTATTGACCCAATTTAATGCCTAGCTGGAAATTTCCCTCTCAGTTGTTATTAAAGGGGGAAAAAAGAGGAGAGAAGAAGGGGTGAACCAGTTACTCACATATGTATAGTTCTTTGATTAAAGGAAAAAAAGTAGTGAGGGAAGAGGTTGTCTAATGACCCACATACATATCATTTCTTTTTATGCTCAGGTTTCTTACTCATAATGCAAGCTTTGAAAGCCTGAATTAACCTTCTCAAGTCACTCTAGAATGCTCGCTTTCAATTATATGTGACCTCATACATTTCCAAGTTGATTTTCTTAAAGCTGTGTCTGAACTGCAGAGCCACGGTTTTATCTGTAATTCATCTAATTTGCTGGCATTACTATTTTGGCATAATTTCCAATTTAGGGAAAAAAATACTGGAAGCGGATACATTTTAGTCATCAGGGGTAGGATGATGGGGCTGGGCCCAGGGGAGAATAAAAGGGGTACAGAGACTGAATGGTATATAGACAACATTTGGACACTATTCCTGCATTTTGTGGCTGGAATGACAGCAGTATGTTTTCAACAGACCAGCCTGTCTCCATTTTCAGTACACTTCCTAGTGAGGAGCCACAGTGGGCTAGACACTGAAAGGGGACTTAAGAACATCTAATCCACCACCTTTGTTCTACAGAGGATGCAATGGAAGCCCAGGGTGATCCGACGACCTGCTTAAAGTCACTCAGCAGTTCTCTTAAAGAAGAGAAACTAAAATCCAAGTATCTTGATTACCAGACAAGTACTGCTACCATATAACATGTTGTCCATCCTTTTTTCCTTGAATGAGTAACCTCAGCTGCATTTGGTATGGTAAGATGAAGTCACTCTTGGCAAAGGCCAGGTAACCTTCCTCTAGCATGTCCCTAGCCATTACCTGATTGATCACAATCAGTGGTTTTGGAGACTGGATGAGAGTTTGTGGTAGGCAGAATCATAACCCACACCCAATATGTCCACATCCTAAATCCCTAGAACTTGTGAATATGTTAGGTCACAAAGCAAATGATATTAAAGTTGCAGATGGATATAAGGTTGCAGTTGATCATCTGTCCTTAAAATAGGAAGATTATCCTGGATTATCTCAGTGGACACAATGTAATTACAAGAGTCCTCAAAAGTGGGAAGAGGCAAAAAAGTCAACTGATGCCATGGGAGGACTTGACTCACTGTTGCTGGCTTTGGAGAAGGAAAAGGACCATGAACCAAGTAATGCAGGCAGCCTCTAGAAACTGAAAGAGGCAAGAAAACAGATTTTCTTTAGAGCCTCCCGAAGTTACACAGCCTGTCAACAACTTGATCTTAACCCAGAGAGACCCAAGTTAGACTTCCAACCTCCAGAACTCTAAGATAATAAACCTGTCTTGTTTTAAGCCACAAAGTTTATGGTAATTGTTATAGCATCTGTAGAAAACCAGTACAGAGTTGGAATAATGCCACACAAACCCACGACACATTAAGATGCTGGAAGGAGTGGCACTGTTCTCCAACCAGCTCCTCTGACAACCAACCAGGTGTGAACCTGGTCATATCTACAATAGAAACAAAGGGAATGGATACGGTAGTTTATCACTCTCTCAAAAGCACAACCTCTCCTTCCTCAATCTGTCTAACAGTGCTACTTCTCTTGCACTGTTAACCTGAATGAAAAGCATGGGTTTTCCAACTATGACTTTTTCATCTATCGACTAGCATAATGCTTGGTATGCAGTAGGTGATCCATAAATGTTTGTTGAACTGAAATGCATGCCTAAAGAGAACGTCTTATATCTTTTTGCAGTTCTCAAAGAAACTTATACATGGCACATAAATTAAAAAAAAAAAGATTTTGCCTAATTTTTGGAAAATGGAAGAGTTTATTGTGGCAATATGAGGGCTGGGGTAAGGTGTGACTGCATGAAAGGTAGAAATCACGGCTTTCGATATATCATAAAGTTCTTTAACAACTCATATCCCCACGTGCCCAACAACAAATGAAGATGTATTTTAAGGCCTGGTTGACAGGCAATGTTGGAAGTCCAAATTATTGTCGCTACAATGGAACAGCTTGTCACAGCAGCCTAATTTATTCTCTTTCTGTGAAAGTCTGGCACAAGATCTGCAACTGAAACTGCTTTTGTTTAAGACTCAACTCTTGCCATCAACCAAGCCAAAATGTGTAGTCATTGTGCATGTCTGGTTGCATGCTAATTAGGGCAGTGTCCTCGGGTGACACCTGAAAGGCTGGACAGTTGACAATGGACAAACAACACATCATTGTCTTTGCCAGTTGTCCTCTCTCCTACTCTTTCCCATTGGCCATTCCTGGGGTTATGCCATTTCATTTCCTTTCTTTTTATTTTTCTCCTTGCCCTAGATGATTCCATTTGTTCTGGCTGTCACCCAGTCTCATTCTTTTCCATGGACCAGCACCGTGGGTATGAACCTAATTTTAAGTGACGACTGGGTGCCAAAAAAGTTGCACATGAGCTGAAATCTTTCAAACAAGAGAATTTTGAATGCAAAGAGGAGCATGTGGCATAAGGAAACCTGATCTAACTCATCTCCATTCACCAGTTCTCCAGTTCTAGCCCCTCTTCCAGGAAATCTCTCCAGATTTCTGCTGAATAGTTCTCCTTGCACAGCATTTCATTTGTAACTTTTTTGGCATGTGTATTATGCTGCTACAAATTCTAGCTTTTTATTTTCTCTTCTCTCCAAAGTGTAAACTTCCTGAGGGCAAAACATATATGCCCTTTTATAATTTTATCCTCTAATTCCCCTACAGAATAGTTTACACAGTAGAAACTAAACTCATATTTGGTTCATTAAATTAAAGCTATATAGCACTTCCTTGAGGTAAAATGTAGGGGTGGGAGCAGGAAGGAGCATGTTCAAGCATGAGCTCTTTTTAATATGTATTTTCTCTATAAAATTAAGGAAGTGCTCCTATGGAGGGAGAAAATATTCTGTCCTATTATGTAACACCATCTATAAAATCACATATCAAAATAACAAACATTTTTCAAAATCTCATACTTAAAGGGAAATCAACAAGTTCTTATGAAAATGTGATGACTGTGACATTAAAACAGATCTATCCCGAGTTTCTTATTAAAAATCTAGGAAGCAGGATACTAGTCATTGGAGCTCCATCAAGATTTAAAATATTTTCCAGCATCCCGAATACTTTAACCTTTTTGAGGCCGTGGATTTAGAATAAAGAGAAGTGTTTCCTTTCCTATATACACTTTCCTCTAATCTTATGTAACAAACAATAGCCCCTCAATGCTGATCAAGCCAAGATGGAATCTTAACACTCATCCCTTCATTTAAGATGACTCATGAACATGAAATCTCACACCAATTCACAGAATTCTAAGATTTCCAATCTATTTCTAATATTTCCTGATAGCTTGTAATGTTGATCTCTGTGAGAAGTTAACAGCAGACTTCAGACTAAGGGAGAGCTCAGTACTCAATGCAATTTTGTCTTTAGTCATTTCCACAAAGCATATTGACATGCGACTGAGTATAGGACATTACATCTTGGACTATGAGGAAATAAATCAAGGCTGAAGAAGCATGTGTTGGTTGGAAGACATTAGACCTAATTGCCAGCTGTATATCACCAGGCAAGTCGTTTAACCTCTCTGAACTTCAGTTTCCCCCTCTTTATTTGATAATGCCTATTTACAGAATTGTTGTAGGTTTCAAGCAGGATAACATGTAAGGTGGCATCTTTCCTGGTGTAAAGCATGTAACACTGAACTTCTGATAGACTTGCAGGAGGGTGCTGCCACAGCTGTTCTGCTTAACCATCTTCCCTCACCCCTCATCCTTTTCCATTTAAAATCTTTCTCTTTCTGAGCCAAGGGTAAATGAATCACTGCTGCAAAGTCTATGAGAAGTCACGAGTAACTTACAGTAACTGGTGAATGAAAACCTATTTTGGTTGAAAGTGACTGAAAAATCATATGCCACAGAGCTCGTGCTAAGTACACGGATATAGTCTCTTTCTCATTGATTTGTAATGGAGAGTGGGAGGAAGTAAGAAAAATATCATGGGATGTGCTCTTCCATTCTCTCAGGTGGAAACTACTCATGAGAGAAAGTTCACTGCCCATCACACTATATGGGAAGGTTTTTAAAAATTGCTATGGAATTTAAAAGAAAAAAAAAATAGCATAGAAGAGGGAAAGAGAAGAACAGAAAACTCTCAATACCATATCTTAGGAAAAAACTCACATTCAGGTACCAGCTTGTCATTCTTAAGTTACAAAGAGAGGAACTCCCAAGGGACCAGTGGTGCCCTGGAAAGGTGAGCTCACTCAGAACAGAAGTGGGCTTTTTTGAATGTCTCCCAGAATATGGTGGATACAAGAATAACAGTCTAAAGGGCAAGCCTAAATGCCAGCAAATTTCGATATATAAAATAAAAATACCTTAAAAACCATTTGTAGAATAATTAGGGGGAAATTATCACCCAGGGAAGTCAGATCCTTCTGATGAATGTTCCCATGTGCTTATGGGAGTGTGTGTGAGCGTGTAAATGTCCCTGAATCACCAGTGGCTCTGGAAACTAAGATAATGAAAGCAATAATCATGTTCTATGCTTCAGGGTAGAAATTAATTGGATGGGGACAAGTGCACATTTTTTTTTTTTTGCTTATATTAAGAATCACTAATATACAGTGAGTTGAAAAAAGAAATTCAAGTGTTAGGAATATTCTAACAACAGAAGTCTTTCATTCTTCTCCCAGTTCAAGTAATTAATTTCTTCTCTAACTTTTAGTAAGTCAGAGGCTCCATGGAGCTGGAATCACAAAATATATATTAATTGCTAATGCTCATAATGGTTTGCATCTTTCCCCCTTGTCACATCAGCACCCAATCAGCCCATGGGTTATATAAAGACAAGAGATAGACTGGATTTGGCCTGTGGGCTAGAGTTTGCTGGCCTCCTGACCTGAGAGGTAAATGAGCCTTCACTCAGCCTGACAGTGAGAACTGCTCCCTGGCTCAGCCTTGACACAGTTGAACCCTAGTTAGAAAGAGAAGTGCCTCATATCCTACAACCTGTCATACCTGGAAAAAAATCTAGTAATGACTATCAGCTTGATTCTGAACTCTAAGCTATGAGATTAGAAGAAATATTTCCAAATTGTTCTTCAAAGCCCTGACATCTCTTTGAGAAAGTGGTCAAAAGGGGAAACTTTCTTTCCTCCAGCTCATTTCATTTCAATTAATATTTCTTGAATCCTGCTTTAAGTACGAAAAATGTATGAGGTAATCTAATTTGAAGTAGCACAATACTGAAGATGGTTGGATAACAGAGAAGGCAAGTATAGCAGATTAAAGATGGAGGCCAATTCTGCTATATCACCCATTAAGAGGTGGGGTGTAGGTTCTCTTCCCTTAAAATTGAAAGGACTTTGTAACTGCTTGACTATTAGAATATGGCACAAGTGACCCTGGGCCAAGGCTTCCACTTTTTTTTTCTTGAAATGCTCACTCCTGGGGAAGCCAGCTGCCATGCAAGAAGTCTAAGAATACCGAGTGTAGGTATAGTGTTCCAGTGGATATTCCAGCTGAGTATGTCTTTCAGCCATCCTCACCAAGGTGCTAGGTACGTGAGTGAAGCCATCTAGGATCCTCCAGATTACCCATCTGCCAAATGAAACCACCAAGTGACCTCAGGTGATGCCACAAGGAGCAAATGAATCTCCCAGCTGAGCTCGGCCCAAATTCCCAATCTACGAAATCATGAACTATGAATTGATAAAATGTCTGCTGTTTTAAGCCACCAAACTTAGGGGTAATTTGTTAGGTGGTAAGCAGACAGCTAGTATGAAGATATACATTCCCCTCTTCTCCCTCACTCCCACATCCCCTCAAAATGGACTGAAATTCAGAGAAGAAAAAGGTCGGTATGGGCTGGAGTAGTTAGGGAGAGACATAGGAAGGAAAGAAACTGGATGCTGGATCGACTAGGAAGGAAGGCCTTGTACAGGTGGATACCTCCCAAGTGGTCTTCTCCACCCTCCAGTGCACTGATCAGCATCCAGCAGGAAATGATCCATTTGAACTGCCAGGCCTTTGACTGAACCAGGTGGTAGATTCTTCATGATGATGAAAGAGACATGGGGTCAATGGGCTCAGACCTGAAATGCTGTTCTGCTGACAGAGTACCTTGGCTTCCTGGTTTTCTGATGCCTTATTTATGCAAAGATGCAGAGTCTTATGCCATCATCCTAACCAACCACATTTTGAAACCCATTAATTTTATCAGTCTTGAAAGTGTTTTCCAGATTAGGACATTTTACATGCACTTGGCCAACCCCAACATCCTCATACAGAGTAGTTGAAGAGTAAATTTCCCCAATTCTAACAACACCTACCCTTAATGCCATTCTCTCATACTAATGGGAGTGCATATGTGACTACCTGGATTTATCAGAAGATTCTCTAAGCCAGTGGTCTCCAAACTTTTTGGCACCCGAGACCAGTGCTCCTATGAGAATCTAATCCTGATGATCTGAGGTGGAGCTGAGATGGTGATGCTAGTGCTGGCGAGCAGCTGCAACTATAGATGAAGCTTTGCTTGCTAGCCCGCTGCTCACCTCCTGCTGTGTGGCCTGGTTCCTGACAGTCTACAGCCTAGGGGTTGGGGACACCCACTCTAAGCTATTCCTCCAGCTCCCTCTTGAGAGGCACCAGAGAGAGGAGCATCAAATTCATCCAAGACAATTGCCAAAAATCAGAATGGAGTGTTGAGAAGTTCTTGAAGACATGGTATATTGAACTATATCAAAGACTCTTCAAGCTGACAGATGGGATAACTGAGACATCATAATGGTAAATGGTTGACATAACTGGCAGGAACATTAGCAAAACTAGAATTGGTTCTGCTCTCTTCATTTCTCTGGGAGAGAGACCAAGCGCTGTAAACTTGAAAATTCTCTTGAACTTCATGGTTCTAAGTGGTAAACTAATTTATTTTTGGATGCTTGAATTACTTTCTCTCCTGGTAAGTGTTATCTAATTTCCATGCTCAAGACAAAAGATTTGGAAAATCTTTTTGTGAAAACCTCATAAGAGTTGAAACAGAATGTCACAAACAAGTTTCATGTCGACCTCATTTCGCTAAGTAATAACCGTTTTGGGGGAGAATGATTTCCTCTCCCCTGGATAGTAAGCTGTACTTGAAAGAAATGAATAAATAAAAACTTCAAATTTCAGGTGTTGTGGTTTTCTAACTCTTTGAGCACTGGAAACTTCTTAAGGTTCACTCCTGGGGATACCGGCTGCTGTGTAAGAAGTCTAAGACATTGACACACGATCTGTTCTGTACAGTTAACTATTGGCACAGTTAACTACACTTCCATATATTAAACATTGGAAAGTACCGCTTTAAGTGTTTTAAGTTAAAATATTTCTTAAGTTTTCAATTTCATGGAAGCCAGTCGGAGCTACTAAAATTCTGGCAAAAGTATTCATGAACACCTACCCTGTATGAGCAAATATAGGTCCAAGATCTCTTATTTACAAATCTGAAACACAAAGAGCCCAAAAAACAAATCTCTCATAACTCGTTTGGTAGCCAAATCTGACACTTTGTGATGTAAGGCTACTGCAGACTTTCTTTATTCCCGTCAAGTGTAAACAATCATGTGATGTCCTGCAGAAATGGTAATAAGCTGGATTTCTGGGTGCAGCCCCAGATGCTGCTGGGAGTGTTAGTATACATTACCCATATAGTCCAGAGGTTCCCAACTCCTGGGCCACAGACCAGTACCGGTCCATGGCCTGTCAAGAACCAGGCTATACAGCAGGAGGTGAGCAGCGGGCAAGCAAGTGAAGCTTCATCTGTATTTGCAGCCACTCCCCAGGCTAGCATCACTGCCTCAGCTCCACCTCAGATCATCAGGCATTAGATACTCATAGGATTACTGGTCCCTGGCGACATTTCTAAAATTAGAAATATATTCGATCCTAAGAATTTCTGCTGAGGGATCAGGTACCTGTACCTACATGGGAGAGTCAATGCTAGGTGTGCAGAAGGGAGCAGAGAAGGGAGAGGTTGGAGAAGCAGGGCAGAGACAAGGGCAGGGCATCTTGGCAACCGCCTGCAGGTAGCAAAGAAGCTGGAGCCAAATCTGCCAACGATGATGAGAGACTGTGTAATCTGAAGGGCCTGCAGAGAGATACATGCAAAGGTCAACATGACACCCATTAGCTTTCCAAAAGATTCTAATGACCTTAAAATAGAATCTCGTAGAGTACGCAAAAGATGAACTAATTTGAACTTTCTCTGAACTATCAATTATAAAATTATAGAAGTTACGAAGTATAAATAGGTTATCTTATCATAGGAACTCAGAAGGGAAAGAGTGTGATATGTCTCACAGTTTAATTTGTCCAGAATCTTCTCTGAGAGCTGGTCTTCTGCCATCTGGCAAAGAGGTCCAGGCTGCTATCAAGCATCCCCATCTCATGCAGGGGAAGTTAGAGTTGACCCTCTGGTTTATTGAATGGTAGACATATAAGGGTATAATTTCATTTTTCTCTCATCAATATCTTTGGCATATATTCTTTCTTTTTAAAGTTGCAGACTCTGAGGCTCAGGTCAACCCAGAGCTGCTCCATGTGATCAATGCCACCACAAGGAGAGAACCTGTCTGAGGGGGAAGTCAACATGATGTAAACTAGGGTTGAGAAAGAGAACAGGGACCTGATGACACCTAGTACCCCGGGATCCAGCTGTGGCTACCATACTTGATCCTCGGTCATTTGCTATTAAGCCAAAAAACAGTCCAGTTTTGCTTCAGCTAGTTTGTGGTGGGTTTCAGTCACAATTCCATAGGCAATTGGCTCTAGAAGTCTCCTAAATTTGGAGATTAAATGTATTTTTTAGAAATGTCAACTTTAAGAAGAGAAATGTTAAGTGAATCTCCTCCTGTTAGGGACTGAATTACAGTCTCCCCAAATTCAAATGTTGACATCCTAATCCTCATTGTGGCTGTATTCAGAGATAGGGTCTTTAGGGAGGTAATTAAAGTTAAATGAGATCATAGAGTATATCCCCAATCCAATATGGATTGTGTCTTTATAAGAAGAGGAAAACAGAGCAGTCTCCCTGTTCACCCTCAATCCCTTGCACAGAGAAGAGGCCATGTGAGGACACAGCGAGAAGGCAGCCATCTGTCTACAAGCCAGGAAGACAGACCTCACCAGAAACCAACCCTGATAGCACCTTCATCTTGGACTTCCAGCCCCTAAAACTGTGAGAAGATAAGTTCCTGTTGTTTAACCACCTGATCTGTGGTATTTTGTTATGGCAGCCTGAGCAGGCTCCCTGATACACTCCCTGTGAAGGTTCTGAGGGAGGCAACTTGACAGTCTGTCACACTGTGAGGGTCACCCTCAGTCCTGAATTCTCTACCACCAACACCCCCAAAAGGAAATGCCATTATGAGAATAGACAGGAAATCAGAGCCTGTCTTGCAAAACTATGAATGCTAGAAGGCACTAGTGACTCTAACACAATAAAGAAAGCAATCCAAGAAGTTTTAGATTAATTTCTTCATATTTCCTACCAAACATGAAGTTTCGATGATTTAATTATCTTATTTGGAACCGCCATGACTGAAGATAAATATCAAAATATAGTCTGTAACTATTATGTATCATGACTCAAAAATGATCTCTAGAATAGATTTACCTTTGACATTAATTAATCAAGATAATTTGCTTTAATTCAACTGTAAGAGAAAATATTTTCAAGTAAAGCTTAGAAAAATGTGATTTTGACTTTTTGGCTACAAGACTCCAATTCTGAATAAAAAACACCTGCCAAAAACTGGTTATAAGATAAGTAAGATGGCAAGACAAGAACCTTTCTATATGGAAAGATTCATATTATAATCTCATCAAATAACATCTCAGTGTTCCATGGAGTTGGTTTATTGAATGGTAGTCATGTAAGAGTATAGTTTCATTTTTCTCTCATCAATATCTTTGGCATATATTCTGTTGAATCTCCCTTTCCTGTGGCTGAACAGCATCTCAGGAAGACCCCATAGCTTCCAACCACTTTCAGTATAAGAAGAGTGTTATTTGTGAAAGCTAAAACTCACTCATTTATTCCAGGTCTAGTGGTCTCATATCAAAACTTCAATCTCAGTCAATGTAATGCTTTTCTCCTCCTGCTCCATCTTGCATGGAGGGGGCCCGTGGCCCTTCCTTTCACTCTCCCCCACCTCTTTCACTGCTCCCCATTATCACGTGGCTGCCTGTAGCTCCTCTAGGGTGAACATAAGGAGACTTGATGTCAGTGGAGGGGGTTCTGGATATCTTTTTACATCAGTTTGTGCTGTTTGCAATTCTCTCTTGGCTATCAAAGTCATCTGGGTGAGGCAAGCTGTCACATGGGGTGCATTTGTAGTTTCTTCAGAGGCCCCATGTGGAACTCCCCATGCCCAGTTCTCTAACATGGCTAAAGAACCATCTGAATGGACTTTTGTGACCACCTTCTGACACTGTCTACTTCTGGCTCGACTGCCTGGGTGACCTCACTCCAACAGACTACCTTCTAGGCAAGAAACCAGCAATAAGATTTCTACCTTTCCCAATGTTGCTTGACTCAAGGAGAACATACACATCTTTGCCAAATCCTGGAAGCTGAGCTTACCACTGCTCACACTTCTCTCCTTGCCTAACATTTCCATGGGCTGTGCTAGCAATTTCCCAGCTACCAAATTCTCTTTGTGGGAAGCAGGCACCTGTCTCTAGATTCACATACCCCCAAACTTGTCACTGTGCTTTACTCTGAGGGGCCAGAAGCAGCTCAGCAGGCATCCATCTGGAGAGTGAGATGCTTACCTCTCATTGTTGCCATGACGCCAATCTTCAGATTAGAGTCCTCTACTTTGGCACTCCTCTCCTCTCCACATGGCAATGAAAGAGGAGATGCCCCAGCACTCTTTACAAGCCCACAACTCTTGACTGAGATGATTGTCTCCAACCTCCTTCTGAATCATCTCTGCTGCAAGCTAGAGCTGTAATGGGGGCTGGAAGTTACTAGATTGATTCTGACATCTTTTGTTAAATGCTCCCTAGCCATCTCTAGTGCTATGTTTTAGAACATTTGATAATTATCACTTGTTTTCAACTTTGGAGTATTAATTCCTTCTGATAATTGGAAAAGTCCCATTCAACATCTTCATTTCAAATTATGTTTCTGGAAAATTAGCAACTCAGCACGGAAAACATCTTACCAAACTCAATAAGTCTAGAAGAGAGAAGTGGACTGTGAATAAAACACCAACTTTACAGGGATTCCACTCTCCTAGTAATGGCTATTATGATCATATAATAGAGCCTAGCAGTCACACTTTATACATGTAAAGGTGTACAGAAAACATGCTTTGCTGTAATATAGTTTCTTGATGAAAATATACAGCTATATACATATTCAAATAAAATATCCTTAAATTCTTATTTGATTAAAGAGCAAATGGAACAGATATTCTAAGTAAGCTACTTACTACGAGCAGAGTACTTTGGGAGATTCATGACTTTGTTGAGGCTGTTTTAATTAGCCATTTGAAACTCTTATTCATTAAGCAATTTTTTTTTTTACTCTCAGCCACCTGATTTCAGAGTACTAACAATGACAACAATCTCTATGTCTATTGCAGTACAGTGATATAGTGTGCCAGCATTTTTCCATACATTGTCTCAATCAGTCCTTTCAGGGATAAAACACATGGATGAGTCCACAATAAGGATGAATAGAGTAAGAGTCACTAAATCAGGTGCCTAAGTTACCAAGCAGATAATATAATGTAGAAAGTAAATGGTAGTGAATGGTAGGGACTGTGGCAAACCTGAAATCATAGGCTACGTTAAAAAAACAACAACAATAACAGTTGTTGCCTAGTGCTAACTCACTTTGACTTGCAGTTCCAATGTTTTCTGATCATATGTTTTTTAAAAGAAAGTTTTAAAATTCATTTATTGTGAAACCCACTGATTTTTGAAAATATTGAATCAATTTTTTTAGACATCGAGCCAAACAAAACAAAACAAAACCCCCACAAATGCTGACATCTGTGGGCTGCTAATTTGCAGTCTTTCTTTGGAGCAGATATTGTTGGTTGACTTATGCACTGTCCTCTCTACACAGACTCCTGACAACAGTTAAGGTATTTGGAAGAGAAATATTTCCTTTAAGTTCCTGGTTTGTTGTTGATCTTGTGGACACTGTGAGTAAAGAAATGGACCAAGCTTTCATTTTCTCCTTAGCTTCCAGAAAGCACAGTTTCAAATTTGCATCCCATTCCCAGCCACCATACAGATCTGGACAGAGGTACAACTTCTTGGCCCCATTTTATATCTTTCCTTTCTTTTTCTTCCTCATTTACCTTTAACTTACATCTTCTTGCTTCGTTTTATACAAACCTATAGGTCTACTTCAAATCCTCTTTGGGAATAGTGTAGTGGTTAGCATGTCTGCTTTACACACAGAAAGTCCTGGGTTACGAACCCAGGTGCAGCCACAGACCATACCCCGGGTGTGCCAGGCCCCAAGTGTGTGTGGGAGGAGACGTGTGGGAGCGTGTGGGAGGAAACGCCCCACCTTCAGAGATCCAGTTCTTAAGGGGAAAAGGCAACATCCATAGGTCAGGGGTGGAAATTGGGGGGCAGGGATTAAAGAGGGGAAAAAATTTAAATAAAATAAATCCTCTTTGGAATAAAGCAAGGTATAAATGATCTTCATGATCTCCACCCCTGTGAAATAGATATTCGTCTTACTTGACAACTGAATATAAATCAAGGCTCTCCATGTCTAACTGACCTGATTATTAATTTAAATCGGGAAGTGTGAAGACCCTATCTATGTTTTCTGGTTCAAAGTCAAGGGCTATATTGACTATTAAAAACAATGCAATCAAATAGCAAAGATCTCAAACTCAGATGCAACCCAGACTTGCATACTTTAGGAGCTGGAGAGGGTCCCACTCAAAGCCACCACACTGTGAATGGGCACAGTTCCTTAGAATATCACGTGATAATGATACAAATGGTACCTCCCAGAGTTGTGCAGCATATGCAGCATGCTCCTTCTGAAGGTATTAAATCTACTGCTCTAACAACAGCAACAACAAATAAACGGGCTGAACTGGAACCCCGGTTTGAGAACCAGGCTGTTGAATCTGGCCAAACATAACACGCGGACACGCTGTATAAAGAACACAATTCAAATGAGCCCTGTGAAGAAAAAGTGGCATTTCCTGTGGCAGGTCCTAGAGAGACCCTTTCTGCAATGCTGTCTCTGAGATCTGGGCCGTAGGGCAGCTTTATGAGTGAGAGAACACAAAGAAGTCCTTTGCATTTTTCTGCAACCAAATCCCTGGAGAGCCCTCTGAAATGAACCTGCTGTGTACACAACTCTGTTCTTTGCCTAAAATTGAATTATAGCGTGGTTCCAGTGTATTTGGATTCAATTATAACTGTATAAGAGCACAAGATGTTCCAGGTCTTAAGGAATTAGTGGTTCAAATTCGGTATTGTTCTTATTCTTAGTTTCTTTTCTCATAAACGACACTATAATAGTGGTTTTTAAACCTTTTAAGTGGAACTCTTTTTTCCCAAACACTTCATGCAACTCTAGTGCTCTGTGTCTGGGTGACTACTGGGAGGGAGGCTTGTGGGCTGGCCCTGGGTGAGCTACCCTTCTTGGACCAGAGATGTTGTAAAGACAGCTTGACCCCTCTCCTCTCTCCTCCGGGGTGGCCAACCCTCAGGACTCCCCAGCTATTGTCTTATTATTGAGCCTGCTTTAAAGTGGTCAACATGCTTAGGGGAACCTCTCAAGTAGTTCCAAAGACTCTTCAGGTTCTACAGAACATGACTCAAAAACTACTTCTTTTCAAGACATATCGTCAGTCTAATAATTGGGTGATGATCTATGAGGGATAATATAACATCACCAGAACCCATCAAAAATATAGTGTCCGCTGATCTGGTTTCCACAGCAACTTCTGACACCATTGGTAAAACTCTCACTGAAGTAGGAAGCATCTTTGTATGAAAAGTTTATCTTATTTTATTTATTTTATTTTTTATACCTACAGCATCTGGTCTTCCTAGATGGTCTCCCATCTAAGTACTAACTAGGCACGACCCTGCTTAGCTTCTAATATCAGATGAGATCGGGCTTGTTCAGGGTAGCATGGCCATAGGCTCCATATAAAAATTTTAAAAGGCACCCCTCTTGCTGCTGTCAACCTATCTCTATGACATGTTTTGGGGGTGCACATATACGTTACAGAGGATTGCTACAGGTCTTGCCCCAATCTGAAGACCAGTAAACTGACAGCTGCCTGTACTTATTAGTTATGTTCATATGAAATTCTAAAACAGAATAAAATACAGTATAATATTGTTTATGAGGAACAAGTGGTTTACTAGTTAAATTTTAAAACATTTAATATGTGTCAAAAGATGTATATTTCCAAAGTCACAAAAAAATTGCAGAAGAAAGCTATGCAAAAGGGGAAAAATTTTACTGACATAAAATCTAGGAAAAATATTCACATTAAAACAAGACTCTCCTTACACGTTATTACTTGGTTCTATTCCTAGTGAGCAACTAATCCTATTTAGTAAAGGAGTGCTTAAAAAAATGTGAAGTAAAAATAAAAGTTTTCCAAATAAGTGAATGCTCTTTTACATAGTGTGTATGATACTTATTTTGAACATAAAGAGAGTATGCAATTTTTAGTAATAGAAAATTAGCTTCTTTGAAAATCTCACTTAAAAATATCAACTGAAGAAAGCATGTTAGGACCCCATTCTCCACCTGCCTGAGATTTCCACATGTCTCAGTCCATCTCAGGGAACCAATGAGGAAACAAATTCAGAATCTCTGTCTAAATGAATACGACTTCAGTCTAATACCCCACTAATTTCATTCTTACTAGACATTACAATAGTTCATGTAATGATTGTGACAGGTACAAGGGCCCCAGCACTTTGGTGTCAGTGCTAGTTGTACGATAGTTTTTTAGTGCTGTCTAAACCCAGGTTGAGGCCCTGGCTAATGGCTGTTCAGTTCTCCTTCACGAGCAGTCCATAAAGTCCACACCCTCAGCCCACCTCCCTTACTGGGCTCTCACACTTCAGGCCACTGTGCACCCACCCTAATCGCCCTGGGGCCAGGTACCAGACACAGACACCAAGGGAGAGACCCTTTGCCCCAGAGTCTGCTGAAATTACTCAGATTAGCCAGTCTCAAACCTGCCTGCTTTGCCTCACCCTTTTCTTCCTGTGGAAACCACAATAAATGGGCTTACCCTGTTTCTTCCCCCTCCTTCTGCCTGATGACCAACCCTCAGTGGCCCTGCACCGTGTGCTGTGTCCTCCCCAGGGAATGGTAACAACACTGTAAAAGTCTCCATTTTCTCTCTCTTGATCTGAATCTGGCGTCACCATAACTCACCCAAGGTAATATGATTAAAATATTGATCTGTAACCTTTCACTAAAAAGAAAAACTCCAAGACTAATTGAGATGATGCTGGAAGGAATGTCTGGGAAGCATGAGCACAGTCACGGCACCAAGGAGCCCAGACACACTGGATGTGAGAGCTGCCCAAGGACTGGATGTTTCCCGGGCAACAAAGAGATTCTGCCTTCTGCCTGTGGCTCTGTCCAGGGGTTGTAGTTTGAGACACAGAGGGATTGAAGCTTCTCTCTGTGATTTGTTCTCTCTTGGTCATAAAGAAGGGAAGCAGAGTCCCTTGTGAATTGGTAATGTTCCAGAAATAATGGTGGAGCACACAGAGTAGGTGCAGAAGGGTTTCTAGCAGGCTCAAACTGGACCATAATTTAAGGCTGCCGGTCGACACATTCCACAAATAAACATTAACGAGACCTAAGGTAGGGACAGGAACTGTGGAAAGGACAACTTTCACACACGCACTGCCAAGAAGCTGGTAGGGCTCTATGTGGAAAAGGGGATTAAAAAAAAAGCCACAGGTCTATGCAGATCATCACACAAAAGGCTTGGACCTGACAGTGTTGAAGAAAGGCTGCTTCTGGTTATATAATGTGATGACCTGAATGAACTCACTTTTTCATCACCAAGTGAGATTCCAATAATTAATCTTTACACACCAGGGAAAATTTGGCTAGTGTGGCAGTCTCTGATTTATGCTTTTTCAGTCTCTGATCTGGCCTTGTGAAGTGAAATGCTAACAGATCTTGAGCACCACAAATTTAATTTAAAATTATTTCAGATGATTTTATACTTTTGAAAAAATTCAAGAGCTCAAAAAGTTCACTGATCTATTTGTAAAATATTTGCAGTTTTGTTGGTACAATAGACCACCACACACACACACACACACACACACACACACACACACACACACACTGATACCACAATCAAAACATCATCTCCATAAATTCTAACATTATGATCGACAACCCAAACATTATAAAGAAGTTAATAATGTAGAATGCCACATGTGGTCCACTGGGATGTTAGCAAGCAGAGGTTTTTTAAAAGTAACACCACGCAGACCTGTATCAGTAAAGATAAGCTAGGTTATGCTGTGATAACAAATATCTCACAAGTCTTAGTGGTTCAAACAATAAGGTTTATTTCTTAGTTATGCTACACATCCATCATGGGTTGGTTAGTGCTCAATTTTCTAATATTTTCTCTTAAGTCTCAGGCTGACAGAATAGTCACCACTTGCACTAGTACTTAAAATGGCTTGTATTCCACTAGCCAAAGCAAGGGTCACCAAAAAGGTCATATGACCCATATTGTCCAAAAATGTCATATGACCCAGCCTGTCATCTTGGATACAAAAATGTACTCCCTCCTACCCAAGGAGGTACTGAGTTACCTGTGTGCAGGCATGTGTAATAATCTCACAGAGAAGGAATAATAAGGGAACAATAACAAAACTGACCATCGCTACTATGAGAGCAGTTTGGGGGAACAGTACCAACGGCTGGTATAAGATGTTAGGAAGTCACCCTGGTGTGTTAAAGTCAGCTCATTATTGTGAAAAAACTCAGGACCAAGAGTTAATAGACTGTGGATCTACGACACAGCCTATTATTTCTCTCTCAATTATCTCTCTCTTAGCCTCAGAGTCCTCTTTTATAAAATGAATAGGACTATATCAGTCCTATTTTCATGCCAATGCATTTTGAGCATCAACCCCTCCCCTCACCATGACTATTTCTTTACTTTGAATAACTATAGACTGAGGAATGCATTTGGCTAAAACCATCACATTCATCAATTATAAGACACTGTTTACTATATTTAAAGGCAATTTTGAGACAATTATAAATGACAGTACTTTTCTCCTGGGATTGCTACTTAACACTTGAGCAGATTTGTACAGGCTAACAGGAAGGAGGAAGCAGACATGCTGGCTTTAAAGGCAGTTTTACTAGAATTACAGACACCTAAATTTATGCGACAGATAGATATAATGGGATTGGCACTAAATTCACTAGACGGTAATCATCTGTTAATCTGTGTATGTCTGTGGCTTGGGGCTTTCTTGTTCAATCGTGTATTCTAGGGACTTGGTACACAGTTGATACTCATTAAATATTTCTAATAAAAGAAATCATGTGTTCCATAATACTTTAAAATATTTTTTATCTTGCCTGTCAATCATGCCCATGCATTTGAAAGAGAATTGCTGACACATATATAAGGGAATCATACTGCATATTTAGTTTATAGATAATGCTTGATGTTTGTATGTATTTGCATTAGTTGCAACACCTCCTTAGCCTTCCAGGGATTTCTGGTCCATGAACAGCGATCACTGGACCAAAGAAACACAGGTAAATCCATCCTGTAGGGATAAAACTAGTCTAACACATTCCTTCAAGTTAAGTTTGAAGTATTCATTCCAGTGACACTGCTTATCCAGTGAGTAAACTATAATTGAGGAACTGAGCAAAATTCTCCGCATCTTTAACAAGTTTCTCACTGGGGCTCATAATCAGCCTATAAGGTCCTAAAATACTTATGTGTTAACCAGGACTTCAATTTAGATCTGTGGGCGGGCCTTAGCCCTGGATAAAGGCTGAATTAATAAATGATTGAATCCATACACTTAAAAAGTATAATCTTTGTTTGGTATCTGCTTACATATGTGACTATATTATCAGTTCTTAAACCTCATTATGCATCAGAATCACCTTACTAAAACTTTAAAAAATAAAGAAGAGGTGCCTGGCTCCTACCAGATCCTGATTCAATCACCCAGACATAGGTATTTTGTTTCAAAGCTAGTAGGTGATTCTAATGTGTATTCAAGGTCAAAACTCACTGGCATATATCAATGATTATTACTTTACTAGGATTACAGGAGACAGTTTAATTTTGAGAGTCAGAATATTTTTGTCCTCTTTCTCAGATCCTGGGAATTTCTTTTATCATAGTAATACCAGACAAACTGTTTTTAGAAAATCTTGCCAGTGTTTTCATATTGTTTGGAATTTTTTGATTACCTGATTCACATGTAAAAGCAAAGACCACTTCTTTGTAAATTCAAGGTTGAGGGATTCTCAGAGAATATGCAAGAGGAGAATTTGTGGGGGAGGTTGCAAGGATCATGAAACAAAAGGAAACGCAGGTATTTTTGGACCATTCCTTACTCCTTTCTCCTCACTTGACAATGTGTCAGGACCACCCAACTTTCTACTCTATAAATCCAAAAGGCCATAAAAAAATACAATTGCAATCTGATCCTTCATTCCATTCACATTTCAGAGTGAATATAAATGTCAGAGACAGGTCAGCCCTTCATCAGATTTCCTTAAGTGGTAAAGTTTTATCAGGATAAAATTGCTGAGTTACAGCTGAAATCCTGACTAGGAGAAAAAAGAAAAGAGAGTTGATCAACATGACCAGGAGAGTTGAGAAAAGACCCCAGCACATTCAGGGAGGCACAGTTGAGGAGGGCTCTAATACTTGAAATGTGCCTTAAAATCATTCAGAGATCTAGTTAAAATGCAGCTACTTAGTAGGTCTGGGGCATGGCCTGAGAGTCTGCATTTCTAACAGATGCCAATGGTCCAAAGACCAGCCTTTGAGTAGAAAGGCCAAAGAATTAATTTAAGAGCTAATTAATCCTTCTGCTAGATTCAGTTGCAACAAATCGATTTTATTTGGAGCTAAGCAACCAAAGATAGAACTTTTAAAATATATTTCTTAAAATATCTGCCTTAGTCTAAGGCAGTAGTTTTCAAACTTTTTGGTCTTTACACTCTTACTGAAGGCCCCAAAGACCTTTTGTGCACATGAGTTACATCTTTGTCTGTTTGCTGTATTCAAAATTAAAACTGGGGGGTACAAACTTCAGGTATGAACTTAGAAAATAAACTCAGTAAAGTCTTCACTTAATGCCTTAAATAGGTTCTTGGAAACCGCAAATTTGAGTGAAAACAACGTATAATGAAATCAGTTTTCCCATAGGCTAACTAATATTAACAAGTGTTTATATTCTACTGCATCTTTCTGGTCACAAGAACACCACCAAACTTCTAAACAAACACTCAAAAAACTTCTAATATTAAACATTGAATTTAACCTGAGCTAGACATATATTTAAGAGAGATGGATAAAAACAGGTAAGAGAATCATTTTCCAACCCACTTATTCTTATTCAGAGTCTTGGGTGGCTGGAGTGTCTCCTGCGGCTCAGCGCACAGGTGAGGACCTGCTATTGTGTCACAGGGTGATGCACTCACACCCAGAACCACACTCACACAGACTGGGACAATGTAGACACGTCAGCTCACCTCATGTGCACATCTTTGGGATATGGGAGGAAACCCACACACACATGGGGAGAACATGCAACCTCCACACAGACAGTGGCTCCCACCAGGAATCGATTATTTTACTTATCAGCATTATAATGAAACGGAGTAGAATGAAACAATGTTATTCGAGGACCTACTGTAAGTCATGGGGATGCACATGCACAGCATGGCCACTATAGTTACCAATACCGTAAGGCATATTTGAAAGTTGCTAAGAGAGTAGATCTTAAAAGTCCTTATCACAAGAAAAAAAAATTGTAACTATGAATGGGATGGATGTTAACTACACTTATTGTGGTGATCATTTCACAATATATACAGATATCGAATCATTATATCATATACCTGAAACGAATATGTTATTTGTCAGTTATACCTCAGTAAGAAAAAAAAGTTAAAAACAAGGAATTAAAAACACATTCATTTATTTAAAGTTAAACCCATTACACGGTAACATAAATAGAATATTTTTATGACTAATAAGTATGTTTTCCCAAACATAATATTTAGTGAGAAGACTGACAGTGTTTTACATTCTTTGCAAATCTCTTTACTATCTGCCTTAATGAATCACAGCTAGATTCCTATATTTGCTTTCACACTTAATGTATTATGTTATCATATGTCATGTGGCACCTAAAAAAACTTCACTATGCACTTGTGAGAGAGAAGTACAAAAGGCAAATAATGTCTGAGTAGTGTTACGAAAATCATTTGACCCTCTGAAAACATCTCTGGGGCTGCAGTGGGTCCCTAGATAATACTTTGAGAACTGCTGGTCTAAGGCAGTAGATACAAGTAAAGATGACTTTCACTGACAGTGCTGAGAGTCTGACAGTATCTCTTCAGTGAGTTCCTCTTCAGTGGTTGTAAAAGTTCTTATTTTGGAGATAAAACCAGAAATTCATTGCTGCTACTGATTTCTTCTCTTTGCCTTCAAGTGACTACAATGCATGTCGGAAGCAAGCTCTGGTTCCTTGAAGGTAAGTTAAAAGCTGCATTTGGTCACCCAGATCAAAGTTTCAGGAAAAACTGAAAAAATGATCATATAAAATTATGAGAGTGCAGTGACGTTTTTAAGGGTAGAGGAACTGCTTTGGAAGGATTTGAGCTGGCACTACAGAGCGTATCTCTCAATCAATCAGTTACTTCCATTAGTTGTGCTGAGGGAGACACAAAAGAGGAAATATGAGGCATAACCCAGGCTTTCAGAGAGCTTACATTCCATTTCAGAAAAAAGTCTTAGAAAGAACTCCAAATGAGCAAACAACCACATGTAACATCTTGTGGGAAACTAACATGTTAGTGGAAGTCAAACAAGAAAAAACTGAGGTAGAATAATCAGGACAAGTCTTCAGATAAATAAAGTTTTTCTAGGCATCTACAGAGGCACGGAAATGGGGAAGAAGGAACCGGAAGAGCATGGGGTGGTGGGGATAGGAGCAGGGCTATACCTGGAGTGGGTCATTGAAGACCTCCCTCCTCTATACAACAAAATTATGTTCAGAAATGACCTTACAGTAAAACAGTAATTATAAAGGCCAGAAAAGAAATATAAATACACAAAAAAAGGTCTTTGCTGAATTTTGTATATATATTTAGGCAATAATTATTACAATACAAAAAAGGGGGGGAAGTAATAGATGAACATGTTTTATATTTTTTTATTTTTCAATTTGGATTAATAATTTTTAATTACATGAAAATATTCCTTTTATAGGCACAAGAAAAGAAGCTCTTTGAAAGGAATAAACTCTACAAGGTTCAGAGACAGATTAGCACACAGAACTGCAATAAGGCAAGCCTTGCTTCTTTATCCTTACAATTCTTGTGTTATCATTATTTTGAATCTACTTTTCAAACACAGGAATATCCAGAGTCACAGGGCTTAGGGGCAGAAACTGTGCTGGAAGCAAACTCAAACAATACCTTATGAACTTAAACTTCATATTAGCCAGGATTCTCCAGAGAAGCAAAACCAAAAGCAGATTTTTGATGATTGATTGATTATAATTATGGAGGCTGAGAAGTCTCATGATCTGTTGTTTGCAAGCTGGAGACCCAGGAGAGCCAGCTGTTATGACACAGACTGAGTCCAAAAGCCTAAGAACCAGGGGAGTGGATGGTAGAAATCCTGGTCCCAGGGCAGCAGAAGATGAGATGCAATGTCACAGTTCAAGCAGTGAGGCAGAAGAAGGGGCAAATTCCTCCTTCTTGTTTCTTGGTTTTGTTCAGGCCCTGGATGGACTGAATGATGCCCGCCCTCGTCGGAGAGGGTTACCTACTTTACTGAGTCCACTGATTCGAGTACTAAACTCATCCAGAAACACCCTCACACACACGTTCCCAGAAATAGTGTTTAATCTGGACACCTCATGGTGAGTCAAGTTGACACATAAAATTAACCCTCGCACACTTGATTGTGTATAGCTGAGTCTATGTATGTAGGGAGTGAACAGGTATAACTGGGAGTTCTACAAATTAACTTCTAAGTAGAATACAACATTTCTTAAAAGATAAATCATAATGTGCAACTTTATTGTTATTCTGAAGACTCAACAATCTTTGCAGCAATTGTTTAGAACTTAGTATGATAAAAGAATGTTATGGGGGAGAAGTATTATATCCCTGACATCATTTAGAATTGCTGGAATGTGGTGATAAAAACGGATTGACTTTTAGTCAGCTTTATTATTGATTTAGAATTTCCCACAGGCAATGCATGCCTTATTGCCTACACCTGAGGCTAATAGCACTCATGGCCTCACCATGGTTCCAACATAGGCTTGGACACAGAGGGAGAAGTGTGAGTGTGGGGTGCAGGGGTGGGGGCAGATTGCTCTAGGCCCCGTTCTAGCTATTCCTCTCTCCCCCCACCCTCCAGTTACTCTGTGACTCTAATTGGCTCCCTGGTGTGAAAGAAGGAGCCAGTGGAGTGATTGTTTTTAGGGTAACTTCCCAATGGAGCCTTAATAAATGACATTAAGGGACCACACATGGCCAACCCTCTTCTCCTTCAGAGACAGGGGCAGGTGGGAAGCTCAGGCTGTGGAATAGATTGGACCATAAAGCAGTGGGAGCTATATCCACCTGGTAACAGTTTTCTCAGAAAGCAGTAAGTGTGAGTTGCTTGCTTAGAAGGAGGTAGGTAGGGTCTGACACTTGAGGAAAGTAAGAAAGTCTGAAACAGAAAAACCTCCAAAATTGAAAAAAAAATAAAAATAAAGCTAGACAAATAATAAACAAAAGCAGGGTGGCACTGGGAATTCTCTCAGAGGCCTTATTTGATGACCCTCTTTGCCTGGTGTTCTAGCTCTGTTGGTTCCCTGGCCTATAAATATTAAGTCATCAATATCTCTCAGGGAATAAATAGGGTCTTAGGAGTCTCAGGTTGGCTCCATATGTTTAGCTTTTCCTGGACAGTGGGGATTTTTCCAACTTGCTAAATACATCTGCTGTTTCTATCTTCTCTATGTAATTAGAGTCACTGATTCAGGCCAACAGAAATATTTAGGAATAAAAGTCTAAGTCAAACTCTAATGTTTGGAGGCCAGCCCTTCTAGTCCCTGAGCTCCCAGGCTGTCATTTCCCCCACAGAGTGTGGTGCATTCCCTTTATAGCTCCCTCATAGCTCTAGAAACTTAAAAGTCGCTTTGTTCCAGACTGAATAGCTGAATCAGTGACACCAGATACCAGGGTTATGAAGGTAAAGAAAAAAGGTGCTTTTCCTAGAGGAAATGTTTAAATAACCTCCTCCCCAAATAAAAACAAACAAGGTGGTTCACTGCAAACAATACATTTAGCTTTCATATTAAATCTATATGAAGGGGAAAGAGTATATCTGGTTGAAATGGAAATATTCTCCAACTAAAGTAATTTATGCTGTTAGGACTTGCAAAAGGATCTGGGAAGAGTTGGAAGGCAATAAATATATAAGGCAAGTATGCAGTGGAAAGTTAAAATGAATCACATTGTCATGTATAATGAGCCTTTGCTTTGAGGTATGTAACCCATTTTCTCACTTGTCATGCCTTTCAATTATGTCTCTCACACTGCATTATCCACAAAGCTTCGAGGAGATGTTCAAATCAAGGGTGGCTAAAAAAGTCAAGATTCAAGGAACTGAGATTGGCTTGAATAATATCTGCAGAATGAATTATTTCCTAGGTGAATATTAAAACAAGGAAAAATTAATCTAATTTGTCATCACTGATATTTATGACTATTTATCTCAAACAGTGTAACTCAGAAGTTTTAAACATATCCCACGACTGCACCTTAAATAAATAAACTCCAGGCATTACTATATCAAGGAGTATGTTAAAAATTCTTGGAAACCCAACAACTATATTCCCTCCCTTCCCCCAATACACAAGAGTCAATTTCTGCCTACTTTTTTCTAAAAGGAGTTGTCAGTTCTAAGCAAATATATTCAAAGCTGTGATAAAAATTATCCTTGGGATGTTCTTTTCTCCTTTTCTCCTTCTATATTATCCCTCACTGGCAATTTTTACCTGTTAGAAAATACCATTATTACTAATTCTCAGTGTAGTGCATAATAGAAAATATTTTATCATGAGTACAGTTATTTGTTACTAGAAAAAAAATAGAAAGTGTGGGGACCCACGCAGACCCCTAGTGTTGGTATAAAGATTATTTTAAAGTGAAAACATTTGAGCTACAAAAGATACAGAAAGAGATCTTATCTGAACTTCCCTTATCTAAGGAGAGACTCCAGAAAATATATCTGCCTTTAACCTCCCTCCAGGAGAGTTTCCTGCAAATTTGTCCCTCCATTAGCATCCAAAAGCCCAAAAGAACCTCTATATTTTCCCACTGAAGCCCTAACCCACTCCACTCCCACTCCCCAGCATTTTGTTAAGTTGGTATATAAACCTCTGTTTCCAGCTATTCGGTGAATTACTCATTACTACTGAGCAGCTCCCAAGTGCACTTGTAAATAAGCTTTGTCTTTTCTCCTGTTAATCTGTCTATTGTTAGTTAATTTGCAGGATGCCAACCATTGGACCCAAGTTGGAAGAGGAAAGGTTTTTCTTCCAAAAAAGCAAAATCAAGCTTTGAAAAGAAATAGGTCATTATCTGATATTCTAGTGTATTTTGTTCATCAAGTTTCTGAATTCAAAAACTAAGTTAGTTAACAAGTGAACATTATTATTAGATTATTAAATATATTAAGTGGTATGGCTGCAGTGAGCCAGACGCTCTGAAATCCTTCTGGTGGACTAGAAATTCATACAATTTCCTGGAAAATTTTTCAATATGTATCAAAGAGCCTTAACAATGTTCATGCCTTTGGTCATAAAAAGCTCATATCTAGGTATCTAAGGGGATAATTAGAGATACCTTCAAATGTTTATTTAAAGAGTTGCTGAGCACAATATATTACAAACAACTTGGATGTCCAATGATAAAGTTAAAAGGGTAAAATAAAGTCATAAAACTGTGTGATCTAAATTATGTTTGATATATATGCTTGCAAAAGAATCTAGAAGGACATACATAAAGCTGCCAATAGTTGTTTTCTCTAACCTGGAGAATATGGATAATTTTTTTTCTTTTTAATATAAGAGCAAAAGAAAAAAAAAGACCCATGGACCCACTTAGCAAAGATTGTCTGGCAAGTTGGATCAAGAGCAGAAAAAATTTAGGTTTTTTCAAAAATAAAATAAGAAAGTATACCATACTGTTTGTAGGTGGGGGGTTCCTTGTCAGTATACACATGGATTTGTTGTTATCTGTATTTGTCCAACACCATCTGAGTTCCCATTGTATACAAAATCCCATGCCGGGCTTTTTCTTTTTCTTCTCATGTAAAGGTATGATTTTAATTGTTGGAACTGGCCACGTTATCACTGAATGGGTTAAATACTGAAATGCTAAACTACAGGGTTAGATGTTATAGAAATTTCTGCTGCAAACCACAAAGATAACACTTTAGTCAGGAAAGGAAATGCAATTAAAAGCTCAATGCTCAAACCATTACACAATCTTTCAAATGTAGAAAGTGCTGGGGATAAAATCCCCAAACTATTAGTATATTGATAAGGAAACTTAAATATTTATTATTTCTAATTTTAATATACAACTTAAAAAAAATCCCAGAGGAATGGCCTACCACTATAAATTTTTATCGATATAATTAATAACAATATAGAGCCAGGAACTAATAATGAGGCAATAAACTTAATTAACAGGAATAGTTATGAAACAAGTGGCACTTTAATGGCCTGAAGAGTCTTTTGAAAGCATTCCACTGCTGCTCAATTTCTGTGCTCTCTATCCAAATGAAAGTCACTTCTGGTAGCCAAGAACCATAATCAGTGCTGCACTTAAACATTCGACTTGCATTTAAAAATCCCCCCAGGAACGAATTTCAGTAAATCCTTCCACTGGTTAATTCACAGTCGGCTTGCCTACTCACTGATTTGCTGTCAATGAGGGTGGGAGATGATGAAGGAGATTAGCTTCAGGGCTGGAGCTCTAACCAGGAGTGTAGAGGCAGAAAATCATACTAATGCAAGAGATTCCTTCAAACTGAAAACTCAGGATTCTGTGGAAATGCTAGCATCACAGGGACACTGTGGGGAGGGGAGATGTAGGACAGTTCTGCATCCCCAACATAACCTGTGTTTTACATTGAAAATACGTCAGCATCAACAGTGAGCTTTGTGTGTACGGATTCATGTCGAGCCACTCCCAAGAGTTATTAGTTAACGTGAAGTACCCAAGGAGGGATCTATAGACAGTGACGTTACTGAGCTTTTGAACAATCCCAGTTAGAGTTCATGTTTTCAGATGTGGCTTCTACAAAAGCTTCAAACATCCCTATCTGAATCTGCATTGATTCGCATAAATGAATATCATTTTTCAATGGTGAAAGGAAGGTTATGAGAGATGTGTGAATTGGCTTGAAACCTCAAGGTCTGTGTGAAAGAATGTCAGACTTGCTTAGTCCAAAGACCCAACACTTTCAGAGGGGCGCTGAGGTCTAGAACTTCATCCAGCCCTCTGCCCTGAATAGGAAACTACTGTCAGACCAACGTTCCAGGAGAGATGCTCATTTAGCCCCTGAAACGACAGATGGGGGACTCTTGGAGGGTACAGAACAGGCTGTCTGAGTGCTTTTGAATCTGTTTGAACATAAATGTTTCTATGCTTTGTAGAATCAGGTCTGAGGCTGGTTTTCATTGTCATGGACCAGCTGGTGGAGAGATGGTAGAGAAAGCTTAAGGTCCTCATGGGTGACTTCTCTCATTAGAGGTAAATGACAGCCACAGACAAGAACTGCCAGAATGGCTTAGGTTTACTTCTCAACAGGCCCCCTGCACAGCTCCCACCTGTACCCCTTCACCCAGTGAAGGCCTAGCAGTGGGTAAGCAAGGTGATGTACAAAAGAAAAAAGTCCCTTAATTCTGTAACCAGAAGCTTAAATTGTAATAGTTATTAGTTTCTGTTTTGTCAAAGTAGAAAACAGAAACAATTATAAGCCATTGGCATGGTGCAGAGCAAATGCTCAGAGAAAGGAGGGGTAGGACGTGAAGTGGGAACACCTTCAGTCTGGCCCTGTGATGGCTGTCAGAAGACACTGGACTAGGAGTCAAGAATCCTAGGTTCTAGTTTATTCTGACAATTAATGAGCAAGTACGTTAACTTCTCAGCTGCCATTGTATGGACTGCCTTTGCCTCTTTACCAGGTAGTTATGGAGCTGATATGAGAACAGATAAGAAAAAGAGTGTCTGGTACACCATAAAACCTAATATGTCATGCAAGTTTTGTGCCAGGTCAAGAAATGTTAATTAAGTATCTATTCTGTAGACCCTGTACTAGGCTCCATATTCCCAAGGTTTCAAAAGTAAGTAAAAAGCATATAGCTACAAAAAGACTTGTGCAAGAATATTCATAGCAACTTTATTCATAATATTCCCAAACTGGAAATAGCCTAGGTGAGCATCAGCAGGGGAGTGGATACACAAATTGTGGTATACCCACACAAAGAAATACTACTCAGCACTAAAAAAAAAGAGCACTGATTACTGATGTATGCTAAAAAAAAATGATGAATCTTAAAAAAATGCTGAGTGAAAGTCTTACATGAAATAGTATGTAAGTACATATAGTAAATACTATATGTACTTACTCCCAATAGTATGTACTGTATGATTATAGAACTGTATGAAGTTCTAGAAGAGGCTAATCTTATCCATGAGAAAAATCAGAACATTGTTACCTCTGTTAACTTTACCGCTATTAACTTTACACAGATGTATGCATTTATCAAAACATGATTGAATGGAAAATTTATAATTTGTATATGTTACTGAATGTAAATTTTATCTTAAAAAACAAATAAATATTGAACTTGAGTTAATGATATACATGCTGCAGGGTTTAGTGGTAAAGTATACTGATTTCTTTAATTTACTTTAAAATGCATCAAAAATAAGATGGAGAGATGGATTGACAGTGATAAAGTAAATATAGCAGAATGTTAATGGTAAAATATAGGTGGCAAGTACATGGGTACTCACTGTATGATTCCCCTAGATTTTCTGTTTGTTTGAAAATTATCCTAATAAAAGGTTGGCAATGTCCCCAATTACTCTTCCCTCCCTTTTGTTTTTTCAAGCAATTTAAAAATATTAAAAAAGTGAAAACATGTTATAAACACAGCTGTTGTAAGAACACATTTTTCAAAATGTGTTTTTCAAAATGCATCATGAAAATTGCATTGTCTATAAATCTTGCTTGCTTTTCTTAATTATTAAAAAAGGTACAAAACTCTCTGGCAGTAAGTAGCTCCATTTGATTTGGAACAAGATATTTTAATGGTCTTTAAGAAGATTTAGAAAAGATAATCTCACTTTGTAATACAATAAATACAGGTCAATTTTTAGAATTTATGTATTTGTATCAAAGATGCATCTGATATACAATATTGGACATGAGTTAAAATTTGGTGGGTTAATCGCAGAATAAAATATGCAGCATACATACATATATTCCATCAATGAGCTATTAAAAACCAGCAAATTACCAGACTATATTGGAGCCATATAATCACATCACAGGTTTAGGGTTACAAGAAGGCAACTCTGAGACTATTTATTTCCTCCCAAATATTAATGCCTGAAATGCAGGAGATGACTACTAGGTAAGTGGTGTCACCTTTGGAAGTGACACTACAGATGGAAATACTTGAAATAAAAATGATAAAGAAAGTAGAAATTATAAATGATTCATCTGGTTCCAGATATCATCTATAAAGGTATTAAAAGCAGGACAAACTGTTTCCCTTTAAGCATCAAGTTTGTTTCGATCACGCCAGAGAAAGGTGTTCAGCACCTTTGTGTCACTCTGCGTCACCAGCTCCAGGTCCCACCAGGCCCTGGTGGTTCTTTAAGAAGAGGTAGGTACACAAGTCCCCCTGGAACATGCCCTGCCATAGTCACTTGATTTTCATTTTGGCTCAGATACTCTAATTTCCCTCCCCTCCATCACCCCACCAAGCCGAGGCCAGGGTGTAGGACAACGTCTCTAGCCCCAGACAGTCTGGGATTTAGTGTCTGATCACTCACCCACCCAACGTGTATTTACTGCTGCCTGAACCTGCGTTGTGCCATGTACTGTGCCAGATGCTGGAAATATGGTAGTGGATAAAATAAAGATCCTAGCCTGGTGAAACTTACATTGTAATGAGAGAAATTGACAATAAACAAATTAAACGAATACCACATGGGATGGCAATGGGAGTTTAGACAAAAACCAAAGCAGCGTGACCTGGTTTACACAACCGTAAAATGGATAACAGTATCTTCTCTCAGGGGGGAGGTGGGGTTGAAAATATGGTGCTGCCTTCCTTTTCTTTCATAGCGAGAAAACAAAAATAATGGATACAGTGACGTGCAAAGACACCACAAAGAGAAAGCTTACTCTCAAAGTAAGACTACAACTTGATCGAAGGCCCACTACTAAAATATCTAAAGAAAACTTGCATCCGTCCAGTTGGGCGATGGTCAGAGGCACTGGGAGGACTGGCGGTGTCTGCCTCAGTGTGGCATCCGGCCTCACAGCAGGCAGGGCGGCCTTGCAGCCAGACTCTCACAGATCTGCGACCCAGCCAGGAAGAGTCTTTACCTCGTCCAGCCCACACTGCTTAATGCTCTTAAGCAACCTTATGATATTAAACTTTGTTTTCATATAAACTTGCTTTAGAAGAAAATGCCCCAATCAGTGAATGACATATCTGGTTCACAGGATTTTCTCTCACTGCGAAATAACTGTCTCGCATCCCTGTTTTTACACATCAGTTCCTTATGGGTCAGGATAGTGTGTGTCAGTCACCTAAACACCCATTCACTCCTGGTTATGCAAGTCAGAATTTTGAACCTACACAACTGTGAGTCAGGCCTCGGAAAATGGTTACTCTTCTGAGACACAGTCATTGTGTGGGGTCCTGCCTCAACTCCCTGCCTTCCTCAAAGTGCAAAAGGGAATGACTGGGAACATTAAAGGCAAGGTGTGCTAAGTGCTCATCAAAACATGGAGAATAGTAGATGCTCAGTAAAAGAGATAAGTCACACCACACTATAAGAATCCAGATCTTACCCCTTCTGGGCAGTGAACTTTGCTGTCAAGCATACCACGACCGTGCCTCTCCATTCCTTTAACCAACCCTAAGCACAGCCACCACCCCTGAATGCTGTGGTTAGAATAACCCTGCATCACAGACATTCAGAAAAGATGTCTAGCTGCTGTGTTTGTTACTCCATCACCACAGAAAGCCATGGTGCTAAGGACAGGACTTGTCTGCCCCTCACAGAGCCCAGTTTAGCTGATGCTCATGTCATGGGCAGAGAAGATCATGATACTTACTGCCCACCGACCTCTAGCTTCGGGTCTGTCTCATTCAAGCCTGTGACACTGTCCCTTGCAGCTAACCATGAAACCACAGAGGTAGGTGTTATGCTGTCTTCCTACTCATGCTAAAGGTTAATATATAACCAGCTTTGCCAAACATGTGCTTAAAAAAACAGTTATTGAATGTGGCATTATAAGCATTGTGCTAATTGCAAGCACAAAGAACCAACCCAGATCCTCTGATGTGAATTTAAATTTAAGTGACATTTCATATGCAGAGGTTGTGGAAGTTGCTGATCACAATTTTTTAAATACAGTTTCCACATTTATAAACAGTTTTTAAAGTCCTACAAGCCTTGCATTCCATAAAGAATTTACCCACCTGTGACACGCTTGCACTCTATCCTTATGGAGGTAAATACTAAGGCAGCATTTGACAGGTGGAGAATCACAGATGGTCAAGGTCAAGTAGAAAGTAAAGGTTACCTAGTTCGGCCCCCAAGAAATGTTTGAGACACCTCCCAAGTAGCTGTCCACTTTATTGCTTAGACACCTTTGATATAAGGGAACCCACTTCTCTGCAAATACAAGGGCAAAGATGCTGGCATTGAAAATGAAAGGTCAGGGCTCTGAAGTGTGATTCTATGAAGAACTTGACTCCTGTGGATAAAGACCTCTTTGGGCCAGGTTCTTCTCTGCCAGTTCCACCTGGTTTGGATTCAGGCTTCTAAGCCCTTCGTGTCACAGCTCATTCAACAGTTATGCATCCTGAGAGCTCCCTAGGTCGTGTGCTTTTCAGTGCCTGGTCACTCCTCACACCACCTTGGACATTGCTCACTCACACCCTCAGATGCCCATGTTCTGTGTGGTACCCCCAGAGCTTGTCCTTCACAGAGCCCAGTTTAGCTGATGGTCTGCACACACTATCAGCCTCAGTCTTGCCAGGATCTCTAAGTTCAGTTGATGCCACTACATGGGATCCTCAGCTCCCTATCCAGCACCTATTCCTTTTAGTCTTCTCATTACTTCCTCCTCGTCTGAGTCTCTCCTCCTCTGCTGACTGCCCTCAGACACAATTATCCCAACATTGTGCCTGCTAAAACTCTTGGCCCATGGTCAATAATTCTCTGGCATTCTCACCCATTTCATAGGACAGTCCCTTCACCTTCTGACCTCAACCCAGATATGCCTCTTCCTCAAGGACACTGCTTCCACATCAGACTTCTCAGGTGGAGTATGCTCATTCTCCCACATTCCAGGTGATGTGGGCCCAGAATTCTACAGGCCAAGACTGTTCTCTTGGTTCTTATATGTTCTACTTTTGACCAATAGTCTTGCAATGTATTTAAACAGAAACCTGGAGGAGGAAGGAAGAGAGTGAGTCAAGTGGCCATCAGAAAGAGAATATCCCAGGGAAAGAAATAGTATGTTCGAAGGCTCTGAAGCAGGAGCTACAAGAGCCTACCTGACATCCAGCTAAGCCTGCTCTTTATAGCCTCTGCAGCTGTCCTCTGCCACCTTCTTAGTTATACCCCCTCACTCATGAAGGACTTTGGAACCTGGGTCACAGTCCATCTCCCCACCTCTACCCATCCTGCCCCATCTTGAACGAGTTTCATGTCAATGCAGAAGAACCTTCCAGAAATGCTGTTCTAAGGTCCTTGACCTCCTTGATCTTTGCTGGCAAGCTCTTTTGTTATGCATCCTCATGGTCATATCCTGCCCCCAATAACGCCAAGTACTGCTCTTAAATCACAAATTCTTCTTGCTGTGACTATGCTAACAGCTTCCTAACTGTTCTTCTTCTACCTTTGTTTTCCTGTTCTTTCCTCACACAGCCTCCAAAAGACCCCTATAAAAGGAATGTCAGATTGTGTCACCTCTCTGCTCAAAACTCTCCATTAGTTTGCTACGTCACTCAGAGTGAACTCCAGATAATTTATATCGACCTACCACACCCAACTTGATCTGGCCCCTTGCCACTTACCTTTTTATAAAAAAAAA
>CM053509.1:19553116-19622305 GCA_028627145.1 Eidolon dupreanum
GTTTCTCAAAACCTTCAACTAGCTCTTCATGCTCCCCACTCTGCCCTACTCTTTTTTAGCAGGTGGCTTTGTTCTTAATTTCACAAAGACAATTAAAGCTATCAGGTCTGAACTCTTTCAGATACAGCTTCACTCATATAAACATCTCTCTGCTTGCAGTCATTATTGTCTTTTTATCTCAACACTGACCATAATTCCCAGAAGTGACGACTATTGGAACCATGTAACATTCCCTCTCTCCTTACTACAGGAGAAGATGCCCGATCTGAACAGAAATAAAATGAGCATCAGTTGTTCGATCTGGCTCAGCCCTTCCCTTGGAGGAATTATTTCTCCCTTTCCATTTGGATCTGTCAAGGTTGCGAATTTGATAATTCAATACCAGACCAGAAGAAGATAAGTAGCTCAGGTTGAGTCATATATAATATCCTACATGCCCATGGCATTGACAAAGGATGTAAATTAGGCCAAACAGAGCTCTTCCTCAGTAGGGTTTGGCATCAATGGTAGAAGATCAAGTCTAATTCCTCATGGATCACTTTGAGCTGTAAGGATATGACTCCAGATCTGCCAATGGTTGTATAAATCACACCATGAAGAGCATGAGGCCAACAGATGAGCAAAGGGGAGAGGAAAAGAGCGTTCTGATTATATAACTTAAGTCCCAGGAATATCTGAAGGGACCTTTATTTATCTCTGGACTTCTCAGTTAAATGAGCTAATACTCTTGTATTTCCTAAGTTAATTTTAACTGTGTATCTGCTTCTTACACACCAAAGTCTGGACTATATAGGAACACATTTTTCAGAAATGTGGAACAAGGACATTAAGAGACTGTTATCTGGGGAGCGCGTTGGCCAAAATCAGTGTCCTGAAGTGCCACATGTTTAACAATATGGTAAAATGAACCCTATAAGCAGACACCCAAGAGTGACTCTGTGGGGGCACCAGCCTACAGTGGCCAGCCCTAGCCCTGGGGGAAACAGAGGGAGACTAGGCATGTAGTGACCAACAGTGATACGATTTTTCATACCAGGGTCAAGATCTGCTCAAGCAGGAGACCATGAGGACACAGAGATATTGGATGGGGAGCGTGTTGGGAGGTCGGGGAAGTAATGAAAAATCAGCATGAAAGTATGAAAATATGTAGATGATTTTAACTCAGAATTGCTCACAGATCATAACATTTTCAGAGAGACTTAATTTATGTGATGTTACCAGTGGGGTACACTGGGTTAAGGGTAGACGGATCTCTTTGTATTATTTCCTACAAATATATCTACAATGATTTCACATAGAAGGGGAGTAAGAAACAAGGAGCAATTATAGAAGAAAAGTGGAAAAAGTAGGAAAACAGCTTAAATGTCCACCTTAACTTAATGGCACCAGTGGTCATCAAGTTATCCTAGGTAGACTCTTCAAAGTCTTTCTCATCTCTTTTCTCTCCCTATCCCATCTTTTCACTCCATCTCTAATCCTATCAATTCTACCGCTAGCATCTCTCTGAATCACTTAGTCCCACCATTACTATTGCCACATTCACTGCCTCAGTTCGAGCTCTTCTATCACTCACATTGTTGTAACTTCTTTGACCTCCCTTACTGTGCCCTCACCCCACTCCATATCCACTTAATACCAGAATTATCTTTATCAAATATAAGCTTTATCATGCCACTCCTCTGAATAAAATCCTCCAATGGCTCATTAACAAGAGGGTAAAAAACACATTTATTAACATGGCAACCTACCTTTGTATTTTTATGTTATTCCTTAGAGTTACTTCATATGTTCCTCCTTCCTGGCTCCCTTGGGGGAATCTTACTTATCAAGCAAGATTCAGTTCAAGTGTCCCTTCTGCTGTTCAGCTCGCCTGATATCTTCATACAAAATTAGGTGCTCTCTCTAATCCCAGACACTTAAGTTTTTATCATTATTGGTGCATAAATTGTTTTTCACTCCTACCCAGTGAACTATTTGGCACATTGCAGGTGCTTGTGAATAGTTTGTTGAGTGGCTGGTGTTGGACAGTGGCTCAAAACTTTTAAGATCACTGTCACCCAAAATACCAGGGGTTTGGTGAGCACCTTAGTTTGCTCTTTTCTTCATTCTAATGTTATATACTGGGCTACTTTTCTCAGTCTGGAGATATCTCATTTTATTATTAAAATAAATTAAGAAGAATCACTATATGTAAATTTTTCTTTACATCAATTTGATTGAACACACGCATTCCAATCTTGTGACACACATAATGTCTTCATATTTTAAGTCACTTTACAAATACTACTGAAAGAATTTATTCTTTTGAAAGAAATGCTATATATCTAATGGGGAGCAGTAGATGGAGGTTGTATACATATTTGTTTGGTCTGATTTATTGGGTGTTCTGTTTGACAGTGCTTCTCAAACTTTAAAGTGTATAAGAATCACCTGAGGATCTTGCTAAAATGAAAAATTCTGATTCAGGAGGCATGAGGTGGGACCTACTGTTCTACTCATCTGACAAGTTTCCAGGTGATGCTGATGCCACTGGCCCATGGACCATACTTTGAGTAGTGAGGTTCTCCAGGGCTTATATGAAAAAAGTGGCAGCTCTGGGCTCCTAAACATGATACTAAGCCACAACTAATATAAAAGTTTCACAGACATATCCAGTTTTGTGCCATGGTTTAGCTAGTTAGAAGACAGGGAAGTCATATTCTTAGACTGGTAGACTTTGATATGACATCTAAATTCTAAAACTTTACCATCTGATATAATATGCTAAACAAGAATATACCAATTAAAATGCTCCTTTCTTTAAAAATGCTGCTTTTGAAGGCCAGCTTATAACTTGCTGTGGTAACTGCTAAATGCCTAATTAAAAATGATTTTGGTGGCATTTTCAGTTTTTTCCTTTGAAATTTCAGAGACTGAGGGTGATTACTTTCATGAGGGGGTGTGGGAATTGGTTATAGATTTGGAGTTTTATTTATTTTTAGTTTTTCAGTATAAAATGAAAATTACACCCTTGACTCTGAGGAATTAGCTTTCAAGCAAGAAAATTGGACTCTGCAAAGCACTTATTTCTTCAGAGACTTCAAGATTAGCCATAACAGCAGCAAGAATCCCAAATGCTAATGACTATAAGCACAGAAAGATATTAGAAAAGTCAGTTTATGGAATGAGCTTAATCATTCAATAATGGTAACTTAGTTATATATATACATAATATTACAGAATACCAGCTGCCAGTAAATATGAATGTATTTATTTACATAGATAGATATTTAAGCTATAGTAAGTGAAGAAATCAGATTTGATTACATTAAGTATAGTATGATTCTATTTTTGGAAGAAAGTATAAAATGTATGCAAGAGTAACACTCTGATGTATTAATATTAAGCGTTTGGGGTAGTGGAATAAAAAATTTTGACTTTCTTTTCTCCAAAGTGAACAATTTTTAAAAACTCAAATTTATAATGGGCTCAGATTATGCTGAAGGCCACTTCCACATATCCCTAGACTAAACTCTGAAATTACAAAACCCAAATGTTAGAAAACATCATCATTTATTGCAACAAAAGATAAGAGAGCTAAAGTCTGACCAGGAGCCTGTTGCCATTGGAGGGTACTGAATGCATTAAACTGCCTTTAACTGTGGTTCTCTCCAGGACCTTATGAGCAAATACGGGGAGATCTTGGATTTGTTACCCAAGGTAGATAAACCTCTAATAGTTTTGTGGGGATGCAAGTATTTTTGCGACAATTCTTACAGATTTGAAGGTCTGGGTCTAGGCCATGAGAGATGCTGAATTCCTCAGGCTTGCTGTCATTTGTTCCACACAAACCATGCCCTTCTCCTCCTTGCTAGGGCTGTGTGATAAGCGGAGCCACCTGAGTTTGTAGACCCGCCTATGGGTTAGTAGACTCAAGTCAGAGGTTCTTAATCTGGGCTCCATAGATCAGGTGGAGAAAGTCTATAAATTGCTGCAGAAATTAAATGTAAAGCTTTATACATTTAGGTATACACATTTGTGAAAATCGGAATTGATGACTTTCATCAGATTCTCAAAGCATAAAGTACCCAGAAAAAATTATAAATTATTGATGCACAACTTTCCAGAAGTAGAAAAAAATTCCAGCACATTCATGTTTCTTATATGTATAAGAAACACCACAAAAATTACTTTATGAAGCCAACTGAAATACACACAACTAAACAAGACCACATAGAGCAAGAAAAGAAAACCCAAAATCTCTAAGGACAAAAACATCTACTCTCTTATGACCTGTTACAAATTTGACTCTTGCTCTTCTTACTTTATCTCAGGTGTTTAGGGCAAAAATCCCAATAATAAAGACAAACTGAAAGTTCCCCAATACTTTATTATGAAATGTTCTTAGATCTTTGCTGCATCTAATTTGCTTCTCTGTCTCTTTGAAGGTGTCTTCTGTAGTGGTTCTCATACTTGACCGAGCCCAGGAATAATCTGATAGGCTTATTAACTACCCAGATTCTTGGGCCCTATCCCCAGAGTTCTCGAATGTGGCCCAGGGGCTGACATCTTTTACAAGCTTCCCAAATGATTCTGATCCAGGTGCTCTCCCCACCATATAAGGAATAAAGCTGGCCTAATGTAACCCTTTTTTCCATTGCAAGATCCCCTTCTGGATGGGTTGGAGCAATCACCACTTTCCTTTCAGACTCTAGAAGACATGGCCTTCTCAATTGTCCTTGTCCATTACTAGACTGGATGGTGTCACCCTGTTTCAGCTGTTCCAGTCAAATTTCCTAGGCTATATCTGCATGAATGGTTTTTAAATGGGTCACACACCCCTGCACCACAACCAACATGTGTTCTAAGCACAGACGCCATTTAACAGACTCATTAGAAGTTGAACACAAACATTTCTTTTTATAACTGACAGGAACTAGTGACTGTAATGAATAAACACTTTAAATTCAATCTATTAGAGGTGACAATTGGAGTTGCGATGAAGACCCAACCAATGAATCTGCTAATTGAGCTTCACTGATACCTTATAGTTTGGTTTTAAATCATTACAAGAATCTCTTCAAAAGAGTGAGTTACTTGCAAGAAGTTAAAAATAAGAAGGCTAGATTTGTATGTTGTTCTGTCACTGCCTTGCATAGTAAAATATCTCAGTTTTCCCTTTTTAGGATTGATAGGCTGATCATTTGTTTCCCAAGCTCATTGTGAAGACTAATGAGAAAATTTCATTGACAAATATGAACTCTTGAAGGGAAAGTCTTATAGAATTCTAAGGAGTTTTAATTAGTATGCAGTTGAACCTCATTAATTTGGATTCCACAAACATAAAATTTGTTATAATTCGTTCTAAAACCACAATAAAGTTGGACTTTGTGCTATGAATAAAGGTCTTTTTAAGTAAGTGAGGTAAATAAAACTGGGAAATATTTAATCTTAATGAGTACTCAGTTTTAGAGCTGACCAGAAATGTGAAGAGCATTCAGTTGAGGTGATTTATTTATAGTTGCTACCATAGTAAATAAAATCAGCACTCTGGGCTCCTCCCTTACAATCCATGACTCTCTTCATCCTATTGATTATTATAGATAAGATATATATAGTAAGTAAAATGTTTATCTTATTATACTCAATAAATATTAGCCAGTTACCTACAGCTCAGATTTTTAAAAAAATAAATTTATTTATTTAAAAAGCTCAGATATTTTTGTCAGGACATTGGTGACATAAGAGTTAGAGAATCAATCTTTCTTTTTTCTTTTCTTTCTTTTCTTTTACTTTCTTTTTTTTCTTTTTTCTTTTTTTTCTCTTTCTTTCTTTCTTTCTTTCTTTTTTTTTGCAAACTCCTCTTGAATTTCTGTGATTGGTATATCCTGGTTATAGCTGTCACAGAATACTTAAACTGAATTATAGCTGATCAATGTGATTCCAACTTATAATGGTAAAGGCTTTGGAATCATGTTGACTCTATGAAGATATTAACTGGATCTATCCCACCTCCTACACTCAAGGCATGCATGACAGTTTCAAGGATTCAAGTAGATGCTAAGAAGTGTAGCAGAGAGAGATCCCCAAAAGGTGTGTGGGCTGGATGCTATGATGGCTTATAAGGTGCCATTTACCTGGAAAATTCTCCAGTTTGTGATCTAGCCCTCAGTCTCCCAGACTCAAGACCTGATTTATCATAGGCAGACTAGATCTTGGAAGTGGGGATGGAGGATTCACATTATCTAAGCTCAGAGACACTGATTCATGAAATCTTGTATGAAATATATTAACGAAACTGGCAATCAGACCACAGGGCTCATATCAGTAATGCCTATCGCTCTGGTATAAATTACATGGGAGTCAAAACTAAACAGCATATTGCTCTTTGACTGTGACATCAGAATAAGAGAAATTAGTAATACATTTTAATGGCATATCCACAATAGGCATGGAGTGGACATGTTACCTGCCTGCTTCACATGCAAACTTCCCTTTCTTTTTCCAGTCCTCACTTCTCCCACACTGAGCTGCTTAATGGGATGGGCTCCAGCAACAAGGGAGGTTCCTTACCGGCCTAAGCCAATGAGCACACAGCATTTCTCTTGCCAAAGTAACTGAATACACGGTTTATAAGATCCACATAGGTCAAATCAGTGATGCTTTTCATCTGCCATATTACCTGTTCATGACTATTTGGTTGAATGCAAGGGTAAATTCAACTAAACAATGATTAAATAAATCATCCCCACCCATTAAGTAATAAGAAAAGTAATAGGTGATCCATGCCATCTGTTCATGGTTTTATAAAGGTCAGATCTAAAGGTCAATTCTCCTAGCCTTTCTCTCATGAGCACAAGATGACTTTTATAGTTCTAGAAATTATGACCGTGTTTACGGAGTAAGAAGGAGGAAGGTACAAGAAAGAAGAGCAGTAATTTGGAAAGCAAAACTTTTAAAGAAATAATCAGCAGACTTATACTTGTGTCTCAAAGGCGATGTCACATGGCCACCCAGATGCTAAGAAATTTGCAAAATGTAGTATTTTAGCTGAGCCATTGAAAAAAAAAAGATGTTTCTGTTAGGAAGAAAATTAAGGTGTGTAACCATAACATTATGCAGATTTTTGCAGATATAAATTGAAAAATCATGCAATTTTTTTGGCACATAAAAAATACAATAGTAGTAATAGCAATAAAAGAAATATATTTTTTTCTAAGGTATGACTTTATGATTAGCTCTCTGAAACATACTGGGATCTGACTTCAGATGAATCGAAGCACTGAGGAGGTTAGAGGAGTGGGTGATGAGGAATCAGCATCCTTTTAGAAGCTAAGCAAGGTCTTTACAGGGTCTTCAGTTATGAGTGAGCTATGAGTCATCTGAATCCACCTAAATGTCTCCATTTGAATTTTCAGCCTTATTCCTTTTCTCTCAGTGCCCTAACCTTCTCTTAAAGAAACCTAGCAAGTCTGTGAATTCATCCTATATTCAAAGTCAACAAGCCACAGTTTAATCAACCTTGTGGCTATAAGAGGTGATATTGTTTTAGGCCAGCCATAGAAATTCTTTTCTGGGTGTCCATTGAGGCAAGAATTGAAAACTTTGTGCCGAGTTTTTTTTGTTGTTTGTTTGTTTTTTAAAGCTTGCTAAAACAATTACATATAGCCAGTACAACCACATTAAAAAAAATACAGAAGTAGCCACTTGAGTCTACCAAAGCTTTAACTTCAATAACCACATTTTAATTCACTCCAATTAATCATGGTCAATATTTATGAAACTGTTCCACTCCACATGCCTTTAAACCCAACTAGATCAAATAACTAATCTCAGATTCCCACTTCCTTGACAGTCTGTTATGTGCAAATATTTCCAGCACCAATTACTATTATTACTTGCAAAAACAGATTCTACTTTAATAAGACTAATAGAAAGAGTAATAAAGGATATCAGGTCGCTTCCAGAACCTCTGGAGAAGGCCCGAACACCAGGCTTAGCTGCTGGAGATCCAGGAACAATCTTGAGAGGAAGAAACACTTAATAATGCCATAAACTGACACTGAGGCTTCTTGGGTGACACAGTGCTACTTGGTTCTAGATCCTAGAAACTTTGTCAAAACCACCACAGAAGAACCATACCAATGGAGGAATAGGTCCACCACAGCTACTGTGCATAAATGAGGAAGAATGTAGCTTTCATCGTTGTTGATAAACACCTACAAACACAAGGAAAGCCAGCTTTAGGTTAAAGCTGATACTGAGTAACGCTGAGCACAGATTGAAAGAAACTGAGTCTTTGAAATAGCATTGAATGGCTAGATCAAACCAACTTGAAAATCCATTCTATCTTGGATTTTCCAGTGAAATGAGTGAATAAATTTGTTATTAGTTACACCATTTGAATTTGGCTATCTAATGTTTGCAACATGGGGTGCTAATTGAAATAAGAGAGCAATCCCCAACCATTTTGACACCAGAGACCAGTGGTCCTATGAAAATCTAACACCTGATAACCTGAGGTGGAGCTGAGGCAGTGATGCTAGCGCTGGGAAGCAAATACATCTGCAAATACAGATGAAGATTTCCTTGCTCACCGCTGCTCACCTCCTGTTGTGCAGCCCGGTTCCTAATAGGCCACAGACCAGTACCAGTCCACGGCCTGGGGATTGGGGACCCCTAATGTAAGAGACACACCTACCATACAGACATACAGATTGTATCTTTGGGCTAGGATATTCTTTTCCCTGCACAGTGCTGGAATGAAGTCTACCAACTTGTGGCTCATCAGGTTTCTATTTTCTGTTACATGGGCCGGTTGTTCTCAAAGTTAATTAGCATAGGAACAGTGGGCAAACATTTATCTAGAAGAAAATAAACAAACACAGACCCTACCTAACACTGTAAACAAACATGTCCTAGACAGATTCAAGATTTAAATGTAAATTATATCATAAAAATATCTGAGTAAAAATTTGAAGTCTATTCAGTCTTGGAGATATAATGAGACAGGAGAACTTAAATCACAAAAGGGAGCCAGACGTGCTTGATTTTTTTAAAAATATGGCAAAGATACTCAAACAAAAAATAAGACAAGCAATAGAATGGAACAATATTTGTATAACACATGACACAGGGTTGTCATCCTAATATACAAAGTTTCTACAAATTGATGAAAAAAAGCCAAATTAATTGGGGAAAAGGCAAAGATATGAACAGGTACATAGTCAAAGACTTCACTCAAATGTACAATAAATACAAGAAAATATGCTCAACCTTACTAGTAGTTAGTGATATGAATATATTTTTCACAAAAATTCACAAATATTTAAAAAATGATCACAGTGAAGATGAAGGATAATGAATGTGACAGACTGATGGGAATAGAGTCAATCCTTTTTATTTGTGCATTTTTTATTTACAAATTCACCTACTTGCTAAAATTTATTTATAACCCCAACCCCGCCCACAAATCAATACTTGCAGTGCCTTTGTGGTCATTTGTGGTCATTTGTGGACGTGCAGAGAATGGTGAAAAGTTCGAGTCATTCAACATGCATGTTTCCAGCTGGGGTTGAACAAGGCGATCTTCTGCTTTCTTATTTCAGCTCTTATACTGTAAACAAGTGTCCATTCTGCCATCTACTTAGTGCATGTCTTCTACATATTTTTGCTTTTTGTCGGTGATTTTGCTCTTTTAAATGGCCCCCAAGTATAGTTCTGAAGTGTGTCCAGTATTTCTAAGGACAAGAAAGCTGTATATGCTTTCAGAGAATATGTGTGTTAAATAAACTTTGTCCAGGCATGAATTATAATGCTGTTAGCCACAAGTTCAATGTTAATGAGTCAACAATACATCATAAAAGAGCTGTCTTTAAACAGATGCACACACAAAACAAGGTTATATGTTGATCAGTTGATGAAAATGTTGTAACTGGAATCTCACAGAAACCTAACCCTGTATTTCCTTTAGGGAAATGATTTCATATTCACTACTTCAATGCTCATGGTGACTTTATTAGACATCATGAAGCAGAATGATAACCAACTATAGTTTGCCCTAGCTTGTAGGAAAATATTGCAATACTAATAACATGAAAATTAATATAGCTTTTGACTCAGAAATATCATTTCTGTAAATCTATCCTCCTAAAGTAAAAGCATGGTTTGTAATGGCAACAAAATAAAACACATAGCAATTGTAGGAAACTACCTGAATGCTCATTGATGGGGAAATGTTTGAATATCTTAATATATTCCTATTATGGAAAATATACAGCAATTTAAAAGAATTTATAAATAAATTTACATGCACATATTTCTTCAAAGGTTTTTTTCTCAAGTTCTCCTCATGGTTCTTGTTAACTATTATGTCAGTAACTAGCATTAGATGGAGTTTACCATACATCTTGAGATGCATTTCCAAGTATCCTGATGCGAGTGTGTGTGTGTGTGTGTACATACATATACATACATTTTTTTAAACCTGGAGGATTTTCTATTATGACTTGAGAAAAATCAGTTTGAAAGTAATGTGTATAATACAACCAGCTTAGAAAAATAACAGAAGCAAAAAGAAAAAATACCCTTTTAATAACCTTATATATGTTTGTTTGAGGAGTGCGGAAAATGGAGTGTAAGGCGACTGAGTGTATTGCTACCTCAGGGCAGAAGAAACAGAAGCATTAGTTAATACTAACTTTTCTTGTCCATATGTGCATTCTCACTTATGACGACTATGTATTTTTATTTTTAAAAAATAAAAGAAAATTCAGTTCAATGTAGATAAACAAAATATGGATTCTTTGAATCCACCCCTAATTTTTCAATGTTTGTGCAGTGAAGGCCCAATCTGCATTTTCACAGACAACTTCAGGAGATTCTCAGGTTAGCAGTCTTCTCACTACATCGTGAGAGACCCAGCTCTGAATCGACATTGCCCTTCTATCTGCACAGTCCTCCTGTGGGAATATAACTAATGAGGTTGTTACAGCTAAATGCAAACATCATCCAGTTCTACTTCTATGAGATTGCTCCCATTTCACCTTGATTGGAGTTTTGGGTGTTCTCAAACTCTTCTACCATGTATTGATTGAAAATCTGTTACTTTCCCACCACAGATGGCTAATGGCATCCATTGTGTGTGGGTTTTACCTCATTTAACCCTCAGGGGATATCTTGATTTTCCTTACCTGCAAGCTGTTAGGGAAAAGGGTCTGTTGCCAACCTCATGAACTAATAACTTTATCAGTTTCCTTACGAGGTTTTTACTGGGACAAGCCATCACTACATAATGAGATCCACACTCCCAGTGTGCCTATTTTTCCACTGTTGAAGGAAAGACTTGGTTATCTTTACCACAAACTTAAAGTTCATCCTTTCTTTTCCACATTTGTAAAGCAAATGTTTCTTCCCTTAAAAAACAAATATATTCTGTTTACATAATTATCAAAGAGAACTATAACCTTGTTGCCCAAAATAAAAAGTATGTGTCTCATGAAAGGTATAAAAAGAGGAAAACAGAGAAAAAGCAAGGTAGATATATAATATAGGTATAGATATAAATATTAGATGGAAAGCATAAATTCCAGGATTGTTTTTTAAACAGTATTTTGGGTTTTGTTTCCTGGCCAAGTAAAAGGTCCCCATTATACCCTACTCAAATAAGCTCAATGTAACTCAAAAATACGTGAAAGAAAAATAGTTGCTCTATCTTAGAAATAAATCGGCTCCATTGTTTGTGTCAGAGCAGCCAATACCCCACTCAGAACTGCTTCACCATCAATAGCTACCTCTTCAGCACAACGCGGTGACTTACAGTCTCAAGGAGGAAGCCCGGTCATCAAGAAAAAGTCATGTTCAATATACTCACTACTAAATAATAAAATGGAGACTAGTGGCCAATTAAAACAAATGAGGACTTAGATATGGAGAGACTTTATTTTAAAAAGACCATTTCAAAAGGGGAGAGAAATTAGTGCAATAGGGTGACTGTTCTGACCATAAGATCTATAAGCATCTCAAAAGTCAGGCAGAAAAAGCTTCTCTTTTAACAAGGAGGAACAAACAAGGCTAAGAGGAGCTGGGTGTGTAGGTGTGGGTGTGAGCAGGTGGCATGATCTCACAGGTGAGCCTGAAAGGTTTTCTCTACAGCCAGCAGATTCTCAGGAAGGGCTATTAAGATGGATTGTTCCATGTTCTAATGCTTGCTTAGCCTCAGGGGTGAGTGGGAGGCCTGTGGATTTATCAAAAGTTTTGGTCACCTCGAAGTGGCAGGCATTTTGTCCATATTGGTCAGTGGGGTACATTTGCCTAATCATTTATGAGACAAAGAATGAGATTTTGGAGGGTCTATGTCTGGCCTTGTCACAGGTAAACAAGGGGGTCGTTCATGAGTTTTATGTAAGTCATGTGGAGGAGGTGACTCTGCAGTAAGCTGTTTCTCAAAACACAAAAGGGTAGCAAAACCTCTTAATTGTGGTTTTTTGACAAAAGCACAGGGCTCAGATGAAATTCAACAATGTCAGTCATTAAGAAAAATTTCCATTTGAACCAAAAACTGCTGACATTTAGGAATAAACTCTCACCTACCTGGAACTGTTTGTTATCTAGACTTTAGGTAACTGTAGCTGCCAATGTATTTTGGTTTTGGTAATAATCGAAAAGTCTGCTTTTACACATGTCTCCCTCAAGATGCTGTTAATGAGACTCTGATGATGATAAAGATGTCTTTGGTAAGAGGGTCATACCTTCCCATATGATCGCGTGGTTAGTTGGTGCTCCCTAGGACTGGCCTGCTCAGCAGGACCACGTAGCAGAGCGGAGTACGAGATACGAAGGAGAGAATTTGTGACTTAATCTCGGTATGATGTAGCTTCAGGGCATCTTTCTTCACTCATTTTAGAAGCTCCCAGAAGGAATATCAAAGAGACACACATAGGCTTGAGCAGCCATCCTGCCCATTTCATAGCTTCCAGGGGGGAATACACAGGAACAGTGTTAAGGATTGGGAAAGCAGCACAAAGATGCTGGTAAGATTATTTTTCCCCCAAGAAGGAACCTAGTTAACCAAAGGTCTAACAACTAAGCCCCTAGGATTAACACAAAAAAGTATAAAATAATCCAGGGGAATGCTGGTCTCACCAGCCTTGGTCTCTTCTCCGCCCCTTCCCACTTTACTCCTTTATCTAGGTAATGAAATACAATTAGTGTACACACCTGATAGATGGGGCTTTCAAAAGGGACAAATATTCAAGTACCTGTGTATGGTCTTGCCTTTGGATGTTCTCTCCCTGCTCAGAAAATGATGTAGTAAATGAGTTGAGGAGATGCTCTTGTTTCTCACTTGATGTATAGGATACAAACGGACATTTGCTGGAACTTGGCCTACCCCACTGTCAGGGAAATTGAATTCTTTTATTCTTGCATGAGCCTACAAAAGGGGTTATTTCGTGGGTTTGTGTCCAGCTAAAGAACATACTCCTAGAGGGCGTGTACTCATTTGAGGTTTTCCCTGTATCTTCCAAAATTCAGAACAGTGACAAACACATACTGGGAAAACAAACATTGATTAAGTATACAAAGGAGAGATGTCGCAGAAAGCAAGAACACAAAACTGTAAGAATTTATTAAATCTCTGATCTTCCACTGAAGAATTTCCAAATGTAACATGCTTGCCAATTTTTGAAAACTCTCAATCATATCTAGCTATCCAAAGCATCTATTCAAAAATGCTACCTCCATAACACAAACCTTCCTCCAGTTTCCCCAGTAGCCTCCTCTCTGATGAACTTATTGGCAGTCAGCACAAGCAATCAAGGTCATCTTGGCTGAAGTGAGTCTTTGACTGGGTTATCAATATAAAAACAAAGACATGGGTATTTCGCATAATTTGCATTGCCATGTCCCCAAAGCATTGCCCAGTGGTTTATAACTTTGATGCCTTTGTGGCAAGCCCTCGAAATGAACACAAAGGGAGTGGTGTCCTACTGAGGAGTCAGGGGGGCGCTGTTCATTGGTCACAGCTATTTTGACTTTATTTTTAAAATCCTAACCTTTCCTAAGTACACCAAGATCTATGGCTCCAGATATTTTTTTCCCAGTTAATGTGTTGGTTCCACATTAGTTTCTTTTCTGACAGCTTTCAATATTTGCAAGTCTAATTTCAGATAAAATCTACCTACCTGACACCAACCTCTCTCAGGTTATGGAAAACCTAAATTCACCTGTAATAAATTTATTGACCATGTCCAGTTTTTTGTTTTAATCCTATACATCCTTACTACCTGCTTCATTTTTATTTTCCAAGGCTTGATGTTATGTCAAATATAACTGAATTCCTTAGAGTCAAATAAGGAGCAAATGGTAACTCAGCCTTCCTCTTCCTCTCAAATTTCAGGCCAGGCTGGTGAGCCTGAGGCTTCCTAAATTCAGAGACCATCTGAAAACAGTCTTTTCCAGGTGAACCTTGTACCTCAGGTCTATTTTAAGATGGTTCTTGGGTTTGGGTTATTGTGGATCTCAGGAACTTAACATCATCTATTGTTCCTCTTGGCTATTCAACCTCTCTCTTCTAGCTGAATCCTCTCCACTGGCTTTTAAACCTGTTCAAATATCTCCCTCTAAAATAAAGTATTTCCTAGTCTTCATAACCCTAGATTCCTCCAGCTACTGTCCTATTACTCTCTTCACAGCTAAATTGAAGTCTCTTTATCTACATCTCAATTTTCTTCCACTCACTCTTCAACCTACCAATTTGACCTTAAGCCCCAAAACTCCAAAAATAGTACTTGTAAAGGTCATTAATAACATCCAATTCTCTAAATCCAAAATATATTTTTCGGTCCTCTTTATACTTGATATTTTAGTAGCACTTGACACTTTTGACCACTTTCTCCTCCTGGAAACACTGCCCTTGGCTTTGGTGACATTTCAATACCCAGGTTTTCCTCTTATCTTTCTGGCTTTTGAAAACCTCTAAGATTTGTCTCTTGATGTCCTTTCTGAGTGACTCCAGGCTGTGGCCAAGATTAGAGTCAGTGTCCTCCTTTGTTCTCATATAGTTATCTCAACTTCTTGCATATATTTGGCATTTTCTTAGGACATTAGGTTCCCCATTTAAAAGCAAAAGGCAAAAGAGAGGGTTCTGATTTTTACTAGATGAAAAATGTGACTGACATTGGTCATTTTCATTTGATATTTCATTTAGTATACTGATTGGCAATATGGATACATATAAAGGTTTACTATTTATAGCTTACTTAAAGAGCACTTGTTTGAGAGCTATCCCTTTAGAAAATGGTGAAAAATTAACAATCAAACTGGTAAGGAAAGGAAAAAAGGGAAGGATAATTTTAGAAGAATTCTAAGATGGAGTACCTGGGGATTTAATTCAAAACAGGATGGAGAAAGAAAAAGCAGATCAAGTAGATCAATCCTAAAAGGACATTTTATGGCTAAAGTTCACCTTATTTTCTAGATTATAGTATGCAATGCTTGAAATTGCTCCTCATCCCACCCCATCCCACCCTAGAACCTTCACCCTGAAACATGATTTAAATAAGATTGACTCTGTTATCAGGAAATAGACCTGAAACGACAAAGTCACTTCAATTTGTCAGAATCAAAGGGACTCAAAACTAAAACTCTTCCTAAAGTGGGAAGCAACTCTCCTATCCCTTTGAAAATTCCATTTCTTTCCCAAGAGGAAGAATAACCACTATGAACAGTTTGGCATGTATCCTTCTAAACAAATCTATATGGGTATACATACATTATTCATATATATGAAATTATGATATACCATACATGTGATTTCATGTCATGTTCATATCTCAAAAAAATGAATGTGTATATACTGAAATAGTGCCTATTACTTACTTCACCCAGGTAACAAAATACTATGTCCATCTTTCCATTCGTGGGCATAGAAATCTGCTTCATTATTTTATTACTTCTGCACAGTACTCCAAAATAGAGATACACTGTAATTGATTTACCTATTGTTGATTAACATTTGAGTTGTTTCTAAGTTTTTCTTACTGCCAACAGTACTGCAATGAAACTCCATGTATATACTCTTTTGTGTATGTACAAAGATGTTTTGAGATTAATTTTAAAGGTAGAATTTCTAGGCCAAAGGGTATGTACATTTTAAATTCTGAGAGAAACTACTAAATTGCCTCCTAAGAGACGAGTCCAGTTTATATTCCCAGCAACAGCCTATGACTGTTTCAGCATATTCTCATCAAAACCAAAGATTAGCAGTTTAATTTTGGTCAGTGGGCAAACAAATAGCATTTTATTCCACAGGATATGCTTTGGAAAACATTGTTCAGTAATTATTTTAGGTTTTTGAGAATTACCTAGTAAATTATTTTTACTTCAAATGTTTTTAATAGTCTTTCCAAAATACTTATCACTGGAACCTTTGTATATAATATTAATTCACCTCTTTGGCTTAAAATGACAATCATCTGAATTAATTTTCAGCTGGTTATGGATCTAAATTTATAGTCTCCTATAGGACTACAAAAGAAGAGTAAAGATAAAGCAGGAATGTATGGCGATCCCAGAATATCCTTGTAAACTGGTGTTTGGAATGAAACTCTGATCAGTTTAGGATTGACTTGTGAGAGGGGACAAGAACAGAAATACATATCACCATTTTGGAAATTTTTAAAGAATCGTTTTAAAAGCATCCTGCTTGCTCATTGCATAATCCCATGCACAGAGCTCCAGAGGAACTGTTTCTTATTCACTGCACAGGACAGCTCACCAGGAGAGAGAGGGGATGCATTTAAGAGATGTTTGGGAATTTGCATGAAGAAAGAGAGGAAACCATAATGGAAACAATGATAGCATCTTGGTGGTGAATATGAGCAACTGAGGGAGGGGCGGACGAATTCCCAGAAGTGGTACAATGAGAACATATGAGCTAAGCTTTGTCCAGGGCAGGCTGTTTCTTATGAGGAAGCTCTGCTTTGCATAAAGATTATATACTATGAATATTTATGGATCATATTCTAGATCTCCGTGGTTCTGCCTCTGCTTCTGTCCTCTATCATTCTATCAGGGGTCCGAAGATGGAACAGTTACTGAATCATCACGGAGAATCCAAGAGGCAATGCAAGAAGACAGTCTGGAGTCCAAGGTGGCTGAACTTCACAACTCAGGGCCAGGTATTTTATCTCATGTTGATAAGTAGAAAGTTTGTTGTTGTTCCCCTTGGATAGGAGCATAGTTTTACAAAGTAGATATCATCCCTTTTTTTTTTTTTTTTTTTTTTTTTTTACAAAGGATGAAACTGAGGCTTATCAAGGTTAAGTAACCGTCCAAGGTCACATAGCTCCTATGGAGTCAGCCTCTAGGATAACCCTCAAGGATGCCCATCCTCCCAGTATTATCACCCTGTACTCCTCTCCCCCTGAGTGTGGCTCAGAATAGAAGTGATGGCATGTCACTTCTGAGATAAGGTTGTAAAAAAAACACAATTGCTTTGAGTTTCTGCTTGGGTGATTAAAAAGTTCTGGAAACAGATAGTGATTCTAGTTGTCCAACATTGTGTAAGTACTGAATACCTCTGAATTAATTATACATTTAAAAATAGTTAAAATAGCAATACACACACATGCATACATACATACATATATATATATATATATATATATATATATATATATATATATATACACATGCGTACACATATATACATATATTTTGTTTCCACAACAAAAAAATTTTCAAAACAAACACAAAAACATTATAGCTTCCGCCTCTCTGAAATTTCCTTCTCTGCGGGAAGCTAGCTGCCATGTTGTGGACAGCCCCAGTAGCAAGGAACTAATGTCTCTGGCTAAGAGCCATTGAGGACCTGAGGCCTGCCAATAGCCACATGAGGGAGGTTGGAAGAGTCCTCCCAAGCCAAGCTTTGAGATGATTGTAACCTTCAGAGCAACCCTGAGCCAGAGGTACCCAGTGAAGCCATTGCCAGACTGCTTACCCATAGAAACTGTGAAATAATAACTTAAGCTGTTAAATTTGAGGTAGTGTGTTATGCAGCAACAGATAACTAACAGCCATTACCTGGAAAACCTGAGATTTAGAACCAATTTTGCCTGTCCCCAGAATCTGAGGTCTTAATTCATTCACTCAAATATGTATGTGTGCCTGTGCACCTAGTATATACCATGCCAGAGACAAAACATAGAGTGCTGTACTAACAGTCTACTTTTTCTAAACTAACAGGATCCATTCTACATAATCTCTGCCTTCGTATCATGGGACCGACTTTCCATTTAAGCAGCAATGGGCCATGGCAGCCATATATACTTTCATCTGCTACCCTTGTTAGCTCATGCCTGCTCTGGGGATCGGCATCACCACTTCCTGTGGAGAAGTGGCCTTTCCAGACTGCAGCAAAGCTGGAGGCAAAGACACCCCAGGAACACCGGGGCACTGGTCTTGCTTCCTTTCCAAGTGGCCTTGCTGACTGAGTTTGGCTACAGAATCAGGAAATAAGTTGCTTTAAAATGTTTTGTGAAACACAGGGCACAGATTGGTTATGTAAGTTCTTACAAAAGTCCATGAAAAAAGCAAAACGGATGTGGAAAGGTTAAGAACTGAGCTTCTTAGAGCGGGAGAGAGGCATCCTTGTAGCACGGACTCCAGGCCCACTGGGGAATCTAGAGGGCAAGGGAAACTTTACTGAAAGACATTATATGTACTCTTACTCTGTTTGGACAACTCTCTTCCAAAGAAAGAGTTTTTTACCTCATCTAACTAATTTTAGCCCTTTCTCTGGTTGCACAGTGGAGTTATGCCAGTCTCTTTTCTTCTTACCTCCTCGTCAGTGTTTTGGGTATTATTACTCTCCTGTTGGTGAAGATGACTTGCTTCATGAACATATTTAGTTGTCCCTAATTTGTATAAATTAGGGACAACTAAATCGTATACAAGTGCTAAACATTTCTCAGCTAGCTAACCATGTTAATATTTATCATAGAAGAGGTGGATATTTGATTTCAATTTAAATCTGAATATGTCTAGATTTTTAACCAATGTTAAAACGTATAATTGTACAGTTCTTAAGTCACTTACCAGCTAGAAGTGCTCACTGTGGCCTGCCTAACCCTTAAAGGGTGAAGCGTGAGCAGTGCCAGCGTGTTCAAGAATGGTCCAAGTTGGTCAAAAAGCTCTAGTGTCCTTTTGGTTACTCAAAACAACAATTCCTTCCTTAATTCCTTCCTTCCCTCCTTCCTTCCTTCCTTCCTTCCTTCCTTCCTTCCTTCCTTCTTAACTTTTTCTTTTTTAAGCAAAATATATTCAGCAGTAAATATATCCTTTTAGGAACTGTCCCTAAATCATACCATACCTCCCTGGTCCCTGGATGATTCCCCCAGGCATGTCTAAGTAGAAAGTCATCTCCAGTCAAATGTCTCAAATAGCATTTGAGTCTTCTGATTTCTGTCTTAGTCTTGAAGAAGTCAACCATACTGAGAGAATTTTTTTAAAAGTCTGACATCGCCTTGGAGATTTGGGGCTAGACTATGGGAGGCGTAGACTCTGATCTTCACAGCAGCTTCAGGATTAGATGCCATGAATCATACAGTCAGAGAGGGGGACTTGTGCCACTTTCAGGGATGCCCCTGTCCCCAGCCCCTCTTCTTGTGCTTCTTCCATCTTTCCAATCTCCCTCAGCTCCTCTAAGCTGATCAAATCTTGAAGAGAGGCCAAAGCTTCCCACTGCATGGTAGGGATGAACAGATTCAAGAGCAAATACTTTTGGAGGAAATAAAAAGTGAACAAACTAAATGAATTTAGTTGGAGATAAAAATGAGGTGTGAGAACCTTCGCCGATGTGGCTGGGGCAAGAAAGTCACAGGGCATTGCCTCCCAAAGATGGTGATTAAAAGACTAGATGAAGGCAGAGACTCAGCAAGAGAGGGCTGACAGCTGAAAACAAGCATCTAATTCACAGCTCAGCCTCAGGCCAGCTCCACCAGGTACGTGTCAATGATTAAAGCAGCATCTCACCAGCCTCCAATTTCCTAACTATTTTAAGAAAGCAGCGATCGATAACTGAGAATAAACTAGATTCTCTCATTAGAGAAATCACAGAATCTTACAAGAGGCAACAATCATTTAGAATCTCCTAATTGTAAAAACAGAACAGATTAATTAAATCACTTTAGAGAATCAAATAACTGAAATGTATATAAGCTGAAAACATAGTGCAGCATTTATTGTATGCAGAAGACATATACCAGGGGCCTACCAGATAATAAAGACTTTAGACTTTAAGAGTCATCAGGTCTCTATCACAGCCACAGGTAAATAAGCAGGTATGGCTAAGGCTCAATAAAACTTTATAAAAATAGTCTGTGGGCCAAGAGCTATAGAGTTTGCTGATTTCTAGCCTACATTTTGTTAAACAGAAGATATACCATTTTACCACTCGGACCTTGTACATTATAATATCTCACAAAGAATTAGGTTCTAAAGATAGCAATAGTCATATTCTCTCTTAGATTCCAGAATCGCCTGTGTGAATAGCCCCCTATTACAAGAAGAGCAAGTCTCTTATAACAAGTTTCTTCTAAGTAATTCACTCTGACAACAAAAGAGCTCATGCTACTGGAATAATCTCTTATGCCAATAGTTTCTCATAACTTAAATGCAAATGTGAAAGGAAGTCAGTGATACAACAACCTTGAATAATGTGTAGGCTTCCTTTCAAAGAAAAAATCTCCTGGCCCTTTGGCATTTAGATTACTTTTATTGCAATGTTGCTTAAACATGTATAAAACTAACATAAGTTCATGCAAAGTGCTTTCATATAGCACTTATACAATTTTGAAACCAAAACAAATGTAAAAAATACAAAACCAGTAATAGTCAACTGCATTAAAATAATGCAATGGATGATGGTGCTCTGGCGCAATTAAATCATTGCCATCCACGTACACATCACTGTGACAGACCCAAACTATGGTGAGACATCAGCATGCCACCACAGGGCCTTAGTGTATACACGTCATTGACAAGTCAATTCCCTTTCTTTCTTCCCCTCATTGGCCAGGATGGTGTCATGCCCATTCAGAGAAACAAACAAAATCCCTGAAATTCAGCAGCAGGTGATCAGAAGATATGCATATTTGCTGTTTTCAGAGTCCCCTGAGAATGCACCTGAGCGCCCCAGTTTGAGAACTATTGCTATGAACACTGGATTACTTAAACCTAGCTATGTTTCTGCAGTGATTTCTCTCCTTCTACAAACCTCTCTAGCATTTATTATTTTCACCATTCAGGTTACGCTGGCTTTGACTTCATACTTTTCTTTGACTTCAGTCTTTTCTCCACCTTGATGACTGGCTCCTTCAGACTGGAGATGAAGGCAGGTGCATCGTCCTCTGAAAGCACAGGTTTTAATCTGAGTCACAACGGTAAACTTCAAGAAAGTGACTTATCATATCTGAGCCTCGATTTCCTCATTTGCAAAGTAGGAGCTTCAGCTTCAAGGTCCTTTTTATCTCTTTCATTCTCTCTATCACTATGAGCTAAAAGAGAGGAAGCTAAACCAAAGCCTAGTTTCTTATCCTGTTGTACATAGAGACCAGCAAGACACATTACTCAGAGTAGAAGTCCCATGAATGCCTGCTCAAAGAGAAACATCAGAGCAGGAGAATATTACAATAAAAATGGATGCTAGATGTCATTTAGTCTACTGTCCTTATTTTGTAAATCAATTTATTTGAATGCTTGCTCTGGGCCAGGCTTTATGCAAGACGTTGGAGGCATAACAGCAAACACAACAAAGTACTTGCTCGTATAGAGCCTAAATTATAATGAGGGGGTGGGTGTTGAGATAAGGCAGCAAGCAATTAAAATGTAATAGTAAAAATATATACATCATAAGTCCTCACTTGATGTCATCATTAAGTTCCATGACTTAAAATTAAATGATGTATAATGAAACCCATTTCACCACAGGCTAATCGATACAAACCAGAATTAGGTTCTTAACAATATTATAACAAAATGGTGTTGAACGAAAGGATGTTATCCAAGGACCTGCTGTATACATATAAAATAAAAAATAGTAAACCTTTCTATCTATATAAAAATAGTAAAATATTTTAAAACAGTAAAAATTATATCTATATAATTTATATAAACCATATAACATGTATAGTTCTTGTATATATTATATATATAATATATTATATATAAATAAAAGTTGCCATGGCTACTTTAGGAGCATTGGTGGGCACCTGACCCTGACCTGAGGGGTCAAGGAAGGCTTCTGGAAGAACCCCCGTCACCAGTGAGTCCCGAAGGACCTCAGCGTTGTGGAGACAGCAAGGCCTGGTGGGGAGCGTGACCCTCTGGGGCACCCGTCTGCCTTCAGTTCTGAAGGACACCAACTTATTTCCAGTTGACAGCTGCCAAGTAGAAATTTGGGCCCTGATGTGCCATGTCTCCTGATTTCTCAGGAGAAGTAGGATTATTTGGATTTTAAAATAAAAATGACTGATTTTTAAACTTTGGCACTTAAATTTGTAAATGCTATTAAATAAAGCCTTCATCCAGCCCAGATGCTCCCCCTTGTACTCTCTGCTTTTTATCCACAGTTCCGTCTGGGCTCTTTTTTCCTGCATTTGCAAAGTATTCTGGCTACATGTCAGTCGCAGGAGGAGGAGCCTTGTAGACACAGGTCTCCTGCCTGAGACAGATACCTTAATGAAGTCTCAGACGGACACTCTGACATAGGTATTTGAATAAAATATCAGAGAATGTTTGGCATTCAGGGGACTGGACAGAGGAATTCTAAACATTTCTTCCAATTAAACAACCTTTTTTAATTCTCACGCTCCAATAGGAGGTCAGAATGTACTTCATAAATTAAGCAACTATGGTCTCTGGGGAATTTATAGATTTCAAAAGCATTTACCAAATTCAGCTTTGGGATTCACCCCAACACAGCATGAAGCTGCTACGTCAACCTGAGAAAACTTTCATTTCATGTAAGAACAGGCACATTTTAGGAGGGCAGAAGCCCAAGATGGAGAAGCAAGTTGTAGTTCCAAAGTGGAAAATTAAACTTTGAATCCCAAGTATTTGAAGAGGAAAAGTTGCCATGGCATTTTTTTGCAAAATACCACTACTGAGAAGGATAATTCTGCGATACACATAATTTCCTTTTCCTGTTTTCTCCATTTAGCAAAGAACATCTGAAGAGTTATGGGAAGAGAAAATCTAATGTCAAGGATACCCCTTAAGGTTTTCTAGGAGGAGTGGAGGGGATGTTATATAATGGCAGAGACTTCAGGTCCTTCTTCCTTAAAGTACCACAGCAATTCTGGGGGTGGCTCAGCTCCTCTCTTCCCACTCCACAGGGGGCAGGCAATAGCATTAATTAGCCACTGCCTAATTACTAGCTAACTAATTAGTAAGGAGGGGCACTCCCAGGGCCCTGCTGTGTCTTAATAATTAATCCATAAACTAGTTAATCTGTCAGCCCCCTCCTTTGATCTCCCAGCAAAAAATCCACAGCGGGCTGTATTCTCCCAGTCACACAGAGAGAAACCCAAGTGTTTTCTTCAATATCTCCTCTCTCTATCAACCCTCAGTCACTTACCAAATGCTGTCAAATCTACTTTCTCAAGGTCTCTCCTATCTGTCCTCCCCTTTGCATTCTTGCTCTTTCTCTTCTGGTTCAGGTCCTGTCCATCTCATGTCTCAACTACTGAAAAAGTCTTCCTGCCAGGTGTCTCAGCCTATTACTTCTTACCCCTCCAACCCACCTTCCCTTTTGCTCCCAAAAATATCTACATGGAACAGGCTAGAGACAGTATGGCACTCCCCTGCTTAAAAACCTTGCCTAAATCCCCAGATTAGAGCAAATCTGCTCTAACCACCATAGTTAAAATTGAAACTACCCCTCCACCCTCAAGTGTTTCTCCTCTGCTTTATTCTTCACTTTACCATAATACATATCATTTTCTGAATATTTAATACAACTAATTGTACTCTACTCCCCCCTACCCCTGTTTCTGTCTTTCCTGTTAGCATGTAAGCTCTACAAAGGCGTGAATTTTCTCACTGGTATATCCAAGCACATAGGATAATGGCTGGTCCATAATAGGTGTTCAATAAATACTTGTAAATAAGCTAAGGAGTGATATATGACTCATCTTTCCTCTCATAGCCTACCTCTGATACAGTAATTGTGAATGGGCTCCACCTTCAAAGACACAAGGATCTGACTACCTCTCACCACCTCCACTGCTAATGTCTATTCTAAGTCGCCTTCCTCTTTTACGTGGATAATCCAGTAGCCTCTCACGGGCTCTCCCTGCCCTACTTCTGTCTTGCCCCATTAGAATCCATTCTTTATTGTATGCAGTAGGCAGAATGGTCTCTTTAAAGCATAAATAAGATCATACCCCTCCCCTGTTCAAATCTCTCCAATACCTTTTCATAAGAGATCATGGTCTGCACAACATTCCGCCTGCTTTGGTCCCCCACCCACATCTGTGGTCTCACTTCCTGCCACTCTTCCCCTCATTTCCTGCCTTCCAGCCATAGTAGCCTCTTGTTGATTGTTGAACAATCACTCTTGCTCTGGACTCAGGATTTTACATGTACTCTATACTTTGCCTGGTAAATTTTTTCTATAGACCTTCATGAGCCTGCCTTCTCCCATTACTCAGGCCTCTGTTCAAATGTCACCTCTTTTGGGAGGCCTTTTATTACCATTCCATCTGCTGCCTCCCATCATCATTAAACATAATCCCTACTCTCCCTAATTTTTCTCCATAGCACTTGTACTGGGAATAAAACATATTTGATTACTTGTTCACTGACTGTTTCCCTCATGAGAATGTAAACTCCAAGAGGAAGGACAGAGATCCTTGAGCTGTTCATCGTGTATCCCCAGGGTCCAAAAATGCTGAGCACATGGATGCTCAGTAAATATTGTTGAATGAATGAATGAAAACCCATTGAAGTAGCACCCAATCCTCTCTGAAGTATGTACTGTCCATGGGGAAAGGATGTGACCTTGTATTAGAGGTAAAAATCACTACTGTTGAAATATTTACAAGGTCTGAACCACAGCAGGGTTCAATTCAGGCAGATGTGCAAACGGCAGACAAGGACTTCTGCCGTGGCCACATGAAGTCACTCAGACCAAGCGTTGGGTCCTTAGACTGATGAATACTTCAGTCTGTGTTTAACATCTGCGAAGGTCTGTCAAGGGAACAAGTTTAATAGGAGACAGCTCATCTGTGGAAGACAATTTAACTTTAAGGCTAATCAGAGAGCCAGTTCCAATTAAGTCCCTCATGGTGAAGAGGATAAATAAACCCAAGAGAATGAACAAGAGAAAGAAAATTATATTCTACCAGGAGATACTGTCTATTGATATTTGTTTGTTTGTTTGTTTGTTTGTTTACCTTTTATTCACTGTGGAGCTTATACCAAACTCTCAGTCTCTAGGAGTCGAGATGTGCAAATTGGATGTTTTAAGAGATTAATAAGAATGGAGGTCTAGAAATTGGCAAGGTATTAATGCTAAGAAAAGGTTCCTAATCTCTTTTGTCTATTTACTGGAAAATGGAAAGGGAATCCTCTCTGGTACCTTCTCTGATAGAGTGAGCTCAGAGGTGTAGAAAGGACAAAGCTCAGGGTCAGAACCCAATGTGAGTTCTTGCTGTGCTACAGACTCCTGGGCAAGTCATTAACCTCTGAGATTCATTTCTTTCATCTGCAGAGTGATGGCTTCATATTTTTTCTTATCATCTTACTCCCTCCTCTAAAGACAGCTATCAACAGAATACGACACAACTTAATTAACCCACCTGCCGGAGTTACTGTGAAGGTGGGAAAGAACTCCATAAAGGGTGAACAAGGTTTTGTCGTTATGCCCACTACCAGGAAAACAACCATTTAAAGTCTCCAGATCCAATATCATGGGGTGACACCAGAAGCACATCACATAAAGACATGTTAATTTTTCACTGATCATCAATGTGTGAGCCACTGTGTTGTGAAAGTTGTAAATGAACTCGGTCCTACTCTCATGGACCTTACAATCAGCTGGAGGAGTTAGGTGTTAATAGACAAAGCGATCTAACGCATGTCTACTTGCCAAATGCTCTCAACAAAGGGCAGTCACTTCCATGAGAACACACAGAAGAGGAGCCTGACCCTGAAAAGGGTCACTTGGGTGAGTTCTGAAGGACGAGCAGGGGCCAGCCCAAGGAGGAAACAGAAAGGAAACAACTATGTAAAGGCCTGTGGGGAAAGAAGCATTGCAGGTTCCAGAGGGGAAGTGGCCATATAGGTCAGTGTGAATAAAGTTTAAAATGGAGGTAGAGAAGTGGGATGAGTTCTACGGTGGCCTCGCAGAGACATGAAAGTGCGACTCAACACCTTATTTACAAATACAGACGTAAACCAGAGTTTGCCTGTTAGATTTTTTAGGAAAAAATGCATTAAATATTTTTTATATTGATGACTTTCTGATACGCTTACATTTTGCACCCTAGCCCCAGCCCTGTTCATCTTAACACTCTTGGGATGCCAAGAAGGGTTTTAAGCAAGGGAGTCATAGGATTAATTCCCCCTTTAAAATATACTGTAAAATTCACTTGGACTAATATTGAAGAAATAACTTTTATAATACAGTATTGAGGAAGCCTTTCCATGGAAAATAGGCAAAGGATAATAAACCCATTGTGAAAATAAACATTGCGGGGGGCGGGGGAGAGAAATCTATTTTTACCTGATACCTAGTTGTGGTTTGACGAGTTCATGACATGGGAAAAATCTACATTTCTAATTGCAAGGATTTAGAGATTCCAAAATAACTAATGTTAGGATTAAACAGCAAGAAAAGAGGTGCAATCAGGCATTTCTGCATGTTTACAGTGTAATTCACCCTCTGATGGGCCCACAGCCGGTTGGAACGCTGGAATCACTTCAACAGTAATAAACTGTCTCAAATTCTCAGCCCCTATACTGCACCTCTTAATTCTCTTCTACATACTTCTAGAAGTCTCTGGCCTTCTCTCACATAAAATATGTCATCCAAGAAGCCCCATATGGGTGCCCAGGTCCTGTCCCAGTACAGCCTGTGCAGAGTTAGGGTCTGGGCCATGCCCTGGTGACTCTCCACTGCCCTTGAAATATCTGAGTGGCTGAGCAGCCACTGTTGGGCAGTTACTCAGGGGGCCTTTTCATCAGCCACCATCACCTCAGGTAATGCCATAAGTGAATATATTGTCAGAAGCAGAAGCTGTCTCTATCTGCCACGTGTACAACTTCCAAGATTCTGTCTTGCTCCTTCTTCCCCACTCAATTCACAGGACCAAATCACATTTGCGGGCCACTTCAAACAGTGAAATCACCAACAGAAAGCACAAAAATGCAAGAAAATGTGGCACCAAGGAGAGAAAAGGACACTTGTTGACAGCGTGAGATGAAACAAGCAGACAGAGGGTCTCGTTCATCTTCACCGGGCGTGTGCACGTCAAGTGACTCGACTTTTCCACTGCTCTGTGCACGTCTGCAAATGAGCACGAAAGCACCACTTGGGGGTTACATATAAATTTTAGTGAGTAGTGAATTCACAAATATGAACTCTGTGAATAATGAGGATCAAATGTATTATTATTTTCTCCATTTTATAGATGGGGAACCTCTGAAGAAAGGATAAAGAAAAGGTAAGAGGAGAAGGGGAAAGAAGGAGGAGGAGGGGAAGAGAGGAAAGGAGGTTTGTAAGACATTTTTTTTTTGAGGGAACATTAATGAATGTCTAAAATCAGGAAGTCCTTTCTAATATCGAACCTACCCATGACTGAAATTTTAAGCCTGTTCTTTGCTTCTCTGTTTACTGCCAAGACAAGAAAACTCTGCTAATTTCTATGTATATGTAGGCACGCAAGTCCACTGCCGACCCTGAAGAAATCTAATCTAAGGAACCAAGCCATATTTTTACGGCAGAACTAATAACCAACTAGTACTAACAGACCACCTATGTGTCCTGGCTTTTTAGGGCGGTAGAGTCAGCACAACACACTTGCAGACACATGTCAGAGACATCTTTGAAAAATGTCATTTTTTTGTGTCACCAAAGTTTTGCATTTGTGACTGTGTGGAACAGTATGGTTTCCCACCATATTCAAGACATATTCAGCAATATTCTGGAAGGCAATGCTCGTTTATTTAGGATCAAGTTGCTTAATCTCAACTGCATATTTTTAAAAAATCAATACCTATAATATTTGAATAAGCTGACCATTTGCTTAGGCAAATAAAGACCGTAAACCAATAATAATGGTTTTACATTTTCTAAACTCTTTAGACCTTTTGAGGTCTTTTCTGTTCATTCTCTCTTTCTTGAGGCATTTGTTGTGGTTACAATGGAGAAAATCCAAATGGCCATTTTTTGACATTTTCCATTCAGGGTAAAACTGACCCATCCACCTGAACGTGTATGACGATTACATCAGTCTTTCTGTGTCTGAGCACAGTCCTCTCAAGGCTCAAAAAGAACTCTGTTGCCCCAGAGACAGACATTATTCCCATGTATTTATGCAATCAGATCCCACAACTGCTGCCACTGACTCACTGAAGCTGGGACACATGTATTCAGCATCTATTTAAATAACACTTATTGCCATAGTAGCTAGGCACTTGGACAAGTCTGCTATTTTTGCAAGAAATTGGAAAACAATGTAGATGAAATAAAAAGAGGTTGGAGCTAAGGCCTGTCAGTGATCATCTTCCTTGGCAAGCAAAGCGGGAGGGTTAGAGTCAGGTCAAACTGTCCCCAATAAAAGACGTCAGTCATCTGGAATGTTTTTGTTATCCCAGACAGAAATAGGTCACCTCAGCACTCTCCAAGTTGGCCAAGTAAAGTTCTTGTGAAGTAAGAAACAAAAGGAGAAGATGTTGAGCAGAAGACCTCTCTCCTCCCAAAGGAGTCTGACTCAAATTCCTGGGGAAGATAAACACATCAAAGTCTCTTACACAAAATCTACCAAGGGCAACTTGCAGGCTCACGTAAGTGTGCTTGATGACGTACTATACAGTTATTCTGTTAACTCTGGCTGTATTTCATCTGTATTAATGCTCAGGAAAATACACTTAGAAAGAACACAGGGCGGGAGAGCAGACAGATTTTATCTACATTGAGAAGGATTCTTGGTCTCTGTCTGGTTCAGTGAGAGAGAAATGGGAACAGGTAGTGATGTCTGCTTTGGTCTGTGGAATAGCAAGGGCAGGGGGCTTGACCAACATCTCCAGTCTGGCCTTTGGAGTCAGAAGCACTAGATTTAAATCACCAACACCCTCTTTACCAGGTGCCTAAAGGCCAATTCCCTCTCAGAAGCTCATTTCTTCCAATGGTATAAAAAAGATAAAACTATATTCAGAAGGATTGTTTTGAAGATCAATGATACAATGTCTAGAAAGTGGTTGATATATCAGAAAACTGTAAAAATGTTAGTTTCTGTTATTTATAATTACTGAAATTTCTTTCATTGGAGCTTTTATATCATCCACTTCACAATTCAGTTCAAATAATTCACACTATGCAGTAGTCAACCGCATTCTATCCTTCCTTTGTAGTATTGTTATTTGTGGTATTAAATATTGATACTGATTGAAATAAATGTGTCATTGAAAGGTCTTGGATAGACTCATTAGTGTTATTAAGGATTTTCTATGAGGGCATTTTTAATAAGAATGGACCTGTCACAAAATGAAGCATATCATTTACAGAAACACATAGACAGAAATATACATATAAATATGTTTAAGAGAATTTTACATTCATGCAAACAATGCTTTGTTTCAGTAAGAGAAAAGTATGTATCTTCTTCTATGTAGGTAAATAATAAACTTTGCCAAATGACAGAAAAGCAAATTAGGCGTTTTTACATATATTGCATAAGTAACCCAAGATGAACTACATAAAAGAATATACCTAAATCATCCTCTACTGCTGGTTGTTTCAAATGAAGCATTTCTAGGCTTGGAATATCTGTGATAGGCATAGAAATGGTCATAGCTATTACATAATTATAATAATATATATTCAGGGGAAAACACAAATGAACTATAAACTTAATAACAAGCAACAATTGTATTACCTTAATGGTTTCCCTTAAGTGAGTAGATGAGTGAGCGAGTGTGTATGTATGTAGGTAAAATACTTCTGTTATATAAACAGGTAATCACTAAATGCCAATACTTTTATTGCTTTATTAAATTTCTTAAAGAAGGTATTTGTAAGCCTCACAGACTCTCTGTAAATTGTGTGCTTCATTTCTTTAATAAACATTTGTGGAGAGCAGTGTAAAAGATACCAGATGAATGAGGTCCAGCTCCTGCTCATAAGAGGCTTCATGAAGGAGAAACGACATCTGACAAGGGCCTCAGAGAGTGTGTAAGATTGGGCTACGTAGAGATAAGATGTAGAGGCAACAAATTTGCTTTTGATTAGAAAATTCCTATCAAAAGCAAACCTCTGACTCTAATGTTAGGGAATCTACAGAGGGTACAAAGCAGTAGGAAATACTTTAAATGTATAGATTGGTAATAAACCCTAAGTGACATATTATTAGGTTTTTGTATATTGATCATCTAGAATATTTACCCAACACGAGCAAACACATCTTCTAAGGTGAACAGCCTTTGTTCCCAACGCCTACTATACCCCTAGGTCCCCAAGGCACACACATAGAGGCAGCTCAGATCCATAGAAGAAGGAAAAAGAATTCCTCACATCTAATTTAAGATGTGAGCACACTTGCTTTGATATTTCTTTTCTTCTTTGCTTTTAAACTTTTCTCCACTTGCTGCATGCTTCCCTCCCTGCTTCCAGGTTTAGTGTATTATTTATGTCCTTTAAACTACACTGACTCCCCCGCCCCCAACCATCTCTTTGTAAATTGATGTACTATTTATGTACCAAATTGGAACTGTGTGTCTTGCCTTGGGGTTGAAGATTAATAATTGTTCTTAGTGAATGAATGATATAAAACTACTGGAGAACCAGACATATAAAAATGCTCCTGTAACTATGTTTATATTATTATGATTATTTATAGACCTACAATACAAATAACAGGCCAGACCCATAGTCCATTAATCATACAGATGATACAAGAGGCTACATTAGGTCTTGGATCTACATGCAGGAGAGATGTACGCTGTGAATGTAAAAGATAGAAGAGAGATTTGCAGAGACAGAAGCAGTTTGGCCACGCTGAGCATTACGGTGCAATTACCTAAGCCAGGCCTTCTTCATCTCAGCAGAAATGAAGAAGTGCCATTGAATACTTTGTATCTTGCAGTACTTGGCTTGACCTCATTTTAAGGTGACATAAAGTAAGGCTACCCTATCAGATCAAATAGAAGAGAATTTTGAACCTGTAATTAGTAGCATATTTGAAGGCCAGGAAGAATATATTTCTAAAAATCACAGCCACAAAAACAACTATCTTTCACCTGTGCGTTCTCCATCAAATATTATGGAGAATTTGCCCCTGTGGTTAAAGAAATTCCTAGCTTAGGGTGGGAAAGGGATGAACACTACATTATTATTTCTTTCACTTACATATGACCTGAAAAAGAGACAGTATGGAAAAAAAAATCATCAATGACAACACCACCAGATGATTTACTAAAGTGCTTCAAAATACATTTTGTAAAGTTCTACTAAATCTTGTCTGTTCTAACCTTTACCCCAGTCATTGGCAGACTTCTCCAGGATGGATTTTCCCTTTTAGACACTAGAAAATTGTTGCTGACCTTAATTAAAATTATTCCTCGCTTCTTTGAAAACATCATCTATATCTTAATTTGCTCTCATCTGGACCAAGTTTCCACTCGACTTTCAGCGTGGATGGATATTTCTGCCAGTGATTTCCCAGAATGCCCTACCTGCCATCTCTCTTTGTGAATTAAAAAGCCACAGTGCTCTGGGCTTCTCCCCAGTACTGACCTAGTGTTTTTAAATTTGGTATTTCTTTTTGAGTGAATAGGAAAATAAGCGGTATATTTTCTGAAGAAAAAAATATTAGGAAAAATCTCAGACCTGCTATCATTATGGAAAGGCCAGGTCTCATTTCTGAATTGTTGCAAAAATCCAAACTGAACCATAATGCAGAATGCGACAAATCTCAGTAATTTTCCTTTCCTTTCTTTGTAGTAAATTGGTCCTTAGTAATCTGAGAGTATACACACATTTATCACTGAAAATCATTCTTATTGCTACCACTGTATATTTGTATAATAAAGACAATTTGTTGGTAACTCAAATTAATTGTAATGTGAGCTACTCTGACATCCTGTATTAGGCACACAGAAGGCACTCAAATGCTGGTTAGAAAATAAAAAACCCCTCTTCTCGTTTGTAGGAACTGCTTGCTTGTATTCAAGGTCAGTGAGAACCCTATTATTTTACTACATCATCAAGAAATTTTCAAGAAAATACCAGTCTTCTAAATCTGGTTGAAGAGGTCTTCAAGCCATATGATGCAGATGTGGACATAGTACACTATGTGGAAGAAATCAGCTTAGTCTTGCAAAGGCACATTATGTGGCAGACATAGGTTTCCATGATCCGACACCTGGAGGCTCAAATCTCAGCAGTGTCAATTCAGCTTTTTATTCTTCAAAGGCAGACACATTTAAGTAACAAGCAATTTGTTCTCTTGCAGAGCTCTGAATGATGGCAAAAATGAGTACCCTGTCAGCACCTTATGGTCAGGAAGGCTCTGGCTTTGAACACCGCCTGCACAGCAATTTCAAGGATCTAGATCAAACATCAGGTAACAGAGCTTTACTTGGCCCAGTGGCATATAAACTATCCAGCAGCACAAGTTGTTTCATCTGCTACTCACCTCGTCATGAAGGTCAAGGATGGGAAACCCCATTTCCCACACTGAACTAACCAAAAATCCCAGCAGTGGCTTTCTAAGATATGAATTATTATTAAAGGGTGACAAATAAAGCAGAGTATTTTTTATTAAAGCAACACTGTAGAGACACTAAAGGGGTGCATCACAATGTCGAGTTTTCATCCTCTGACCACTTTCCAAATTAAGAAAGCACACAAATACAAATAGAGGTAGAGAATTATGAGACACGAGGTTTCTTATGCTCTGCCAGTCTTGGCTAACGAGATATACGGGGCAAATTTTTAATTTTTAAAATTGATGATGAACCTAAATATGCCTCAGGAGAATAGATTTGGAGGCATTTCTGAGACAGAATCTCCCGTGATAGCCAACTGAGTCCACAATGGCCTGAGACAGAGATGTTTTAAAAGAGAAGTAAAAAAGGCTTGTACCATAAAGTCTAAGGTCAAAGTTGTCACCATCTGTCTTTTATAAAGTTTGGAGTGAGCCACTCAACAAGTGTATCCATTTTATTCAACTAAACATTGATTGAGCATCTCTTTCATTCACTCCCTATAACAGCTGCTATATGGAGAAGTTCTAGTCCAACTCATGATTTCTGATTGCTAAGATTTATTGGGGGACACATCTGTCATGTAAATGCTATACCCAAAATGGTGGCTCAAATGTAAGCAGATATATAATGCACTGAAGTTTCAGCTGATCGCATCAGCTCTTGGCAGTCTTAGTCATCACAAAAATAATGGGGAAGAAATGAACTTGGCTGACAATTCTTCCACCAGTGAAAGACCAAACTTCCTTCTCAACCTCCTATTCATTTCTCACCTCTAACTCTGAAAATTCAAGTAATTACCCGTAGAGATGATCTGTAGGAGAACCAACACGGAGACCACCTGACCTATCAGAACAAATAAGTTTAAAGTTGTGTTCTTCTGACAGTGATGCTGGACCAGTATCAAACTTTATATAGCAGTGGTTCATGAACTTTAACGTGCATTAGAATCATCTGGTGGGCTGGTTACAACACTGACTGCTGGTCCCATTCCCAGAACATTTGATTCCTTAGTTCAGGGGTGAGGCCCAAGAATTTGCATTTCTAACAAGTTCCTGGGGGGTGACCCTCTTGCTGACTTAGGGACCAAACTTTGAGAGTCACTGTAACACTAGAGGATTCAATTCACAAATAGCCTAAAAGTAGAGCCTCTTTAAATATGAAATTAACAGCACAGCTGGGAGTGGGGGTGGGGATATCTAGGTCATACAAAATGGGTGCTGGCAGTGGTCAGTGTAAATATTTGGCTGAGTATGCCTTGCTTCCTTTGTGACCAGAGACCTGCTCTACATGTAGCAGGGGCTCAGAGACAGCTTGCCTTTCCTATCCCTGCCATGGGGGCTATCTTACTGCTAATGGCCAATGCTCCCACCTGTACCTGTTGGGAATATCTACTAGTTCAACCAACACTGCACTCACTATGTTCCAGGCACTATTACAAACTAAGCTGTGCCTGTCAGCCCAAGGTAGCTAGGTAGAAATTGCTGAAACATGAAATTTAACCTGATAGCCCTCCTTAACCAAACTAGTTGTACTCGAGGGATCCTAGAAGGCCCACCATACCTGGGGCCAGCACTCAGACACAGATTAAGCATATATTTCAGCCCTAGAAGAGTAGAAAAGGAGATAAATGTACATAACAGGAAAAAAAAAAGGTCTTTGCTTGCAATTTTTGGAATAATCTGTTCCAATGTTAGGGCTATTTGTCTCCCCCTCCCCCCCCCCCCATTTCTCAAAGCAGCATCTTCTTTTTCCAAGAAACAATATTGGGCTAGATTTTTGTTTTAGAATTTTCTGATTATTTTTATGACTGAGCTTCTCTAACTTTCACCAGATGAGAACAATGTGCTGAATTCTACATGATAAGACGTGGTGTATAAATGTTTAGAGACTATATTTATCGGTAGTAAACTTAAGAGAGCGACTTCCGCCAAGATCAGGTCATAACACATCTTTCTTGATCTTTTAGAGCACTGCCACGAGTGCACGAATATCCTCTTTTAAATTTGAAATGTTAAACTATTTATGGAAATTATTAAGATCTTTCCCTTTAAAAAATTCTGTGATATTACCTGAGATGCTCATTATCAATATCCTGTCTTGTTGCATATCCTGCAATTTAGGTAATTTGTCACCAGGTGGCAGTAATGCATCAGCACCTCTCAGTCTTGAGTAGGGCTCTTTGCAAAACTACTGTGCACTTTCTCTTTATTCCATGGGAAGGGTTTGCTTATACTAGATATCAAACTAGGAACCAAGAGCAGAAAGATGGACTGATATAGCCCTAACTTTACAAACACATAATTCTTTATTAAAAATAGCTATACTTCGACAAACAATAAACACAAATTGTAAAGATATTTTGATGCAGCTCTTAAAAGAAAAAACTAGAACTCCGTGAGGTCTAGAATTTCCCAAGACGGAGGTGGTCAAGATGAATGGCCTCTGGTAATATATGCCTATTTCCTGGACCAAGGAAGTCTCAGGATAAAAGGCTTTCCCTCCCTGAGGAGGCTGGGCTCTGTAAGTGGAGGAAGCAGCCCGAGGTATCACAAGTGTGGGCTTCGTCCAGCAGGCTGTGGATTAGCAATCTGCTTGGCCTCATCTTATGTCTCCAGAGCCCCCTCCCATCTTGGCAGGTGGGTCATTTCACAGCCCTGCTGGGCAGAAGAAAGGCTGGGGCTGAACTGTTTTCTCCAGTCCCTGAGCTGACGGCCTGCGGGAGATACAGGAGTATCCACTGGGAGTTCCTGATTTTTTTGGTGATGTGGCTTAAGTCAGGAAAGGAGAGCGAGGTCTCTGCCATGTCTGGCGTGGGCAGCAGCAGGGTGACCGTGGCCATCGATAAATATCAGGAAGGGTATCAGCTCAGTGCGTAAGGTGCTGGTTGCCATGGGCATAACTAAAGTTACTTTGTGAATGGCCAAATGAGTGAAAGAAAATGGTCCACCTACCAATTCTGCCCTGAAATATTGTTTTCAGTGTGTGAGACAGAGGAGCCAGCAGACCAGCCAGAGGCAGTGGCTGAAGCGGTGAGAGTTGAGGAGGAAACAGACTAGCACCTGTGGCTGGAGTGACATCAGGCTTCCTCTGGGGTCTTTCCCGAACCTGCTCTCCTGCCCTTGCACAAGGATCCACTCACACTGCTCTCAAAAGCCTTTCCAACTTCCCTGCTTCCAGACTCTCTGTTTACTATCTTCGTCCTGGGCAGAAAAACAGAACAAACCAGGCAGGTAGAAAGCTACACCTAGGCCTACTACTATACAACACATAATTTTGACCTTAGATGTGCAGCTAAGAGAAATGAGTGCCTTTGTTACTAAAAGACCACACACAGGGAGGTTCATTCACAGCATTGTCATTCAAAAGTACCGAAAATGGGAAACAATTTAAATTTCCATCAACAGGTGAATGAATAAATGAACTGTAGTTTATTCATACTATGGAATTATACACAGCATTAAAAAAGGAAAAAAAATTACTGATACATACAACACAGAAAAATCTCTTAAATACAGAAGCCAGACACAAATGAATGTACATTATATGTCTTCACTTATATGAAGTTCAAGAACAACAGGAAAAATTAATTGATGGTGAAAGAAGTCAGAAAAATGGTTATCTTGGAGAGAGATGGACTGAAAAGGAGCATGAGGGACCCATGTAGGCTGGTGGAATGCTCTATATCCTGACCCAGGTGAAGGTTATATAAATATGTGCGTGTGCGCACCTGTGTGTGTGTTTGCATGTACGTGTGTGTGTGTTCACTGAAGCAGATTAGTGCACTTTATGTTTCCAGCCTCTTCTATTTTATAATACTCTTTCTTGGTAGAGTTTCAGCAGACTCAAATATTTTTATTAACTCATCACTGTTCACAGCCCTAAACTGGTTCTTTCCTAGCCTCCTCCCCGACTTCCCAGCATCTGAATTCCCAGGAGGCCTTCGACTTGCTCTTTACTCTTTCTTGGCAGCAAAAACAGAGAAGAGTCTGGTATGTGGGTAAAGGCGTGTCAGTGGAAACAGGACATAGCACAGCTGGTTCATAGCCATGTCCTCAGCTGGCTCTGTGTACCGAGTGGAATCCTCTCCCCTTTTGGTAGCATCTGTTTCTTTGGTCTTTCTCCTTGGCTCTGAAGGCACAAGAAAAGATCTGCAGGCCCTACCCTGAGCAAAGCTAAGTCAAGTCACAGAAAGCTGTTCTCCCCTTCTTTCAGAGACTCCCAGCATGGGAGAGAAGGGACAATGCCTTCCATTTGTGGGTTCCTCAACTATGCTTCCCCACTCTCAACCAAATGGCTTGAAAACAATTGGTTTATCTTGCTGTTATGGGACATCAAACAAATTCCATCTCATTCTAAGAAACGGATCTGCACAGTGACTTGGGGCTCCACATGGGATTTGTCACTTGGCCTTCACCGTCTTTGTTTTTCACCTGAGAGCTCCCTCCACAGGATTCAATGTCCTGAGATGCAGGTGCAGTGGTGAGGAGGGGAAGCTTGGCTGTAACCTAGGAGAGCAAGGAAGGGCATCTCTTAGTGATGTTCATGGCGTCAAGATACAGACACATTCACCCAGACCCCATGGGCTGAGAGTTCATTCATTACCAGATTAAAAAGGAGTGGGAACCAGCACTGCCCATCTTCCTAGGCTAGTCTCCCCAACCATGGATCATTCCAGAAAGCATCTTTCCTCTTCCTCCCCCTAGGTGCTACTACAGGAGTTCAGTTGACACTTATGAAGCACTGTATGGTGACACCTCAGTGATACCTCAGCACAGGTTCCTGCCCTCAAGGACCCTCTGATACAGTCTGACTGGAGCATTCATCTGACATTTGTGTGGTGCCTTGTTTCATCCTAAACCACTGTCTGCCAGGACAGTTTAGCTTGCTAAGTCAATACCTTGTCTTCTTGGTTCCACTCAGACTTGGTTAAAAGGAGGAATGCGACTTATTTCATCTTTGCATATCCCACAGGGCCTGTCCGCTCCATGCCTAGACTATAACATATGCTCAATAAGTTTTGTTGAATAAAGGTATGCATGCATGCATGCATGCATGAAATGTCATTATGATATGATAGATTACAACCATTCTTTGCCTCTAGTGAAAAAAAGTTGATTATTGGCATAGAGTCTATGAAATGCAAGTATGACTAACCAAAAATTCCAAAATATAATAGTGTGTTCAGACATAGCCTTCCTGCCTTCTTTTGCTTACTCTTTCCTGTGCCAGAATATTTACCAGAATATAAGAGTTCCAAGTACATGGTATGAAGACAGCAAATAGAATGAGAGAATTATCCAAGGCTCTGAGCAGTCAGAGAAGATGATTTTTTGGGGAGGTTGGGGGGTGGGGGGAGGATAGGAGACTCCTGGTCAAAGTGGAGAAGTTGCTAGGAAAACATTTAATAATTGCAGTAACGAAAAAGTTTCACTTCATGAATGGCCATTCCATGACACGTGGTGTCGTCCCTCTGCCACACAGAGCAGCTCGCAGGCAGGAACTCTATCCCTTAATGTATCCCCCAGAGAACAGACCTGCCTGGGGCTGAAGGCCCAAAGAACCAGCCTGACTCCTTTCCTTTCCATGTAAAACTGGATGTCATAAACCCTTTCCTAGTTCATATCCTGTGAGAAAAATGTGATAGGTCCTTCAGCAAGAGGGCCTCTGTGAGGGCTACCTGCCACCCAAACTGCCACCCTTAGACTCACAGCCATGACACCACCTGGTTGATGAGCTCTGATGGGTCGGTGGTCTTCGGAAGCTCCATCCAGGTCCTAAGTGCCTCCTGATCTGGGTGTAACTGAAAAGGCTCCTGGCTTGCAGGAGGGGTGGGGACCAGGACGTACACCTTAGCGAACAGTCCATATACCCTGACCAGGTTCCCATACCGAGTCAGAGAGTGGTATTTCCAGTAACCCTCAAAAGCTAAATTATATGGGGTATTCTGGGGAGTTTTTTCTGAAATTGCCTTCCAAAGCTTACTCCGGGAAACACCCAGGAGCTCCCCTACCTGTGGCGAGGAGGCTCAGAGACTGTTTCCAAAAGTCACGGGAGACTTGCACATTTGCTTCCTTCCCAGGCTGGTTAACGGCCCTTCAGCGCCTGTCAGGAGCATGTGAGGCTGAAGCATGTCTCCGAGGAGAAGCCAGCTCTCTCTCGCATACCCAGGGCAGGAAAGGGGCCTGCTAGCGTGCTCTCTGCACAGCATAAGAGGCTGTGGCTCTAGAAATATAAAAGGGTATTTCCTTTTACAAGTGGCCTGAGCATCCTCTCAAATCACTTTATGGATGGGAAATTCAAGCAGTTGAAGGCCAATTATCAAGAGGATACAAAAGGGAGAAGTATGAAGTGCTTTTGAAAAAGTAGTGAATATTTCATGTCCTTTTGAAGCTGCAGCCACAACAAAGAGGATATTTTATTTAACTATTACGTTGAGGGGAGGGGGCAGGAGGGTGCCAATAGGTTATTTTAATTCCAAGAATCTTAAGAATCGTGGAGTATTTTTAAATAAAATTCACAAGACAGTCTCAAAACAGAGGACCAGCTCCTATTGAAATGTCCATCACCCATTCAAGGCACCAGGTTAATGGAGAACAGAAAAGAAATGTGTCATGTCATGATGGCTCTCTCCCTGAACATGCATTGGTGAGCATCCTTGGCAAGTGTAAGCCTGAGGGCAGCATCGTGCTGCCAGTAACACTGTGGCTCTCCAGAAAACAATTCTGCCACCAAGGCAGGCTATGGCATAGGCTCTCCTGGGCCAGAAAAAGGGATCTGAGGGGAAAGAAGTTTGCTTTTCCACACCCACTTTGAGAAGTCACTGGACCCCTTAGCGTGGTTCCAGAGCTGAGTTTTGGCACTGTTGACATCTTGAGCTCAGTAATTCTTTGCTGTGCATTGTAGGATGTTAGCTTCATGCCCATTCCCTACCCACTAGATTCCAGTGGCACCCTTGCTCCCCCAACTGTGACAACAGATATTGCCAAATGTCTCTTAGGAGGCCCGTAGCACTTACCACCACATGACAGATAACATATTTGTTTTCTCTCTGGCTCCCCTCACTAGATGGTCAGGTCCTCAAGTGGAGCGACTCTGAGTCACTCCTAGAATGCCAGTGACTGGCACGCAGTTGACACTCACTAAATATCCGCCGAGCATGTGTAAAAGAATCTAGGACACAGTGCTAGATCTGATGCCAAACTGCTAACTTTTCATATACTTAAAAAGCTAATGTTTTAAAGTCACAATTGGTGGTAGTTGCAAAATATCAGAAGGGAGTCAGCAGGGCACTGCTTGAGTTATACACACAAAAGCTGGGAAGTCCCTCAGTGTCATGTTTTCAAACTGTAAGTTCTATCCCATTCGTAGGTGACGAAGTCAGCTTTGTGGATCGCAAGCAGCATTCTTCTTAGTGGAAAGTAATGGAACAGAATGCAATACACCAAGATATATCACATACACTAAGAATAAGCATTTATGAAACTTTTGCATATTTATGTGTGTCTATAGGTAATATATAACATATAATATATAATATTATATGGACAGTATATGCATAAAGTATGTGAGTTCTGAAATAAAAATAAACTTTAAAAACCACAACCTAATTTTTATAGTCCCCCAAAGGTAACTGAATACCACTCACTAAGCCTCAAGGGTGTTGTAAGGATAAGCTAACATTTGGAAAATACGCTGGCTTCCTCCCCTGGACCGAGGTACTAGCTTACACAACGAACTATGACATCATCTTGAAAGGACTGCTGAGTGAGGTTCTATGGAAATCTAAAAGAATTCAAATGCATCTTAAATCATCACAGTTCTTGATTTTTGCAAACTAGCACAGCCCATTAGGAAAGGAATGAAATTGATTTTCTTGGAAGCCCCACCCTGCCAATGAGTCATTTTCATATCCCTAAGCAGTCTGAATCTTTGTGAAACTTCCAAATTTAAGTGAGTTATCCAGACCCAGAGTCACAAAATGCAAGGCCTGAGAGAATGACCATGAAGCACAGGCAAGTCCACCCACGTAGAGGAATGTGATTAAGAGCCCAGCTCCCGGAGCCAGGTGACTTGGGTTAGCATCCTACGAGCTGTTTGGCAGGTTACTTAACTTCACTGTGCCTCAGTTTTCTCCTCTGCAAAATGGTATAACAATAGTATCCATATCAAGGGTTGTTATAAGGATTAAATGAGAAAATGCACATAAAGCACTTGTTAACAACTCACGTTTCAAAATGAAAGTTCAGGCTAATTGAACTCATATTTGTGATTGTTACTTGCTGTTTCTTCTCCTCTGCCACAAAGATAACAACAATGAAGCTACGAAGCCTCACAATAGAAACTGGCACATGTGTTTTCTTTGCCTCCTGCTTCAGAGATACGTCTTTCAAAAAAAAACTCCATACCTATCACCCCCAAGATATTTTAGGTGAGAAGTGAAGGAAAGCTAAAATTTGGTGGAATCTTAATCACAGTGGTACCTAATCTTTTTAACACCTTGATGGACTTCATGGTGAGAAACTAGTCTACTGCTAATGTAGATCAACTGGAAAAAGCTTAAAAGGATTGTTTCTCTACCATTAGACTGGTGGTTCTTGTATATTACATTCTTCTGCTTGAATTTTTGCAACAAATGGAAGCTGTCATTCCTCTCCACAATGACTGGCTGGGAAGAAGAAAAGAAGCTGAAGGGGTATTTGTATTTGTGCACATGTGCATGCATGTATGCACAAATTCTTTCAGCTTCTCTTCCTTCTTTTCTCTTCAGCATGTGTGTATGTGTATGCATGGGAGTGTGTATACATGCATACACTTGTGTGTATATATATGTGTGTATATATATATACACACACACACACACATATATATATACACACATGCACATGTACACTTATATATGTGTCTAATTAAGGTAAACAATGAGCCTTATAAGTGCTCGTGCTTTAATAATTTAGTTCTATGTATAATGTAAACAAATAAGCAAATGATTACCTAGATTTCTTAATTAAAAATATATAAACATAGGGAATTCTCATGACAGTTTCAAAATCTTGATTCTGCCCAATTCAACACAGATAGCTACTCAAATATAGTCAGATACACACATTTAGATACAATGAACTCATCCACCTCGCGAATACCTTGCATCTCCAGATCTACAGAGAATTTTTAAAAATCAGTAAATCTCTTATTAATGCCTTAGAGGCTGACCTTTGAAGGTTTTTCTGTACTAGTTATAGGTATAACAGATAATTTTTTATTGGACTACTCTCTATATTGGGAACAAATAAATAAATGAATAGATGAATATATAAATAATTGTACCCCTGTGACAACAAAAGAAATATTTTATCATTTTAACTCATATAATTAAGCCTTAGTTATCAATGTTAACTTAAAGAAACTAAAGATAATCAAATGAAAATAAGATAAGAGAGTTAAGAGTAATAAATATTTATATGCTTGCCTCTGCATTTCATTATAATTGACTTCCACGGGGATTTTGCAATAAGTGACCTTCTCATCCATTTATGAAAGGGCAATTTTTACCCCTTAACTTTAGTGCTACTGAGAAGTGAAGGGGACAGTTAAAGAAAAGGAGGAGAGAGGGAAATTTAGAAAATATATGTAGGGCAAATGCAAATTTTTCAATGTTTTATAATTTTGGTGATTTCTAAAAATTATCCACAAGATTTCATTAATATCACTTATAAGATCTATCTTGGTCTTTAGTAAATAATTTGGATAGTAAAAGTACAATAAGATCATTTTGGTGGGCAGAGCCTATTAGTAAGAAGGGAAGACATCACAGGTACACAAAGTTATCTAAATCCGTGTGAGTATACTAACCAGGGAAGGCTAAGTACTGTAACAAATAACCCCCAAATCTCAGTGGCTTAATACTAGTAACATTTGGTTTCTAGCACATGTACCAGTCTAAGGTGACTGTTCCTAGGGACAGCTCTCCTGGGAGGCTCTCCTCTAAGCCACAAGACAGAGACCCATGTTCCTTTCATCTAGTGGCTCTGCCATCTCCTAGGGCAGTGTTTCTTACATGATAATGTGCATAGGTATCACCTGGGAATCTTGTTAAAATGCAGATTCTGAATTTCTCCCTTGGATACTCTGCATCCACAGGCAGAGGAAGAAAAGGAGAAAGAGTAAATGATTGTATAGGCAGGATTACATCACTTCCACTAACATCCATTGGCCAGTCTCAGCCACATGGCCACATCTACGATAAAGGAGGCTGGGTTATGTAACCAAGCTTTGTGTTCAGGAGGAAAAACAGTTTTATTAATAGCTAGCCACTCTCTGCCATAATAAGAAAAGAAGCAATAAAGAGATTTCAAACATCTGAATCATTAATCCTTTCTACTTGTAAGCTCAAATCAAATTTATTCAGGAGCAAGAGCCTAAATAAGTCATTGTTTCTCTTGAAACTCTAGAGCCATAGTCTAAAGCATTCATTATGAATTGTTAAAGTTGTCATAAAGAAATATACCATCAACATGAACTTCTTAAGCAAGTCATAAGGGACTATGTAACATTTCCTTCTCTGGAGACTGGATAAGTAAATTTTCTCCTTCGACAGTATCTGTATTGTAATTCAACAGAGTTTATGTTAACCCCTAACACATACAGAAAAATGTTCACTCCTTGAATCCAAAAAAAATATTCCTGATCCTTGTGTCATTGCTCTACTTGAAGAATCAGTTCAGAAAGACAAATGTGTTCTCCAAACTGAAGGGAGAAGAGGAGAGGAGGCAATGAATTGCTTGGATTCTGTCTTATCCAAAGAATAACAGCTTCTCAAAAGATAATTCTTAATATATAACTTTACTTCCTATGCCTGATTTATATTGATTCAAAGTGGTTGTGCTGTGTCAGTACCTATCTTCTTGGTACTGAAAACTATCTTCTTGCCTCAGGTAAAACCACCTTTGAGCAAAACAGAGAAAGATTTGAAGGTCATTTAGCCATGAGAGGGTCGAAGAACAAATTAATTATGGACATCGCTTTAAAGTGGAACCACCCTTGGACAAGAAGAGCTCCTGCCTGGGACCCCATGCTTTAGAGGGCTCTGTTCTGGCTCCTCCTCATCACATGGCAAGGAACCCAAGGTACCAAGGGGGATGTGCCCTAGCAAACCCCATTTTCTCCTTCTGGACCAGAATTGCCCAACAGAAATGCTAGGGGAGCCACAGATACAAGCTACATATATAAATTTAAAGTTGTTAGTAGCCACATTAGAAAGTAAAAAAGAAGTAGGTAAATTAATTTTAATAATGTTATTTAATCCGATATATCCAAAATATTATTTCAACATGTAATCGATATAAAAATATTAATGAGATCTTTTCTGTTCTTTACTTTTCTTATTAAGTCTTCAAAATCCAATGTATGCTTTACACTTATAGCACATCTCAACCGGTGCTCAGTGGCCACATGTGGCTACTGTGTCACACAGCACAGGTGTAGACCACACTCGGGGTCACGGACCCTGGAATTCCCTACCAACAGGATCCCACGTCCACTCCCAGGACCTGAGGGAGCCTCTCCTGAGCCTGTTCCAAGGTCCGAGACACACAAAGAACAGCTGTTTGATGGACATGTGGGTGGAACCTTGACAAACAGGCTGGATCCCAAGAATGCATGCCAAGCGCTTCACAATAAGGGACGAGAAGGGGTGGAAAAAGAAGGGAGGTGGGACACAAGTTAGGAGGCGGCTGTCCCCCACCCTACCATGCACCGGTACAGGCCTTGAAAGCACCCAAGAATTCTAAATTCAAACCTGGCCTGCAGGTCCTTACAAAGGCACATTTGCCAAGGTTGGAGGATAGAGTACATTTATGTTGTTGGCTTGATTTATATATTTTAAATATTCAGCCATATAGTACTTGATCTTCTATTTGTATCTTGATCCAGGCCTATAATATTAAGAAAGGAGGGAATTGTTTTAAAACTCTGATAAAAAAATAATTACCAGCCGTAGCACAGACTAGTAACAAAATCTACAATCATTCAGGGGAGAAAGAAGAACTTCACACTCTAATTTCAAAACAAGGTAGAGGATAATCTGAGACAATTTGCAAAGCTCCAGGGAACTCCCTGTGTGATGACGGATAACTCCCTAATATACTTACTGTATTTCCCATGGTCCAAACTGGGCCTCCATACTTTGTTTTAATGGGCTTAACAGGTAAATGCCATGAGGTTTTGGATGAGTTGATGTCCTCAAAAACTTGGAGTTTTAAAGATATTGCTGGATTTGTTTATATTATAGAAATTAAGTGCTGTGGTTCAAACTATGCCCTTGCTTCTTTGTCCTGCATCCCTAGCAAATAGAACAGGACCTGGCACATAGCAGGTACTTAATAAATATTTTTGAATAAATTGCTTTACACTGTTGGTTCTTTATATAAAAAGCTATAAATCACTATCGGCCCCTCTCATAGAGCTTAGATGCTGGCACAGGCAATATCAGCTGCATTCTTTTTCTGTACATTATAAATATTATATATTGAAAAATAGCTCAATAAGGGTAGCTATTATTATTAGCTATTAATAAGAAAAGTGATATTCAGGCAGCATGTACTGGTATAGCTATCCAAATTATTAAGTGATTAAAAAATGTCTTTAATGTTTAGTAAATAGTAAGTGCCCTGAGCTTCCCTAGAAACCTCTATCATTACCACCTAGACCCTTTCCCCAGAAGAATTCCCACCCCAAATCTCCCCATTATTCAGCAACTAATGGTTTAATATCAGACACAGCCAAGGTCTTCTAGGAAGGTGCTTCAATAGGGCCCGAGTCACCAAACAACGCCTCTGCTACCTCAGCTGCTCGTTATTCTATCACCCCTAGCTATTTCATATCAGTTACTGTATTTTGTAAATTCTGCTCCTTTTCTCCTGGTGATAATGTTTTAGTTTACCCACAATAAATAAATGGTCCTTATTTCATATCAGCTGTTAATTAAATTTCTGAACTAAGGATTCTGTTTTGCCACTGATATGCCCTAAATTTATGTTACTTGTAATCATGGATAGGGTAAGGAAAGCTAAAGCAAGATCAAAAGATATTATTGGGCACACAGCAAAGTTTCCTCTGCAGAGTACTGTTATGTAGGAGAATGGACAATGTTAACATTCAATGTTCAGTCAGTATAGAAGAGACTCTACCATGGTGCTCAATAGTCCCATCTCTTGGTATTTATGTGTTTGTATAACCTCCTCCCCTTGAGTGTAGGCAGGACCTGTGACTTGCTTCTAGTCAACAGACTATGACAAAGGTGATGAGATGTCACTCTGTGATTTCATTGCATAGAATTATAACTCCCATCTTGTTGCTGACTTTGATGAAGTAAGTTACCAAGATGGGGAGGTCCTTTTGGTAAGACACTGTTGTCTCTGGCCCATAGCCAGCTAAGACCTGAGAGAGGTCAGTCCAATAGCTTTAAGGAAGCTGAATCCTGCTAAGAATTATATGAATGAGCTTAAACATGGACCCTTCCCCAGTCGAGCTTTCAGACAGTACCCTAATCCTGGACTATACCTTAATGGTAGCCTCATGAGACCCCCTGGAACAGAAAACTCAGTCAAGCTGTGCCCAGACTCCTGACCCACAGATACTGTCAGATCATGAATGTGTATTGTTCTAAGCACCTCTGTTTGTATTCATTTGTTACATAGCAATAGATAACACAGCAAATATGCTTTGGTTGAAATGTACAAATATGCATGTATACACATATGTACACATATAAGTTTTTATATGTGTAGAAAATTTTCAAAAGAAGAAAATCTTAACAGGTATTACCTTGAGAGAAAGAGATTCAGATTCAAAGGGAGAGAAGGAAGGTTTTACTTTGTCTTTTGTACTATTTTAGCGTTGTTGCTGTGCTTATATTTTGTTTTTAGAAATAAAAAAAATAGCTTAAGTGTACCATAGATTTGAGACTATTTTGTGCCAAATAATATAATCTGTCAAAGAAAATATTTTAAGGTTTAGAGCTTCAATCCTCTATTTCTAACTAGGGTCAGATTGTTATGCCAGTAAAACACAGGTCCACTAGTTCTGAAGTGCAAGCTTTGCAAGGAAGGGACATTCGAGGGGCTGCCTCGCTCCCCTCACAAGAAGGAGAGCAGGTGGGCAGAGACAGGAGTATGCCTTGTTAAAGAACTCAAACTGAGTTGCAGGGGAGGTGCTGTGATTCTGATGACGCTTTTTTTTTTATTCTTCAGATGATGCTTTTAACCCCCATTTGACACCTCTGGAACATCCCGTCTAAGAACATGCAGCAGACACTGTCTTTTCCTTTAAGCCACTAACTACACCCTATAAATAAATATTCTTCTTTAAAAAAAAATTCTCCTTTTAAAAATGACTTACTCATATAAATCGTGTAAGTGGGCTGATAAGGAATTGAAATGAATGATCGAATCTAAAGCAGTGCCTAACATTTAAAACAGTACCTGGCATAAACACACACAAAATGATTTGATGAACAAATAAATGAATATGAATTAAATTAATCCAGCTACCAGCCACCAAAAATCAACACTAAAATTTAGATAGAGAAAACATTCACAATAAATTGAGAATATTTGACAAGGAAGGAAATAGGATGGTGGAAGTCTGAAGGATGATCGCTGTCTTCTATCACCTATGTTATATCTGCTAAAATCAATAGGTCTATAGAAATGTGCATTTTTCCTTATGGCATTTTCAAATTGTGAGATGAACCCACTCCTACCAATCATTTTTACCTCAAACATTAAGAATGGCTCCTATGCTTCCTTAGATTTCTCAAACTTCCCTCCCTTTTCAGTCTATTTCTGAAGTCTACCACAGGCAAGCTTCAGTAATGTACTTGGCTAGCTAGTGTCACCATCTAATGAAATCCTCCCATCCAGCAAATTCCTAAATTGGAACACTCCTGAGTGTGTGAAACTACACAATTCTCTATTATTTCTTTCATATAAATTTGCTAGTCCATATTCAGGATTAACATTGGGAAAATATATATGTAGGGAAAGGATCTTATAAATATAACAAATAATTGGAAGCTCTTAAATTTCCACTTACATATATGTTTTGAAAGTAAGGAATATAGTAAAAGAAACAGAAAACTACAACAGAAATGAAGATTTTGAAGGCAGGGAGATAATGAAAGTAGCAGAGAAGAGGGAATTATCTGATCATCAGTTAAAAACCAGTAAAGTATAAGGTTCATGTTCGTTCCGCCCCCCGCCCTCTCTCAAATGGGGATGGTTTAAAGGAACTTGCACAGGAAAGATGAATTCTAAAACATTTAGGTTAGCTATTGCTGATTAAATCTAGGATCTCTTAGAATATGTTCCTTAAGGAGTTTTGATAAATTCAATAACACAGGGAGTTTTTTAAAAGGGGTTTTCTAGGATGTGTGACAAATTTATATCAGTGCATTATTACCCTAAGAATAACAGGAATTGCATGAGAGGGTTTTAACTTCAAAAAATAACAGCACGTCAACAGAGAACAGGCCCTTTGAGGAGTATAGAGTGTTGGAGAACCAGGCACAATGAAGAGTGATTCTGAACAAAAACATCAGGAAGAGTCAGTTCTGGTGGTTGGCTGCCTGGTTTCCTCAAACACATGGCACATCCCAACACAGTTGCTCTTTTCAGCAGTATTTTCAGAAAACGAAGGGCTGGCACTTGTAAACACATTGCTTGGGTGGAAAGATGCCCATGCACAAAGCAAGCTGTAAAAATCCATGGAGTACATTTTGCCAGAACAAACCACCAGACCACAACAAATAAATGCAGGGCCCTGAAGGAAACCCAGCAACACTCATTTGAATCACGAGCTAAGAGAAAGCTATTGAGTATGAAGCAATACTACCTGCAGCTGAAGGAGTAGGCGACCATACTGCTCATTACGGGTGAGGCCAAATTTAAAATAACTAAAAATAGAAACTATGGGTGCACATCATCTCTCCTTATGATGCAACTACTGAACTGCTTACTTCTTCTCCTTACACTCTAGTCCCCATAAGTGAATCACCTGTTGGGTCGATGTCTTCCAGAAAGTCTTCTTGTATCTCTAGGCTGGAGCATACATGTTAGGTGATTCTTTCTTGCTGAGCCTGACCTGTGTTCTAAGCTTGGTGAAGTACCCACAGCCAAGAGCCCTGGCTTCTTTGCTTTTCTATCCCTAGCATGGTTCTTGGCTCCTTGTTGTAACTCATGAAGTATTAGTTAAGCTACCACCGAAGTACATGCCCCTCAGACAGAAGAGATTGAACTATAATGAGCTCCCTCCTTCTTGGTCCCACCCCATCCCTGGTTGGTTGCTGACACCATGTCCTCTTTAAAGATTTGCAAATTTACCCTAAATGTATGACTAGAAAGTAGATGACAACAGTCATAGTCATAAATAACCTTGTCAGGCATGTTGAAAAATAACTTCAAACATGTTACTTCTGTTAAAATTCTGGAAGGAAATAAGGTTACAAATTTAAGTCATTAGTTATTTAAAATATGTCTCTACTACTTAAGAGTTATGACTATTCATTCCAAGACAGACAACAAAAAGGAAGAAAGGAAGAAGGAATAAAAAAAGGACTGAAAGGAAGGGCAGTTATGAAATTTCCCACTTTCGACAAAAGAACACTGTTTTTAAGCCATATAACTGCACCCTGCCACTTCATAACTATGAGCTACTTGCTCAGTCTTTCTGAGGTTCAATCTCCTCATCTATAAAATGGAAAATCATCCCTATATTAAAAGGCTGTGTAGAGGATTCAATGATTCACTTAAGATGTCTGACACAGCACGGGTTTCCAACAATGAATTCTAGGTCCTGCTCTCTCCCTCCTCTCTCTTCCCACTTCCTTTCTGCACCTCCCCCATGGCTAGTCAGGCAGGGGGCTGCAGGGAACATCTTGACAGCACTGGATGAAATATTCTGTCAGAGTTTTACTTGATACAGTGAACAGAACAAACAACCTGCAAGTCAAAGACAGCTTTCTTTTCATCACCACAGAGCAGTAAAGTTCTCAACTCCTGTGCCCAGAAGGCCGATAATGCCTTGGCTCCCCTGAGCTCTCCTCTATACTCACAAGAAAATCTCTTTGCATAAAAGAATACAAAATACTACAAAGGCAGGCTGTAGACAAGGAGGGGTGGTGGACTCCGAGAAAGGGCAGGTTTAATCAACCAGCTTGCTGGCTATATCAGGTCATTTTTTCTTCTTTCCTAAAACCTTCTCAGGTGACTAACCACCAACCCATGGAATGTTTTCATCTAATTTACCTCCTGCTTTGCAAGCTTTCCACTTGCCACAGCCCACCAAAAAGTTTCACAGCCTTTGTCTCAAATGATACTTGAATAGAAACATTCTCTTTCCCTATTCTCACAGTAGGAATTTCAAAGCTTCTGTGACTGCAGTTTTGCTAAACCCAAGTGTCTCTGGCCTGGATTTTTCCCAAGATCTCCAGCTTTCTAGGTGTTACTATTAATGCACTTGTATTTTATGGTTTAAATCAAACCCTCCCCAATCTCACATACTGGTGGGAGTCCATTGTCCTCGAAATTTCTGTCGCTTCCTGGTGGGTTTACAGTCTCTGTCATCTGCTGATTTTAATTTGCTAGTCCCACTGAATTTCATCTGCATTTTATCTCCTGTGGTAATTCTTTTTTGCCATCTCTTACTAACTTGAATTTGGAAAGCATTAAGAGTTTTAATTTTCAGGAAACAAGGCTCTAGTATTGTCTTTTATTAAGATTTTAGGGAGTATGATGGGCAGAGTTACAAAATAGCAAAGTTTTCTGCTGTCCTGTCCCACACCTTAGGGATCATCTCTTGGCTGAGCTCCTTAGTCCCCTGCCCCAGATGTCACGTGACCCATCATTCTTGTCACATCTCACCCCTCTTCTCTCTACTTTCCATAATTCATAAAATTCCTCCAATTTCGTTTTATAGAATATTTCAGCATTATCTCTATTCTGAAGTATCCTTCCCTACAACACAGCAAGGAATAGAGGTGAGCCAGGGTCCATCCTTTTTTTACACTCCGGAAAGCCCAGCAAAGGTATTTTCCTAAATAAAGAACTGAAATAAATTCAACCCTTCCTTTTAATGGGTGGAAAAGCAGTCATTTCTTTTTTTTTTCCATAAAGCACTCCCTCCCCGCTTTGATACAGTAATTAAACATTTTTTGCTACTTAATGTAAGTTGACAAATGTCAAGTGCATAGGAGTGGCAATTATGGGCTATATCATTGTCAAAGTTTTTATTTCTGAAATTTTTGATAAAGAATTCACGTCACTCAAGTTTCATAGCAGAATTCTGCTCTGTGATTAATCTTGCCCTTGAGTATATTATAAAAACACAGTGGAATAGATGAGAGAAAGAACAAAAAAGATAAAATGATTTCAAGTTAAATACCCTGGATAGAAGCTCTAACTTCCCATGGGTTTCTCACAGAATTTAAGAACAAGAGGAAAACAAAGAAAACAGAACTCTTTCTTATACTATATAGAGTTCATATTTGGTTTTTCTCATTCATTTTCCAGTACTCTAGTTAGTAGATATGGCCAAAAGATTTAATTCAAGCAAGCCTGGCCATAAACAAAATTCTATGTGAAAGGCATCGTTACTCAGAACTCTTGTAGTTCTGCTAATTGCTACGGCTGGAGGAGGAGGGACCAGAACAACATGCAGAAACTTCATGGGAACAGCATATTTCAGTGATGACTTCACCACAGAGTCTGTTTTGAGCCACCTAGCTCACGCTGCCTGTGCTGATGAACCCAATCGGCCTCTTCTTCTAAGACTTGCTCTTGGGGTCAGAGTTAAGAGATACAATTAAAATTTACACAGATTTTTTTATAGTCCATTGTGACATTTATAATACTTCCCATTAAACAAGAAAAGGTTCATATCCATTACCATCACCTCCCCTTTATTTTTCACATTCTCTAATCCTTGGATCCTGCAAATGCTAAAAAGTGGGTGGCTGTATTAGTCAGCTAGGGCTGCCATAACAAAATACCACAGACTGGGTGGCTCGAATGACATTTATTTTCTCACAGTTCTGAGGCTAGAAGTCTAAGATCAAGGTGTCAGCTGGGTTGGTTTCTTTTGGTTTCTTTTTCTTTCACTGGCAGGTGGCTGCATCCTTGCTGTCGGTGACCTCTCCTATTTGCACAGGCATCCATCGTGTCATCCTTTGTGGCCAAATCTTCTCTTTAAGGATACCATTGGATCATGGTACCCTAACCTAATAACCTCTTTAAAGGCCCTATCTCCAAACACTGTCACATTCTGAGGTACTTGGGGTTAGGACTTCAACACATGGGGGGATACAAATCAGCCCATAGCAGAAGTCAAGGTAAATAATTCATCAACAAGACTGAGTCTTTCTCCACCCGACACCACCTTGGTTCATTCCTGTAACATGCAGTTAAACAACAGGAATCCTTTGTAAACCAAATGCTAGTCCTCTCCTATGGTATTTGATGACTCACATATTAATTTATTTAGTTAGTTATTTATCTTAAAACACTGCTTTATTTAACCATGTACTTCTAGCGATGGGATAATAGTTACCAAGGGATAATGAATGTAATTTTGGACATATGGTATGTGGGAGAGGGGGTTCTTGGGTCCTGAAATACCCCTTAAAATAGCTTGTAATTGCCTACACATAAGGCCCTAAAAGAGAAAGTCTCCAAAGAGACTGGTTATTACAAGCTGAACTGTGTTCCCCCAAAATTCACATGCTGAAGTCCAGTGCCTCAGAATAGGACCATATTTGAAAACAAGGTCTTTACAAAGGTAATTAAGTTAAAATGAGGTCATTAGAGACCTACTTCATGACCAGCAATTCCACTTCTGGGTATTTATCCAAAGAAACCCAAAACACTAATTCAAAAAGATATATACACCTCTGTGTTCACTGCAGCACTGTTCATGGTAGCCAAGATGTAGAAGCTAAGTGCTCATCAACAGATGATTAAATGAAGGAGATATGGTACATATATACAATGGAATATTACTTGGCCATAAAAAATGAAATCTTACCATTTGTGACAACATGGGTGGACCAAGAGGATATTATGCTAAATTATGAAGTAAGTCAGACACAGAGAGACAAATACCATAATATTTCACTTATACGTGGAATCTGAAGAACAAAATAAATGAATAAACAAAACAAAAACAGACTCATAGATACAAAGAACAAACTGATAAATGCCAGTTGGGAGTGGGGTTGGGGAGCTGGGTGAAAAAAGTGAAGGGATTAAGAAGTACAAATTGGTAGTTACAAACTAATCATGGGGATGTGAAGTACAGCACAGGGAATATAGTCAATAATATTGTAATAACTACGCACAATGCCAGGCGGGTACTAGCCTAGTCGAGGGATCGCTTCATAAATGATATAAAGGTCTAACCACTATGATGTCCACCTAAAACTAATATAAACTAATATTGAATGTCAACTCTAACTGAAAAACAAAAATTAAGAAAAAGAGTGGAGGAGAATGGAAAATGAAATTTGGCACTAGAGCATCAAAGGTACTGTCAGAAAACCCGAGCCCTGATCTGGAACTCGGGTACACACAGATGGTTTTGCTTACACAGCATCCATTTCCACTTCTCCTTGGAAATTCCCTCCTAGCTCATTCTCAGCTTGTGGATTTCCAGTGGGGCCGATTACTCCCACTCCTAGAAAGACCATATAATTTATCCTTCAAACTATGGCATTTTTTTTAGAGTGACTTTTAAAAAATTACGATTACATAATTTTTGTGTTTATTGACCAAAAAAACCCTGGTTTTATTAAATTGGTGAACCTATAAAATAGTTCTGCTCAAAAACTGCTTTCAAAAGTAAGCTTTTTTCAGAGGGGAGAGGAGTTGGAGATGGGAGAAAAGGGTGAAGAGTTAAAGAAGTACAAATTAGTAATTGATATAGTTATGGGAATGGGGAGCACGGCATAGGGAATGCAGTCAGCAGGAAGGTGATAGCTGGATACAGAGCCAGAGGGAAGATAAAGTAATTGAGGGGATCATTTCATAAACTAAATAAATGTCTAACCAATGTACCATATACTTGAAACTAATAATAAAATAAAATGCTAAAAAAGGTAAGTTTTCTTCCTTAAAAAAATTATGACCATTATGTAAAATGAGAGGAAATTTTATGTTGATTTTCTGAACATTAAAATAACAAGCAGAATAATCATTCTTCAAACATCAAATACTTCAATTTGCCTGTCTCTAGTATAATTTCAAAATACTTTCTAAAGAATTAATGGTTTTTATCATGTTTAATGTTTTCATGAAATCACCTGCACTATTTTGCCAAATTGTATTTTATAATTCATAAATTTGAAATTACTGGGGGGAAAAAAGAGGACATTAGAGTCTACCATAATCCAATAGCACTTATATCTTTATAAGAGGAGAAAATTTGGATGCAGAGATACACACAGAGGGAAGACAATGTGAAGACTCAAAGACACAAGGAGATGACCGCCCACAAGCCAAGTACAGGTGCAAGGAACATATCCTCCCGTCATGACCCTTCTAAGAAACCAACCCCACTAAAATCTTGATCTCAGACTTCCAGCCTCCAAAACTGTGAAAACATAAATTTCTGTTGTTTAAGCTACCCAGTCTATGGTACTTTGCTATGGCAGCTCTAGCAAACTAATATACTGGTTAAGAGAATATATTGTGTCCTTGGGGCACCAAGACTCAGAGGAAGCAAAAGAGTGGATAAAAAAAAATGGTGATCCTGCATCTTCACATTCACTTATATCATTTCATTTATTCTTCATAAAAAGCCAGTGGTTAAATATTATTATCCCCCACTTATACATGACGGCCAAGTGCATTTTCCTAAAATACTTCTTTCAGCACGTTGCCTGCCTGTCTAAACACCTCCAGTAGCTCCCCACTATCTTAAGGGAAAAGTTCAAATTCCTTCCAAGTGGTCCTGAAAATATCTTGTCATTTCTAAGCCACAGAACAAGAAACATCCTATCACAGCAGCACAGATGCTCAGCCCTGTGGTTAGAGGAAACCTGGGAACTCGTCTCCCAGAATGAGGAGGAAATTCTACACCTACACATACCATCCGTGCTGCTAAGGGGCAAGAAGCCAGATTTTCTCCACCAGACTCTCCCTCCTTTCAAATAAGTCACAGACACGTGCACTTGGGAATCAAAAGATTCCCAAACTTCTAGTGCTACAAACTCTGAAGGACATCCCTGTTTCTACTGGCCAGATGTCCAGCCTTCTCATGGTGAATCCCTTGTTTCCAGTCGTTAGGAGTTCACTTTGCAGTGAATCCTGAATGCCTATGGTACAGTGCTTGGTCAAATTGTATTTTCTTTCCTGCTTATGCACGGTGTTCAAGTAATCTTTTTTTTCTAAGGAATCCAGAGAGATCTTTAGAGATATTACCTAATTCAACACCTCCTCTATGACAGCTGAAGGGTGTTAACAGCCTGGTTTGAGAGATGAAATTACTTTCACAAGAAGACACAACAAAGAACATCTTCACCTTTCTAGTTCATCTTCTTGACTGCCCTGATAATCACAACAGACTCAAAACCAGCCTTCTAATGCAGACCTCCCCTGGTTCCAAGCCCATCAGTCTCTGATTGTCTTGGTTTTGGTTGACACGAGAACCCCAGTCTTTTTCTTGCAGGCTCAGCTTTAAGCCTGGAGATAAATCAGGAGCCCCATCACTCAGACAGACGGCAGCCTCTGGAGTCAGCCTTGCTGTCCCTGAGAGTAGCAAGCTCAACGAGAGCATGACAACGAGGCTGCAGCCTTTTCCTTTACTACAGCGTATGGACACAGCCCACACAACTGTCTCTTTGTCTGAGTTCCTTATTTGACCTTTTCCTGCGGAATTGCAGATCTTATCTTATTTGCTAGAGAACTATAAATCTACCCAGTCCTTGCCATCAATCTAATCCTTAACAGCCACGTCCTGTCCCTGCATCTTCATCAACATAATGAGTAAACATTCCCCCTGAAACTCCTGCTACCACCAAATTAGACCTTGAGGGTGAAAACACTATTATCCCATCTCCCATTCTGAACTGCCCTTGGCCACCACCATTTAGCCTGCTCTTCTTGATGCCCAGTCCCTCGAGTCATTGATTCTAAAACCTGCCCGCAGACTGGAATTACTCATGGAGATTATAAAATTTCAAAAGCCCAGGCTTCGCCCCAGATCAATTATATCAGAAATTCCAGAAGTGAAACTCATACACTGGCATTTTTTTAAAGGTCTCAGGGTGATTCTCAGGTGTAGTTGAGGCTGAGGACAACTGCTCTAGGCCCTTGCCCTGCTGAACCTCCTTTTGTCACTGGCACAGGGCTGAGGTCTCAGCATGGCGTGGGGCTGCACCTAGATAGGTAATGACAACACTGGAAAATAATCCTGCAGTGAGAGAATGAAGATAAAGTGGTCCCCAGACACCTCAGTGGGTGTGATGATTCCAACAGCTGATATTAGAAGAGGAAATTGCTAGTTGTTGGACATTTGCCACTGTGCTATTGAAAGTGGGTCAGAGCTTCATGTTACATTAAAAAAATAACATGTGGTGAATCATAATTGGTAATCAGAAAACCCATCATAAACTTAAGGAATCCAAACTGCTAATAATTAAGGTTGGAAACCAGAGTAAACCTCCATTATAGCACAGCTAACTACCATGGATTTCATGATACCCTGGGGCTAGGTCATTTCTCCTGAAATGACACAATTGCATTGAGTAAACCACATATAATATTACTAATCTGCAACATGGGTGGTTAGTTCCGGAAGGCATATCCTGGGTGGGAGGTTGAAGTAGCTGACCTTTAAGATCCTCTTTAGTGCTGGCAAGTCATTGATTCCAGGTGACAAGCCCTCGGGGTTCTAGAGAATGCTAGGAAGAAAATGACCTGTTGTTTGCCTGAGCCCTGTTCTGCTCCGCAGAGCTAAACCAAGCCAGGGGGAACAGAATGCCGTGCTGTTCAGACAATGTCATGGGTTGGATCTGGCATCGCTGCAAGACCCAAGATAACTAGAGACAATCATTCCAGTTCCAGAAAGCTGGGGGTGTGACTCAAAGCAACAGCCGAGAGGACTGTGGGGGTGAGAGGGGGCCCCTGCACTCAGGAGGGAATAATTCATTTCTCCGCCTTGTTTACTGGCTGCCCAGAAAGGCAACAATGAAGCCTGCAGAGTGAACCATGTAATGCTAGAAATGTTTACTTCACTCTGGATCTCCTTCACATAGAGAGCCAAACTCTCTCCGGGCTTTCGTTGCTGCCCACTCCCAAATGGTGTATTGCCTCTCCCAAATGCTGTATTGCAGAGCAGCACTGAGAAGTGTTTTTCTTAGCATGCTGCTTAGTAACATGGCCATGCCCTTGTAACGCATCAAGGTCCCCTTGAGACAACCAGCTTCTCTGGGGAGTGCCAGTGAAGAAAGTATGTAACGTCCTCCCACTTACTGAGAAAACCACTCAGAGCAAACAACATGACAGCTGAAGACAGGCATTTGTAACAACAACAACAACAACAATGCAGAAGAAACACCTAATATCATTTATTTAGAAAGGGCAGATTTGAAAACTTAAGTTAACCAGCTCTAATAGTAAATTAATTACAAACTGCCCTCATGTCAGTTGGCTGGAGCCTGATGCCGAGACCTAAGTCAGACACCTAATCTTCATACAGCCTTGTTAGCACCAACCGTGCAAGGAGATCAAACTCCAAGAACCCAAACTATGCCCTTCACCCCCATCAGATGGTCCCCCGATGTCTCATTGATACCGAGAGGGATAGACTGGGAAAATAGTAACTGTGCTTCTCAAAAGTGGGTCAGGATTCATCCGAATACAGTCCCCAGTAAAAAAGAGGTCATACTGCCTTCACCGTCCACATTCTCATCACACTCTGCTCTAGGTGAATGGCCCATTCTACCTTCTTCCTGACACTCTGCTTTGAACTTGTGGTCTGCAGGGAGTGCAAAGATTAAAAGGCTGAGCAGCCCTGAAACCCAGCCCATCCTACACCAAAGGTTTCCAAACTATGCTCCAAAAACACCTTCGGGGACTGATTCAGGGGGACTGTCTGGGCTTCAAACAAGCTGCAGGGTTTCTCAACAGAGTGGTGTTGGCATTTGGGGTGAGATAATTTATCAGTCTGGGACTGACCCACTCATTTCAGCATATTTTACAGATCTGACCCCCACGCATAAAATGCCAGTAGAGCTCCCCAGTCATTAGAGAAACACAAATAGGCCCCCATTCTTTTCTAATAGGTGTGGAGTGCAGGTGACAATAATATCTTTAGTAGAGACTCCTGAGAAGGCATCCCTGCTCTTATATGTCTTATTGGGAGGTGATTTCTGCTAAAACTTCAAACAAATACTGACACTTATAAAACAATTTTATGCTGGCCACCACTCTAAACCCCATTATAGAGTGGACCTAGGTGGTCATCAGACAGTTGCTTCAATATGGCAGCTGCTGTAGTTGTTCCAGTGATTTAGAAGGTACTGCCCTCTGAAGTAAGCTGATGTCATACCTGGATCGTTTATTAGAAAGTTTCACTTTATATTGTATTGAAATTTATCTACCTATGACTTCCTCTTGCTGGGCCTGTCTGGCCTATAAAGGCACCAAAAATAAGTTTGTTACCTCTTCCACAGAGCTGCCCTTCAAATATTTGAAGAAAGCTGACTTATGTCACCCAATTTAGCAAGCAGCCTGAATCATCTCTTCTTATACAGTTTTATCATTTTTAGATCACTTACCATGTCTCAGTTACTTTACTGATGTTATCTCTGATTCTCACAAAACCCCATCAGGTAAGCTCATTATCCCAATTTGATGGAGGAAGCTGAGCAATCAGCTTGAATCTACCCAAGAAGTAAAGGGCATAGCCCATATTTACTCGTTTTCAAGTCCATGCACCTTTCATTTCAAACCTGCGGTTCCCACACCTGATTCCCAGAAGCCCCTAGGGAGGTTTATTTTAAAAATCGAAATATACAGGTTCTCAAACAGATTTAGTGAATCAGAACCAGATGATTCTGATAGAACTGATCCAGAGATCAGCATTAAAAATTGCTGCCTTGTGTGATATTTAACCTCTTCAACTTCCTGTTTCTCTTTTTTTGGGGAAACAAATTTCACTTTTTAAAAAAATGAACATTGTTCTTACAATGTGTACCCCAAGGGTGGCCTGACCAGTACACTCCACAACAGATCCACTAACTCCCTTACTGTGGGCTGAGGTGCCCCACATGAAACCTGAGTTCACGTCTCATTACCCATAAGAGTGGGAGAAACCCTGCCCAAACACAGAGCTGCCACCCTCCTGCCGATGCTGGAGATTCGACATGGCCACCCATCTCTGATTTTGCCCCTGGGGCTTCTTTTTCTCCCCACCAGTCTTAGTGGAGTATATCTCTTGAAGGCAATTAAAATTACACAGTGCCCTGATTTCAATCCTCCTGTAACCATGCTCAATATTTTCCACTTAAAAAAAAATTAAGTTTTAATTAAGTTTTTTCATCAAAACACCAGTCTTGCTGATAATGTCAGGAAGGTCTGTGAAAGTAATTACGTGCACAATCTGTTTTTGACACACTTCATTCTCCACTGGGACATTTCTTCTGTCTCCTTTACTTCATTAAAAATCCCCCGTTGCCATAGGAAGGCTTGCTTTCTTCTCTATTTACCATAATAGAGACAAAGAACCAGGTTCTCTCCTTTGGTACACAGCAGCAATTCCTTCCACATTGAATAAACTCTGTTAGGCATCAGGTTACACATGTGAGTTTCATTCTACTATTTCCCTTTATTGTGGTCATCTACCAGTATAGATAAAAGGGCCAGCCCAGTTACAGGAGGGCTCTTTAGCAGAACTCATTATTTACTTTTCTTATCCTCTTTTTCAGTCTAAATACTTAGCCATTATATTAAGAAAAGAAATATGATAAACTCTCTCATGTCCTGAAGGTAAAAGTAATAAAAATGATGCACAATTATCAACAGGCTCAAATCATTTTTGTTTGGCATCTGGCAAACCGACACCCATATTTTCTATGCCTGACTTTAACTCTTTTATATTGGTTTCCTAGCACTGCAATAACAAATCGCCACAAACTACTGTCTTAAAACAGCAGAAATTTATTCTCTCAGTTCTGGAGGCCAGAGCCTCAAATCAAGGTGTTGACAGAAGGACACTCTCTCTAAAGGCTCCAGAGGAGAATTCCCTGCTTCTTCTTGTTTCTGGAGACTCCTGGCAACCCCTGGTTTATAGATGCATAACTCAGTCTTTGCCTTTGCATCTTCACATGGCCTTCTTCCCTCTGTCTCTGTGTCCTCTCCTTTCACATAGGGACACCAGCCATTGATTTAGGTGCACCCTAAACCCAGGATGATATACTCTTGAGATCCTTAACTAATTACATCCACAAAAATCCTATTTCCAAATGAGGTGATGTTCTGAGGTTCTGGATAAACATGAATTTGGGGGGACATTATTAAGCCCACTACACTTTTCCTGATACGGTCCTTTTGAGGTAGCTCAATAGTGAGATGGGAAGAATTTGAATTCACAAGTGGGAACAAAACTACCAAGATTCCAGCAGTTAACCCACTAAAGGACAAAGGAGAACCACCTCCTGATGGAACCCCCAGGCGTGCTTTTTTTGACTCATATTTCCAACTGGCATGAGGCAAATAAATCACAAAGCCCAATGAAGAGAAGAGATCTGAACATGTTAACAGTTTAAATTTGGAGACATTTGAACCAAAATTTGTAGGCCGGAAGTAGGAAATTGGGATGAATCATTTCGTCAAGCAGAATTATTCTTAACTCATGACAGTAACTAAACTGTTATCTCTACTTTCGTTCTTTAATAAACCTGAACTTGTAGTCAGCTCTGACAACCAGTTTCAGGGTTTGAAACAATGGATTTCAGAAAATTTAGGTTCTACCATCATTTGATCTCAAACTTTCTTTTAACCTCTATTTCCCACTACAGTATTCACGACTCCTCATGCAGTCTCTAATTTAGTCAAGAGCAAGTTCTTCACTTCTACTGAATATAATTTCTACTTTCCTGCTTCACCCTGTTCCTTCCATCTGGAATGCTCTTTGCTTTCTTCTCCTCACCTCTCGCCCAGTGTGGTGGTTTTAAAACATGTTTGCAAGTTCTTCAACACTCCCCTCATCAAAAGGTGGACTCTAATTCTTCTCCTCTTGAGTACGGCCTGGCCTAGTGACTTACTTCTAACAAACAGAATGCAGCAGAAGGCAGACGTGTTGCTGGGTGACCTCTGAGGCAGGGTCTTGAAAGGTGCCAGAACCTCTGCCTGGCTCTCTCCACTCTTGTGTCACTCACCTTGGAATCCAGCCAATCAAGCTTTGAAGAACGCTAGCAGCCACATGGAAAGGCCATGTGTAAGAGTTCTGGCCATAGTCCCCATTAAGGTGCCAGCCAAAACCCAGTATCAACTGCCATATAGAGGAGTGAGCAAGCTTTCTGATGACACCAGCCCCCAGCCTTCAGATTACCCAAGCTCACACCAAACGGAGCAGAGGCAAACTACCCACACCAAGCCCTACCAGAATTATGAAATAAATGTTGTTTTAAACAATAATTGTTAGGTGTTTGTTAAGCAACATCGGATAACTGCGATGCTCTGCCTCTCGCCACCTTGACCTTCCTAAAAGCCATTCGTTTTTTTAGACTATATAAAAAGAGCTTACTTTATGACATTCAAATTCAACACGTCCAAAGTAAAACTCAGCTTTACCCCCAATTTTTATTTTATCTCTTCTTCCTATCTAAGTGAATGGTACAACTTCTTTCTACCAAGCAGGCTAGATAACTTAGAGTCTTGCTAACAACCCTCCCCCAAACCATATTCAATAAATAGCAAATTCTATTGATTCTACCTATTCTACATCTCTAGAATCCATTCATAGCCCCCTTCTCCATGATGTCCACCTGAGTTACTGTCACCTTTCACCTGGATGCAAAAGTGCCCCAGCTGATCTTGCTACCACTGCACTCCAATGACACTAGAGTGATCTCTGCAAATCACAAATGTGTTCTCTTTACTTTTCCTGCTTACGACTCTTCAATGACTTCCCACTGTTCTTAGGAAAAAAAACTCCAAATCTTTAAAGTGGTTATAAGGTTCTGCGTGGTTTGCCCACCCCCCCTTACTCCAGACCACTCTCACCTTGAGCTCCCCTGTTCTCCGGGCTCCAGTGTGCCCTGACCCTGTACAAAAATGTCTCCAAATTTTAACTGTTAGCTCTCCCTCACCAGGGCATTGGCATCAGCTGCTGCCTCTATCTGCAGTACAATTCTGCACCCCACTGCCTACTGAGCTGACCTCTCTTCATCCTCAGTCATCCCTTAAGCATCATTTCTTCATGGAATCTCTTTGCCCTCAGACAATGTGACTATTATTTTACATCTTTTATCACACGCTACAGTTGTGATTTTACATTTACTTGTGTGATTTTTTGATTTATGGGTGTCTCCTCTTCTAGAGTCAACTCTAAGAGGGCAGGAATGCTGTCTTCTTTTGCTCTCCACTCTACTCCTAGTTCTTAGCTACATGATGTGTGCATAATACATATTTACTGAGTGAATGAACTCTATCTTAAAATCTAGCACAATACGTGCTCCAAATAGATTTTCAATAAATTATGAATATATAGAGAATGCTATTTCAAATCATGCCAAAGCGTTCTTGCAGGATTAAAACATAGACCTAAAAAAGTAAAACTCTGAGGCTCAAAAATACAATCATCTTCCAACTGTTGATTCATGAGGTTATGAAAGAGAAGGTGCTTCTGTAGGCATTGCAAGATCCATTGGAGAGAGGAGCTTAGAAACTGAAAATATAACTTTCCAAACTTTTCCTTAAGGGCTTAATAGCTTTAGATTTTTGTCAATTATGACTGAAATTTTGTTAAGTGGGCAGTAGTTAAAAACAACACTAAATAGAAAGAAATGAAAAGAGAGTAGTCTCATGAATCCATGCAATTGACACCAATTTATTATGGTTGTAATTTTTCTCTAATGTTTGAGGGTAAAGGTTTTATAGACTAAATACACCAAAAAGCATGATATCTCTCTAAACACATAAGAGTAAAATGATCATGGGAATTATTGGCTAAAGATTTAGAAATAATTTTTGTAGTTTTGCCAATGTTTCAATGATGATTTTGAAATTCTCCCAAAATGAGTCCAGCTGTGTCTCTTCAATCTCTTTGGTCTTCTTTACCTAACACTCCTAAAAGTCCTGTGACTAAGAGGCTATTTACAAATCTGATGTCAACTTGGTCTTAATCTGATGGTAATAAATATTATTGGCAGTAATGAAAGATTTTTATTAAGCACTATCTTTCCTGCATTATGCTTTGTTATACGTATTGCTGAAAGTATGATTTAATAATACAAGCATACCATCAAAAGAAGACTAAGTTAGAAATGTGGACATATTCTGACAAGAAGGTCTATAGAAAGCTATGTGAATATTCCCTTAGCTCAGAAACCACATTCCTGTTTGCTGAAGGGTTCACTGCTTTTCCCTTGATATTAATTGCTCCCCAAAACCATTAATCATGTTGGCAAAATGAGTCATTTTAGAACTGACGACCTGCAATATTCATACTTTTCATTTCCAACTTAACGGCAAAAACCCAAGAGTCTCTTATGTACAATTCTGCAACAGAAATTAATGTTATTTAATCAACAACTGATCAAAGACAAGGAAAATGGAGGGTAGGAAGGAACAGTGCTAGAAGAAAGTTTTTTTTATCTAGGCTTTCCCCACTTTTTCCTCAGGTACCTCCCCACTTTTTCCTCAGGTACCTCCCTGAGAGCTAGTCCCCTACTACCAACCCCTTACCACCAATGACAGTAAGAGCTTTGCTATAAGTCTGAGAAACAGGAAAGAAGGATCTTATAAATGATATTAATTAATATTGATTAGTATCCATCTGAGATTGTGTTCAGTTCTTATTTTAGAGTGACAATCTTTAAAGTTCCTCAGTTTATGGTATAAATTGATTCCCAAGGGAACAAAACACAGACTAGGTTATATTAGAAGATCACTACTACAAAGAAGAGTCTATAAACAGCTGGACCCCAGGGCCCTATTTGACCATTAGCAATTGGCTGATGGCTCCTCTGGAAGAAAGAGCCCCTTTCCTCAAACCAGCAGGAAAGCCACTGCCCTTGATTCTCTCTGATTTACATCAGAGAAATGCATGAAACAGATGCAAGTGATCTCAGAGACCCTTGGGACTTCCTCTGAGTGATTTTCATGCGTGCCTACCGAAGCAATGATGCAGAGGAAGGGATTGCATCAGTATATTTATTTTAATCACTGAAAAGTTTTCATTTATAATTCATAGGTACTTAGGCTGCTTGGGATGCCTTATTAAAAAGAATGTCATTTTTTTTTTTACCTCTTTATGACCACAGGAATGAGAAACCTCTTAAATGTGGTATAAGAATACATTGTTACCAAAATAGAAGCTGGTGCCCACTAATTATAGAGCTATCCAACCAGCATTTATAAAATCATCATCATCACCATAGGAAGAGAGGAGCATATAATTTAGGACAATTAACAGGTTTTTAAAAACTGAGTACCGTAACAGTAACTATCTGATGACTACTAAATATACCAATTCTTCTCTCTCAGAAAGTCCTAGCTGAGTGGCTCCCAAAGCAGGGAAGTTAACACTAGGGATCAAGAGAGGGACAGCAGAGGAGAAAAAGGTATTTTGATATATATTTAATAGATGTCCCATGTTAACAAGCATTTATTAAGGATCCAGCATTTATTAAAGATCCAGATACTTCGAGGGACTATTTTTAAAATGTAAAATGTGTAATCTAAGAGTATAATTTGAGTCTATAAGGAACCATGTGGAACATGGGTACCTGAGGTTATCTCTGGCACTGAAGTTTATCATGAGTCCTAAGGCCCTATGAGGGAATATACAAGATGTGTTCAGGGTTGATGCCACATGCTGGAGGAACCCAAGTGGGGACAGAGACAACAGGAAGTAATGAGCTCCTAAAACGTATGCCAGGGAAGGGCATCTTCAGAGTATGAGCAGTCACCTGAAGTCAAGGACTTTGACTGGCCTTATGCCCTTCCTCACTGTCCATGGAAGACAAGCTCAAGGAAAGCCACCAGGATGACGGTTATGAAACTTAAAAGAGATTTAGCTCTTTCAACAGCTTTAGAGAATCGACTCCTAGAAAGAGGGTAGAAACTCAGGATTGTCCCTAGAGGGCCCACTGGAGCACTGTGACTGGCCACTGACCAGAGAGAGGATGGAGAAGAGACTGACAGATGCAGCAGCTCTGGGGCTATATGCACAGGACAGAGAGAACCTGGGGGGCTGAGGAGACATATTCCTAAAATCAGTTCTCTGGGTGATGGAATCTACATGAAGACTGGAGTTCCTGAATCACAGATGAATCAGCAAAAGAAAAACCGAGGCACCAAAGTCCTGTGCTAAAGCTCTTTAACAGGGTGGTGTTCCTTCCTTGTGTCAATGTAACCATCTACTGAGTGAGAAAATGGCCCCAGAAACTCCATCTGATCAATAATATACCCAAGTCTCTGGATGTCTGCCTATGGTGTAAAGAGAGAATGACAGGGTCTTTGCCCTCATAGAACTTACCATCTGCACACAATGGTAAATGGTAAAGCAATACTCAAATATGGTTTGTTATGTCTTGACTGCACTTTATACCCAGAAAGAGGTAGAATGGTCAAATGACTTCTCCTAAATCAAAGGAAAGATGGCAGGAGTCAAGTCTATGCTTATGAATGAAAGATGGAGACAGATCCATCAGCCATCTATTGCAAAGAGCCTCAAAACCCTGTGTGTGGTTCGCCCCTATCACCATGGTCAAGGTCCAGCCTGCTCAAAAGCCCAGCTGGAAATTCTCAGGCCAAGACAAGAAGCCAGGACAAATACCATTCTGAAAAGGGGCAAATCCAAATGCTTCTCAGATGCTGGCTGCATACTAATATATGAAGGGTGCTTTTCCACAGGTATGTGTTTTGAGAAACTCTGCTTTAATTCTAAAACTAACTTCTGTTAACATTTCTAATGATGCTTTTCAAAGTGCCCTTTTTACTTATAACAATCATAGTTATCAGCTCCTTCCCTCCACCCCACTTTGACCTCTAAATATGGAGGAAACAGCATGGCTCATCATGCTATGGAATAAGTCTTCTGCCATCATCAGCTCACCAACAGTTAGCATCCTGTATCAATTCCATCCCATTAACTATGGTTTTCTTTGAAAAAGATGCCGGTCATGTCACACCCAGGGCTTGGGTGAGAAACCTCTGATTAAAATGATTATGAAACCTTTTTCAACTATAAAGACTTGATGTATAAAAGCTGCAATAGTTCCTTTCCTGCCTATGAAGGATCTCACCAGCACTCAAGCTAAATGTGAATCTGACTTGCCTTGCCAAACTGTAGGTGCCCATGAAACTTCTCTCCATCTTATACAAAGACATGCCCATGCCAGGGGATGCAGCTTGCATGGAGGTGAGATGGTCACTTGGTGGTGATCACACAGGCCAATTCCATCAAGAAGCAACAGGACCTTTTTAACCTGGAATCTGTGAGAGAATTTCTAATCTTTGGAATGACTTAATAGCATTTACAACTTTAAATGGTTTCCTTAACAAGTCTCATCAAATTAAAATAATAGTCAAATGAGAAAACAAGCCTTGACCACTTTTATATGATTTTAAAATTATTATTTAAATATGCAAATGTAGGCACAGAATACCAGGTGGTGAGGAAAAAACCCACCTTAGAAATGTGAAGTACTCTCACAATGAATGTTAAAGATTTAAGTGTTCTGGATTCCAATACTTTATTCAATATCTTCATCCTCTTTGATACTTAATTTTCTATTTGTCATGTATTTCACTAGTTCCTATTGTCGAATGAATAGGCAGAAAACATAAACAAATCTGTGGAGCTTAGCTGAAATTCTACCTATTATCAGCTTTATTTCCTTATATTTTAATGCTCAGTGCCAAGAGTGTTTCTTTTCCTTGTTTTTGTCTTATTAAATAAACTTAAATAAAAATAATCTTGCTTTCTATATGAAACAAATTTTTCAGCATAAAGGTTAAATTAATCATGATTCACATGGAGCATGGATATCTCTAAACTGCCTAAGCAAAAAATAGTTTATGTCAGATGACTAAGCAAAGCCATAAAAATGACTGAATTAATTATATTGGGTCATTGGTTGTGAGCAAGAGAAGTTCTGTCTGGCTACCTTAAGCAGAAAAGGAAGGTCTTGGAAGAACACTGAAGAACAGGGAATTAACAGAAATGTTAGAAAATCAGGCAGAAACTAAAAGTGGGTGCCTCAGGATATCTGCCTAAGGCATGGCGGCCAGCACCACCACACTGGACTCCATGCTGCTTCTCTCGCTGTCTATTGACATTGCTACCTTAAACTTTTCTCAAGCATTCCTTGGTCTCTACAACACTTCTTTGAAATTCAAAGTCCAGAACAAGAGTACTGACTGGCCAAGCTTAAGTAACATTCTCTCTCTCTAGCTGTCAGGGGGCAGGGAGATGGACTATCTAGCCATTTCACCTTCTAAGATGGAAGAATTCTCCCTTAAAAAAAAAAAAAAGGTAAAGACCTACTGCAGTGAAGTATCCATTTCATTTACATCAGGGAGGATACAAATGTAATTCCACCACAGGAACAGTAATGAAAACATTATCTCTTCCCCTTAGTGTATTCGTGATATCCATTTTTATGATGCTGCCAGAAAAGTATCAAATTTCTTCATCTCTGAGGAGGTCTTGGTCAATTTTACACTTGTATTCTGGTTTTCAATAAGAGGTGACATAATTCATATTCTCATTCACAGTATCTGGCAGGTGCTTGGCATTTGATGATTCCATATTTTTGTCTTCTATTCTTAGAATGTGAACTTTACATGCAGTGTTTTCAAATAGTGTTACTACCTAATATGTAGAACTATAGAAAGGATTTTATTAAATAATTGGTGTAAAGCCCCCAATAGGAACGTGCATGTGGACAACTAGAATTCAGAGACCAGTGAGGAAACCCAGCTTGGCACCCCGTGGTTGCTCCTCACTTTACAATGTCTGAGAATTTGGGGATCCTTTAAAGTTTCAGCATGCTCCTCACCAATGTCCATGAGCTACTGCAATGCAAGTGGCTTTTCTTTGCTGAAAAGTATGTGGGGTAGGAGTAGATAGAAAAATGGGTACCAGAGTAAGGCTGGAATGTAAAATGAGATGTGACAGTCTAAGGCATCCTCTTTCCATTTCACTTGGAAATTACATGGGAAAAGTGTAACTGAATGTTTGTACAATAATCTACTGAACTGACAATTTGATGGACAGCATACTCCAATAAACAGAGAAAGAAATGTTCAAAGTCTGCTTTCCTAAAGAAACTTGATAAATTTCTTTACTTCCTCATATCTCAGTTCTCTTAAAGTCAAAAAATTATTGAACACCTAACATAAACCATAAACTTACTCTACATCAGAGCCATGAGGTGCTCAGGCTATAGCTTCAGTTCTTTCTTTGTAGTTATCAGTATAGAGACTGTCTCTCCTTTTGGAGATAGTGGAAATGTGAATCTATTTGGACTAAAATTTCTCTGGAAAAGGTTGTGTCGATCTACTGCATCTATGACATGGGCAGATAAGGTCATTCGGGCAAGGGAAGAGGCAGCTCCTGCAAAGCAGAACTTAGCAAAGGGAAATGATAACTGCCAGGAAAACAGGGCAACAAATTTCCCCGTGTTCTATCTCAATACATACCACTGTCCAAATTAGATACCCGAGAACAATAAGAAAACTGAGACCATGCAAAAATATTTTGGCTAGGTGTCCCCTTGACTCCTCCTCCTCCCCCCTTTTCTATTTCAACAGTAAGTTTAAACCTAAACACTTAAGACATTCTACTATTCAGAAAAATAGATTTGTTTTTTAATAACCCTTCTAAAATGGCACCATACAATCATCTGTCATGAACCCTTGCAATCCTGTTCTGAGAATCAATATCACTTCAGCCACCCACCCATCCATTTCTCCTACCCCTCACCAAAAAAAAAAAAAA
>CM053509.1:19622805-19702836 GCA_028627145.1 Eidolon dupreanum
TAAGTTTAAACCTAAACACTTAAGACATTCTACTATTCAGAAAAATAGATTTGTTTTTTAATAACCCTTCTAAAATGGCACCATACAATCATCTGTCATGAACCCTTGCAATCCTGTTCTGAGAATCAATATCACTTCAGCCACCCACCCATCCATTTCTCCTACCCCTCACCAAAAAAAAAAAAAATATATATATATATATATATATATATATATATATATATATATATATATATATATATATATCAGAAAAAGAGGAGGAAAGAGAAGCTTGGCAGGAAAAAAAATATTAAGCTGCTTAGAATACATTTTGTTAACTATTTCTCACCTCTTCCTTATGTTACAAACAGTTTTTAAAGTGGGGACAAATTTATAATATTAAATACAAAAGACATGCCAGGAAGTGGAGGATAGAGAGCAGGGGGAAGGAAAACTCAGAGATGTTTAGAGCTGGAAGAAAGTTTGGTGATTTTTCAAGTCCATCCTCACATTTCACAGCTGAGAAACTGAGACTCATGTCTCTCTCTAGGTGAGCCCCACAGTAGCAGCCAGTTAGTGCCCAAGTCTGACCTAGAACCAAGTAAATCTCCTGCCTCATACACCAGGAAGTTCTTCGAGACAGTGAAATTTATCATAAAAAAATACTTAAGGCCAAGCTTCTTGTGACATTGTGTTAAATGCCATAAAGAGAACCACAAGATGTTGACCCTATTCTGTGTTTGGCAAACTCACATGATAAGAGAGTAACTCAACCACTGCGCATGTACAAGAAACAGACAAAAATTAAACTATTTTTAAAACACGTGGGAAGCATATGAAATGGCACATCCCTGCTTCATTTCCTGGGCCCAGAGATCTAATTAATAACTATGTTTGTGCAGAAAGAACTGGGGAAAATGGAAATGCCACTGTAGGATTCACTCTGAAGGTTCAACATTGATGACGTATTAGAATATCATGCCAGGCAACTCTAGGCCATGTGGAGGGAGTTGTTAATGTCATTCATTACTAATGAACAGTGCATTGACCACCACAATGAGAAGAGAGTTATGGACCAATCAGAGACAAGAGGACAAAAGCCTTAGTGAATGTGGAGTATATGTGGAATAGGTGACATCTACCCTTCTAGAGATGGTTAACACATTAAGAGGTAACTGGGTGCAGTGGGAAATCACCAGAGAGCTTCAATAAATAGAGACTCCAGTGAAAGCTGACAATGGAAGAAAAATCATGGCAGCAGTTTTTTTTAAATGTTAAATTCAAGAAGGTCGATGCAAATGGTCAGGAAACCAGAGCAGAGAAATCATCTAGGCACCAGAAGCTAGAGATGCCAAACAGGCTTCATTTTGAATGACAACTCCAATTAATTGGAAGTGGTTGCTTAGAAGTCTGTGTTGAGTAATATGCTAAGTCTATGCTGGGAAATAGTGTTATGACCTGCCATAGAGAAACCCACTTCCATGAAGTGTAGATCATAACATTACCGGTAAGTGTAAAAAGACAGACTTAATATGAAATATATTCTCTAGAAAGCAGCAATATGATTTAGCCACCAATCATGCAAGTGTTCTTCCCTTGCTTTGAGAGATGAGTGGACTGCTTACTGTAATAGGCAGGCTTGGCTCATTGCAGAAGGTAGTCAGAAAAAGTAGCAGAGCCACCAAATTCAGGAACTTACCTGATGGTGGAAGAAAAAGCAACTTCAGTTATATCCCTCTAATCAGATCCTGTGGCTCCCTAACATATATCTTCCCAGCTTCTGAATGGAGGAAGCGCTGAGAGAAAGCATACGTATAAGGCATAGGCTTTTTTGAAGAAGGGGTTACTGCAAGCCAGGGGACAGTAGCAAAGTCTAGGAGAGGAAAGTCTAGTAAATGATGTGTAGGAATGAACCAGGAAGTATTAATGGACTTCATGGTTCAGCATGGTCAGCATTTACTGATTTTGCCACTGAAGCCTCAGTGAACTCCTCTTAGGGTTCCCTTTCTCAGGTATAGCAAAAAGTACCTAGTGGAAAACACAGGACTTCTTCAGTTCTTTAGTTTTTAAGATACAAGCTGAGTAACTAGAGTATATCTCGAAATCTATAAAACATAAAGCAGCAGATTAGAGAGGACTGAAACACTGAAAGTATTGGAAATACTGAAAAGCAAGGTCAGGCAGGTAAAGGGTACCAGATAGATATACCACCAGGAATCTTGAAACTCAGCAATGAAAGAAATGCGGCCAGTGTAAAAACTGAAAAAGAATCTTCAAGGGGACATAGGAACAGATACATGGAAGCCGTCACCACTCAATAAGAGATGAACACATCTCTTCTGCTCCTGCCACATCTCCTTAGTCTCCCAGGTTCCTTCTTCTAAGAGGAAGTCATCCCAATGCATTTAAAGTTAGTCACATTTTAAATAAAAACCACAAAAATATTGTTTCAAAAATAAACCTTAGGGATATAAATGCGGAGTGGAACAGATTTCCTTAAGTCCAATGCCAAACACCTTTTGACTGAATGTGCTCTCTGAGTAAAACATTGCCAGAGACACTAAGAACAATGAAACTAATTCTTTGACCTAAAAGAGTTTCTCAGAAGTTGATGGGGTGGGTTGTGTCAGAGAAAGATTACAAACAAAATATGTCTGACTTCTAAACCTCTGACCAGAGATGTATTATACAGCTTAGAGAACATGTAACCACAATCATAGCCAAATAATTCTGCAAAATGGCTTAATTTCTTAATTGTCCATAGAAAAAGAGAGTGTTAAGTGAAAATGCAGCTACAAAGTGATTGACACATGCAACAAACTGAGGCCTGTCTTCATTTTTTGAAACAGTAGGCCCAAACACAGTACCTGATACATATCAGATGTTTTAAGTGATTGGAGAAATAAATGAAGTCAACAGTTCCCACTGCAGAGTTGCTCAGATCAAAGAGGTAAGACAGGTTGGCAAACAGTTACAAGATGATGTCGGAAGAGCTGTAGAACTATGTAAAAAGTTACATGGGGTATGGATGAGAGAATAGCTAATCCTGAAGGGCATGGTGGCCTCTGGGATGGGTCTTAAAGACTGCCTAGGATTTCACTATACATTTTTAAAAACTTATCTTACTTTATAATTACAGCCTGGTGGGCCCATAGTAAGCACCAATCATATCAAATTTATAAAACACATTTACTTTTCTTTAATGTTCATTAAGAAAGTACAGGTAGGAGCTGAAATAATAGAGGAGGGGGTGCTTTAACCCTTGGCACCCTAAATTCTCTTCTCTATTTAATTCATCAAAACCTCCCCTTAAATTATTCAGCCTATACTAATTAACTCCCCAGAGAATTATCTTCAAGGCACAGTTAGTTGGTTATGGCCCGAGGCCAAAATCCAAGCTAACTCTGGGATGTGGGAGAGATGCAAAAGTTTCTTCACACTTGAAGATTTCAGTTACACTGTGAGAGAGAAGGGGATAAAATTATCTCATAAAAATTACTGTTGAACCCAAAGGGACACATGTAATTTCATAATATAATTTACCACTGCAGCTTATCAGAAAATGTCCTTTACAAAACAAAACTAAATATATTGTATAAATATATTGCATAGTGTATTTAGATGTATAGTATATTAAAATATCTGAATAAAGGCAATGAGGTTCTTACCAGGAAAAAGTGATGATTTTCTTAATGCTGCTAATATAGACAAGGAAATTCTGAAAAACAAGATTCCAGCAAGACATCCCAGAGGAACCTCCCAGCTAGACCCAGTGAGGTAATGATGCCAAGAAGCCACGGCCAAACCCTAAAATCACTTTTTAGCAAGACTGGGTTGAAAAAAATTTTGAGAAGCCGGGATGAGATGACTGGGGTGGGGCAGAGCAGGTGGTGGGGGCAGCTAGGAATCTGGCCCAAGTGACTTGTCTATGAGCAAAAGAAAACAAATAGGCAAAAACTAGAAGGTCTGAGTCAGGCGTGGGTGGACAAAACACAAGGGTGAGGAGGGAAATGATGGAGACAGCCAGTTTTAGGGAAGCAGAATAATTTGGGCTCTCCTCCAGGCGGAGCCCGTGGGCAGGAGAGCTGAGGAGATCAGGGAAGTGGCTGCTGAAGGAGCCATGAATGGGGGACCAGAGTCTGACACTGAGGCCTGTCACAAGAGACTATCCTGTCACCATCCCCTCAATTCAACAGCTTTTACTCATAAACCCACTTACGTGTCTTGCATGCACACATAAGGTACAAATCAGCTTTTCAGGAGCCTGCTCTAGTGGCAGTGGAGCTATACAGCAGGGTCTTTTTTCAGCTAAATGATAGGAAAACTGGCACTTAAAATCCCACCCATTTTGCATAAGGTAACAAGCCAGCGTGAGTCTGAGGAGGACTAGCATGATGGATTAAAGGTGGCCACAAATTTTTTGTCATTACTCCCATGGTATAATAAAAAGTAAATTTTACTTTTGTCTTGAATTCTGCTTCCTGGCACAGAGCTTCAAAATCCCTTAGAATTTCCTAGGTGACAGGAGTGTCTTTCATTATTCATAATGAACCCTTCCAGACTATACCTGAGTTTATGCTATCAAGGTGACTCAAGGTGGGCCCTCAGATAGTTTCAAGGGAGGGGCTCACCCCATCTGTAATTATGGGGTTAGCACTTTCAGCCCAGCCTCTGGAGTGGGGAGGGTGTTGGAGATTGAGCTGACCCACCAGTGGCCAATGATTTAACCAATCGTGACAACTCAAAGAAGGCTTGATAAACACTCTGGAACAATGAGGTTTGGGAAGCGTCTTGGTTGGTGAACTTACTGATGTACCAGGCAGGTGGTGTACTCCAACTCCAAGAAAACAGAGGCTTCCGTATTCGGGATTCTTCCAGCTCTCACCCCATGTCCCTCTTCATCTGGTTGCTCATTTGTACTCTACAATAAATTGTAATCTTAAGTATAGCACTTCCTGAGTTCTGTGAGTCTTGTTTTAGTGAATTATTAAACCTGAGGTAGGGTTAAGGGAACGCCAAATTTGCATTTGACTGGGCAGAAGTGTGGCTAACTTGGGAATTCCTGGCTTGTGGCTGGTGTCTGACTCTGGGGGCAGTCTTGTGGAACTGAGCCCTTAACCTGTGGTGTCTCTGATAACTCCGGGTAGTAGTTAGCGTCAGGATTCAATTGAATTGTAGGATATCCAGCTGGCGTTGGAGAACTGTTGCTGCATGGAGCCCCATCAAGAGGTAGAATTTATTTCCCATCCCTTTAAATCTGGGCTGGCCCCATGACAGCTTAACTAAAAAAAAAAAGTCATTCTGTTTCTCTGTCCCCTCCGGGGCTAATAGGGAGCATGAGCAGATGCGCACAGATACTGTGTGGGATATGAGGGAGGACACACAGGCCATTTCTCCTTCCTACCAACATAACCACATGTTCTGAGCATCCCTCAACTGATTACCTCCCATCCATCAATAAGCTGTAAACTTCACAGATTGTTCCAGTGCTGGCGCTTCTGTTCATAATAAAATGTTTATTTAATTAAGCCTCTTCATCAGAGACTCTGAGTGCACAAGGGTACTTAATGTTTTTAAAACATCCAACAATTGGGCTTGGCAGCAAAAAAATCAACACATCACATGCTATCACATTGCCAGAAACAATAAAATGTGTGAGCAATGCTTAATAAAAGCGAGTACTTATAGTGTAGGTTGAGCAATCATTTAGGTCGAGAACAGAAATGAAAACATGGGCACGATCTAACTCTTTGTAAATTGTATTGATGGACATTGGCCAATAATAAATTTAAGTTTGATTAAACACATAAATAAACTACATTTATGAAATCAAGCTACTTTGAGCTAGACTGTCATAGTTTATAACATTTGTTTTAGTCCTAAATCACTCTAAGCATTTAAATACTCTATAATAAGACACAGTCATAAGCATCTCTATAAACAAGTTTTTAAAAAGTTCTGCTTGCTTTTTTTTTTTTTTAATAGACAAAACTGGAAATAGTCCAGATGTCTTTCAATGAATGAATGGTTAACTAAACTGTGCTACGTCCACACCATGGAATACTATTTAGCGAGAAAAACGAATGAACTGTTAATCTATGCATGAATAAATCATGAGACACCCGTGCCAAGGGAAAAAAGACTATGCTAAAAGATTACATACTGTATGATTCCATTCTTGGAATGACAAATTGTAGAAACATAACAGATTCATAGTTGTCAGAGGTCAGATAAGGGAAGGAGGGGGAGTGGCTATAAAAAGGCAACTCAAAAGAGCCTTGTGTTAACAGAACTGATCTGTACTTGACTGTATAAATGTCAATAACCTGGTTATTATACCTGGTTATCATGCCTGTACTGTAGTTGTGTAAGATGTTACCACAGAGAGTGTGGGGGTGAGGGTAAAGGGAGACACAGGATCTCTTTGTAATAATTCTAACTGCATGTGTCTCTATAGTACGTCAAAATTAAAAATTTAATTTTTTAAAAAAGTCCTGGTTTATTGTGTCCTGTGCTAGAACTCTGCTGAAATTTCAAGTGAATACTATTTTTTCATCACTCTGCATTTTTAAATCATTAGTATGTTCTACTAGAAAATGTCATTGTTTCTCAAAGTAATGAGATGCAGCTTAAGAATTATCACTTGTTTTCAAATCACAGCTTAAGAAAAAATTAAATATTAAAATGTATGCAGGCTATACTTCGGTGATACGAATCTCATAATTTAAAAATTTGAAGATTTAGTGTAGTAAACAAAATGCTCCTTTACATACTAATTTCAAAGTAAAGGTAACAACTCTTACATTTTTTTATTAATACTGTTATTTTCACCCACCATTCTCAAAGTGGCTTAATAGGTCAATGACTTTATATTCAAAGTATTTTTTCTATTTTTATCACTTTCTCTATCATTTTAATCTTAAATCATATTCTCAAGACCTTCAATTGGGCAGGCCCTAGAGTTCAAGGCAGTCTCTTTAAAAGAGTAAATGCAAAAGCCTTCAACATTTTAATAAGACACGCTTACCACTGATCTTGGGGACTCCACAATAAAACCAAAAAAAAAAAAAAATTAAGCATTCTGTTTTTTCTCTCCCAAGTAATACATGATTCACATGTGCAGCCTCAGCCTCACACCTCCCCTGCATCTACCTGAGGAATTGGCTGGACTGACAAGATGAGAGATGATGAGGTGTGGAGTCAGGGGTGTAGGCTTCAGTGGAGCACTGTGGTGGGAATCATTTTGTACATTTCCTAGTCATTTAAAAGACAAGCCAGCAAGAGCTGTGTTTTCCTTATTGATTCAGCTGCATCAGACTGGCCAGGACAAACGTCCTCCCAATCAAAGCAGTCTCATGAACTTGGCTACATACAGTCATTTCCAATGCTCTGATTTAAAGATCGCCACATGCAAAACAGAGAACTTACATATATTCTATTTTCTTAGTAAGAATTGTCTAAATAGCACCCTCCGAAAAAGCCCATGATGCTCCAGGATCAACCTGCAGGACCTAAAGCCATCATCAGATCTCCTTTGTGGAAAATGAGTTCCACTCCTTTACCGAAGGCTCTGTGCGGGCTTGGGGAACTCTCCGGAAGGCATGGGACAACTATGACTAGACACAGAAAATCTAATTGTACACTTTCCTGTGCTCTGGAGCCAGGGCTGGAGACAGGAAGCTCCTGTGGCAGTGCAGTCCACATCAACACACAGGGGCTTTCTCCCTCGTCTGGTGGAACTGCCAGGGTGCATGGCCACCTCACTGCACAGCTGTCCCTGCTAAGAGGTCAGGCAATCCCAACAGGTGACCCTTCTCTGGCATACCTGTCACAAATCTCTAACTGTAGACAAATGCATATGTAAGGAAAATGAGGATTTCTTTCTGTAAAGGGGAAACTAAGAGGAAGAAAGAGTCTCACCTAAAAATTCTCAGAAAGGGATATAAGAAGTAGCTGGATCCTATTTGTTCACTGTACTTGTCAGGTAAAAGATTATCTATTATACTTGAAAGTGGGGTGAGGGTGGGGTGCCAGGGCTCTGGGAAAGGTAAGGAGGCAACCCACCAGCACATGCTCAGCAAGCACTCTTGCAATTATGAAAACTCAAACCTAATACATTAAAATATAAGTGATTTAACACTTTTTACAGCATTATGAAGAAGCATAAGGTGCACAATTATCACCCAGCCAGGTTACTGCAGTCTGGAAAAGCTGTGTTCAGCACCTGATCGGTGGTACAGACCCTTCGGATGCCGGCCTCTGAAGCCAGGCAACACTAGCTTTCCCCAGGTGTTGTGAATGACTCAGCCTCCAGGTACCAACAAGGCCGTCCCTCCCAGTATATCTAGAAGGAAAGGCCGGAGCGCTTTCTAATTCTCTTACAAGCATTTGGAGCCTGGAGGGAGCTGATATACTTTGTATTTGTTGACTAGTAAAAGGGAACCTTTGAAAATGATTATCATTAAAAATCTTTGGGAAAGGTCAACTTGGTATCTCTCCATTGTATGAGACAGCCTCATTCTTGTGCCTGGTGCTGTCACCCCTTTTCACAACATTTTGGCTGACTTTTGGTCTTTACTTAGTTTTGGATAAGGGCATAGGGGTGAGAAAATGGGGGTAAAAAGCTTCAGTTGGAATTCAGTCCTTAATTTCCAACATCTGTGTCACTGAACTATTCTAGACATTTTTATGTAAACTGAGGGGAAAAAAAAGAGTTCTTTCTATAGCGAAAGTTCAAGAAAGATAAACAATTTATAATTCAAAAATTATACAAAAGAAAATTACCATTGTGTAGCTATAATAATGGCCAGTTACTGCAAATGCTTTTCTATTTTAAAGAAATCAAAATTTTTTTCCCACCAGCAATAAATAGCTTAAAACCTAGGGTAAACTGTTCATAGATTAAATTCTATTTCAAATGCCTAGGACACACTTGCTATTTAGAGGCATCCTACAGTGATTTTTCCTGTACAGTTAAGAATCCTACTGCAAAGACCTTAATTTAAATATAGATTTTCAGATAATAAGTTTTACGCAGAATCACAGGCTCATTCGTTGCTATGCTTTCCTGTGTGTTGTGCTCATTATTAAAAACAAACCTTTGATTAAGCTTACCCTTGCCTGTCGTGGTTTGCTGCTGACTATACAAGCAGGTAAAACTGATGAGATCTCTGGGAGTTCATAAGATGAAAAATGCAACTACAGACATAGTGACATTTTTATAACTAATATTGAAAGCTCACATGGAATAAACAACATAATACAGCAAAAGAGACCGTATCAGCAAAGAGATTAAATGCCCGTTATTACCAGACTGCAAATGACAGAACTCAGTTCCATGCTCATGCTGCAGGAGAGCACAAAGCATGTGTTGCTTAGCTTCCGTTTCAGATCTTAATTAGTGCTTCAGCCAGCAGTTTAAGGGGAAGTTTTAAGTGGATGCTGTAGACTGTGGCTCTGTGTAGTCTGTCACTTATTGATATTTTGGGGTCATTACAGTCATTACCTAAAGCAATCAGGCTCTGGCCAGTTGGGGATAAAGTCAGTCCTTGAGTAGACCAAGGACAGGGGACATCTGCGATCAAATCAAGAAGAAGGCATTTTCCATTTCTATGTTTTTCATCTGAAGCTTCCGAGCGTTTTTCAGGGTTTTGAGGAATATTCATTTCTCAGGAAAGATGCAATACCCTTGCTTTACATAAGGTGCTTGCGAAAGTTTTGTGCACATTAAATTCTTGGAAATCGCATTGCTCAAAATTCAAAATCAGGTCCGTTGTTTTAAGGAAGCCTCATTGATTTTCAGCATTACAAATACTTTCTCATTCCCAAAACAAAGCTGACTTCTAATGTAGTTGACTCTAAGTCTGATTTTTGCCACCTCAGGTTTCCAAAGTGCCAGTCACATTTTCAGTATGATCATATGTCATACATGATTCTGGTCTGTGTTGTTGGGTGTCCTCATTAAAACGTGCACAAACTGAGGAAGAGACCATTTGAGAAGGAAGTACTTTTAGAGAAATAAGAAACAGCTTCCCAACCCATACGCAAAGTTTTAAATTGTATTTCACGATTTCTACCAATTGCCTTGAACCTTGTCTTTTCTGCTTTAGAGCAGTTCTTCTTTCTTAATTCCTGCACTTTAAACTGTTGAATACTGAGAGTTCAAACCCAGAAAAATTACTGATATAATTTTAAAAAAATTAGTCCTATGATCATAAACTTTAAGACCTAGAAGGAAATCCTGTTTATCATTTTAGGGATGAGAGATTAGTGACTTGCCCTTAGGCACATAGTTCATCAGTAACCTAACTAGAAAATATTTGGTATTTCATTTCATTCCATATATTTTTCTCCATTTCAATTTTTATCTTAAACAGATGAAAGATTTTTAGGAAGTGTACAGAGTGAACAAAAAGATAATTTAGAAGCCTGAGTGCTGGCCTGATTTGGATTCAGAACAGAGAAATCTACAGCTTATAACAAACCTGGTGATGTCTCTGCATTTATTAAGCCATGGACCAAGATTCCCAGAGAATCTGTGACAAGGGGAGATCAATTTTATTAAGGAGAGTCAGGAATATTTAATGAAATCCAAGAAAGCTAAAAAGGATGCATAATGACAAAGGATGACTTTGGAAGCCTTCAGAAAACCTGAATTTGAATCTGGCTGCAAAACATACTAGCTGTGTGGCCTTTGCGTAGTAAATTTAATGAGTTCATTTTCCACTTCCACAGACTCCTTCTAAGCAGAGCAGGCAGATCTCCATGATTTGTGCTAATTATTATTATTACTATTATTCCAGCTACAGATTAATGAATGAGACATCTAAATCTGAGTCAAGGCAACTTTGATTTAAGAGATGGACCATTTGAAACTCTGCTGAAAGGTTATTCCAGCTTAGCTAGTGAATGCCTGACTCAGACACTTTCCTATCTCAAAGAGTTTGACTGTGATGTCGAGATAATCAAAAATAGCAACAGAAGCCAAGAGATCCATCCTAATGGAAAGCATTAGCCCCAGGCCTGAGTAAGCAATGATTTCAGGATATTGTTGATCTATTGTCTTCTGTACAATAAAGTATACCCTAGATCAAGGGTTTCTTAACCCTGGCACTATTGACATTTTGGGTTGGGTCATTTCTTGTTATAGGGAGCTATCTTGTGCATTGTAGGATGATTAGCAGCATCCCTGGCCTCTACCAACTGGGTGACAGTAACACCTTGATCCCAGTTTTTGACAACCAAAAACATTTCCAGACTTTGGAAAATGTCCCCTGGGGTGATGGGGACAAAATAGCTCTAAGTTAAGATTCATTTTTCCAGACTAAGGCACTGTTGTAGGTATTGGAAACACAAAGAAGGTAAAGATATGATTCTAGCCCTTGCAAAGTTCTCAACAGAGTCCAAGAGTGTGACATGAATATGTGTGATGTTATGGATGAGCAATGTATCCCAGCACTCTCCAGGCAGAAAGACCATGACAAACAAAGTCTCAGGAGGGTAAAAGAGCTAGATCCTCTTGAAAAATAGTCAGTAACCCACTGGTGCTGCCCTGCAGTTTAACGTTTCCATGAGCAAGAAGATAGTAATAAACTCCCACCACCTCCCACCTTCTCCTGGAACAATACTCTTAACATATAGGCCAAATAGCAGAACAGTCAGTGTGTGACACTCGATTGGTGTTCACTAAAGGTGTTAAACTGCACATCTGTGGAGGTGAGCCTCTAGATTATGCAATAATACAACGTGCTTTGAGAGCTGACATTTTACCCGTGTAGACAGATCTACAATGAGAGCCACCAATGCCTTCTCCCCTACCCCAATCCTATCCAGCATGGCTAAGTCACATAAGCCTCTCATGGCTATAGAATAGAGCACTGTTTATCAATGGGTTGGAAATACAGATGAATCATGGTACAAGAAAAGTGTGGCTGTGTTTGCCAGTTCTGATCTCACTTTAGGAAAATTAAAAAGCTGAGTCAGAATCTCTACAGTGCAGTCAAGTTGATACTTCTCAGCAACAGTGAAGTTTTTGGAGGTTGGGGGGGTGGGTACCATTGGGACGGTGGTGAGTCAGACGTGATGCTGTGTTGGTAAAGAGGCTGCATCATTCTGAGGGAGGAGGATATGGTGAAAAGCACTGGGCTAGCAAGCTTAAGCTCCAGTCCTTTCTCACAGTCTTTCTCATTACTGGCTATGGGAACTGGGCAATTTTCCCTCTCAGGATCTTTGATAACTCGACTTTTATTAATTAAGATATAATAAACACACAGTAAAATGCACACATTTGGTGCAACTGAATACACAAATGTGATCACATAAAACAACATGTGGAACATTTCCAATACTCCAGAAATTTCCCTTGTGCCCCTTTTGAGCCCATTCTCCTCCCTGCCCCTGGGCAACCACTTTCTAATTTCTTTCTTCAGAGGTTAGTTTTACAAGTTCTTAGATATCATATAAATGGAATCAGAGGATGTGTACTCTATTGTGTCATGCTTCTTTCATTTGTCTGAGATTCACCCACTTTGTTATGTGTATCTGGAGGTCTCTCTTACTTCTGAATAGTATTCCACTGAACTCACCACAATTTGTTCATCTGTTCTCCAGTGAATAGGCATTTGGCTTGGGTCCAGTTTTTAGCTATTATGAAATAAAGCTGCTAGTAACATTATCCTGCATGACTTTTTGTAAACATATGTTTTTATTTCCTTTGAGTTACTTCCTTTTTAAAATAGCAGGTTGTCCCATGATTTTGAGGTTTCTACGCAGGGAGCTTGGAGAGTGCTGCAGGGGTGAAGAGAGGGGAAAACAGTAAATGCAAGACTCTTCCATCTTGTTTCCACGGCTCTTCCATCTGTTTCATAGATGGGGCAGTGGTGTAAGATGTCATTTGAAGGAAGAGTTCCACAAACATTTGAAAACCACCTAATAGATAATCTATGTGTCCTTTTTGGCTCTAAGAATCTATGATGCTTTAATAGTTTTGATAGTTTATATCTAAATTATGTCCTCTAAATTTTCCATAACAATATCCTACTCAAATTCTCATGGATCCCATGTTGCATGAAAAATACAATACAAATCCATCAGCAAGATCTTCACAATTGCTCTCCAAGTAGGTATGGGTACTTTTTAAGGACCCCAATACTTCTGTTTCCTCCACTACTCCAGTCACAGAAATCTTTCATCCTCACAATATAAAACAGGCAATACCCATCCCTGCACCTTTGCCCAAGCTATTTCTGCTATGAAAATATTCTTGCTGACTTCGTCTGCCGAGGTTTCATCTTTTGCTTTTAAACCAGATTGAAATCTGCACTCTTCTAGACCTTCTTAAACCCACTGGGATATTTTTGAATGAGCATTAGAACACATGTCACCCATGCATATAATATCATAGCTGCTGGTATATGTACCTCTATCCTCGCTTTTAAATCACAAGAGAGAGAGAGAGAGAGAGTCTCCCGCTTTCCTTCTTCCTCTCTCCCTCTCCTTTGATTCATGTATAGCGCCAAGAATAGTTCTTACTCATAAAAGGCTAAAATCAATACTGGCTGAATTTGATTTGTGAGTATGGATGACCGTTATTTTCCTAAATCTTTAAACTAAGGGAAAATTCAGGTTGTTCCCAGAAAATAGCAAACCTTAAAGGACATCTGTGGAACATTCACTCGCGAACTTACCTTTCACAATAACCTTTCACATGCATGGTCAATTTTGTAAATCGTTCCTCCCACAAAAGTACCACTGGCACAAATGGCCCATGGAAGCTATTGCTGATTTTTTTTAAGACAACCAGGGTGTGACTCCCTGCTAAAGCCCAATAATATCTAACAACGACAACAACAACAACAACAACAACAACAACAACAACAACAACAACAAATGCTTCCTAAGTGCTTGCTAGTGCTAATTTTTGTCCATAGCTTAAGTCAATCTCTTGCTGGAATTGTGTTAGAAAGCTCAGTCTGACTCCTATTGTTACTTCTCGGCTCAAATGTTTCCTTCCTCAGCTTCAGATGTTCTCCCTTCCCTTTTTACATCTACTCAGGAAAACTGAAAGAAAGGCATCTGTATTTCTTAAACCACCCTCCAAAAATCAATCTCATTACTCTATAGAATTACTTTGTATCGACTATGTATCCTCCAAATTTTATGTGTCCTGGAAACCTTACAACATAATAGAAAAATAGTATCCATCAAGAAAACATACATTGAAGCAAAAGAATGGATTAATGTTTTTTTGGAAGATTCCACTGAAACCTATACCAAATAATAAAATGCAGAGTAACCTTTAGAGAAGCATTCTGATGATCATTCCCTCCCCCCCCGCAAATAACTCTTTAAGCACCAAAACCACTCCTATTTTTTCAAAATCGTTTTAATTAGTATAACTAAAAAGTGTAACATTTTCCTGCATTGCTAAACAGACTATGCTAAAAAATTATGTTGATGTCTCATGACCTTCATTAGGAAATCCACTGACAGGCTGGCCTGTCGCACAAAGAATGCCTCAGATGACTTGGATATGGTGGTGTCTTGGGTTATTGACCCTGTACTAACCTCAGGAAGATGTTTTTGGATCCAAGGTCTAATGTCCTGAATACAGCTGTCAGATGCGACATGTCACCACTTCCTGTAGCAAGATTCTTCTTGCCGTCTACTCTTCTGCTTCTACCCGGACAACCAGGTATATTCAGTTGGTGTCCAAAATGAAAACAAATCGTTTTTCCAGGAAAAACAGACTGCCTTCTCTGTGAGTAAAGACCATGAAGGCCCATGCCTTTTGTAATTCAAATATAAATGGGCATAAAACCAGTAAAGAATAAACCTTGTGAAGGTATGAGGGGGCGTGTGGCAGGGGAGGGAGGTAGATGGAGAGAAACAACTCACAGATTAAAGGCTTTTTGATAAAAAAGAAAAGAATATTATGGGCAATAACCAGGCAGGAGACTTTTATAATTCACTCAAACTCAAAATCTATGGGGGTCCCTCCCATTGCAGCCTTAGAGAGAAACTGATGTTCACCAAAGGCTGAGGAAGGCATGTTTTTAAAAGGAGGGTAAGGGTGGGGCCAAGCTCTTGTAGCAAGGATACTGAAGTGTACACGTAAGGATCAGAAACAGAAGTAGCCAGCATTTAAGAAATGTTGATGAAGAGAGTGGCGTATTTTCAAATCCAATTTTGATCACTGGCAGACACAAAGACTCAAAACTCTCTCCCATTTTAGCTGATCAGTTTTGTTAGATGGAACCAGCCAGGAGCAGGGTGTTATCACAGATCCCTGTAGGTCACTGGATGGAGGAAGAAGAGTGTCTGACATTGTAGGAAAACGAGGCATTTGTTCACCCACCAAACAATGGCTAGCACGATCCCTTTAAAGAATAGACCAGACCACACCATTCCCCTGAATGAATCTCTCCCACGACTTCCCAGAGTAGACAGGGTTAAACGCAGACTCTGTACCATGATCCCTGTATCAAAGCCCCCATGTCAAGGCCCACTCATTCGCACCTCCATGTACTCCTTCCTCCCCTTCTTCATGGGTGCTCCAAGTTCTCTGGCATTTCTGCCCTCCAACTTCCCACGCTTGTTTCCACCCAGGCCTGGCTGCTGGCTCTTCCTTCTGCTTGAAGTATGTTGCCCCCCAGATCTCTGAAGCTCTGTCTGCATCTCAAACCAAATGCCAGTCCTCCACAAGGCCTTTCTTAAGTATCCTGAACATGGTCATGCAACCATGTCATCCTACATAATACTCTTAATGGGACCTGTTAGTGCCTGAAAGTATTTCAGTGGTATTTACCATCTGTCTTTCTCCCTGATACAGTGATTCTCAACCAAAGGAGATTTTGCCCCCCAGGGGACATTTGGCAATGTCTAAAGACATTTTCGGTTGTCTCAACTGGGAGAGGAATGAGGGAGGACTACTAGCATCTAGTGGGTAGAGGCCAACGATATTTTTAAACATTCTACAGTACACGGGACAGTCCCCATGACTGAGAATTATCCAGCCAAAACTGTCAATAGTGCTACGGTTTGAGACACCCTGAGAAAAAACATAAGCTCCTTAGGCCAACACCGTTCCATTAACTGCTGCATCTCCTGTGCCTTTAGCATTGTCTGATACCCAGTAGGTGCTCAAGTGACATTTGTTAACCAACTAAGCTACTCTTGTTCTTGGGTTTCACTGATGAGGACGGTCTGGTATCAATACCTATATATTATCTGTAGCACATATATGTGTATAATATTCATATCCACTTATGTTTATGTATCTCTACAACAGATATGACTATAGGAGCAGTATGCAATACTATATTACTGGTTATTCACAAACAGTCCTTTTGATATCATTACAAATTCAAGCATTAAAAGATTCCTATCAGGTAAGCAGATCCTTAACAGGCAATACAGTGCTGATGTTTGTATCTGAGAACCTAGTGCCCTAACTGGGCAAAGTAGGTAAAGAGTGGCCCTTATAAAGTGGTGAACTAACGGGGATTATTCCAGTCCGGGTGGGCCATGTGTGGCAAACAGACTTAGTGAGACTAAGTGTGGTAAATTTAGATTATGTTAACCTAGCTAAGCTGGAATGGTTTCCCAAACTTCCCTCTCCTGCATAACTGGGTTAGCATGGACCACATGAGGCATTCTACCAGAGATTTGAAAGAAGGCATTAAAGCAGCAGGTGTAGTCTTTTTTTGCATTTGAAAGGTCAGTGTAGAGGGGCAAGTGCTGTCGCTGCTCTTATGTGTTATCATTTATCTTCTGGACACTCAGTTGTCAAGAGACAGCAAAAGGGCCTGTCCAGCCCTTTCTGGAACTCTTCCTTCACCTCTCTGACTCCTGGCCAGGAGCAGGCTTAGTGCCCTGATGAAGGTCTGTGCACTTCTCCTGGAGGTTGTCCCCATCACGGAAGTTGCTTGAGGGCAGAAAGAGACCAATGTGAGTTCCCCTCTATCCCTGTGGATTCTGGCTTATCCTCAAGGGTTCAAGTTTATCTTTGCTTCCTCCACTTCGTATCCTTTCCTTCCCACTGCCTGCCCTGTTAACATCAGGCTCTAGTATCAGACAGATGCAACAACATTCCATCGACTGTTTAACCAGATCCCACAACTACATAAGTGAAATCCAGATGATAAATTCTGGTGGCTCTGTTTTTCTGATCAAACCCTGACTGAAATACTGAGGTTGACCATTTGGGGGCTTTCTCACATCCTGCCATATTGAGAAATGTTGCACATCGACAAGATTGCCATATAATCGAGATCCAGATGTATAGGATATTATTAAAAGGAAATGGATTTTAGCATGTAGATACACTCAGCTTTGACTCCAGATAATTAGAAAATGACCTGATAAATCAGATAAAGTGGTCATACTTATATAGTGCCTATGGTTATGATTCTTTCCTTCTAAATGTCACTGAAATTATTGATTTTGACTAAATAGAATGGATGTTTGGCTTTTTGTATCACCTGATGACTTTCTTGTTTCCCTTTATCATAATCATTTGTCCCACAAAGTAATCACACTCCCAGTCAGATGTTGATAAAGAGCCCTTGGATCATTTGGCATGCATGACTTGCAATGTTTTAACTGTCGCTCAAGTAATTACACTTTCTGGGATAAAGAGCAGTAAGATGGGGAGATTCTGTCAGCTCCAATGCTCCCAAATTAATCTTTACATTGCCACTGTAACTCTGTACATTTAAATACTTTGCCTTTGTTTCTATAAACTCCTCACGGAGTCCATTTTAATAAATATTCTACTTGGTAACTCCTGCACCATTTTTTTCAATGATGAAATAGAACACTACAGGCACGTTGTGTTCCAGGGCAGATTTCTCATTGTTTGGCCTCTTACCCATTTTTCTTAATCCACATTACAAAGAAGACAGAATTAAATGACCTTCCCAGAATCTGACAACTTATGAAGGCGAATTAGCCAGTCTAGGGGCAGAAGGTACAAACCACCTAGGAATGGCTTTCAGCAAGTAAAGGCTTAGTGCTCGGAGGTGCAGCTGACTGACACCAGCCACCAAGGAGACGTAATATGAATGCTGGGAGAGAGCAGGCACAGGAGGGGAAAGGAAAGGGCAGAATAAAAGTTTCAGCTAAAACAAGGATGGGCGCTGACATGGTTGGCAGGCAGAAGCACTTTTGTATCTTGAGTCTCTCTCTCTCTCTCTTATACACATACACACACTGAAACATCACCCTACGATGAGCTAGCGATGAGAAGATGAGAACGCTGACCACAACCAAAACTGGCAGCCACTAACAAGCAACATTTCTCAGGCTTGACCATCTCTGCATACCTCCTGTTTTTTACTATACCACAGCCACCTCCTATGGGTCTTATGGTTACAAGTGGCTTAAAAAACTTTAATCAATCTTAAATTTAGACGGTGCAGCAATGTTACCATTTTTAAAGGTAGCTGTGGTAGTCTGTGTCACTGACCCCAACTCTTCACTTCTCTCTGCATCTATGCCCTCATCAGGGCCTCATAATGAGCAGTGGACTACCCTGCCCCTTGGCTTTGGGCTCGGCCGTATGACTTGCTTTGGAAGTGACAGTATGCCAGTTCCAAGCCTAAGCCTGGAAGACAATGTCAAAAGCATGCCCCGGCTAGCCCACTGGTCCAAGGAGGATGAGAGGCCTATGGAGCACAGCCATCCCAGTTGGCCCACACACCTGCAATAAGAGGCAATAAGATGCCCCACCGCACAGCAGCCCAGCAGAGCCCAGACAAGCTCCCATCAACCTGCACGTGCACACGCACAATAACAACTGACTCAGTTTTGGTAGTGGCTTGTTACACAGCAAGAGCCAACTGCTAAAATGCCAAAACTATGTAGACGCCTATCAGTCAATCAGATGAAAGCAGAGCCGCTCCATTTGATTTGAGGCAAGAGGTAGGTTCCTGAGCCCCTTTGTCCTCGCTCATTATAATAGTTTCAAAGATACCTCCGCATACCACAGTTTGAAAACTAGTACTCTAACAGAAACTGTACTAGGTCGGAAAATGGAAGTCCTGAGTTCAAATCCACTCCATGTCACTTAACCAATATTGAGATTCAGTTCTTTCCTATATGAAGTAAAAGGGAGTAATGATACAAATGCTTGGTCAACTGACCTCCCAGACAGATCAAATTTAAGCATGCGTAAAAATACAGGGTACCCTGATAGAAGGTATCATTGCCACCAACACCATCATCGCTCCCACTGTAATCATCCACATGGTGGGGTGGACTTGCCAGAGCCACTCACTTCACTTCAATCTAAGTGAGAAGTGGCGGGGGGTGTTCATGGCCTTGAAAGAGGCTGTAGATGATAATTTCCAGTGGTTTCTCCCAAGCTCCCCACTGGCTTCAAATGAAAAGTAGGACATCACATAAGAGAATTGTTTTCTACAATGTGATTTAAGTATACATATTTTTAAGAGTCTGCTTATCCCTTCATGTGTTTTCTTACTGTCAAAGTAGTAACAAATGATCTACAGAGTTTGGGCTTTAATGAAGCAAGAAAGACGTACACTGATGAGCAGATGAGGGGCTCCCAAGCTGGAGTTTTTCTCAGTTGTCTCAGGCCCATTTGTGCCAACAGGCACTAAAGCTTAGTGGACAAGGCCAGAGCTTTGCTAAGAGACCAGTCTGAGTCACAGCTGGAGCTACTTGCTAGCTGTGCAACCAAGTCTTTGAACATCTATGAACCTCAGTTTCCTCATCTGAAAATGATGGTTATACCACTTATGCATATGACTATTGGAAGGAGTAACTGAAATAATGTCTATAGAATGATTAGTGTGGGTTCTAAGATCTCAATAAACAATTACTACTGTAATTATCATTGGATGATGGACTGTTTCACGCCCATTATTCTGCCCTTGGAGGACCATTATGATTTCCATGACATGACAGGCCTTCTAATTAAGAGTCTGGCCTTTGGAGATTGATGAATGAGGCTTAGAATCTTGCACTGCTGCTACTCAGCTGCTCGGTGACCTTGAGCATAGTGCAGAACCTACTACTCCCTGGAGTAGAAGCCAGGTCCCTGTCCTTGAAGACTTGACAGCATGGTAGGGGACATACATCAAGAAAGGTTATTATAGCCACCACCAATGGGTAACATGAAAGAAATGCAAGCACAAGTACTCTAGGAATGAAAAGAGGGAGCAGCTAACTGCCTGCCACGGTGTGTGTTGGAGGGGATGAATGTGATGCTTCTGGGAGCTCCTCCTGGACCATCTGTGGCTGTGATCACAAACACTCCTTGCCGATCAACATGGTAAATGCCACCATCTGCCCAGTGTGACAAGTTTTATTGGAATAAACCTACATTTTATAGGCATATTTCTCTAAGACCCAAAGCACTGGCAATGGATTCTGGGTTCTCAGAAGGATTATACCAAAGAGACAAACAGCATGGTAGCCAAGGAGGAGGGCGAAACTGAGAAACTGACAGTAGAGAGTGACCCACCCAGCTCCTTTAACATTTTTAGTTCGAAACATCCTGGACCTGGATTAATTACTGGACCATCAGTTGAAGCTGCCAGGTCTGCCTGTTTTTATGGGCATTTAGTGATGTGAGCAAAAAGTCTGAATACTCCTCTAAGACTCTGTTTTTGAGTCCACACTGCATGGCTATTATAAGCTCTCTTGAGCTTTGTACTCCCCGTGGATGCTGTAGGACACAAATGTCATCCTCCCCAGGTCTCTTGATCTGTGGAGATGGTGACCTCTGTCAGGAAAAGGCGTCTTATCAAAATTCCATTGGGGGGTGTTGTAAATGATATAATGGCAATTGGAATTTTTGAGGATCTACAATGTTCTAGAAATTTTTAAAATTAAATTTATTGGAATAATATTGGTTAATGACATTATGTAAATTTCAGGTGTAAATTTTATTATACAACATCTGTATACTTTACTGTGTGCTCCCCACTCGAAGTCTGGTCTCCTTTTAACAGTCTTTTAACATGTTTATGTGGTCTGTTATTCAAACTGTATTTTAAAAAAGGAGTAAATGACCTGTCTTGTCTTCCTGTTTGAGATTCTACCAGATTTGTAATTTGTAAGTTGCAAATTAAATGGAAATGCTATGAATTCTATCAGGAAATACACTAATTTAGCACTAGTTACCACTTCCCTTCCATATGAAATGGCCATTCACCAGTTAAATTTGTTTCTGATCATCCTAGAGGAAAAACAGCAAGAACATCATCCACTCCTGAGACGGTATCTGTCAGCACTTCAGTGCCTTTTTTCCATGTAAGGAGAATTCACTTTAGCTAAAAAGAATTGATCTCTTTTTACAGTAACTGTGGAAAAGGAAATCTTAGTAAAAGTGAAAGTGGGCAGAGAGAGGAAAGGTGGAAGGAGGAGAAGGATCACAGACAGTTATGACTTTAGACACTCCGCTCCATGAAGCAAGATTAGAGTTTTTAACGTCAGGTGGGGGTTTGGATTTGATTTGGGGACAATGAGAAAGTATCAGTGAGTCTAGGTAGGAATGTGACTTAGTGAAAGAGGAGTTTTAGGGCCTGAGTTAGTGTGTTTGATGAATTTGAGAAAGATAAAAGACAAGGAGACAAGGGAGGTAGCTAGTGGATATGACTAGCCCTTGAAAAGATGAAGGCCTGGCAAAGTGAAGGCCATGCCTCCTGTCCCCCAGCCTCACATGGTCATTATGACAATTATCTGGGCCAATGAATATAAAGGATCAGACAAAAAATTCCTTTGCCCTAAACATTTCTGTTTTTAGTTTGCTATTCTATATCCCTACAAATGAAAGCAACAGTTTTTAGAGACTTCCAGTAGAAATTCTGCATAGAAAATGGCATAAGACTATACATGTTGGCATGAATAAGGAAGATAACTGGATCTACACTCTGATTCTTAATCGACTAGCTGCTAGGTACAGAGGCAAATGGAAAGAAAAAAGGCAGGAAAATAAAAGTGGCTGCCTCCTTCTTACAAGGCCCAAGACAATCATCCAGGATACCTCTCTCCTTTCTCCCCCTTTCTGTGTGTGTGTGTGTGCGTGCCTGTGTATGTGTGTGCATACAAGCATGTACATATGGTGGGGCAGAGAGGAGAAGGCAGACCATGGTGTCTACAACGATAGACGAAAGGCTGTTTTTCCTGCTCAGAACACTTAAAATAAGAGTGTCTATTTGCATGGATCTGCAGCTTACTAGCAGAGTAATTTTGGACAACATACTCAAAATCGTGTTAAGTCTCCTTGTTTATAAACTAGGGATGATGATAATACTTTGCCAGGTGGTGAGGATTAAACAAGCACTTGTAGGCAAAGCAAGTCACTCAGTGAATGGTGACAGCTATGTGCACGTGAACAAATACAGTGATAGCTGTAGTACTGATTTTTAAGAAAGGACAATTCGCAGTATTCATCAAAAAGTTAACACACAGTCCATCTCAGAAAGTTTCATTTTTGGCTAACAAACCCATTTTCTTGATACTTAGTGACGAGAGTGATGAGACAGAATGATGTAGTGGAAGGAATCCTGGGGGAGTCAAGGAAATGCCACCGCAAGGTCTAATTCTCAGAGCACCTGTGTGATGATGCACATGATTTTAGTGTACAAGAGCATTGTGAGGCTGGCCAGAGAGGCAAGGGTCAACACTTTTTTTTTTAAAGCACTTAAGGCAGTTATCTGTTCATTGTAAGGAACTATATAAATTTCGTCACTTTATGAAGAAATTTAAAAAAGTGTATGCCCTGAAAAGGAAACTAAACTGTATTGATTAACTTACTTCTGTCCCAGATCACATTTACTTCTCTACTGTCATCATTATCCCTACTTTGCTCTGTAATTGGGTAAGACAGAGTAAGCTTACTCATCTGTGCATTATAATCCATTACATTTTGAAGCCAATTCTTTTCATTACTTCTTATAACCTCTATTTTTTTTTTCATCACAGCTCCTCCAAAAATGCTGTAACTCTCAAGTTCTAAAGTTCAAAATTCTATAATCATTTTAATAACTGGGGAGTTCTGAGAGGGTGGTGGTAGCAGCCACATAATTTTTTTTGATCTCCTGGAATTCCCAGATATAAATTGACAGGTCAATTAAACAGAAAAATAAAAAATTCACGGACATTTTAAACAACACTAGATGACAAGATACCCCACAAACACCAAAATATAAGCAGGTAAGAATAAACCACCAACAGCTCCATGACTAGTCAACTCCTGCTCCCAGGACAGGGCCTCACACTGGACAGAAACTACTAGGAGAAAAATCAAGATTGAGCAAAACACAAATAGCAAAGATGAAAAAAACAGAAGATCCAAATAATAGTGGAGAAGGAAAAGAAAGCCAGGAAATTTCAGAAGCAAGTTTTTTTTTTTAATAAAAAACACTGCATAAATAAAAGAGAACACTGCATAAATATCTGAACCAACTCTCCTTTATAAAACCTCTGGAAAATGAACAAAGCATTGAGATCAAATTCCACCAAATATTACTATAATAAAAAGAGAAAAAAAGAAAATAACATTTCCACAGACAATAAAAGAACTCCAAGGAAAATGGGTTCCAAAATCAGATTGCCATTATAACACACCATTTCTAAATTTGCAAAAGACACTAAGAAAATAAACCAGACACTAAAGAGCAAGAATAAATAAAAACTAGAAAAAAATCAGAAATGAAGTGACAAAATTTGAGAGAAGTTTTAGAAATAAAGACTTAACTAGAAAGAACTTAAGAGTAAATTAAAAAAAAATAATACCTTAAGATAAATAGGAGGGGAAAATGGAAAGTTTTAAAAATCAAGAGAAATGAAGTCAGATAAAAATGTTATAAGGAAAAGTGACAAATTTTGAAGATAAGCAAATAAGATGCAACATAAAGATAATAGAAGAGTTGGAAAGGGGAAGAAAATTAGAGCAAGGGAACATAATACAAAAGAAAACTTTAATGAAGAAAACTTTCCTGAAATACAAAAAAAAAAAAAAAAGAAACTACATGTTAACATGTAATTAAAAAATAAATAAACTACAAATATAAGAATAATGACCATGACCACCATCACCAAGACATATGCTAGTAACATTTCAAGACTTTTAAGAAAAATTAAAAATTCTTTGGGCTTCCAGATAAAGAGAATGTGACTTAGAAAGAAAACTGGATAGTCATAAGACTTTTACAGCAATAATGTATGCCAGAAGAAAATTGACTAACGTATGGTACTTAAGGAAAAATATATATGAGCCAAGGACTTTATTTGCAATGAAACTGAATCATAACCCTTTCTTAAGGAATCTACTAAAGAATGAGTTTCTGAAAACCAAATGTCTAGAGAATCATTGACATAGAGATGGTGGTAAGTATTATGTATATAAAATTAAGAATTATCATTAAATGAAGATTAAATCAGAGAGAGTATAGCCCATAGTAACTATTATCTGATAACATAAATTAGGTATAATTATAAAGTATTAGAAGGAAATAAAAATAGTGTATGCACACAAAAAAATTTAAATTCTTAAACTCTTCTTAGTAATTATTTTGGTGGTGGTAGTAATAATATTGTATGGATAATAATTATGAAATATTCTAATCTAGAAGATATCCTTGAGAACCAAGATTTTTAAGAGATGGAAGAAAGGAGACACAAATGTCATATCAAAGAGGTTAATAAAAACCCTATAGTCCTGAATTGCAAATATCAGAATAAATTTATAAGGTATTTTACCTTTATACATATTTAAATACACAGTTAATTATAATACATGCAAATTAATTATATCTCTATAAATGTATAGAAAAAGATACATAGATATAAATACTTCCTAGTGTCATCATGGAAAAGATGTAGAAACAAGTAAACGGCCAACAGCCCTGAGTGCCTAGTTTGCAGTTTTAGTTATTATTTTCCCATTAAAAGAGACAGAGATTTCTTGGAGAAATAGCTGATTCCTGGTCTGGGATAAAAAATGTGCAAGATGAGACTAGAATAAAGAAGGAAAAATCAGAGTACTAGATTCACATCAAAAGGAATCAGGATCCAAGTTTGTCTCACTGGCCAAAGAACGGGACAATTTGAGCCTTAGTAAGAAAAAGGTTTGCTATTTGATACTCTTCTAATATGTTAAACCTAGTACATAATGATATATATTTTTAAATTGTTCATCTTCTAAATATGACAGGGAAGCAATTCACCACCTTGAAAACTAGGTAAAAGAAGGGAAGATGAGCATTTGATTTGCTTTTCATGTAGTAATCTATCACTGGGTAGCTACATAGTGATATATATTTATTCTATATAAACTACTCCAGCTAATAAATGAATAAAGATGACAGAATATTGCCAATATATACCTCCAAATAGATCTAGATAATGAGCATCTATGGTTGCTAACATCCCAAAACAGTTAAACTAGGCATCACTGCCTCCTGATTAAAGAACTCAATACCTCCTATAATCCTGGCAAAAGGGTCAAGCTTGGGCTTAATAAAACCTCTATATCCAGCTGCCGATATGCAGGAAATGCCTGTAGTAGAAGTTTTGTATTATAGAAATACAAAATATTGTATAGCAACATATTGAACTACACCATAAATATGCAATCAGCAAATTCTAAACTCTAGGAAGTTCCACCAGGTCAAGCAATTTACGTTCATCAACAGATACCTTGTATGGAAAAAAACAAAAACAAAAACAAAAACAACAGTGGAAGGAACCTGTAGACTGAAAGGCAAAAAGTTAATATCAATGGAAAAGACTAAACCACAGTATCTAGGAATGTGCAATTTGGTAATAAAACTATAAAGAAACAAGGAAGCAATTACTGTAAAACTCAAGATGGTGGATTTTTTCAGAAGGAGGAAGGAGATATGGCTGGGAAAGGGCACGTGGAGGAGCTTGTGAAGTCACTGGCAATGTGCTATCTCTTGACCAAGGTGGTAGTGACGTCTTATAACTGTTCACTAAGCCAGCGGTTCTCCGACTCAAGCACACATGGGAAACAGGGTCCAACTCTATAGTTCCTGATTTAATAAGTCTCCACAGGAGCTCAAATATGTGTATTTCTAGCAAGTTCTAAGACAGTGCTGATGCTGTACCATGCTTCAAGAAACTTTGCATTAAGCTATAGTTGTTTTGCATTGGGTGAGGTTTTTTGTTTGTTTGTTTGTTTTTGTTTTTGTTTTTTGTTTTTGAGTGTGTTTTATTTTTCAATAAAAGGTTAAATAAATGATTTAATAAATGGAGGATGGATGGAGGTAATGGGTGAGTGGAGTGGACTGGGTGTGTGGAAAGATAGGTAGACCAACAGATAGACAGAATTAGGAAAAAAGTCATACAGATATTATAAGAAGATTGACTTACCACTCGTATATTATATACCTGGTCTCTCTTATTTCAGTGAGTGTTACACAACTTATTCATATGTTTGCAAGGTATCCCACTGGGACCTCTGGATCTCTTTCTCCCAATCATTATCTGAGAGTTTCTCAATCTAAAAGAAGAGTTGAAATGTACTTGGCACTCACGTTGAAGGCATCTTGTAATGGTTTATTGATAAGGTCGGGCACTGTTTTGTTTGTACTCACAGGAAAGACATTTTATGCACAAAGCCTACACCTGTATATCTCTCTACAATCTTGTACTTTCTTATTAAAAACGAATTTACTCTATTGCATCTTTTGACAGGATTCCTCTCCAGAAGACTGCTATAAAACAATTTAGAAAAGATAAATCTTGGTCGCGCAAATTATCAACTAAATATCTATAAGCATTTCTCATCTTCTCAACATTTATCCTTAGACCAAAATAAAAAGCACTTGAGAGCCCAGAATAAAAATATGGTATAAGTTCAAATATCAGAAGATGAGATTTAGTCATTTCAATTTTAGGACTATTTCCTAGAAAGAAAAAGAAAAGCAGGAGTAGTAAATAAAATAATAAGCATTCTGAAATGTAAAAGAGAGTGCAAAATAGAATTTTAAGAAAATCAAACCTTGGTTATGCAAATAGCAAAGGGCACTCACAAGATTTATCTAGCTAATAAATTCAATTCCACGACTGTTTATATGCCTGCTGTGTCAAAGTACAAAAATGAATAGAACATAATCCTTGCCCTCAGGACATTAAAATTGACAAAGAAAGCTCCACCACATTTTTAACTCTAAGACCAGGCAAAATGTGAGTGGTGACCTAAGAAATGTACAAAAAGTTTTTGCTTGGCTGAAAAGAGAGACACTGATTTATTAGAAGCAAAAACACAGTTGGCCTGTCCCACTGGTAGAGGAATTGTCTACGGGTTATACCTGGAATGACCAGGGAGGGCTTCCTTTGTACAGTCCTCATTTCCTCCTATATTTCTGGCTCATGCCTGACTTTCTCTACGTGTGGCTTCATACACCGTACCAGGATCTGATTCCTATGGGGCCAGTATAATACTCTAATAACCTAGCTGCCTTTTGTGTTTTACTGCAGTGATTCTTAGACTAGGGACCATGGACATCCACAGACATGTGAATTTTCTACTGACAAATGTTTGCATGTTTCAATAAAATAATAATCTAAAAATATTTATAAAGAGATAATCAGATCCTTGTACTCATAGTGGTCCCTAGGCCAACAGCATGAGCATCACCTGAGAACTTACTTGAAATGCAGAATCTTGGACCCCAGTTTGCATTTTACCCAGATCCTCAGGTAATTCATCTACACACTAAAATCTGAAAGGGTCTAAATTAGATCTTATGACCAATCACTGACAGGTGACTTACATGTTCATATTTGCGTTTAAAATCAACTCAACACCAAGAAGTGTCATGCTAATTATTGTAAATTAAGAGAAGTGGACAGAGATGAACTTCATACCTACATGATACTTTCTTACAAAACAAAGACCGAATAATGTCACAGCGTAATGTGAAATGAAAGGGTTTACAGTGAAAACTGTGGGAAAACTGAGGTATCCAAGGCTATGGCTGTTTTGAGTCGGGATGTCATTTTAGTAAAAATAACATCATTTTCTCTTTGTTTGTATCTTTTGAAAGGAGGAAGACCATTCTCAGCAATTAGACTGTCGACATTCCAGAAAATATGTAGAGCACTCTGAAGAGATGCAGTTATGGTGAAGGGCCTCGGCAGCACCCTGCAGAGGGACTTGAATCATATCAATGTAGAACTCAGTCTCCTTGGAAAGAAAAAGAGGCTCTGGGTTTACAAATGGTGGGGAAATAGAGAGGAATCGGCTACTGTTCGCACTATCTGCAGTCACGTACAGAACACGATCAGGGTGTCACACTAGCTTCCGTTACAAGATGAGGTCTGTGTATGCTTACTTCCCCATCAATGTCATTATTCAGAAGAATAGTTTTCTTGTTGAAATCTGAAATTTCTTGGGTGAGAAGTATACCCACAAGGTTCAGATGAGGTCAGGTGTTGCTTGTTCACCATCTCAGGCACAGAAAGATGAGTTAATTCTTGAAGGAAACAAGAATTTGTATCAAATTCAGCTGCTTTGATTCAACAAGCCACAACAGTTAAAAACAAGAATATCAGAAAAAATTTTTTGACAGTATCTATATTTCTGGGAAAAAAAAAAAAAAACAGTTCAGCAGGCTGATGAATAAGACCTAAGTTGTCCAGTTACAGAAATGCCAAGATGACAGGTGATTCCTCAGACTTATTTGTGATATTTTAAAGATGCAATAAGAGTTGTGTATTGATTTGAGAGAAAAAAATCATTTTTTCAAGTTAGGTTAATGCTGCTATTTTGAGTTTCTGAAGTTTTTCGTGCATTTAATTTTTAAATATGCTCTGTTAAATTTCATTTTCAATAATTTTAAATTTGATAGATGCAAAAAAGCTGTAAGTATAATTAGTTTATACATAGTTTTACGTTTGTACATATTTAAGTAACACTATCATAAAAATATATACTCCACACCATTATTCACCAGACTGCTTTTCTTTAAAAGGGAAATACCACTCATTTAGTAAACACTGCAATTAGTTTTGACAGAGAAGAAAGGAAAAAGCATGAAAACACAAGATACCTGGGAATCCCTGACAGCACTACCAGGGAAGAGAGAAAACTAGAGAACTGGTCTGTGGGAGGCAAAAGAAACATTTCTTTCACATCAGCCTGTAGACAATATTTTCAGGGCCTGAAAAGTCACTACTGTCTCTCTCACATGATTTTAAAATGCAAAACAAAAGTAAGATTAAAGGATACTCAATAAGCAATGGGTAAATGTCTAGAAATAAATGAATGAATGAATGAATGAATGTTAACAATAATAGACAGCAAAGCAGCGTTAACTCATTTAAGTCCTTTAATAACCTATGGCAAAGTCACTCCTCTGGTAGATCGTAAAAATGGTCACACTCTTTTGCTCATAGGTGGGATGTGTTTCTTCACTCTTTGAATCTGGCTGAGCTGTTTTATTTTTCTGTTTTGTTTGTTTGTTTGTTTATTTGTTTATGACTTGACCAATAGAATATGACAGAAGTGATGATGTGCCATTTCTGAGTCTAGGCTTTCAGTGGCCTCTCATGCTTCTAACACATTCTTGGGAATCTGTCTCCACCGTGGGAACAAGCCCAGGCATATTCAACACAATCTGATAAAAAAAAGACCTTTTACAATTTGATTTTCTTTTCTCAGTGGTCATGATATAATTATGATTTTTTTGTAATTTTTTTTTAGGGGAAAAGTTTTTTCTACTATTATGTTTTTCCTTAAGTTGTTGTATGTACAAAAATACATGAGATTGCTTAGAAAAGATAAAGAGAACAGGTAAGGGGTAGAAATTAGCTTATTGACAGCTGCTGCCACTGAGAAAAAAGGAGACAATAAAAAGTTGTTTTTCCTCATGTGTTTTCAAGAACTTGGCTGCAATTGCACAAAAGGTATTGAGTTGCATAGATAAGGCAGGAATTTTCCACCAAAACATTAATTTAAAAAGTACTGAGGCTTTTGCTTTTCTTCCAAAGTGGTACTTAAATTCAGCGCGTGCCATACCTTGCTGTTTGGAGATATTTTAAATGGCGATTTGGGCTTAGATTCCTAGTGAGAAAGGATGGCAGTGAAATGGCTGTACTGTAGTGGTGAAGGCGCCAGGCTTACTGAGAGATGGGTAAGACTGTGCAAGAGCTAAGCGAGGGCTATTTCCTACATTTTAAATAATGGAGCTATCAAATTCCTCCTGAGGTATTTTGTACACCGTGTTCAACTCTGAGAAGCAAGCCAAATCTTTGATTCTTCTTCTGAAACTCATGGCAATCTTGTAGTTTTCTGGGACATTTTCAATTTTAAATATTCTGTTCCACTGTCAAATCATGGGCCCTGAGTTTTGGGTTCAGAAAGTAATCCAGGGTTTCCCAGGAATCGTGATTTCATAAGTAGACTTTTAAGGGGAAAAAAGTAATATTAGATTACCAACTTTTATCCAATAAAAATATTTTTAAAATAATAAACAAGTTTTTAAAAGTTAATTGCATTTTTGCCGTTGACCTTTTATATAATCTTGAGTAAGTTACTTAAGCTATTTAAGCTTCCAGGTATTCATCTATAAAATGGGAGAGTAATAAATATCTCTTCCTTAAATTTGAAAGCACTTATTACAACATCTGATACTGCAAGCACTCAACGAAGTGAGCCATGACCATTGCAATGAGGACCACTGTCACTTTCATAAAAGGGAATGAGTCTCAAAACAAATCATCTCAGCCAAAGCCATTGGAAAGAAAAAAAGGCAAATTCCTCACAAGACCTATGGTAGAGTTGTCTTAACATGTATGGCTCAGCCTTTTTCTAGAGGAGAAACAGCTCCCAAGAGAGCAACCCCAGATCCAGTAAACGAATCAAGTAGAAGACAGGGTTCCCAAAGTGGCAGGAGAAAAATCAATACTTCCCTTGGCAAACCAGCTGAAAAAGGATGGTATTAGGGATACAACTACCATGTCGAAGCTCACACTCTCAAATCCATACAGCCACCATTGTCTGATCTTTGCCCACCTTTTCACCGTTTTTGTGTTCAGCTCCTGGACTCCTAGTTGAAACCATACCCTTCACCTGACTCAGTTATAGCATTATCTCCCAGGTAGTGCATCTATTCACTCTGCTTACATATCACCCTGAGGCTCTTGTGTCTGCCTTTACCATACACTTAGAACTATGCTATGGTCAAATGTTAAAATCTATGTCATTTAGTTAAAGTAATTGCAAAGTCATCATACAATTGGGCTCAGTATAATAATCATTTTACATCCACAATCTCACATCTACCACAATAATTATAAACATTTAGCTATAGTTCCTGACCATCTTTTTTTCCTATGCATGTTTACATAGTTTTGGTCACAGTGCACAATTGTTTTCATACTTTTCAATTAGTGAACCATTTTTCAAATTACTTCACAGTCTTCGAGATCATCATTTAATTGCCACATAACATTCCACCAAGAAAATATTTTTAATTTATTTAAGCATGTCTCTACTGAGGGACATGCAGAGCATTCCCTATTTGGGGCTATTATAAATAGAACCAAAATGAATAATTTCCATGCATATGGATTTTTCCATATTTTGAAATATTTCCTAAAATTAGATTCACATAAGTTGCATTACTGTATCAAAAGGAATGGGCACTGTGATGGCTTTGGATATATATTGTTAGATCATTTTTTGACAATAATATAGATGTTTCTTAAAATTAGTATCCATTTCCACCTCAGTCATTTTCTAACCAACTTATCCTATTTACTCTCAGCAATGCATCTCATAACTCACTCTGTCTACCCACTGTTGTTTCCTTGCTATCTACAGCACTACCTGTAAAAAAAAATCTATCCAGTAGCAGCACAAATTGTCCATAGACACCCAAAACATTTCACTTTGGTCCAGGATTTCCTGCAAAAATTTTCCCTCTAGTGTACCTTGGGGTCCTCTTTCCCTTCAAGGAACTTTCTCACAGATGAAATATTAAAATATGCTTATAACTCAATTGACTAATATGTTTTAAGTGAAAACATATTTTAAATTTATGACAGTTTGATTTGTACTTTGGATAATATAAAAATTAGAAACTTTTAAAATTATAAATTATTTTCTAATACCAGTAATGTGAAATGGGACCTGGTTTATTATAATTTTGCCAGCATTAGGAATCATTTTTTTCTGTTTGTATTCTTGAGGATATAACTGATGACAAATGATGCATGACAATGTAAAGTTTTTAAAAGTGATTTTTTAAAAATATGTCTACCTGCCTACACTAAATTAAGTCTTTTGAGAGTAGAAACAATCATTTTTCCCTATAGCATTAGCGCTCAATAAAGATTTTGGTAGAAATAAAAAAGAAAAGAGAGGTGAAAGAGAAAAGAAGAGAGGGGAAGAGGAGTAAGAAAAGAAGCAAAGGAAATAGGAGAAGCTGGAGGAGAGGGAAGGGAAAAGCAATCAATCATTGGAGTCCCAACCACTTAGGGACTTCGCACTTCAGTAGGTGGCTTCAGAGAAAGATTCAAAAACATGATTAGGGTTAAAGATATAGCTAAGTCACTCGCTCTTCAAGTATTTCACTACCAATTCCTTTTATATTGATGCAAAAGGAGTACCTTCTGAGGATCAATTATGTTGAATACTTTAAACATTAGGTCTCCCCCACTCCCTGCCCCCCACAAATTTAACTTTCTTCAGAGCAGACGGCTTAACAACACAAAAACAGATTTGACTTCTGTACAGTCATCTATCATGTTCTATTTATGTCATAAATTAGCTCTGTGGATAAGCAATAGGAACAATACTCTCAAGAACTAGATATCTATATCTGAGAGCTCATTTCAATGCCCACAAAACAGCCATTTAAAGAAAGTTACACTGTCCTGGAAATAACTCTTAAAGATGTATAACTCCTCCTGTGCCTGAGTTCAAAGCCTGGCTAGGCCACTTCCTGGATGTGTGACCTGAGACTCAAGCTCTCAGTTTCTCATCTGTAAAAAACTCCCATCTCACAGGGTTGTTCACAAGATTAATGAGTTAATAGAGACTTAGAGCAGTAACAAGTACATAAGTGCTCAATAAAAAGGAAGCTAGTATGATCATTGTTAAATAAACCGATTGGTGGAAAAAACATGCAATTCTAAAGGATGCACAGAGGTCCTGATACCTCTTAAAATGTGTACGGTGAGAAAGAAGTCCATATCTAAGCTGCTCATATATCAAATTTCTTTGGGCAGCCCTGTATGTACTAGGGCTCAACGCGCTTAGCACGACAACAGCACATATAACTAGCATTTTCTAGAATAATTAATCTAAGAATCAGGAAAGTAACACAAATGAAAGAAGATACTGTGGGGTACAATTTTATAGGGGATGAGAAAAGAGAGGCTTATCTTCTGTCTGAAGGGAAGTCACCACTTGTTTAGAAGCAATTATTACTAACTGGAACCAAAGTCGGATTTTGCCAAATCTTCCGAATTTTCAAGAGAAACTAGAACTCTGGATGCTTGTGTATAATCTCTTGATCATTGAATGCTGGCAACTCTTTCAATTATTTCTAAAAACCCTGTGGAGGTCAATCAAAATATATCCGTCAGACAAATCTGGCTGAACACTGTCAGTTTGTTCTCTTTAAGCTTAGAGAAAAACAATGTCCCTAAACCAGTATCCCCAGAGCCCGCACCTTCTGAAGAACCAATTCCCACTACATGAGGTGTAAAGAGTGTTGGAGCACAGCAAATATCTGTGCATTGCACAGGCTCCAGGCAGTCAAGGGCAAGTCCAGCCACACTGCTTAGCCATCTTTGGGGGACAGAGAAAAAGGACAGGAGCTTACATCTTAGCAAAGAGACCGGACATATATGCAAGAGCAATAACAACAAACATTAAGTTATACACAACTGCTCAATTGTGTGGTGCCCACTGGAGACACCATATGGATTTGGGGAAAGGTGAGACTCCTAAGAGGACCTTGAGGAACACAGGGGCCTGAGCCGGACCATGAGGACGGAGGAGACTTTGGCGATATAGAGGGTGTGCTTTAGGTAACAGAGGCAAGTGAGCAACAGCACAGCTATCTCAAGTTATTATAACATCTCTCCCATCTTTGACATTGGAAATGTATGTATGGTCTAGTTTGTTGTTGTGTTTGTTTGGGTCAGGGCAAGGTTTAAGCTACCTAACACAACTGCCACCATTCATCACAAAAATTACCCAAATGTTGGTGAAGATGGCACCAGGCTAAGAGAAAGTCTTTGCCCAGAAGAAGCCACAATCCACCAAGGGAGTCGACAACACTGATACAAGATGACAGACACAAGGATCATGACTATGGAGCACCCTGTCCACCCAGCCACCAGCTGGGCTGCATCTGGGGGTGAGTGGGAGTCTGACAGGCAGAGAAGGGGGAGGAAGGGTGTTCCAGGTAGCAGCAGCAACAGAAGCCAAGGCATTAAAATGGTGAAAGCTAGCAGTTTGTAGCAGCAAAAATACCCGCCCCCTATTCCACCTCTTCGTTCTTGGTCTCTTTGCTAATTACCTCCTTCCTGTGTCTCAGCAAGATGGCAATCTCTGAAGATCCCTAAAGAGTCTTAAAGCTTGCTCTATGTTCACCATTCATTCACACAAAAAGGTAACAAAGACGTAAAAACCACCAACCAAGACAACATAAAGAGAAAGATTTGAAGTGCTTATGTTATGTTTAGACATATTTAACTATATCCCTCTAGTCTTGGCACAAATAAAGACAATACTGTTAATAAAATCCATTTTGATCTCATTTATTTTGGAATAGAGTGTTCTCTGCTTGGCTTCCAACACAAGAAGAGATATTCACATACAAAGAATATAAATTGCACATCAAAGCTCAGGGTTGGTTTAACTTGAGCTTAGGGCTGTCGTATGCTTTGTGTTTTGTTTGCAACTATTAGCATTAAAAGGAATTTTTTAAAAAAGTTAATGTTTACTTCTTTTTTGTTCTGAAAGACATAACCCTAAAGATTTTAACTCTACTCATGACTGCCATTGTCATGTTTCAAAATGGCATGAAAAGGATGCTCAAGGTATAGGGTGGCAACCCTTAGCCACCCTAATGGATCCTGAGTCCATTACCTGTTATATGCAGCCATATCCTCATCCTTTTCTCCTTTTTGTCTGGCTTCTAATGGCCTTTGAATCTCCAAGGGGAGGAAAGGAAAGAGAATGCGGTAGCTTGTCTCAAAAGATGGTTCCCAGTGGATTATGTCTCCCGTTGCCCTTTGTCTGGGCTGTCGTGCATAAGCAGTGGGAGGCGGATGCCATGTGACTTCTGAGGCTACATCAAAAGGAGCCTTGCAGCACCCACTTGATCTCTTGGAATGTTCGGCTTCAGAACACAGCTACCAGACCGTAAGAAGTCCATGCCACATGGAGAGGCCACGTGCAGGAGCCTAACCTAAGATCAACTACCAGCCACATTAGCCACGGTGGATGTCTAGCTCCAGGTGTTCAGATGATTCCTGCCCCAGCTGCCACTTGAGAACATGAGAGACCTCAGCAAGAACCACCCAGCCGAGTCCAGTAAACCCATAGAATCATGGCTTATAATACAGTAAGACACAATAAGAAGACAAACTCAAAGAAAGAAAAGAAAAAAAAAAACCTGAAGTTAAGGAAGAGTCTTTCCTACCTGTGGCAACAAGGTAAATAAGTTTGAAATTTGTGGTCGAATTGCATTTTTTTTTTAAATCAAGTGTAGCTATAAATTACCTCTGGCCCTCTTTCCTAGTGACCACCTGAAGACAATCAAGGTATAAAAGTATTCATTTTCTGAGAATACAGAATTAACAAGTTCCATTTCATATGTCTATGTATTTTTCTTAATTATCTTTAAGGTTCAGTTTTTAGCTGGGAAAAACAAAAGCAAAATCTTCTGAAATAAAGCAAGATTAGCTTCTCCACCAACATCCTTTACACAGTACAGTCGACAACCAAACACATTGAGATGGGCAGTGCACCAGCATTTCCTATCTTTTCATTTTAACTGTGGAATTGGCATGACATTAGAATTGTAATGGTTTTCCATTTTCATAGTAATGACATTCATTTTCATATTTGATGCTTAATAGCAAAACTCTCATGTGCAATATATGATAAGCTGATGGATGCCTTATCATCATCCATTCCCTGTGTTTCTTGTTAATACGTTTCACCTTGTTTAAAACTTTAATGTGTCAGCTAACTACCCAAACTTCTGAGCTTTCCTTGAAACTGGAACAGCTATGTGACACTGTTAACAGCCATTTATAATTAAGAGCAAGTGTGCTGGAGTGTGCTGATGAAACTTTCATTATCCTGATAAAGGGAGAGAGCTATGGCTAGCACCACCACTTCACAATTCCCTCTTAGAAGATAGACATGATGCCTGCAGTCACAGCAGCAGCCATTTTGCAACCATGAGGCAACAAGCATAAGGATAAAAGATAACACATTAAGAAGAGTAGAGCAGAAAGTGTAGAGCAAAAGAATCTGGCTGGGTCTCTGATGGCACTGCCAAGCAGCTGGATGAATCTTAGAAAGTGCCTATATCTAGGTTTGTCATGTGAAAAAAAAAAAAAAAAAACCCTACTTGTTAAAACTACATTGATTCAGTTTTCTATTTCCTGCAGCTAAATACATTTCTGCTTCGTAGTGCTAAATTTTTCATTAAAACCTAATAAGCCCTTGTAAGATTGAGTTCAATCAGAGCTGCTCAAATATAATCTTCAAAAAAATATACTATGGTCCACATGGTTGATGATGAGATACACTTTGTCCACTTCAGCCACTCAAATAGATAAGAGACATAGTCATACTAAGAACTGTCCTTTAAATAGCATTCTGCCATAGAGCAAAATACTGATTGACAATAAAAAAAAAAAAAATCAGATGAAAGAGCACTAGATTTTCAAAAGCACAGTGGTTAAGAGAAATAGAGTGATCTGTGGGAGGCTTTTTTGTTTGTTTGTTCTGTAATGGAAATAATATTCCTGCCTTTGGAATATACTTGCAGAAACAACTGTTGTGGTTATCGAACATCTCAGCTTTGGTTTAGCATTGAATCCCCCACAAAACCCATTTATTGTCTCTCTACTCCTCCATGGTTATCAGAATCCCATAATTAAGGCATAATGAAAGTAAACAGTGTCAGAGAAAACTAGATATCTTTAAAAGGAGAGTAGTTAAGGCAAGACAAATGTTCCTAAAGATAGCAGTGGAGCCAAGTGGAATTGCTAAGGAGTTCTGTTTGCGTGTGTGTTGGTGGTGATTAAAAAGAAGAATCGTCATCTAAGTGAAATATTTAGAGAACAAATTGCCTCTTGATGGATGAATAATGAATCAATTTGGAAAATTTATATTGAAATCAAGCAAGCATACCAGTAGAGCAAGACCCCCTACACAGACATCTCAAATCCCAAGTAAAAGAAGGCTGTTTGTCTCTAAAAGGCTAAAATGAGGGTGACTGACAGCTTTTCAACATCTTATTTTCCCACCAAGATTTATACCTTAGCTACTACCAAAACGATTAAGCATGCAAAACAAGACATAAAAAGAAAACCCTTTATTTAGAAAGCCAAAATATAAATACACTAAAGGTAACTGCAGTGTGCCAGGCACTGCAGCTGGGCGCTGCATTTAGAAGTGAGATTCCTGTTAACTAAGGCAAAAAGAGAAACCCTTTGCATTGCTTCCATCGTTAGATAAAAGGAAGCACATAAATTCAATAAGAGAGTAGTATTTTCCTGGCAAGGATTCTTTTGGTAATTTATGATACAAGAAATATTAAAGTTCTCCCTCTTTCAATAACCTTTATCTTTTTTTCATGGCGTACAACACAATTTATTGTTCTATGTTTTAATAATATATCTGTATAGTACACATATAGCTTTAATTACTTCTCTAATGCTTGTCTTCCCAAATAGACAGTAAGTCCCATGATAAAGGAGGGATTGTTTCTGTTCTGTTTACCTCCAGAGCCTGGCTCAGTTTCTGACCCATCTTAGGTGCTCAATACTTCGTGAATGAATGAATAAACTGTTTTGTCAAAGATAATATTTGAAACCCAGAAATGTTTGCACATGTGCATAAGGGGATGTTTAAATTATGACTGCTCAGCACTGTCTGCAATGATCACGAGAATAACAAAAAGGAAAAACACCTAAATGTTCATCGACAAGACAGTGAATTCATAAAATGGAATCTGAGAAATTAAATTAGCCAGAGCAATGTAGACCAAAAATGTTATGTGAGAAAAGCAAACTACAGAACAGGGCTCACAGGATAAGATTCATATCATTTTAAAATACACAAAGCAACACTATATATAATTGTTTCGAAGCACATATGGAACAAAAACACCAAATTAAAGTATTGGTCGTTGTCTCTGGAGAGGGACAAAGAATGGGATCGATAATAGTACACACAGAGCTTTAATTTTATCTGTAATGTTCTGTTTCTGAGACTGAACAGTAATTATATTGGTAATACACACTCAAGCATGCACACACACACTTTTGTATGCTTGTAATGTTTCATAATAATAAAAAAGTGTGAGAAACTGTCACAAACAAGGGGAACCTAAGGAGACATGGAGACATGACAAGTAAGTGTAATGTGGTCATCTGGATGGGATCCTGGAATAGAAAAAGGACATTTGGTAAACACTAAGGAACTATGAAAAAAGTACGGACTTCAGTTAATAATATCACTATTGGTTCATTAACTGTAACAATATACCATTCTCATGTAAAATGTTACTAATAGGGGAAACTGGACACAGGGTATATGGGAATTCTCTGAACTATCTTTACAATTTTTCTATAAATCCAAAACCATTCTAAAATAATAGGTCTATTTTTAAAAAATGAACAACACAAAATCATTCTTCAAGTGGACCTCTCTTATAGCAGTCCTTCAAAAAAAGACCTAAGTTGAAATTAACTACTAAGCTGAGCGAAGGCCTTTTTATAGGAAGCTAAGATAATATAGTCCAAGTGTGTTGGATTTTGATGATCCAACTTACAGAAAAGAATTTAGAGAACAGTAAGTTAACACATTCCCTAGATTGCTATATTTCCCTCAAATATCAGATGGCTCAAGTTTGCCTTTTGTCAGGGCTGGATAGCAGTCAAACGTGAGCTTGTTCCCATGAATTGAGGTTATTTGAGAACATGGGCCTATGGCAAACCACTTAACTGCCTTGGCTTCTTTCCACTCCTCTATTCCTCTCTTTGCAGTTGCTCTGTCCTGCTTGCTTAGGCCATTTTCATAGTCGAGTGCAACCAAACTATTTACATCTTCTTTAAGGTAAAATAGAGTAAAAAAGATTCCATGGCAGATATGGATGTACTGTATGGATTCCAATACATTTAAAAGGGATTGCATTCTCAAAGCCAACCTCAGATGAGATCAAAGTCACACAAAGGTAGAGCCAGAAAGAAGCTTGGACCTCTAAAGAGGTCCTGTGGCCTCCTTATTTAGACAGGTTCTGGGGAGGTATGACCCCAGCAGTAACCAGGGCTCCTCTTAGGGAAGGAATCCCCCATGCTTCACTGCTGATAGCAGAGGGTATGAGCTGAGGGAGGGTCAATATGACAGGGGAATGGCCCAAGGGCTCTGCATGAGAGCAGGCCAGGGAGAAGGAGAGAAGGCCAGAAGCCGGAGACATGGTAAGGGCAGACTGGGTCTCTGGAGAAGTGACCATTGGAAAGTCCTCCCCTTCAACAAGGGTGGCTGAAGGGCCTGTTAAAACTGGCATTGGCATTCCTACCCTACTACGTGACAAATGCTCGTGTCTCTCCCTCTCCCCTGACTTTGGTGAAGTCTACCACACTCACACATGCTCAGGGAGAGGAGTCTATTTAGTGGAAATCACTGAAGCAGGACTTCTGTGCCCAGAAGACCAAGAGAAAGTAAGGTCCCTGGAAATGAGAGATACTGGGAGGAGGGAGGACTTTCATGGAGTGTGGCAATGAAGGCATGAGCCAATCTTACATAGATTTCAAGGGCATTGATAAAAGACATCAGTAGGGCCAGGCTAGGTCCAATTGATCCTCCATTCCACAAAGTATACTAGCCTGAAGATCTCCAAAAAGAGGACTTTGTGGGAACTGTCCTACCTTCCCTTTATTATTCTCTAGGAAGGCCTACTTTTTCACTGGTCCACAGGTGGATATGATAATTTAAAGGAAAGTTGCCTCTAAAAAATAATTAACTTTGCCAATAAAGATCCACGGTATAAAGGAACTATGAAGGCTCCACAGGGATTCATGTTTTACGTCTAGCCACTTTTGAAATCTTTTAAAGAGTTTTTTTAGGGGGTGTAGGTGTGAAGTGATAAAAAAAGAGAGCTCAGGACAGACAGAACCTAGAAGCAACTAGAAGAAGAAGAACCTGTGAAGAAGACTAAGAGAAATGGCCAAATCTTTAGGAGAAGAAATAGAAGTCATTGGTTTCAGCTTCACTGAAGAAAGGAAGTTCTACAAAGGAATTCTCAACAATTTCAAATGTCAAAAAAAACCCTTAAAGTTTGAAAAGTGTCTTTTGGGTTTTGCCAATAGGATGTCACTGATGACCTTGCCAAAAGAGAGTCCACTGGGCAAATACAGTCATATGAGTTGTTGACTAAACGAGGACACCAGCATACATTGTGCTCATGAAATTATGCCCTCAGAAAAAGAAATGTATTTTTCCAAACTGGGACGAAGGTACCAAATGTGCTTGTGAAGAAACTGGTGGTTTCAGTGGAGTGAAGGGGGCAAAGCCCTATACAGTGAGGTGAAGCCTAAACAGGAGGAGAGAGAGCGTACATTCTAGTGTCTGAGCTCAGTCCTCCTATTGGGCAACTTTAAACTGACAGGAAGAAGAATTTTCACTGTGGAGGGAAGAGATAAATCCAAGAAAGGTTAGGAGAACAAATGTAAAGAGAAGAAAGGGAGAAGGACTATGGTAAGGTATGCGTTCTGAGTTTTATTGTTAATAAATCCTAGCTGTTTTATTGTGTTAATTCTTATGTTTGTACAACTGCATATAGTTTTCAAAGTTGTTTCACATTGCATTTGATTCTTAAAATACCTTGGGAGATAGGCAGTGCAGCATTTAACTAATGGGCAAAAGTTTAATTTTAAGTGATAGAGCCAAAGAATATATAAAGACCAAGGATGGATCTTGCCTGCAAATTCAGGTGCCTATCCTAGCACTGTCACTTAAGAACAAGTTGCATCAAAACAGTAAGCTTGTGCACAATTGTTAAGTGGAACATGTAATATCTGCCTTATAGAGACATGAGGATGAACCATGATGAGATGTATACAACATCTAGGATACAGCCAAGCACAGACAACCAACACACATAAACTCTTTTCATCTCCTCTCCACCTAGAAGTCATTTTCAGGTTATCTGACTCCAGGTCGATAATTATAAACTAGATGACTACTATGATCATTTATTCATTCATTCAAGTCTGTGTAACCGTTGCTTTAATGAGAATCTAAGAGCATTACTTTGTAAAAGGTCCTTAAAGAATTTTAATTGTTAATAAAATTTGATGTTTTATTTACCTAACATCTTACAACATGCCTCATAAAAGTACCAGTTAACTATAAAACTATTTCCCATCTCCCTTCCCCATCAGCCACCTTGGGAACTGATATCCTAGTATGCAGATGGCAATTGGTGAAGGGGTGGGGGGAGGAAGGACTGTCCCTTGAAAACCTGAGGAATTGTGACCCAAGCTGAAATGTGAGCTGAGGATAAACAGGAAGTTCCAGCCTCAGCCAGGGGAGGAGGCAGGGAGAAGGGATGAGAATCATCCTGCTCGTTCTACTTTATGCCATGGAGTTATCCCTCAAAGGAAGGAAAAAGCATTAGCATATGAAAAATACATAGTGATTTAATTATCTGGTTCTAATATTTTTTCACACTACACCATTTCCATCAAAAGATCAGGAAACAGGGCCAGGCAGGTCACTTTTAAAATTCAACACTGATTTTTCAGCTAAGGAAAAAAAAAAGTGGATAGAGCAGACAATCTTCACATCCATAACAGGAAAGATACAGCGTAGACTCATTAACCCAGTTTCGATAATCGAGAAACGAATACACAATGTGTAGGAATATAAACTCAGATCATCTGATGTTGGCCTAATTCTTTTGGCAACATTTATTTAAATGTACACTAATGGGTCACAGCATTAATAAGTGTCGTTCCAGCTGTGTCCACTTATTTTCCATTATTTGTCATATTATTCCAGAAAAATGGGAAGGTTTCCCCCATGATCATTGGAAATGATCTAATTTAGTTATGTATGTGATAGACATGCCTAGTGGTGAATTTCAATCCTCAGTCTTGCTTCTCCTGAATGCTTTCTATGTGCCAGTACCTGTTTTGGGCACCAGGAACTCAATGGTGAACCAATTAAGATTCCTATTCTCCTTGTGGAAATTAATTCTAATTGAGGCAGCCATTAACACATGCGTGGCCAGAATAATTTCAGAGAGTGACAATTTCAGTGAAGATAATATAGAGGTGCAAGGAGATAGTGTCTCTCAAAGTGGGCCTGGGGCTATAGTAGATAGAGTAGCCAGGGAAGACCCTTCTGGGAAAAATGTGAATAAGACAGTTTTGCAAAGATCTGGAACAAGAACATTCTAGCCAGAGGAACAGCATGTGCAAAGGCCTGGAGGCAGGAATGAGCTCAGGGTGAATGTGGAACAGAAGGAAGGCCAGGGTGACAGGAACACAATGAACTAGGAGAAAAGGGCACAAGGGGAACATAGCCATGATAAAAATGTAGATGTTATTCCAAGGGCAATGGGAAACTACTGGAGAGTTTTTAAGTGAGAGAATAAGCTGGTCTAATTTAAGCCTTCGAAAAATTCCTGTGGCCGAGGAAACGGAAATGGGCTGGGAAGGCGTGGGGTGAGGGAATGAAGGGAGCAGAGAAGCCTCACAGTTGTCCAGACAGAAGATATGGTGACTTAATGTCAATACCTCTAAGTGAGATGGTTTCCTTCCCCTTTATAGCATTTCGATGAATCATTTCAAATGAAGTCCCACTTCTGTTTGCCAAAGAGAGCAGAAGCCTTAATAGAAATGTAGTGATCTGTGGTGAATGTTGAGCTGAGATAACCTCTCAGCCAACAATGGGAGGAGAGAGCCTGCGGAATCAAGGAGTCGATCATTCAAAACCACGTTTATGTGAAAATGGGAAGTAGCAGTGCATCACAGCTGGCAGTTTCATCCTTGATTCAAATGAATGGCACCCACATTTATTTCTTATGAACAAAATGTGCCCCAAAGATCACTGATGAACAAAGCGCGCCATGTAATCAAAACCCTGCCACCAAAGGCAGCTCAGGTTGCTGGCAACACAGAGGGGTGGGGCAACTAACTGCCTTTACTTTTGAAAACTAAGTTTTATCTTAAATGCAGAGAAAGAGATGGTTCAGAAAGACGCTGGTCTTCTCTTTGCTCACCTCAAAGCACACACTCTAACTCTAGGGTCTCTAGCTATCAGATTGCCCATTCCCACCTGCCTTGCCCTACGATGCCAAGATTTCTCTGACCTTGATTTCTGCCATTAGAGCTAGCAGCCTATTTGCTCTCTCCTTGACCAAACGTGTGCCAGGCTCCTCTGAGTCTTCTTTTTGTCCGGCCCTCTCCCTTGGGTTCTATCCTTGGCCTGCTTATGCCAGTTTTAGTAAGAATCCTGCTGAGGCAGTTTAGTGATAATCCCCTACCCTTGGCACCTGATCACCCTCAATATCTGATCAAATTCCTCATCTCCTACCTTCAATGTCTTATCACATTGATCTGCCTTCAGCAAGAATCCTGTTGAGTTTGGTCCATCCAGATTCATCCTTACCCCTGACATCTGCCCTTAATAATTTTCCACCTACTGACCCTCTCCCTGCCCTTTGGTTATTCTTCCCCATTTGTCCTTGCTGTATTCAGAGTTAGTCCCAATATCTCTCCCACTGCAAAATCCCATTGTAGTAACCGCCCCCCCTTGAAAAATGTCTTCCTTATCATCTTTAACCTATGTCTAAATAATTTTTTATCAGCTCCCTGAGGCTCATAGTTATAGATACAAAGAATAGGAAAAAGTAAAACTTAAAAAATCCCAAATTTGGAATGGATGAGCTCATCCATGCAACTTATTTCAAAAGCTCTTGGATGATCAGAACTGATGGATCATAATCAGAAGAAACTATCATCACTGGTCGAAATGTGAGCCTTTAAAAATTAGTTTTAATAATATAATGAAGAGCCATGAACCTATGACTTAATCCAAAAATTAGAACATTAGCAAGATTTAACTTAAATGCTCACCCCACCCTTCTGCCATAACCACAGTCTTTAATTTTGTGTTCATATTTTAAAAGCGAGGGTGGAGTGTTGTTGAAGTTAGCCTGTTTCTAAATTTCATGAAAAAGGTATCATACTCATTGTGTTCTTCTGGAACCTCCTTTTTCACTCACAGTCATAATTAAGATTTACCCATGTTAGTGTATCTGCACTTTATTCATGTTTCACTACTTCATAATAGTCCATTGTGTTCCCTATTTTTTTTAAAAAAATATGTTTCATCTTATCTGATGGAGGATAAAATATTCAGAGGAAAACATTCCAAGCCTTCTTAATTCAATGTTTTATAATTATGGTCCCAAGAACACACAGTAATTAAATGCTTCAGGGAAAATGGGGTTTAGGTATTTAGTGGTCAAGACAATTAACTGCTTGGGGGCCTTGCTCATTAGCTACAAATATTCATTCAGACAACATTTAGCTGATTAGAATCTGAATTAAAAGGAAAGCTTTTGTTTTTAACTTCTAGTTAGAAATCTTATATTTATTATTCCATGCTTTTAAGAGCTGATTCATAAGATTTTTTTTCTGTCATTTAATTGCAAAGGAACTGGTCAACTTCCGATGTGTCAGAGCATGCCTTGAAACAAACCCCATAAATCTCCTAGTTAGCATTTTGGTTGTGGATTTTCTTTTGAAGGGAGAAAAAAACTAAATATATTCTGATAAAGTATAGTAAGATGAAAAGAGAATGTGTAGGAGCAAAGAAGAAAAGGAGAAAGCCTTAACAGAAAGCAAAATACCACTGGGAACACTGTTAATGTTACAAAGTAAAAACGTCCAGCCTTAAAATAAAATGTCTGTATTTCTTCTTTTGGAGGTCAGGAGTCAGGCATGAATGCAAAGAGAAGAACCCCAACAACCAGGTTGTTATAAATTAAAAATAACAAAGCCAAACATGGGAGGAGTAAAACGGATGCCTTTAGATGAAGGCAGGGCACAGGTGTTCCCCAGCAAATGTCTCTGAACCAGAACACTTTGGGAAAACTGCTTTACCTCCTCTAGCATCTTATCAGGTGAGAGCGGGAGGCAGAAACAGGTTAGCCCTGTTGCTTTTCTGGATGCACACACAGCTTAATTTGAGTCTTTTTCCAGGGCAGTAATCATTTAGTGTATATCATTCCTGAGATTTAAAAAAAAAAAAAATAATGACCTTAGTATGTCTCTAAGGGAAAAGAGGAGAAATAAACACCACAGCCTTGACATTATAAGCAAGAAGAGGAGAAAAATAAGACAAATACGAGAGAGCCCAAGGAAGGCAAACTTTTCTTATTTACTGTGAGTCTTCTTCACGAGGGTCATTTTAACACTTCTGGTGCCTATTAAGCACAGCCCAATTTCTGCACTCTTGGAAATAATCTGTGTTTGCTGAAGAAATGATAGGCCAGGAGAAACTCTGGACAGGAACCCTCATTCATATGTGGGCCCAGGTGCTTTTAGACTGAGGCCAAACCCAGTGGAGCCAGAGAGCACTGGGCTGGAATCTCTGTTTTGCCAATTAATACAGAGAGATACTGGGCAAGTGACTTAATCTCTCTGGGCAACAATTTCCCCACACACAAATTAAGGCAATAGTAATGACCTGACATGATTAACATATAACATCTAAGTGGTTATCATACCAAAAGCACTCAATAATGTTTATTCCTTTCCCTTTTGCATTCCTGATTTCCTACCCTTAGGCCTTACTGTTGCAAAGGTCATTACTCTCAGTTATTCTGCAAGTATGGGGTCATCACCATGTTCTGTGAGGAAGAACATTACTCCAAATGAAGCACAATAAAGGTAATTGGCATACATCCATGTTGACAGTGAAGATGATGTTGCCCAAGGTAGTAGGCTACTTATGTTGATTTCCCTTCAAAACAGATCAGGGATGTGGCCAGGGCAGTTGAGATTAAACGTCATGTACACAAACCTATGATTCTTCCAGAAAGTCTGTCAAACTGGTTACATTTTTAAAGATTTTATAGCTTACTTTATTATCTGAGAACAACTTAGGCTTCAGGGAGACAAGTGACCACAATACTGAGCTGGTAAAAATTAACTTGGATCTCTTTGACTTTTATATATTTATATATGTAAGTTTCAGCAGGAAAAAAAATATGTGAGCTTTGACCAGATATATGCAGACTTGAGAGGTTTCACCTGATGTACTTCCCAGTGATTGCTAAAAACAATAAAAGCATGAGCATATGCTCACGTAGCTACCACCAAAACGCATGCATTCTCTTGAATTGAGAAAGGGATCAATATTATATCTGAGGTTAAGGGGAATTACAGGGCCTATGAGATCTTGTAATTCAATTTATTTTACAGTTGAGGTACCCAAAGCTGAAAAGAGTCAAACTTCTCAAAATTGAGTGGGCGAACTAGGACTTTCAGAAGGCCCTTACCTGCTTAATCAAGAATTTTCTAACATATTACTAATTATAAAATTACTGTGTCTTTAGGAGGAAGAAAAATGCAAAGACCTTTGTACTATGGAATTCCATCACATGACTATTGACATTTCTGGCAATTCTCAACCCCGATGCTTGGAGGTACAAATACTAGTGAACTCATCTGTTTACTAGCTTGAATGACCTCCCTACCTGTCTTCCTGACTGCCCAAGTCCCCAAGTACAAGACTGATGTGCAATCTTGTCTAATTTTTAGGTCATTTTTCCCATGTAATACTTTGGGCTCTTAGTAAAACAACGCATGGGTCATCAGATTTTTTAAAATAAGTACCTCTTTATTTGATTAAAAATATCTTTAGCAGAAAGTTTGGCCAAAAAGAAGACTGGGGATGAATTAGAGAATAGCATGAAATTTAATGTGGTCGATTAATTTTTAGTAATAGCCTCAAACCCGCAGTTCTGAGCTGCTCATTCTGAGCAGCTCAGAAGACCAGCTTCATCAGGGGGGCCTGGTGCAGTGGGCTCTCTTAATCTCTGTAACACCCACATACCTCTCTTTCGTTCTGTGCTTTACTGAAAACAGCCCTCTCCTCTGCTCCTAGGGGCAAAATTCTTATTTGTCTGTCAGGGTTTCTTAGCCATGGTGCCATTAACATTTTGAGTTGGATGATCTGTGGGGGGGGCTGATCCTAGGAAGTTCAGCAACAGCTCTGGTCTCTACCTACTGTGCCACAACTGTGACAACCAAAGTTGTCTCTGAACATGGCCAAGTGTCCCCTGGGAGTAAAATCACTTTGGTTGGAAACCACTGGTCTGTGGCAGTTATGGGAATTCTATTCTTTCTTAGCACTGATTGGTTTAAGTATGTAAGTGAATTCTGGCTACTGAGATCTCACAGGCAAGTTTTTGAGGCGGATTCTGGAAAGTTTTCCTCACTCTTAAACAAGAAATGTGAAAAGCAAATGGCATTTCTCATTCTTGAGGACACTTACGTCTGAAGGTGTGTACCCAGGTGTGAGTATACTTGGAAATACTGTACCCACAATGTGACCATATGAGGGCCTGGCCTGAGGCAAAGTTGAGTAACACTTGTTATTATAGGGGAATCATTTCTTTGCACTTCAAGCCAATTTGAGTTGTTGTTTTTTTTTGTAACTTGCAACCAAAGCATTCTGATATAATACTCCTACTGCACTGTACATTGCAAATATTTATAAATATTCATATCCAGTATTAAAGTTTCATGACACTTTAAGATATGCTTATTTACCCTCCTCACTCCTCCCCATCCCCACCCCCCATCCCTGCAAAACTTCTTTCTGCCGCTCCTGGCAATTCTTGTATTTCATTATCCTCTAATTCACACAACTGTCTAAGTACTATTAAGAAATGATTGAATGGTTATGATAACTCCAGTCTTCTAGATAATATTTTTAAATATTCTATACTTTTAAAAGAGATTTGAAACAAACAAGACAAAAGATTAAGTTAACTCTTCCTTGGGCTAGATGATAACGTACTGAATTATTTTCTTTGCTTTCTGAGCTTTTTAAGATAAACAAAAATATAAGAAGAAAATGTAGGTATGGTAATAATTTTTCAAAGTAGAGAAAGCTTCACTAATCTTAAAATTTCAGTTTCAGATGGAAAAGCTTTAACTGAGTTGAAGACTGACTTTCATTTTCAGAATAAAAAGGCTCAGAAATTTTAGTAACCCTTAATAAAAAAAAAATTATCTGGACATATTCTGGAGAAATTTCTTCAAGAACAAAAGGGAAAATTATGCGAGCTTACATAAAGACAGAGCAAGTAACTTAAAAAGGAAAAATAATTCATCTAACGTCAGACTTTTCATCTATAACACTGTGTGACAGACAATAATGAAACTGTTTACATATGTGTGAAGGAAAAGACCTGCAATTCAAGATCACACAGCTGAAATATATACTTAAAGGAACAAAAATATTTTTGGAAAAAAAAAAGTCTACCAACACTGGGCTCTAAGAAAGCATTTCAATCAAATAAAAATTAAAGGATAAGCATTCAAGAACAGGGTGAAAAAAATTTTTGAAGAGTAACAGGTATGTTTGCTATACTTGTATGCCTTTAGATGTAGACACAGATATGCATTCTACTGTAATCACACCAGTAAGAAACATACATAGGAAAAGATAGGTAGATTAAAGGAAGAATCAGAGTGCTTCAATGTAGATCAAATTATGTAACGGCATTTAGTAATTATTAAAAGTGGCATTTTGACATCATTTTCCAATAGCTTTACAACTTTGGGGTATGAAGAGTCTTTCTACATATACCATCAAAGCCAGAAACAGTAAAAAAAAAAAAAAAAAGACTGAAAGATGTACTTACACAAATTTTAGCATTTTGGAAGGAATATAAAACTAAACTAAGGTTAAAAGACTGTGGAGAATATTTGCACTATGCAAAATAGGCAAATATTAATGTTTTTACTACATACAGAGCCATTACAAATCAATAAGGGAAACAACTCAATGGAAAAGTGAACAAAAATACTGAGAGGGAATGAATAAATAAAAGTCTAAGAAAGATGTGGGAAGATTCTCCATTTTACCAGTAAACAACTACAAATTGATATAAGTATATTTTTATTTATCTTAATTACAAAGCTTGAAAGGATTGTAAGTAACCAGTGTTGGCAAGGCTCTCAGAAAAGGAAATTATACCACCCTGTGTGTAGGCATGGAAATCGGCACAAGTCTTCTGTAGGATAATTTGGAGATATATATTACAGACACACACACACACACACACACACACATATTACATGTATACCTCTTTTAATCCTGCACACCTCCATGTAGAAATAAGTCTTGAGTAAAAGGATATTCATTGTATTATTAGTTAGAATACTGAAAAACTGGAAATAACATAAATGTTATGCTAACAGTTGATTATATAAGTAATGGGACATCCACTCAACAAAATGTTATGTAACTATTAAAAACTATTTTGATATAGTTACAATGACAGAGAGATGTCCATAAAAAGACAAAATGTAAACAGACAAAATCATCAAGTATAACATGACCCACTACTGTTGAATGATCAGAGGAGAAATTCAGACTAAAACTCTACCTAATAGGAGAAATGAAAAGAATTTAGATTAGTAAATAGAAAAATAAAACTAGTTAAGATTAGTAATAAAGTTAGAACAAGGAAGACAAAACATGAGAAAAAAAGGTATAGCTACAGAATATTTTATCCTCTTTTGACCTCATGTAGTGAAGAACAGATGGGAATTGAACCATGCAGGCTTAAGGTGCCTATGAAAGCTGCACAATGAACTGTCACTTCCAGGTTGCTCTGGCAATAGTCTCCACTCCCCCTAGCAATTATATTACAGAAAAACATAAGCAAAATACAAATGCTTCAAAGATAGAGGTAAATTCACAATGCTTTAGACAAGACCCCTTGGATAGGAGGTCTAGGTAGAAGTTTGAGAGTATGTTTTCCTCATAAAAAAAAAAAAAAAAAGGTCTTAGAATTTGAAGGAAGAATTTGAGGAATGCAGCATTTGGGAGCCATATTTTGGGGAGAACTCCTGGGTATCTCCGACTTCTTGTTCTCCCCACTGATTTGGTCAGATAAATATAGACAATTACATTTTTGCACATTCCCATCAGCCCACCTATTCCAACACTTGCACGACTGTCTAGAGGACGCCAACGTACCCAGGACTGAGGAATAGTAGGAACTCATCCTGATCACCTGCACAGGCTGATATGGGATTGGAACAACTGTAGTAGCCTATGAAAACACAGAGAAAATGTCTGCAAGAAAAAATGTCAGCCTGTCAATGGGCAGACAAATTTATAAGAGTAAATAACAAAATGCTCACAATTATTATTTCTTCTAGGTGGAGGAATCACAGGTAATTTTCTCTTTTTTATATCTTAATTATCTTTCTTTTACAGTGAACATGTATTATGTTTATAATAAAGAGTAATCTGTTTTGCGGGAAAGAAAAGACGAACTAGATTATGGGAAAGATAAAATGGAAAAGAGCTTGATTTGGATTCCATCTTCATCTCATGTTTGTTCATATCTTCAAACACAGGGTGTGTGTGTTTGTATGTGTGTATTTTATTACTAGACTATAAAACCAGTAAGAGCAAGGCTGTATCATATTATCTTGTTTGGTCTACGAATAATAAATAAATGAATTTATGAATAAAACCAACTCTTTACAATGAGAACAAAGAAATTAATATTTCATAAATGCTCTGATTAGCATAATGTCACAAATCCTGATTTTCTTTTAAATTCAGTGGCAAAAGTAGCTAATTTTCTTAATGATATCTAATTGGTAAGATAAGACTGAGAAAAACAATCAGAAATCGTATTTGCACATGACTTTACTCACAATAAAAAATAAATGAAGTCACAGCCAGTATGAACGTAAAAGCTTAAAGGAACATGGTAGATTTCTCCAGAAAATCCTGAACAAAACGTTATTTACATTACAGAAGATCCTTCACTTTATTAAAATATTTGTTTTAAAAGTTAATTCATTTAAAAGTTTGTTTCCTTTGGTCATCTTTTCTTTTTTTATATATAATTTATATGATGATGATGATGATGATGATGATGACATTGGTTAATGAAATCCAGTAAGGTTCAGGTGTACACTTTAACAGTAAGGCATATATATATTGCATTGTGTGTTCATCTCCCATAGTAAGATTTCTTTCTGTCACCACATATTTGACCCAACTTTACCCTGTCTTCCTCCCCCTCCTTCCCCATCCCCTACCCTCTGGTACCCACTAGTCTATTGTCCATGTCCATGAGTCTCTGTTTGTTTGTCCTGTTCATTTGTTGCTTTTAGGTTTATATCTCACATACAAGTGATGTCATGTGGTTTTCAACTTTTTCTGTCTGGCTTATTTCACTTAGCATAATTATCTCAAGGTCCATCCATGTTGTCACAAATGGCAGTATTTCATCTCTTCTTATGGCTGAGTAATATTCCATTGTATATATGTACTACAGGTTGTTTCCATGTCTTGTCTATTATAAATAATGCTGCAATGAACAAAGGAATACATACATCTTTACAAATGAGTATTTTCATATTTTTGGGTAAATACCCAAAAGTGGGATTGCTGAATCATATGGTAATTATGTCCTTAAGTTTTTAAAGGAAACTCCGTACTGTTTTCCATAGTGGTTGTACCAATTTACATTCCCACCAATAATCTACAGGATGGGAAAGGACAAAAATAGTAAATTTCACTCAGGTGTGGAATATAAAAATAACTAATAAAGGAACTCATAAATCAAACAAAAACAAATTCATAGATGTGGACAATGAAATGGCGGTTACCAGAGAGGACGAAGATGGGGGAAGAGCACATTGAGTAAAGGTGGTCCAGGAAACTAGACTTTGGGTGGTGAGCATGTGATAGAGTATGTAGGTATCATATCATAATGTCATACACCTGAAATTCATGTTATTAACCAAAGTTATCTCATTAAATTTAATAATAATAAAAAAAAGTTTGATTCCACATCAATAAGAACAGAAGCTAAATCTAAGACCTGAAATAAAGGACATTGCCAAGTGAAGATGAATCAAAAATAGGAATAAAGTTTCCCTGATACTATCAAATAAATTTAATGGGAAAACAATGTAATTTACAAAAGCAACCTCTGTTGATGACTGTCTTACTAACAACTTACAAAACAAAAATATAAAACCAAGAACACAAAACACTTAAATCCTCTTGTATATGATATAGGATAGAAACAATGGAGGAGACACTCAAACAATGTGAAAACTGGTATCTAGCATGTAGATCTTTGAAAAAAGAGGATCTATTCTGGTACAACTTCAGAAAATAATGTAATTTATGTTAATGATGATTTCCTCTGAAATTCTGAATGTTTTATCACTGATGGCATGTTAAATTATTATAAAGGTACTAATTTCTCTTTGCTAGAGGGGAGTACTTTCTCTAGTCTGTCCACAAGCTGTCAACCTTTTCTCTTCAAATATCTTAATTTAATTTCTGCAGTCTTTTAGAAAATAACATCTTAAATGATTTCAGCAGCTACTACCTAAATTTAGAGGGCGATTTTTAAATAAAACTATGGAACAAAAAATTAAACAAGCCCAAACACACACCAAAGTTATGTTGATACTATGCAAAATTTCATTTAAATTCTTAGCCCCCTCCCCCACCCGAATGCTTTTGAGACAGAAAATATCCAATAATAGTAATAATTTTTATCAGTTGAATATTTAAAATAGCAATAATAAATGTTTATTTTGTGGCAGTCATTACTCTAAGCATTTTGCATATATTTATTCGTTTTATTCTTATAACAATGCTTTAAGATATAGATGCTGTTATCATCAGCATCCCCATTTTACAATTGAAGAAACTGAACCATGTTGACATGAAACTTGCCTAAGGTTACACATCTAATGAGTGGCAAAGCCAGTATTCAAACTCAGATACAATGTGGTATCCATATAATTAACGATTATCAAGTAATCTTCAATCATGCCCACACACTAGAAGTACTCAGGGGTTTTTTTACATTCCTGATGATCTTGGCCACATTCAGACTAGATACATCAGAGTTTCTGGGGGGAATTCCCAGGCAGCAGTATTTATAAAGCTCCCCAGGTCCAATGTGCAGCCAAATTTGAGAACCACAGCAGGATGCTATATTGCTCTAATAATTACAAGACCAACCTTAACTCTAATGCAATCTGCTTAATATATTTTGACAGGAAATTAACATCAATTTTAAACTAACTTAATTTTAAAAATATATATTAAGTTGCTAATTGAATAGAAGACTGGTGATTACCTGAAAGGACCCACCACTTTCTCAGAATAGAGCTTCTACCTCCTAATTTAAAACGCATCAAGCTTCCCAGACCTACGTTTGTTCCTTCTTCCCCCAAAAAGGCGGGGGGGGGGGGGAGGCGGCAAATTAAAAGAGCTGATCTGCAAATATGGGCTCATGAGTTTCAATAGCACTGGAGGGAACTAATTATACTGCCTGATACCATTCTGTCTTTAAAATGCTTCTTACCACTCTCTGCTCTTTACATATATACTTATTTATTTACACATATACATGTATATAGTCACGTATACATACATATATACAGCGAGCCCTCAAATGGCATCGTTTGGTTCACCATCACTTAGTTATAACATTGAAGAGAAAAAATTTAAAAATCTATTCCCGGCCAGCGAGGCCACTGTCTATGTGGACGTCTCCCCGTGTCTGCGTGGGTTTTCTCCAGGGACTCCAGTCTCCTCCCACATCCCAAAGATGTGCACGTAAGGTTCATTGGCGTGTCTACACTGAGTGAGTGTGGTGTGTGTGTGTGTGTGTGAGTGAGCTCTGTGATGGAAGGATGTCCTGTCTATTGTGGGTTCCCACCTGGCACCCTGAACTGCCAGGAGAGGCTCCAGGCACCCAAGACCCTGAATTGGAATAAATGGGTTGAAAAAGAATTCTTACTTTTTATTCACCTTTCTTAAATGTATGCGTAGCTCACATTTATTTCAATATTTAATATTAGAAGTGTTTGGGAGCTTTATTTAGAAGTTTGGTGATGTTTTTGTGACCAGAAATATGTGGTTAGGAACTTAACTCTTGTTTATATCAATTAGCCTATGGGAAAATTGGTTTCCTTATATGTCATTTCACTTAGAGCCAGTTTCCAATAACCTGTTGATGATGTTAAGTGAGAACTTACTGTATACATACATTTATATATGCACACATATACACACACATATGTATCAAAGTGTGATTCCTGTGAAGAAATCTAAGCAATGAAGCTGGCTTTTGCCTTGAGGTCACTTGAGCTCTGGTTTAAGACCCAGCAAGCAGGACAACAGCCAACGGGGAAGTTGCTCAAAGTCAGCTTGTGCTCCCTTTACCAAGCTGCATTGCCTACACGTGTCCACATCTCTCTATAGCAGAGCCTTTGTAATTCTCACAAAGGAGCCATATGGGCTAGCAGAAGTACTGCTCAAAAGGTCAGGTTCTCAAGCAAAGCTTGACCAAAGGCAGGGTGGCCAAAAGGACATCCCTCCCAGCACCACCACCACCAAGAGCAACACAGCAAGCCATGCCCCTAGATGAGTGCAAGGAATCGTGCCTGTTTTAAATTTCGGCCATGGATGGAAAAAGAGGAAAACAAAAAATCGACCCTAAGAATTCATTACAACAACCCAAAACTCATGCAAATATGCAGGACAAATGTGTATAACAAAGAGCAACCCCAAATGCCCTGAAGCAGAAAATTTAATGTTAAGGGTCAAAGTTGGTGATACTGCAGGCACATAGCAGAAGCAACTGTGAATATTTTTATGAAGAATTTGTCTATAATCTAGACCTAGAAGAATACCCTCAAAGTTATAAAAAAAATGAGTAGCTGGCAGTTTTAAATGAATCAACTAATTAGTTAATTCACATAATTTAGGAAACAAGACACAATAAGTAACAGCCAGCAGAATCAGATTCACAAAGACTTCAGATACTAGAATTATCAAATTCAGAATATAAAAGACTATACTCCATATGTTTAAAGCAATAAAAAATTTGAAAATATGTCGAGGGAAAAATACATTTTTATAATATAATAATATTTATAATATAGTAAATATTATAAAACAGCCAAGCAAAAATTAAGAAGTAATTTTCTAGGTTCTAGAAATAAAAAATAACAAAAACCAAATGGATAGATTGAAAGACAGATTAGAATAAGGGCCAAAAAAAGACATTTTCAGACAAAAGCTAAGAGAGTTTGTACCAAGAGACCCTCACTTAAGGGAAGTCTACAAAATTCAGGTGGAAAAAGTGATCTCAGTTAGGTCAAAAATAAAAAAAATATTAAGCAAAGAATGTGGCAAATGTGTGAATAAATGTTAATAAACATCCTCTTTAACAATAAAATTTTATGTGATTAATAATGTTCTTTATACAGTACAACAATACCAAATAACAATAGCATATGGCATGTGAGAATAATGGGAGTTAAAACATTCTAAAGTATTATTTGAGAGAGGGAAAAGAGATTGACTAAATTTAGAGTTGATAAGTAAAGTATGCATGCTAAAATTTCTAGGATGACTGCTAAAATATAGAAATAGAATATGTAACAAACTAACAAGGGAAGGAATGTGATAAGGAAAAAATATCAATCTAAAAAAATACATACAAGAAAGAAAAGAAACATTAGGGGAGAATATGAAGTACATAATCAAATAAGTAAATCCAAAGTCATTAAGAATAAATAGAATAGATGATCCAGGTAAAAGTCAAATGTTGTCAGACTTATATTTTTTAAAAGAGGAAATACTGAATATAAAATTTAGTTATGTTAGGATCATCTGGGTGGGGGTTACAGATAATGTGGGAAGGAAGGGGAAGACACAAAATTTCATTCTCCAAGTGTTTGTAAAGCTAAAATATTCCCACATGAGCCTTTGCCCTGCCAGATGTGAATTCTAAATTAAATCTGATGCAATACTTGATTTTCAATGTACACACAAATCACCTGGGGACTTATTAAAATGAAGATTCTAATTTAGCAGTTCTGAGGTGGGCCCTGTGAGTCCGCATTTCCAGCAAGCTCCCAGGTAGTAATGATGCTGTTGGCTCTGCTCCGCACTTGCAGTATACTGTCAAGATAGACTTAATTTCTTTACAAACAGACTAATAAATAGGTAGATATAATACAGAGAAAAGCAAGGACCAGTCCATGATCTAACTGTAAGTCCAAACTTCAAAAGTTTGAAAACAGAGTTTTGTTAGATTGGTTGGGTTCTTAAGTTTGATGCCAAGACTTCATAGAAGGCAAAACCTTACCTGAATTAATGTAAGATTATTGTATTCTTTATCCCACTTCATGCATATTGATGTGAATATTCATGTGTTTCACTGTTGAAATCTAGTATGTTTGATGAAAAAGTGCTGCCTCGGACCCTGCTAAAATCCAAAAAACCTTGAATTCTAAAACACATCTGTGCCAGAGATTTTGAGTAAGGGACTGTGGACCCATAATGCATTTTTTTTCATTCTTTGACTAATCAGAGCCTTTGTGGTCATTTTAAAAAATAGTTGTCTCTGTTGTATAAATATACTGGGAGCAAGGAAGAAAATATAATTATTCATTGGTACAATAATTATTCGGTCTTAAAAACTGTTTTTTCAGGAAATTAAGTACTTAAGTAAAATCCCAAGTCATTATTCACTTGGGGTTTTATTTTTGTTACCTGAAAGCAAAATAACACTGACCTAATTTCAGCTTTTAAGTGAATAGCCCCTGAGATTCTTCTAGGTAGAGCTATCTTCTTGGATATGCCACTCTTTGAAAAGAGAGAAATGCCAAATTAGCTTAAAAAAAAAAGACTTTTCACAATATCAAATAAAATATATCTATACAAAACAGAAGTCATATGAAAGTGCTATTATCTTGTGTATTTAAAGAAAACACAATCTCAATGACACCAACATTGCCAGTTGCTGAGTTTGAAGTAATAAAATACAGAACTATATATAGACATAAAAACCTTTAGAAAAATCTTCGGCCACATACAGAGTTTTTCCAAACTGTTATCTACCTTTGATTCTCAAAGCATGAAACCTGGAGAGACAGCAAAAGTATAAAATCCCTCGTGACTTGTTCCCTCCCACAGTCAAACCACACACCTTGGGAGATTAAATGTCCTTTGAAGGCAGCAATAAAGTGGTCACATCAGGCATTGTTACATTTGTTCCTTTTGAGATCCTTGCACATTTTATGGAGGACTTTTAAGTCTCACCTGCACAGAAAGAAGATATACTTCCAAACATTTACAGTAGGCACTCTGACCTCAGTTCATAAAGTAAACAGATGGCGAACATATCAATCAACAGACAGAGGTATGACCTGATGATGAGGACGGCTTTCAAAAGCCATGTGATGCACAAGTGCCTTCCAATCCCTGCTGCTTTCTTAATGGTCAATTTGAAAACGCTCTGTGTAGAGAGGAGGTTATGTCAAAGGTTTGAAAATAAACATCATGATGATTCCAGTGATTTCTGAGGGTTTGTTGTTCTAAGAACAAGAAGCATATCGCAATAGAAAGATCATTTTTTAACATTTCTTTTTAATTAAATTTATTGAGGGTGACATTGTTTAACAAAATTATGTAAGTTTTAGGTGTACAGTTCTATAACACAACATCTCTATGTTGCATTCTCACCACCCAGAGTCTAGTCTCCTGTCACCACATATTTTCTCTCCTCATCCTCCCCCCTCCCCACTTGCCCTCTGGTAACCACCATACTGTTGTCTGTGTCCATGAGTTTGTGTGTTTTGTTTGTTGGTTTATTGCTTTCTGTGTCCTTCAACCAATGATTGGATAAAGAAGATGTGGTACATATATACAATGGAATACTACTCAGCCATAATAAATAATGAAACATTGCCATTTGCGACAACATGGATGGGTCTTGAGAGTATCATGCTAAGTGAAATAAGTCAGATGGAAAAGAACAAGAACTATATGATTTCACTCATATGTGGAATAGAAAGATCATTTTTAAAGGGAGAAATATTATAGGTGAGTCAAGGATGGGTAAATTAAACAATGAATGAACATCCTCCTAATTACCAAATTAGACGTATATTGTATTATGACTTAAGATATTGTATACCATTGGTTCATTTCCAAACATAAATTGCTGTAAGAATCAATCTAAAATCATTTCAAGAAATAGTTGTTGCCCACAGTTCTGGGATAAAGCCCTTCACAGATCCATGAATCTTGACCTGTGAACTATTTAATAAAAAACAGTAATTCAAGAAAAAAAAAATGAAAGTTGTAACCCTTATCCTTCTCCCCAAAATAGACTAAAACAAATAGGAGAGTTGGAAGCCAAAACAAAAACAATGTTAGATGCTGAGATAACATTTTCAAAGTGTGCCAGCTGGATATTTAATAAAAGTGATAATTATCATATTTCAGTTTCAATTCAGAAAGCTCTCCTTCTAAAAAACATATGTAAAATCATTGGTAAAATTTCCCCTCAAAACAGTGTTTGTGAGAATGCTTACAGTAGATTTTTAATAAATACAAAATGAATCTATTATACTAGTTCTAGCCAGTAGTGCCCTAGACACTATAAAAAATGATAAGATTCATCCGTGATATCAAACATATTTACATATATAACATACTTTCCAATTGCCATATCTTTGACAAGGACTTTTTTATATTTCCAAAGCAAGCTTTTTTTATTCACTGATGTTTCACAAGATAAATACACATGACAAATGACAAATCTACAGGAGAGAGATTTCTTTGTGCACTATTATTTAACAACCTAATAGATGACATCTATCAAACATCTCTCTTTTGTGACACACCCAAGCTTTTTTTGTTGTGCCAACCAAGACCTTATCTTCCAATTTTATCTCCTTATGTGAGGCTTGATGGTCCAATGAAATGACATCCCTGCAATTCTAGCCTGTCTTTTAATCTGCAACAAAGCAGTGAAATTCAGTGGAATCTAACAATCCCTAAGTATTCAGTTCTGCTTTCTTACTCATCTCCTTTTATGGGTGAAGACAAAGAAATAGTTGCCTAATTTTAATGACTTGCCCAAGAATATCAGCGTGAATATCCTGGTACAAAGGGAATTAAAGTCATCTTTGAAAAATACATTCTTCCCCAGCCATGTAGCAAAAGTAAGACATTTTTAAAGGTCTATTTTTGAGATTAAGCTTGAAGAAAGCTTATTCCCAGGTCATTCCCTCCAGTGCCCTAATTTAAACAATTCAACATCAGCGGCCCCTGAATCCACTGACTTGACCTGCTCTTCAAGGTCACTCACCCATCTCATGGTTTTGCCTTCCTCATCATCCAGCCTGGCCCACCATGCTGCATAATAATCACTCCCTTGCCTTTGTCCCAATCCATCTCTGCTTCCATATTATTCAGTTGTCAAAACTACAACCTGGTCGAACACAGTTATACTTGATTCTCTCCCTAAGCCAGAGAAACAGACCCAATCTAGAGAAAATAAGCTATACTGGCTGGTTTTCAGCTCTGCTCAACAATCTTACCACACTTCTCTGGCCATCTTACACTCCTACTGCTAGAAAAATATTTTATACTTCTACCCTTTCCTCACACTCATCTAATTATCTCAATTCTTATTTTTCTTAGAAAACAGGAACAAGCAAAAAATAACACAGCATCTTCCCACAGCTATGTATACTCTCCTATATGTATCTACAAATCTAGAACATGTAATGGTTTTGCTCCCATTAAATGGCCAAATGACTACTTGATACACTAGATTCTCATCCCCTTTGTCTACCTAAGGAGATACTTCTATTCATTCATTTATTTCTACTAAATAATCAGTGATAGTAACTCTCATCTTTTAAAAAAATAAGCTGAATATTTCTGACATCACATTCAATGTAGCTATTCACTACACCTCACAGCAAAAATCTCTCAAGAACTATGTATCTTATCTATATTTCCTCATCTCTCATTTTCACCTGAACCAATTCCAATCAGACTTTTGCTCTCACCCAACTACTGACACTGATATTGTCAACATCACCACGAACGCATACTGCTATATCCCACATTCAAGTAGTGATCAAGGTCTTCAATCTCTCAGTAGCACTCCCACGGTTCTTCACTCCTCCTTTGTTCTTGGCCCTCTCTTTTAGCAGCTTTGAGACACTCCACTTGCCTAATTATCCTCCTATTCTCAATGGCAGTTCCTTCTCAGTGGCCTTTACTGGTTCCTCTCTAGCTCCTCAATCTCTAAATGTTGATAGCACCCCATACTCAGTCCTCAGGCATCTCTTCTTAGCCCACTACACTCACTCCCTTAGGGACCTCATCGAATCCCATGAATTTAAATCCACCTACCAATTGAACAACCAACCTTATTCCTTCAGCTCTAACCTGTCTCCTAAACTCCAGGCTCATATATGTAATGCCCACTTTCTCTTGAATAGGTATCAGCATCTCAAACATTTTCCTCATCTAAGAAAATGGCATCATCATTCAGCCAGATGCTCAGGCCAAAGTCCACATTGTCAACAAATCCCAACAGCAATACTTTCAAAACATACCTTGGATCCAAACACCTCATGCAACATTCACTTACCACCTGCGCCCAAGTCCCATGTATAAGCCTCTTAACCTGTCTTCCTGTTTGTTCTCATGCCCTCTTAAGACTACTTTGGGGTCAGCTGTTTAAAACAGAAACCAGACCATTCTCTTTCACATCTGAAACCCTGATGGCTTCCCATCAGATGTGAAAAGGTCCAGAAGGCCCTGGTTATCTGGCTGATGACCACCTCTGTGGCTTTCTGTCCTCTTGGATGTGCTCTTGCTCATGCCTCTGCAGTCACATCAGACTCCGTGTTATTCTCTAAACACCCTGCAATGACCTTGCCTTGGAGCCTTCACAATTGCCATTTCTGTCATCTTGCCCACAATATTGACGTTTGCTTTTTTCCCTCACTTCCTTTAATTTCTTGCTCAAATGTCACTTTCTCCAAGAGTGCTTTCCTAACCACACTTATCTAAAATTATGCACCTTGCCATTCTCTATTCCGTTCCTTTGCTTTATTTGTCTCCATAGCACTCATTCACTGATGTTATGCTGTATCTTTTTTTGTTTACTTGTTTATTACCCAACCCCCTCACTAAAATGTAAGATTCACAAAGCTGGAGACTTTGTTCTTCCCTGTACCCACAGCATCTAGAGCTGGGCCGGGTTCATACCAGATGCCCAATAAATGTTTGTTGAGTGAATTACCAATTTAAGCAATGAACGAATTACTAATTTAACCAATATTATTTATGAGTATGTATAGTCAGGCAGCCTGTCCCCACATACCAAAAAGATAAAGGATAGTTTGATTAATTGGTGCTATCAAAGCAAATCTGTATTGTTTTAAAGATTTTCATTTTATTTCCTAAGCTGACAATAAGAAAGAAAGAACAATAGACAGAGAACTCATAATTGGTCTTCTTACCCCCAATTTCAGATTAAAGATATCATGTATCCACTGGCTAATTAACAGCAAATCTTAATCCCCTGCATAGCTGTTTTGATCAATCGTAATCTATAAGTCTCAAGTGAAAAAAAAAAAAAAGCTAGTCTTTCCTGTTGAAATTAGGGTCTCAAGAGTATGCTAAAAATCTCAGTCTTCTCATAAAAATCAGTTTCTCCTTTGTTCAGTAATGAATATCGCTAAATGAGGGTACAAGGAATTGACCAATTCTTTCTTCATTATGCAAATGAATCCTCTGTGCCCTGTTAGAGTTCAATCTTTCCAAGTATAGGGATATTTCTTTGACCTCCTGTAATAATCAAAATAGGTTGGGTTACACTGGGTATGCCAAATCCACTCTCTTATCCCAAGAAATTATCAACAAAAGTATATTGCTTAAGATACGTGTCTACATGATGGTTGGCTACAATTCAGTTTCTCATGGTTGATAAAGGACTCAGAAATACAGAGACTCCATCTCAATACTTGCTTTCACAATCACTATGACAATGAGATGGAATGCAGTGAATCATGTACCAGTTCTTAAAGCCTCCAACACTTTGCTCACATTTTATTGGCCAAAGCAAGTCACATGGCTCCTCCTTACCTTCAAAGGAGGAGGAGAAGTGAAAATCTATAATCCTGTCAGAATATTTACAGCCTTCATGACTGCCACATCCTCTTACAGAGCCTTGACTAATAACTTTTACACAATAGTGGGAAAAGACATTCCTGTTTAGGTCATTGATTCTACACAGTCACATGTGTGAACATATAAATGGCCTACAGTGAAGAGCCCCAAGCCCTGGAAAGAAAAAAAAAATTCATGCTTCAAAAATAAAAAGCCAAATTAAATAATGCTACATTTCCCAGGAGTTTCACAATAACACCCAAAAGCTTCTATCACTAATGCATGGAATTTATTTTATGATAAAACACCAATAAACAAAACTCTGCTGATGCTTTCTTGGTGATGCTTCTAATTTTGCAGGCACCTGATGGAAGATCTTTCTTGGCTATAATCCTGGCTTAGCTGAACCTAATCTATAATGGATGAAGATGAGCTCTGACCTCAGTGATCTCAAATTCAGCTAAAGATGTTCCAGAAGCCAAAGGAATAAGATAAGATTAATGAAGAGCTAAAAATTGTTGGCATCTATGCAGAGATTTGTATATGACAGAATAAGTACTCTTCACAGGAGAATGACAGATAGGACAGAATGAAAGTGGAAGAATTTATGCAGTATTCCCGTCTTCTATAGTTCAGGTTATATAAAAGCATATAAATCATATGTTTTTTTTAAAGGGTGGGGACAGGAATGCTAAATATAAAGAAAAGATTATAAGCAATTATAAAAATGAAGAGTAAATGAATGATGCTTACGGGGAAATTATTTATATACCATACTGAATAACTTCATTATAAAGCTTTCACGTTCTACACAGACTTATGGACATCAACACTTTCCCAATTTCTCGAATCATGTAAGAGGAGATTTTAAATTATCAAAGACCTAATGGAAAGAGGTTTGATGACTGATTCCCCTATGAGTGCCTGGCCCAGTGTCGCCTCACAGCATTAGGACATTGGTGGGAAAAGAGAAAATTCTTAATTTACCTAATAGTTATGCTTCTTCCAACATGGAGATTTAGTCAAAGTGTGTAATTTAGACAAATGAGGAAATAGATGGCTGAACAACACACACTCCAGCAGAGATGTCTTAATCTATTTTGTTGCCATATCAAAATCCCAGATTGGATATTTAAACAACAGAAATTTATTTTCTCACTGTTCTGGTGGCTAGCAATTCCAGATCAAAGTTTGGCAGGGTTCAGTTTCTGGTTTACAGATGGCCACTTTCTTGTTGAGTCCTCACATTGTCTTTCCTCTCTGTGGTCAAACAGATCTCTATTTCTCCCTCTCTCCCTCTCCCCTCTTTTGGGGATTAGTGGCCTTAAAAGATTAGGTCATGGCTTCACCCTCATGACCTCTTCTAACCCTAATCACCTCCCAAAGGTCCCATCTCCAAATACCATCACACTAGGGGTTCGAGTTCCAACATATCAGTTGGGAGGGGAATACAAACATTTAGTCCATAACAAGAAGTAACACATGCCATGACTGAATGATAATAAAATGCAGACTCTGAAGCATGGGTTCAAAACACAGGTTTAAACAATACAGTATCTTGTTTTAAGTGTCGTGGTACTCAACAGTTAAAGGAGAGTGCATAAGTAAGAAAAATGACCTCATTAAGCTTTTGAGTGAACCAACACACGAAAAGGTCTCACCAGACTTCCCCAAACAATGTCTCTGCTCCTTTCCCAGGGTAAAACCTTCTAAATTACATTAGGAGAATTGTAAATGATGAGTAAATAAATACATACAAGGCTTTCAAACAAAAGCATTGTAAAAGCTGGAAAACTTCCATCTTGCTCTGGATCCCAAGGTCCTTGAGAAAGGATATTGTGAACAGTTGACTTTGTACCATCTCTTGACCAGTTGTGAACTAGTAACGTAAATGAACTTCTTATTTAATGCTAGGCACTGGGTTAATTGCTTTTTTTACATGGCATCCAATGTAATAGTCATAGTAACCCATATTACAGATAAAGAAACTGAGGCTCAGAAATATTAAATAATTGGAACAATACTACACAGTCAAAAACATGAGGATCAGGTCTCAAACAATGTGCTTTTATTCACAAAGCCATCTTTGGACTGGGAAACAATTTGTTGGGCCATGAACTAGCTATGGGAACACACGCAACTGACTTAATTTCTCTGGAATAGAGTTTCTTCATCTGTAAAGTAAAAGAATTAGACTGGATGATTACTAAGTAGGTTTTTCTTCTCAAGTTTTGTGATTGCTTTTAAATAACACTTGACTAAAAACACACACACACACACATACACAAAAACACTTTTTATAACCTACATCACAGAGGCTGTTATAAAGAATAAGTTAATAGATGCAAAAAAAATACTTCTGATGTTGAATAACTATGTGATTTTAGAGTTCTGCCATCATCATTTCATAACTAAAGAAGGAATTCTCAACTCTAACCAGGTCTCTTAAAATATTTAACACAGGAACACTAGAAAGAGTGAGGATGAGCATACACTCCTATTAAAAGAAAAACCCTCAAAATGTATGCTCAATTGGCAGCTGTTTCACTGCATCAACTACAAAGAAAAATTTCTGAAGATGGGTACTTAACACAAGTTTTTAAGACCCTTGTTGAAGCTTCAGCATATCTCGGAAAACTGAATTGATTACAGCCACGCCTTCTGCAAGTCAATGCTTGTGCTCTGGGAATAGTCACATAGAAGTTGACAAGCAAAAAAAGTCGTGAACTGACAATATGATAAGCAGCATCCTACACCAGGGTAAGTGAACGTTTTTATAACAGCAGATTTAATGGCAGTCACTCATACATGTCATTTTTGCCTCATGGTATCCAGAGTTGGTCTGATTCTGAAGCAGAACCCAATGAAGAGGTCAGTATAGCTTTCAAGAAACTCAGAGAGAGTATGTGGAACTAATTCAGGATTAATTGCCAAGGCAGATGGAAATTTTGCAGATAATGAATTTATAACTTTCTGAACAATGAGGACTTAGAGAGATCATGGGTTATAAGGCTTTTTTTTGAGCAGCTGACTTTGTATCATCTCTGAACATTAAGTAAAAGCACAAAATGACCCTCAAAAGGTCCTTGAAATGAAGCCTTTTGGAAATCATTCAAGAATTTACTGCAGTTGAAGTCTGCTAGTTTGAAGAGTTAAAATAAGAACAATTAAAGGGGATAAAGGTGATAGTGAAGCAAAACTTCCTATGAAGCAGCTCAGCAGCATCAACAGACTGACAGACTTTGCACGTAGTCAACAAAGCCAATGACTCTTAGGAGCAAGTGCCCTGGGAAATATCTGGATGGGAATTAAGCAAGAATATAACTACAAACCCTATTACACACTTCTTGAAGAAGCTAAGATACTAACTGGGACACACCCTTGCACTGTCACACAATGCAGACAGAAGTGTCCACAGTTGCAAAAATTCTTAAGAAGAATGTCTTTGCATACAAAGGATATATGTCACACTGCCAGTGATGGCATTGCATTTGTTACAGGTAACATGAGAAGGATATGTAATTACTAAAAGTGATTATGATGTTTTCATGGCAAAATATGGACACTAACATCTTATGATTCCTTGACAAGCTACCATCTGCTCACAAATGGAATGGAAACATAAAAGCACGTTGTGATCCACTTATACATACACAGCTGTTTTGCAGATGGTTGCAGATACAGTACAATGTGGACATAATTTAAAATACATAGGCTGAAGCCCCAGATTTCATGGTAAAGGCCTAATTTGGGGGACAGAACATTCACTGAATGTAAGTTTTTTAAATATACACAGAAAATACTTCCACTCACTGTATATTAGTTTAGAAATAATTCTTAAAGCTACATGGAAGTCATCATCAACTAAAACCATTGTTTTAGGGCAACTACAAAGAAAAATATAACACATTTGATATTTTTGCAAGTCCGGTTTTTAATTAAAAATTCTCTACATACAGTTTTTTTCCAGAAAAATCAATCTACTTCAAAATTAAACTCAAGAGTTCTGAGCCAATGGTAGGCAAAAAGACATTTTTAGCCTTATCCTTGGTTAACTATGTAGATGGTAGACCACCAAAATTTACTTATATATAAATAGAACTTAACATTTGCACTATCCAAAAAGTCAAATACATAAAGTCAGTTGCCCCCTAGACCCTTATCCAGGACACATTCCCCCTTTCACAGGAAAACTGCTCCTTTCTTCTTTCTCACCATGAGGTTGACAATCATAGTGTCCCACGTCCTGGGCACAGTTAACTGATCCTAGGCCAGGTGTGTAACCACAACCAAGTGAGAACCTTCCCAGGGTGTACACCCTGGAGCTGGGATAGGCAACACACTCCCCTCCCAGCGATGCTGTGAAGGACAAGGCAATACTCACCAAACACCACATGTGCCACTAAGTAGGAGAAGCCAGTCAGTCGTAAAGGAACACAGAGAGGGGTAGAGGCATGGGCCCGAGTGCTGAGACATCCCCGAATCAGCTGCACGCTTGCCCTGCTCTTTGTTATGCAAACCAGTAAATTCCTTTTTACTTGCTTGGCTTGGTATTCTCTCCCTGGCAACCTAAAGTGTCCCAAATAATCGAAAACCAGAGGTAACTGAAACTTATACCTGCCAGTCTAAAAGAAAACATTTGCTCTTGGTTATAAACCTATGGAACGAGTCACACTGGACAGTTCAGGACTGTGTCCAGAATGTAGCCCACCTGAAGGTTCACAGGAATGAAGTGGATTTTTATAGGACATTCAAGGTGGTGGTGGTGGGGATGGGGATGGGGATGGGGATGATGATGATGATGATGATGACGATGATTTGAGTGGAGAGAATCATGCCCAGATTAGGAAAGAACGTAAGTATAGAGAAGACAATACCCTTTCCAAACTCTGGTAGACTTCCCCACATCCTGAGGGCCTCGCTGGAAGCTTCCTGTAAGCAGGGCTACAAACAGAGCAAAGCCTTGACCACTAGGTTGCTGTGTAACCTGCTGCAGGTTTCTTAACTTATCTGAGCTTTATGTTTCCTCACCTATAAATGAGAACACTACCTACACCACAAGATTATTATGAGGTCGCTTTTCTCAGCAGGCGCTCCGAGAACCACCTGCATCATAAGTACTTGACACACCTGTTAGAATATAAATTCCTGGGCTCAAACCCAGACCTTTTGAATCAAAGTCTTACATTGTCAAAAACAGAAACAAAACAAACAAACAAAAAAACAAAACAAAAACAAAAACTTCCCAGGTTGTTAATACACACATTAAACTTTGAGATCCACAGTTGTAAGCATAAAATAAGCACAATAACTTTCATCGAATATCTTCTATATACTTCTACCAACAACAAATACACACACACAAATCTCCAAGGCTGCTGAACTTGAAATTATTAGAGAATTCTCTAATCTCAAGTTCTAGAGAATGCTCCAAAACAATCCAAAATTTATATTTTGGAAAAGAGGAAAAAATTAACAGTATTAGACTACCCTGAGCTTATACTTGATTATCAAAATTCATTTAAAGCAGTGATTCCCAACCTTGATTGCACATTACAATCACCTGGGAAGCTTTTAAACCTCTGACCCCCCCATGTTCAAGGCTGCACACCAGACAAATAAATCAGAGTCTCTGGAGGTGGAGCCTAGTCATTAGTATTTTTTAAACTTTCCCAAGTGATTCCGTTGTGCAGGCAAGATTTTAATATTTTTAGCAAGTATGAGAAAAGAATGTTAACTACATACAGTGATAATGAAAGAAAAATTGAGTGCTATTAACCTAAGCAGGCATGACAGTTTGTTTCCTAGCTAATATACATGAAGGGAACCAACTCTTATTCCTCATCCTTTTCTAAGCAATAGACAAAATACTTTAAAAGTATATTGATATATTTATACCCGCAAAATTAAGTAAGTCTGATAATACAAAGGGTTGGTGAACATGTGGACTAACAGAATCTTTTCTGCACTGCTGGTGGGAGTGTAAATTGATACAACCACTTTCGAAAGCACTTGCCCATTGCCTTGTAAAGTTGAACAGTGTCGTATCCTGCAACACAGCAGTGGTTGTTAGTCTACCTTTAGATACACACATGTGTATCTGAAGGGAAACCCTGGCACATGTGTACCAGATAGCAGCCCTGGTTGTGGAAGCGAAACTGTAAACACCCTAAATGCACAATGACAGAAATATGGATGAATCACAGCATAAATTATACTGTAATTTATGGGTGAATTGAAGCATAATTACAAAGTAAAATATTACACAGCAGTGACAGCATGGATGAATCTCAGTAACCTAATGTTGAGAGAAAAAGCAAGTCTCAGGAGATTAGATAAACCAGGAATATCTCTTCATAAAGTTCAAAGCCAGGCAAAATAAAATAATATGTCACTTAAGCATACATGGAGGTGAGGAGGGCATAAACCAAATGAACTACAAACAATGATCAGTTATCTCTGATGGCAGAGGGATGGGGAGGCAAAGAAGATAAAGAAGAATTACAGAGATACATGTGACAATGTTCTGATTCTTGGATTAGACACTGTGTACACAGGGCTCATTTGAAAAATAAGTAAAATAAAAGAAGGCCATGAATGGACAGTTGGTGGTATGTCATAGACCAAGAATTATGATTATTCTAATTCTGTGCACTAGAGTTCCAGAGAATGGGAGAAAAAGAAAATTCTATCAGTAAAGACAATAGAACCCAATACCTGTGAGAATGAAATTCAGGGGACTTTCAATGATTCCAAGTCAAACACTAAGCTAGATTCATTCAATCTTCTAGGTTTCATTTTATTTTAGAAGCAGGAATCTCAAAGTAATCAGGCCAATGTACAAAACTGTCATCTTTGAGCATGGTGGCTTTTTCGCCTCACCAGCCAAAGGTGGCTCTGGTGAAACTAATGGAGAATTGTTAGGAAGGAAGGGGAAAAACCCTCCCAAATAACTGCAAAAAAAAAATCAATTTCTAATGTAACAATTCTCAGTTTCTAAGAGTTACATTCTTCATATTTCTATAAGGAATTAACATAATTTAACATCTGACACAGCAGGAAACATTAGGCCTAACGGCAATATCTAGCATTTATTATTGCTTGGGGAGAAAGGAGTTATTTCTTGATACCCTCACCCAAAATATTGTAGATAGCAGTTATGGACATTTTTATTCTCTTCTTCCTCTACTTCTGTGATGTAAAGTTTGCCTGAACCATTTTGTCTTATCTCAGTTTCTTCCTTTTAAAACCAAGTGACAAGCTCAGTTCTTCCCCATTAGAAAATTTGGAAAATATGTTTTGACTTTCAGGAAGCATGTGAATACATAAGTGTAAGGTCAGCAATTATGACAGGCAGCAGTTGGAGAAAGGACAGATTTGTTTAGCGTTTGAGTCGGCAGGTCTTTTTAAGATCAATTTCATAGAGGAATCTTGAAGAGGCTATTTCTTCTACACAACAGGCTCTTATTAATTTGAAGACAGTGTTCCACTTTTACCAAAAATAAATTCTTCTTAACTCCTACTTTGTGTGACATAAAATGAAAACAGAAAAATAGGATTGCCTGCAGAAACATAATGGCCCTTAGGAGTGGTTCCCAGCCTTTGGGATGCCTACAAACTTCGAGACTATACTAACATACAGATTCCTAAGCCTTGCCCCACACGTACTGAGTAAGAAACTGGAAGACGGGACCAGGAAACTGTATTCTTAATAAGCACTCCAGGCATTCCGATGCAAGTGACCACCAAACCATACTTTGCAGGAAACACTGTTTTATAGCTTATGGTGAAAATGAACAAACACATGTTCTGTCCTGGACATTAGACACATTGAAAGAATTTCTGGAAGTCTAAAGTTGTATCTACTCAACTCCATCAAATATGTTTTAAAAGATCCTCTTGTGGCCTTTGAGAGTTAATGCACTTGCAAAAATGTCTCAGCTCTTTTACCCATAAAATCCAGTAGCAATTTTCAAGGAATTAAAAGCAAAAATAGTGTTGGGGCAGACTTAATCACTTAAAAATGGCATATCCTTAGGTTTGAGGAAAACTAAGTTCCCCTGATGTTTGAATTCACATAAATTACTGCTGAATAATGGCATTTAAAAAATCCAGTAAGAAAAATTCTTGACACTAAGGAAGCTAATTCCTTGAGATCTTAGTAGATTAAGACATCTAAACAGGTATGATTCAGATCGCTGTTTCCAAACTGTGTGTTAGAATAAGTCTTGTATACCACCTGGTATCAAGCCCATCTAGAATAAGCCTTCTCATCTGCAGCCAGACATTGGGGAGCAGTCTGTATTGATTTCGTCAATGTTTCAAATCAGTACATTATGAAAAGTTGGAGGAGAAGGGGATTTGAGAGTAAGGAACTGCTACCATGTATGTTCATTCTTGTTGCCCATTAATAAATTCTTTTAAAGGTTTTTGATTAAACAGCATATTAACATGTTCTATGTTAAGTACTAAATGTACTAAAATTTTCTACTGTCCTAAGATTGTAATAAGGTCATAATGCTATTTTATTAAAAGATATATAATGGGAAGCTCTTTTTTTAAAAAAAAAAAAAAAGTAAAATGTACTCTTCTGGTTTAGATGCAGATTTCTATTCTAAGTCTCTCCTGCTAGAAAAGCTTTTCCTGATGCTTAAAGCATGTCTTTCTCAGTCTCCTGCCTGCCTTCTCTGTACCCCTCCACCTGACATTTACACAAGTACCTAGCAGAGCTCCTTTGCTCTCAACCTTAGCTTCCATTAAAGGAAGCAAGCCATGCCACTAAAATTTTTATATCGACTAGAATCTATAGGAGCAGGAAGGGCATTAGGGTTGGATGGAGAAAAATGAAGGTCAATAGAATCATTTTTTGGTTGAGTCACTCTGTTTTACCGAGTTGGGAAGATCAACAGTCTTACTTCTCAGTGACTTGGTGATAAGAACAGAATTTATAGCTCATATACTAAAAATCATGACAGTATTTCCTGATAATTCCTTTATCTCAAAGTTTTCAATTTTATGGAATTTTACCATGAGAAAAATGTCACAGAAATAAAATTTTTCCTTCTTTTCATTAGCAAGTGGCTGACACTTATGATTAGGATAAACTGCCTGTCCCCCCCCCGCCCCCACCGCCCCGCCACATCCTCATCTCCAAGAGACCTGCCTTTCAAGATTCCTTTGTAGAAGCAGACTTTTTTTTAAAGCATATTCTGTGTTTTATATTAAATTAAGCCATATAATTGTTATTCTAATTTTCTGTGTGCTAACATTCTTATCTTATTTTTTCTTTTATCTCCTAACAGTTTCTGCTTTATCAATGTCAGTGCTATTTTTTCTTGTGTAAAGATCCATGGCAATAGCAACTTCTTGGTGGACTGTAAATTTTACCATTATATAATAATCCCTCTTGTCCAGTTAATGCATTTTGTCTTGAATTGTCCCATGTTAGTTATTTTCAGCCATGCTTTCTTTTTGCTTGCACTTGCCTAGAATCTGTGACTAATTATGGTCAAACTTGGTGGCATTTAGTTCAGATACTTCTCTTGGAAACAACACGAAATAAAATATTTTTTACTGCATTCAAAACTATTTCTTTTTAGTGAAATTTAATAAATTTTTGCTAGTGTAATTGCTTATTACAGTTTCTTACAAATCATGCATTCATCTTTGTTTTTTTTTTAATTTCAAAAGCTGCACAGATATTTTAATTAAACAACGATATAGATTGAAAAGTATGAACTTGCCTTGCTTCCACATTTGCCTCTATAAACTTTAAATGATTTATATTGATTCTCTACTATGAGAGAAAAAGATTTTAGGATACACTGTCTCCTTTCCTTTGTGTCACCTTCATAGATATAATCTTTTATTGGTTAATTTAATCACACAATTATATACCTAAATCTCTCTCTACTTATCAAGACTAAGGAGTACAGATATTCAATTATCCATTATGAAATAGGACAAAGTGAATGTCCTATGCTTCACTCCACCTTTCAAGCTCTTCAATTTCTTATATTTTATCACTTTTATTGTTTTTTACAATGTCAAACTTCGCAGGACTTCAGTTTTCTTCAGTAAATATAAATTATCTTTCATAACTTCCATATAGGTTAATACTGAAAATTGAAAATAAAATGTTTCTAATATTACAATTAGGTAAATATTTTTATTTAGTGCAGGTCCAGATAGGGAGATGTAATTCTTTTTCACTATACCAATTCTAAGCCTCAAATTCAAGTGTGTTCTTTTTTCTTACACAGCACCAATTACTTAGAATTCTGTCACATTTTAGTTTACTTCATAGTTGAATTGGGATTTCCTTTGCAACTTTTTGTTTTTCCAAGAATTTCTAATTGCCTTTTTTTCTTGTTGACAGAATAAGCATATCTTTATTTGATCATCAAGATCACCAAGCTGGTCAGTTTGGGACAGGTCTACTTCTCAGCTGTACTTTTTTTTTTTTTAAGTGTCAGTGTTTATTCTGGGTTGTTACATTTCCCACTTCCTTAAACTGCTTTTTCGATACAGAAAGTCTTCAAAACAAATTTTAGAAACTATGCATGGTAAGCAAAATTGCTAGTCCTTTCCTGTTAGAAAAGTAAGGAATGGGTCAACAGAAGGTTTCCCTTTCAGAGTTTCAAGAACAGAAACCCATCAGCAAATCAGGCAGATAACTATAAGAAGACAAAGATCAGGGTCAAGGCTCCAACTATATTTAACTGTGATCACCAAGGCAATCCTAAGAGCAAATGTTGTAGCCAGCCACTCTGCACGGGCTATGGGGGAGACCCTTCAAACCCATTTGTTTGCTTCTGGCTGACTGCTCCTGGTTCACTCATTCCTTCACTTTCTACTGGTGGTATCTTGAGGCATTTGCAAAAATATTACATCTGTTTTTAACATAAGGAAGCTGTAAGCTTATCATCCTAAGACATCATAAGAGATTTAACATGATTTTGCAGAATTTTCCTGACCTGGAGTTTGAAGCCCCTAATTCATTTTGAAACTACAATGCCTTTATTGAGGAGAAGGAAAGCCTGGAGCCAACTCCTTGGCCAGCTCTTCTGCATTCCAAATGATGGCAGTTTCCAAATTAAAATCCTTCAACTCGCCATGTCCCACTCCCATATTTCTCTTGTTACCACTAAGCTTCTCTACTTGGGGTTTTCCAAGATTTTATTGGAAAAATATTTCTACCTATTTCTAAGAATGAATCAGGAAGTCAGGAATCAAAAACTTTTCACTTCCTTGAAATTAGAACCACCCAACACAAGTACACACTTAGAAATTTTTTTTTCACTCCTACACTTCCCCTGCCCCACTTTCCCATTGAGAAAAAATCCTGACTTTCTCTTGTGCCCATAGTTTCAAATCTTTGCAAATGAACTCTAGGCAATTATTTACAAATCCCCAGTGGACTTCAGTGTGCCAACATTTTAATTGGCGTCTATGTTGTACAGACAGGGGTGCCCCTGATGGGAGTCATCAACCAACCTTTTGTATCACAAGACCTAAACACTCTCAGGTGGAAAGGACAGTGCTAATGGGGCCCTTCTTACATGGGAACCAATAACTACTCACATCATCTTCCGTCTCTAAAAGAAATGGCAGTGAACTGTGGAGCCAATTGACTTAAAACACCAGCTCTGAGGTGGAATTCTCTCACCAGTTTTCAGCTGTCATTAGTACAAGTGCCAAGAACTCATGAGATGAATGGGATCAGACTTTATCTCTGGTTGGAGGTACTATAGAGGTTTGCATTTATTTATTTATTTATAGTTCTCTCTTTTTTTTTTTTTTTTAAAGAAATTCTACAATTGCCACATGTTCTGGGTGAGCCTAAAAAGTTTAAGAAATAAAATAGGAATGATAATGATTTGGTTTATTTTAGAGATTGAGGAAAAAACTTAAGAAAAATATCTGCTAAAAGGAAAAGTATCTGTGTATAAAGGGCAATCAATATTGAGAGCAGGTTAACCTGTGAGAACCACTGACAAGAGCACTGATTGCCTAAAAACTTGTAAATATTTGATGGAAAGTGATATGACCATAAATCTCCATTCCAATTCAAAAGAAAGATCATCCCAGAAACATCCCCCATTTCACATTGTGGCATGATTCCCCTTTCTCTCTGTTGCATTATAAGAGGAAGCAGAAAGCAGTGGGGTATCCAGGGAAAAGGAAAATAGGTACTTTCCACTGAAAGGATATGAAAAGAAGGTGATATAGACTCACCTTTGGCAAAGAAAAGACTATAGAAGTTGTTATACTTGGAGAAGTGGGATAAAGGTCTCCCTAATTCAAATAATCCTAGAACAGAGAAAATAATTGTGGTTCTGAAGCTTGATGGAAAATTAGGGTTAAATCTCCGTTTGATAACTTTGTTAAAGTGCAACCATTTAAAGATGGGTGATAATTTAGTGATCATTTACCGTAGGACACCATGTGATGACCTGTTGAGAAATGACTACATAGAAAAAACTGAACTGACATTCTCTTAGGTTCAGTTCACTTTGCCTGGAGGATTTCTGGTTCAGGAGAACTTGAGATCCCCATCCAGAGGTCTCGTTGCTCTAAGGAACTAAAGCAAATGCTATCATCTTAATCTATGATGACTAGGCCATCTCTAGGGTGTATCCTAGAATGTGGGCTGTGTGCCTATGTAGTGTGTGTGTGAGGGGTGGTCACTGGAAAATTCAGGCTCCAAATGTGTTAGCTTAATGCAATGATACGCTTTACACCCATGAAGTGATGTTCCAGTCTGAAGTCTGCAAACTCAACCCATGATGGAAAGGCAAAGTTCAAATACCACATTTGGAATAAATTTATTAATCATTGCTGCTACCACATCTGTTAGGCATTATCTCCAGTAACCCCAGACTCACCTCCTATGAGAATTGAAACTTTCTCTATGCTGCGTCCTCAGGCATTACTTACCTCCCCTTTGCCCTGTTCCCATAGCAGTCACTGGACTGGCTAACCAATCTGATAAAGCGTGTCTGTATGGTGAAGTTAATAGATGTTAGTGGCTAGAACAGGACTTATTAGCACCTCTACTTATTAGTTGTTTTACCTTCGGTTGTCTTCATATGCAAAAGGAAGATAATACTTCCCATGGTTGTTGTGAGGATTAAAGAAAATTAGTCACATAAAAGCTCTGGAACACAGTAAGTACTCACTAAATAAAAGCCATTTCTGTTGAGTTCATTATTCTTTTCAGAAATGACACAGTTTAATCATGGACTTCTATGGATTCACAATCCAAAGTTGCTAGGAAGAAATTTCAGATACCAGAGTTTGCCAAAGTAGACTATTAACCTGGGGCAGCCACAGTTCTTAATGTACATTATATTATAATGTCATGGGAACAGCTGCTCATTCAAAGTACTAGTAGAGCTGGTATTTTGTGTAGAAAGCATCTACTGTACAGAAAATGAGGATTTACTATTTGAGCATTATTCCTAGTGCATTTTTCAGCTATTGGATCATCTAACAAAATCAGATGGCTGTAAAACTAGGTTAATAAAGTGTTATTTATGTAGTTGATTTTTAATATTTGTTAATATTGGAAGGCTATGAGTTGGACATGAGAAGGACTTCAATAGATGGAGATAAGTTTCTTGCCATATCTGGACTCAAAGAGCCTTATCCTATATGACATCTGTCCTAGAATTCCCCTATAATCAGCGAGCAAACTCTGAAATGATAATAATACCTGAAAATTATAGTCATTAAGGAATATTTGTAGAGACAGCATGATTCCTTTGAGTTGGGGATAAGGAGAAGTAGGAAGAGAAGAAGAATGAAGTGGGGAGCAGACTGTTCACTCACACACACACAAGTGTGTACACACACACACACACACACATGCACACACCCTACACCACACCCTGGAACCTTTCAATCTCTTCTTCCTACATCAACCAAAATAAGTTACTTACTCTCAAAAACAAAACAAAACAAAACACTAAGAGTCAGATCCCAGACTCTCCCTAATTGCTGTCTTCATCACAAGCCATGTAAGTTCTGTATAATTAGAGAATTCATTTTAGAAATAAAATGTTTCAGGTTGCCAAACATAAGATTAAAAATAGACACTGGGCCTGGAACTTTAAAAAGCAATTAAAATAAAATAAAATGAGAGGCATGTATATGTGCCTTGCCTAAAAGTCCAAAACTGAAATTTCAACAGTGCAGCCACAATCAGGTAAGAAAAGCAAAATTCAAGGAGTGAATCTGTCCCTAACACTAGCCTGGCAAGTTGAAAAGAAGAAGAAGAAAAAAGATACCTCTAGGGGAAATGCTGACTTTAACATTTTGACCTCCATAACCAAGAACTGATAATGTCATGAGGCTCTGAAACACAAAAGCAGATACCTAAGACCTCCCAGAACTTTACAGCTATCAAACTCTCTGGGGAAGAGTTTGAATTCCCCAATATCCCCCCTTCCCAAACACGTACTCATTCACAAAGGTGCACATACCACATTTTAGGGTATACCCGAGAACCACAGTCACGACAGATTCAGACAGAATCATTCACTTTAGTTCTTTAGAGCAGCAAGACCTCTGAGAACACATCAAGGTCTTACTCAAGTCTAGTGTGAGCCTCCTCTGCCAACTTGCTTCTATCTTGGCTTCTATTCATCTAGTCTCTCTCAACTCCAGCTGATGTGACCCTGTTAAAATATAAAAGTGGGTGATGCCAACAAACGATAGACATGTAACAGCCTTCAGCCCTTTGATAGTGCAAAGTTTTCAAAAGGCAACCAGAGAGAGCAGAGTGGGAGCCGAAGAAACCATGAAAGAGTAGAAGGGGAAGGCAAACACCTCACATATAAACACAACATAAAACATTAAACAAGAAGAAAAGAGGACCCAAGGCAGGGGGCCTGTATTTGAAAGAAGTGAGGAAGAGAAGTGAATCAGAGCTAACATATGAGTGATGCCCCTTGGAGTTGTACGACATGGCAGCTTTGATTGGAATCCATGAGAGTGAAAATAGAACAGAAACTCATTGTGATTTAAGAGAAAACCTACAGCCTAAGATACAGAAGTCCAAGTAGATGAGATCCGCTGAGACCAAATTTTCTAGAGTTAGAGCCTGGGATATATTGTCTTGGCTATGTGCACCAAATTCCATCCTGACAAATTTTATCCTTGGCTTTCCTGCACACTCGCCTGTTCCCTCCACTTGAAAATTTCCCAGTGTGCAGGCAGCACCCTCCATCTAGAATTCACTTCCTCCACTGAGATCCTGGATTTATTTCAATTCAGTCCATAAGTTTTCTCCTATAGAAAAACCTCATCTTCTTCACCCATACCAAACCAACCACACCATTCTTTGGGTGTCTGTGGTACCTGCTCCCACCATAGTATCAACTGTACACAACGGTCTGTATCTTTTTCTATACTAAACCATGAACTATATGATGGTCTAATTCATCTCTATGTTCCATGGGTCAGTATAACGGCCTGTCAAATAATAGATATGTGACAATTTATTTATTGAGACCTATGGTGTTCTGGCACTGTTCTAGCCTCTGGTGGACAGTGTGAATAAGACAAAGTTCTTGCCTCATAGGGCAATAAACACAACCATAAAATAGCATCAGGTAGTGAGAAATACTATGAAGAAAAATAAAGCCAGGTAAGGAGATCGAGAGTGATTGATGTTGCGGCAGGGGTGGTCAGTGGAGAAGAAGAAAGCTTTTGGATAAGATGGTCAGCAAAGGCCTCTCTTAGGAAATAAAAGATTAAAGAAAGAGACCCCTGTTCTATGAGAGGAGACTGCTGCTTCCTCAAGGAAAAACACCCAAATTCCATCACTACTTAATACTTTGACACAGCCCCTGGTTTAAATATGATACCCAGTATTCACTTTCAGTCTGTAATAAGATGGTTCTCATCACAGGGAGAAGAAAATATTTGATCATCCTCTCCCCATCTTGAAGCCCAAGAATGTCATTCTTTTCTTATACAAATCCCCTCCCTCTATCAAAGAGAAGAAATGCTTCTCATCACATAAATATGGGGGATACTTCCACAGACAGTGCATTGGAGTTTATTTATCATATCATACCAGTAGTTAGCAGGAACCAGGAAACACATTTCCCACCACATCTGCAGCTCGGTTCAGTTCCAGGGAGCCCTTATGGGTGCTGGATACAGACTGTGAGAGAGGAAGGGCCTCTCTCTAAAGATATAACTTTAAAAACCCAGCACAATAAGCCTAGGGAATTTTCATAGTAGTTCACATCAGGTGGTCTTGATACTTCTACAACTAAGAAACACAGAAGTTGAATTATATTCAGAGGACTCAGAGTCTGATACATCAAAATACAGTGATGGCTACAATTTTCTCACATGGCCAAGTGACAAGGTGAATGAATGTAAATAATCAGCACGGCCACTGTTACACAAGTTCTGGCAAGATCGGTAGTCTTTGAGTAACAAGGATTATGTGGTTGCTGCTGCACTTGAAACTACACTGTAGGCTTCCATGATAGAGACCTAGCTAGTGGTCACTGCTAAATAGATCATGAAAAACTGATTCCTGCTATAGGTGACACTTAATAGTATTCACAAGTGCACTGTGACTTACAAGCAGTGTTCATACCCAACACATGATATCCATCCACTATTCCCGATAGGAGATTCTTAAAATATAATCCTGCCTAATTTATCAATAGAACTCAAACAAATAATAGTCAGTATTATCCTAGAAACTGGCTGTGTCATGGGAATGCCACTTTTTGTGATTCCAACTGTTTATGCCATATTTCAATTACAACTTGGCCTATAGATGAGGAATTGTCAGAAAGACTTCAAGAAGACTATATTGGTATTTTTTTTAATCACCAGACAACCAAAAGCAAAAAAAAGAAAGAGCCAACCTATGTTGATTTTTCAACTACATCTGAGAATTTCAGCAGAGCCACAAAGCCAAACAAGCACTAAGTTTCTAGCTACTTCAGCTACCCACATGAATCACATCAGACTTCCACACCCATTAGTGGAACACAGACATAGGCTTAAAATAGAGTCTCTCTGTGTTATTTTTTTTAAAGCAACAACTACATTAGCAACATGTTCCAGAAGAATGCGTGTCCTTTGAAACCATATTATGAAGATATTTCTCTAAAGGTTTAGTCATTGCACTTTGAGGTAAAGCATTAGTTAGTGCTATTACCATGACGAATATAAAAGTCTCTATCCATGGTGTTTAGTATGTTTAAATAAATTCTTTCAGAGATAACTATTAGATGTACTAAGAAGAAAAATTGACAAAGAGCTACCCTCTTAGCTCTACTAGTCCCTTACTTTCCTTTTTATTTCCTGCTATTCAGCATAGCTCGTATGCAGGAATTCTGCAAATAACTGCCAATGTAGGGAGGGAGTGTCCACAAATGAGGCTGCAGTTCAAATGTGAATAAACAAAACCCATCCCCAAGTGTCCAAGACAGCCCGGAGGTATGGCTGAAGGAATGGGTTTAGTAATTGGGACTGATGAAAAAGAGAATGATTTCCAGCCTAATTTGAAT